>CM040425.1:63935279-64625630 GCA_022702705.1 Papilionanthe hookeriana x Papilionanthe teres | reverse complement strand
TAAATACATAGGAATTGGGTGTTATATACTTAAATTCTTCTTTTGTTGAAGTTCGGAATCGAGAAGTGTTCTTTTGATGCTTTAAGCAAGAACTAGAAAAACACCAATTTTGTATTATAAGAAAACCTGACGAGGCATGTAATTTTATGAATTGATTGATAAAATTTCAAATTCCTCTCAAATTTGTGTTATTAGATATGTATTCTTTAAGCATATTTCAAGTCGCAAAACAATTTATGTGTGCCAGTCACTTTGCACTGACATAAAGCTTGAGTTTTCAATTTAGTAACGTATATCCTGGTTTATTTTAATCTATGTATTTTTTAATTAGTTTGCATGCATGATTTACATTTGCATTTAATCGACTGCTATAATTTAATGTTTCTTTTGCAGTGTAAAACCTAACAGTTGTATGGCTTTATTTCCCTCTTACGGTTTCTTGCAAAAGTTCATACCTAAACGATCTTTAAATTATTATTTGAAGCAAGTTTCCCATATTTTATAATCTTCATCAAAAAACTCGGAATTCTTTGCTTAAGAGTTTGTGGACGGAATTTGATTCTGTAGGCCAGTTTTTGAGCATAGTATCCTCGAAATGCATCATCAATGCACATCATTCATAAATCGCAAGTTCTGAATAAAATAACAATATTAGTTAAGGATACCCTATCAAGGTATCTGATATTAGTGAAAAATGGACGAACCTGTCCCTTCAAAATTCACACGTTAAAGCAATGTAACGTTGAGACTTGAACTTTTCTAACAGTATTTTACTTTAGGGGCTTTTACATAACATAGCATCCAATCCTTATCTTTACATATCTAACACCTAAACTTTAATTTTTACATTTATGCCACAAATCTTTCATACCACATAAAAAATAGTGTATATAAAAATTGAAGTTTAGGTGTTAGATATTTAAATACATTAGAATTGAGTGGCATGTATGTAAATATTCCTTTAATTTTATGACGTAATGAGTACATATGCAGATTGATCTTCATTACAGGACACGTACGACATTTCATTAAATGCATGTATTTTGGATCATCTGCAGTATTTACTTGTATATGAAAATGCCACTACAGGACACTACAGAATTCCATTAAATGCCTACACAGCTTCATTTTTTAGTAACATGAGGGAAATTCATTTTAAGCATTAAAAAAAAAAAAAAGTATCGGAAAAGGGCAATCGCCCACGTGCTATTCATGGCATGTCCAACAAAATTTTTGAGATGGAATTGACAAAAAAGATCTGATTAAAAAGAGAACTATACCTCTCGGGCTTCCTCCAAAGAAGCTTTTAGATCCTCAAACACAAGCTGCAAAAACGCGGTTTAACTTTAAGCAGAAGCATGTAGCACATTAATGGCATATCGTACATTCGTCATGAGATAAGAGAGAAAAGCATTAAAATAGTCCCCTCACTTTTTGCGGTGGGTCATTTTAGTCCCAGAGTCCATAAAAGTATCAATTTAATCCCCAAACTCTTTTAATTAAGGCTAAATAGTCCTCCTCTAGTGACTAATTTGACACTTTTATATACTCTGAGACTAAAATGGCCCATATAAATAGTTCCCTGTCAGGGGACTATTTTCACACTTTCCTCTGAGATAAAATTTAGGGCATATCCTAGGTACGTGTAGTCAAACCTGTGTCAGCAATTTATTAAACCTTTCTTCAACTGTTTTTCTTATTTGCTCATAGCACTTATCCTTGTAGCATTTTCCCTGAATTTTCTTCTCATGTGGAGCATTTCTTGGAGAAGCTGCAACACCTGCACCTTTTCTACTAAATGCAAAACAAATAAATGCAGAAAAGTAACGTAAGGTTCATTAAATTAAGTAGGGAACATGTAATGCAGGATGCCTTGAGAGTCTAAGATTTTCTAGCACAACCGTATGATGTAATGGCTGAAATTATCAACATAAGATAAAATTTCATATTTCATAAATCACTAATTTAAATGAAAATCCATCTCTTTTGATAAAAACCAGAAAACAAAAACACTAAAAATTTAGGAAAGCAATAATTTAGTAATTTCCTAATAGAAATGTCGCATAGAAATTAGGACCATAAAAAATTACACATTGAACCAAAATTAAACAGGAATCAGAAAATTCATGCGGTCAGGAAATTTCTTTGTTGGCCTCTATTGTGAGTGGTTGCCCTATCTTATCAACAAGAGGAGTAATGTCATAATCTTACCCCTAAGCTTGGAATGCTAAGACGAGAACATACAACCAATTGAAAGTTAAATCCTTACACAAAATATATACAACAACAACAAGCCTCTATCCCACTAAGTGGGGATGGCTACATGAATCTTTTTTCTCCATTGTGTCCTATTGAGTGTCATATTTTCATTTAATTTGAATAAATTAAGATCATTTTTTATGCAATATGCCCAGGACTTTTTCGTCTATTTTTATTGAATATGCACAGGTCTTTTTTGGTCTAAATCTGCCTTTTTTTTTTAACATCAGATGATCGGCGTTTAATATGAACAAACCATCTAAGAAAACTCTCTAATCTTATCTACCATTGGAGCTACGCCAACCTTTTCTCGGAAATATTTGTTTTGCATTTTGTCTCTAAATGTAAAGCCACTCATCCACCTAAGCATTCTCATCTCAGTAACACTTAGTTTTATGTTTCTCTTTTATAGGCCAACATTATGCGCCATAAAGCATTGTAAGTCTCACCATCTTATAAAATTTTCCTTCAAGTCTAAGTGGTACTTTTCTATCACACAATAAGCCTGATGCATTCCTCCACTTCAACCATCCAAACTGAATTCTACTAATAAAATCCCCATCTATATCATTATCACTTTGAGCAATAGACCCAAGATATTTAAAATGTTCACTCCTTTTAATGATTTGATCACCCATTATTACAACTCTGCCACTAAATCAACTACTACTACTAAAATCACATTCCATGTATTTAATTTTAGATCTACTCAAATGAAGGCCTTTAGAAATAGTAAAAACAACATAAAAATAACGCTCCGATAGTCAACTCAGTGGTGTCTGCATTTTCATAAGAAAAACTTTGACTTTGCTTCAACAGGTCCCACAGTAAGCAAGACCTTAAGTGGCACTTAAATCTAATTGTAATATTCAGTTGACAAAGTTAGAATTATAAGAGTACAAGAGAATGATAAAGTAATAGATAAATGCTTATAAATGCAAGAGGACAACATTTAACAGTACTGCAGCAGAACAGATATGAGGAATCAAACATCAAGCAGAGTAAATATAATTCGATGTGGATAAGAGAATGGTGGTGGGGTGGAAAAAGCAGAGAGGGAAATTTGGAGGGTGGGAGGGAAGTGCACTGGAGGGTGGGGCGGTGTTTGTAATCAAAATAAACTTCGAACTTCACAAATCAATCATCATATATATGTATGTATGTAAATGTATGTATGTATATATATATATATATATATATATATATATATATATATATATATATATATATATATATATATTTTTTTTTTTGAATCCCTAGGGCCTATTTTATTAAAATAAAACGGTTACAGAAGCTTGAGGAGAGGGCCCAATAAATGAAGCCCTACTCCTACGATACAATGCTAACAAAAGGATCCAAAGATCAGAACAAAAAAAGAGCAATAACAATGTCTAAGAACGAGATCGCGAAGGCAACACTCTCGCTCTATTTCTTGGTGATCCATAAGGTAATCTCTTCAGTGCTACTTCATTTCCATGAGTAATCAAGATATCATCAAGTAGAAATGTATCTTCAGGCTTCTTCTTCCGTCGAGAACTGTAAACTTGCCAATCTTCTTCTTCTTCTTCTTCTGCTTCTTCATCTTCTGTTGACTGATCCTGTTGATTCATAACGGTGGGCGCAGCAATGGGTATAACTTGGGGGTTTCTTTTTTTTCTGCTAAATGTTTGAATGTATCGATTAGAGTCGACAGCTACAGTAGCCACCTGTGCGGTTTGCACCACAGGAGGAAGGGCCACACTTCCAGCTTGTTCAATAACAACTGTGTTGGTCATTTGAGTAGCGCACGGAGTGCGATTTCATGCAACCTGCGGAGGAGTCTCCCCGACAGCCTTGTCAACCGAGTTTAAACTGTTGAACACGTTATCAGCATAAGATGCTACCCTCTTCTCCTGAACCAGGGCAGCATCAACTCTTTGTTGGGAAATCCCAACGATTGAAGAAGGCCCAGAAGCCATTTTTCTTGAGGGATGATGCAGTCTATAACAAGTGTCCATAATGTGCCCAAATATTTTACAATGCTGGCAATAAAGAGGCATGTTCTTCACCACAACCTCCTGCCAAACCCCATCCTCATCATCTGTGATCCAAATTCGATCCACATCTGGAAGATTGATATCCCTCTCCACCTGAACCCTGGCTCCATCTAGCGAGACCCTATCAAAAGTAGGGGAATCAACTCTGAGAGGAGTACCAAGAGCTTGGCTGATGTTATACAAAGCATTTCGGAGAGTACAACCGAAAGGAAGTCCATGAAGCTTCGAACCACATAGGAACGATAGGAGGTTCTCAGATGAGTCAAAAATAAGGAGTCCATTCGATAATCTTCATAGAGTCGTGCAACTACTAAAAGAGATTGTTGAACGAAATATTCTCGCATAATCTTCTTCATTATATAGTCAAGAAGTAAATGTCTGCCATCCAAATAGCCCCAACTTCCATGCTCCAATGAGCTTCGATCCTCAAAAAACTTTCTAACAAAATCCATCTTGAGTGACCAAATCGAATTTCCCGATTAAAGTCGAACTTAACAACATCGGTGAGAGCCTTCATTTCTCGGTAGTGAAGATAACGACGAGTTTCTCATCCTTTTCATCTATCGGCCTAATAAAATGGAGCGTCATTTTTCCAAACTCGCAACATCATGTAAATCTTATGAAAAAAAGATGATCGAATCTTTGTGGGAGGTGTGATCTCTCGCCCACTACTCCAAAGATAAGTGAGACTTAGCCCGTTGTGCATAACTCTGCACATTAACAGGGAGAGAGGAGGTAGCTGCCATGAAGACAGGCACAAAAAACCAGAAGCAGACAAGAGACTCACTGTCGCCGAAGTCAAGGAGGCGAAGAAACCTGCAAGCGAGCATAACTCGCGCGAACGACGAACTGTGGCCATTGTAGCACAGCCACAAACGAACTGTAGCAGAGCAGCCGCAGAAACGATCGAACAGGGCGCCTTCCTCCTGTTCCTCTGTACACGACAGTCAACTCAGCCAGTCGACTCTGCCGCCAGTCAAAGTTCTCAGCACATCAAACGACACCACCAATTGAAGCACTCAGCACAGCACGAACACAGCAGCGACAGTTCCGCCGCCAGACGAACGGACGCGAGCACTCCGCCAGACAATGCCGCCGACAACGATGATGGAAACGAACCAGGGACGATGCGACAAATTCCCATGTGTAGCACGCTAGGGTTCGCCATGCGAAACCCTAGCAGAGAAAGGAGACGACGACGGTTCCATCGTGTGTGTGTGTGTGTGTGTGTATTCCAGTAGAGTATCACTATGGGGTGTTAACTTTATTTTGCATAAAAATTGCAGTAGAATGGTAAAAAAAGTACGAGAAACCAAAACTAAAGCCATTGACATGCATGATGACACTGACACATTTAACAAAGTGATTTAAAGAACCATGATGAAACCCTTATAAAAGGCATAGCTAAGAAATAGTCAGACATGTGTGAGGACCAAAATGACTCAATAAAATGAGAAATAGAGAACGTACTTGTGCATTGTAACACATCAAATTTTACATAATGTAGATAAAAGACCATGTATCTGAATTTTTATAAAAGCCCCAGAACTTTATTTTATTGATGATGCACCACCATCTAGGAACTCTTCCAAGTATTGTCAGCACAATAATTAAGTTTTAAGTACTGATTTTCACAAGGATGATGAAACAAAAATTAGATGTTTCAGAGTTTGATGCAAAAAGGCATTGATATGACTTATATTCAAGTCATTGAAGATATGTAGCTGTTA
Organism: Papilionanthe hookeriana x Papilionanthe teres; assembly: GCA_022702705.1. NCBI lineage: Eukaryota > Viridiplantae > Streptophyta > Magnoliopsida > Asparagales > Orchidaceae > Papilionanthe > Papilionanthe hookeriana x Papilionanthe teres. The sequence goes on along the minus strand of CM040425.1, from coordinate 64,619,605 downwards.
CTTGTGTTAGAACAGGAGGATTGACCAAAGTATTTTCCTACATCAGGGATCGGCTTTAAGCCCATATCTTTTTGCTTTAGCTATGGTTGCGCTTACTGGACATTTTTAGGACGATGTACCTTGGTGTATGTTTTTCGCTGATGATATCCTTCTCGTGGGTAAGACTAGAGAAAGAGTAGAAGACAAACTTGAATTCTAGAGGTCTACATTGGAATCTAAAGGCCTTCGTTTGATTAGAACTAAAACTAAATACATGGAATGTAATTTTAGTAGTCGTTGCTCTAGTGACAGAGTTGTAACTAACTATAGGTAATCAAATCATTAAAAGGTGTGAATGTTTAGATATCTTGGGTCTATTGTTAAGAGGGATGGTGATATAGTTAGGGATGTTATTAGTAGAATTCAAGTGGAGAAATGCTTCGGGCGTATTGTGTGATAGAAAAGTACAACTTAAACTGAAAGGAAAATTTTAAAAGATGTGGTGAGACATCCAATGCTCTATGGAGCAAATGTTGGCCTTTAAAAGAGAAGCATAAAACAAAGTAAGTGTTGTTGAGATGACAATGCTTAAGTGGATGAGTGGCTTGAAACAGAGAGAAATGCGAAATGAATATATCCATGATAGGGTTGGTGTAGCTCCAGTGGCGGACAAGAATAGAGAGAGTCATCTTAGATGGTTTGGTAACATTAATCGTCGACCATCTGATGATCCGGTTAGGAGAGTAAATGTTTTAGCTTTAACTGATGTTAAGAAAGGCAGAGGTAGACTTAAAAAGACTTGGGCATATTGGATAAAAATGATTTTAATCTGTTAAATGAAAATATGACACTCAATAGAATGCACTGGAGAAAAAATATTCATGTAGCCGACCCCGCTTAGTGGGATAAAGGTTTGTTGTTGTTGTTGTTGTTGTTGTAGAGCATGATGCTTATTAAAAACAATTTGCAATGGACTCAAATTAATTCAAACAACAGAAAGAAATAAATAACTTGTGAACCTTAACCATTTGATGCAATCAGTAGGTTGAGAGAGGAACAAAATACATACTTTGCAGCTCTCCTAGTATTTGTAATTGATGCCATGGCACCCCCACCCTCGGCCTCTGCTGCCTCCTCAGCCAGTTGCTGATCAAGAATTTCTTGCATTTCTATCACCCTGTAGTTGTCAAAAACTTGGTCAGTTAAATGATGGAATAAAATAAATGACAACATTAACTTGCAGCAGCTAAATTAAGCTTATACAAAATTAAGGTATGCACTTGTTCTCCCAATAATACTTTCAAAAAAATTACCTCCAATAGAATCTATTATGCCTTCAATCTTAATTTTTAAACCTGATGGGTTCTTATTTTGACGTGAGCACGTCTACACAACACATGATCATGTATCGGGTCAACATGGGAACGGGTAATCCCATCCTGAATGCAGTATAGTGAGAGAACTCCCGTCTAGGAGGGTACTATTCAGGATCTGTCCTGCCCATAAGGGTCGGCAACCCTTGTGAGCAAGATTTTCTTTTATATTTGAATTAGCATCAGGGTTTAATTTATATCTTAGTATACAAGTAATTTGCTTAGAACCTGATTTGCAACACGTTGGCTTTTAATTTTATGGAACAGAGGTTTCCTATAGGTTATATTTACTGAAGTATTATATCATTAAATCTTTCTCAGATGGTGTGTCTATAGATTGATTGGATCGAGATTTTGATTTCTCTCGAACGCTCAACAACCTCCTATGCAACGGATTCAACAATGCCCCCTAGTTTTTTTGCTGTCAAGCAGTTGTCAAGCCGCTGTTCGCCCCAGATTTCAAGCATCATCACTGTTCCATCCTCCGTTACCTATCCTACCGCTATCCTAACCCGTCCCTTAATCTTTCCACGCCATCCAGGAACCCTAGATCGATGCCATTTGATATCTGAGCAAAAAAAACCCCAAGTCATCATGGACTTATTTTCCCCAATCCCAAAATCTAAAATTTAAATTACATAATCCCTCTACCCAATCAAATACCCTAACCCTAAATCATTAAAATCTAACCATCTTACCTCCACCAAAATTAACCCTAAATCATTAAAATCTAACGATCTTACCTCCACCGAAATTCGTCCTTACACCTGCTAACTAAACCTAAACCCTTGGCCAACCTTGATCTCTACACTAACTGAAACCCTAGAGTAAGGAGCAAGTAATCACACTACCAAGGCGAATCCTCAATGAAGTATTCAAATGTTTATCATATAGGATATCCAGCAAAATATTCTACAATGCAGTAGAGATTCACTGATTTTGAAAGGAGTTAATATAGTTAAGTCACTGAAAAAAAAATAACAATGATCACTTGGATGGAGAAGATTAATACTGCCATTGTCGGATCCCAAGTCCCGAATGTGAAAAGTTGAGGGTTGTGTTACGTAGTCGACAACCAGTGTAAAATTTATCGAAAAACCATGACACAAATCCTTTTGATCATTGTGTAAATGCTAGGGCGTCCCCTGGAACTGTGCGTTATATGACATGAATATAGTGAAAAGTGTGCAAGGGCCGCCACACCGCGCCCCCGAGTGTAAATGTAAAATAAGCAAGGGATCCCACAATCCGGACGAATGCGGTAAAGATGTTAGTCCATAAAACTAAAATTAAGATAAAATCTTGGAATATAGGTACTCTCACAGATAAATTAATAGAATTAGTCGATATTATGATTCATAGAAATATAAATATCTTATGCATTCAAGAAACTAAATGGATTGGAGAAGAGGCTAAAGAGATTGATAGCTTAGATTTTAAGCTTTAGTATTCTGGCAAGAGTCGCAGAAGAAATTGTATAGGTATAATTATAGATAAGAGTTTGAAAGATAATGTTGTTAAAATTAATAGAATTGAAGATAGAGTTATAACCCTGTCGGCGTTGTTTTGGGCGTGGAGTGCCCGTAAGAAGTTGTCGGTCGCCGGAATCGAAATTCCGTCACCTGCTTCGAAAGGACGTTTTAATTTACATATATGTATATAATTTTTGAAAAATATGAAATCAAACTGACCTCATATTTTCCATAGTTTAAATGAAAGAGCGCTACACCTCAAGAACTGCATTTATCTCGGAAGATAAATACAAGACTTGAGGGTGAGGCTCGATCAAATAAACTAAGAAATATATGACCTCCGTTTGGTCTGGAAAACTATTTTATTTGCCGACAAGTTCCCCTATTTAATATGAAGAATTAAATAGGTTTATTTTAAATTGGTTCGAAATGCTTCTATAAAGTGCAAAGTTCTCTATAATTAATTACATCTTAAATGACCGAAATCACTAGTAATAACTCTCGATAAAAATCGAAATGTTATCTTCAAGGAGGTCAAAAGGATAAGACTTTTCAACGAAATCGAACAAAGAGAGTAGTGAAAGGATTCGCTCAAATTTGGAACATTTTATTGTAGAATCCAAAGGAAGAAGAACTAGGAGATGTCGGAGATCCGGAGGAGAACTTTGGTGACTTCCTAAGCTATCATATGGTTTGGCTTCGATTTAGGGGAGATATTATTTAAAGGTTTCATCCTGCCAATTTTATTTAATTAGGGCTTACAATTGTGTGAGACAAGCACACGAATAGCTTAGAAGATATGAGGATTTAGGTCGTAACGAACAACAAACTCGGAATCCTAAAACGAGTTAGGGCTTATATTGTACGATAGAAGCTATACAGAGCCCAAAAGAGGTTGAGGATTTGTCGTACTAGGCGAACAAACTCGAAATCCCATGGATTGTTATTTAATCACTAAGGAATGGTTTAACTAGATGTAGACATGTTTTATTGTTGAAGATGGTCGTCTTTGCTCATCATGCCATATTCCAGCTACTGCAGTGAAGAGATTAAGTTTCTAAGCGTAGCAAGTTATAATGTCAAATCGAGATGGCCTCATGGTTGAGTTCTCCTAAATCCCACGCAAGTATGTTTAAAGGTTAGATAACAGTGTATAGCAAGGTATAAGACGAGAAAACATGCAACAGAGTATGATACAAAGTGCTAAAAAGAACAGTAGCAGATACAAAAAGTAACACGCTGTAAATATAAACAAACCTGTATACCTAGGAGATTCGTTATTTTCTTAAATGCAACAAGCTGGAGTGCGTCATGCAAGTGAAACCAAGCAGAAAAAGAAATATCGTCCAGAAAAACTCGAGAAAGGACGGCGAATGACTCACGGTAGAAAACTCGGGAAAATGAATAACAAAAAAAAATCATTAAAACCTCGAAAAAATCCCGGAAAAAGGACCACGAGTGCTTCATCAAAATCATACGAAAAATCCGAAGAAAACCGCAAGCACTCGGGCCGTGTTAGGCTCGAAACTTGTAGTTGTTCTCGAGGGTCGTCGAAGTTACTTCCGATCACCCGAGTGTATGAAGTCTCGTCTACTCACTGAAGGGTGTCTACTTAAACCTAACTCGTGAGAGTGTTCCTTAACCCAAGACTCGATAATCAACAAGTGGACAGCCAAGTTTATAATATAGTTTTAAAACTTATATTTTTAGCATGCACTTGGATTTCAGGCATACAAAAGAGAGTTTATATCAATATTTGGTTGTAGTGAAAATATATTTTTTTTTGTTGTGAAAATAGTATCCGTTCTTATCAAATTTTGAAAATTAGGGTTGTCCACGAGTCGATTACTTCGTCGGGTGTATGATCACTAACCATCCTAAGAAGGTACGGGTGCTTCGCTTGCCTTATAGCGGTGAATGATATCGTCATCCTACGGTTCACCGAAGCCCTGGAGCGAGTCCTGGTGTCGTAGGATGGGATATCATTCCACTCTACCATCGGTGTGCCTTTATCATCAACACCATAATTGCCCTAAAACAAAACGAAAACAAAATCAACTCCGAGAGAAGCGGGGAAAACAAATCAACAGCGAAAATGGGAAGGAAAGGAGACTAACCCTACCTCCAAATCCGATTTAGAAAAGAGAGGCCAAAACGGAAGGAAGGTTAGTCTACAACACCCCTAAAATAAGGTTTGAAGCGTTCCCAAACCTCACAAAACAAGTAAAAGAACATAATCCAAACAAGGCCCAAGGTCCTCAAATCAATCCAGAAGGATCTCATTTTCTCATTTCATTAGGATTGGATCAACTTAAAGAGGGCATTTTTCCAATTCCTAAATTGAAACAGGGTCGAACTGACATGACGACCACACACAAATGATCTCGTGGCGCCGGTTTCCAAACCTTGAAAATATAAAATTAAATAATTCCACAAAATAAAGTCTGGAACACTTCCAAACTCAACAAATTGAGCAAAGGAGAAATAATCCAAGAGAAGCCTTGCTAACATATCAAAACCTCAAGTAGTGTAATTATCCAATTTCCAATTTGCTTCACAACTCCATGTATAATCTTATAAGTATAAAAATCTTTTCACAGAACCAAATAGGAGCTCACGGTCAGGACAAGAAGGGCCAAAATGGCTCACGGCCAAGGCGGCACAAAGCCAAGAAAACTCACGGCCAAGGCAACAGGGGCCAAGGTAGCTCACTGGCTACGACGAATAACGTAAAAACCATCCCAACATAAAGCTTTCAACACATAAGAAAGTGAATGGATAAGCTCTCACAAGTCTTCCAAATTAGCTCCAATTCCATAAGTAAAATATAGTAAAGATACCCAAATCCAATCATTAATCATCTCACTCCATAAGCAAGCCAAGGGAGTTTCAAACCGCAACCTCAAAAAATCTTCCCATTTCAAACATTAAGAAAAGCTGGAATCAAGCCATTACAAGGTAAAACAACACTCACCACACGGCCAATACCACAGCCCAACACAAAATCGAATCCAACTCACCACAAGCAAGGCTCAAAATGAATATTTCAAAGCTCTTAAACAGGGACAACCATAATACATCAAATTAGGCTCTCGGGTAGAGGCTAAAACAAGCAAAACCGAGCTTCTAAACAAGACCAAAAACAATCCCTCAAAGCATTCGAGCAAAGACAAGTGTAACACATTAAGATAGGCTCTCGGTTAGGAGCTAAGGAAAACCAACTAAGCCCCCAAATGAAGCCAAAACAAATCTCTTAAAGCATTGAAACAGGAGTAGCAATTATACATCGAAATAGACTCTCGTGTAGGGGCTAGAATAAGCCAACCGAGCCTTCAAGTGAGGCCAAAATGAGCCACTATAAGGTTGAAACCAAACCAAGCATGAGGCTAAAACGAACACCTCCATATATTTAACATATCAAAATATAAAGCCACCATATGCTTCAAATAAAAACAAGCATGAAACTTTTCCAAATCAAAATAAATTTCTTCCTAGCATGCATTTTTAAGCCCAAAAGAATTTAAAACAATAGAACCAAGCCTTCCATATGCATGAAAGACCAAATGAGCCTTTCAATATTTCATATTAGATAAGTGTGAATGAAAAGCTAAATAAAACATATCCCAACATGCTTGAAGGAGGAACTATCCTTGTCCCAAAGCCACATTTCCAATCATTCCAACTTGCTTTGAACAAAAGAAAAGAAAAGAGCTAATGTCATGCTATATTTCCATCATTTTAAGCAAGTAGAGAAAAGAGAGGAGTTGATATCATGCTACATTTCCCTCATTTTAAGAAAGTAGCAAAAAAGAGAAGAGTTGATATCATGCTAAACTTCCACCATTTTAAGCAAGTAGCAAAAAAGAGAAGAGTTGATATCATGCTAAATTTCCACCATTTTAAGCAAGTAACCAAACCCATCCTTTAGAACTTGCTCACATTTCTATTTTCCACATGCCTCAAGTAACAAACATCCCCAAATATAAGCACAATGATAAACTAGCATGCTGTACCACCCTGTAGAACCATCCTCAGTGGCTCGACAGAGAGAAAACCGCAAGGTAGCAGGGCACAGGGAATAGAAGGTACCTTCTTGAAATAGAAATGAGCAATACAGAAACTTTAAAGGCACTTTCCAACCTCCACTCTCCCTCCAACAGCAAGAGGAAGCCAACCCAAGCACATCAAGCTAAAGAAAAAAAAAGGCAGAGTTTTCCCTCCCTCGGAAGCTTTCGGCCAGCCATTGAACCTCCTCCCAAATGGGGTTTTATAGCCACACACGAGAAGAAAAAAGCTCACCTACGCCTACCCATCGCGGGTCGATGCCGAGGGAGGCGGGAAAACAGCGACAGACGTCGCAGAGAGGAGCAGGCGTCAGGATAGGGGTCGGGCAGGAGAAGATAGCGCGGCCAAAGATAAGGGATGGATGCGTGCGGCTCGAGGAGGAGACCGCAGGAGGTGAAATCGCGACAGGGCATAGGGGATTCGGTTGGGCGTGCGAACAGGAGAGCGGGAGAGACGGACCGAGCGAGCCATGGGGAGGATTCGGTCGGTCTCGCGAACAGGAAGGAGGGAGGCGGGTCGAGCGTGAAATGGGGAAGGATTTTAGGGCTTAGGATTTTAGGGAGAAATAAAATATACATAATAATAATAATGGTTTTATTTATTATTATTATTAATATATTCATTTTTGGCATTTTCTCTCCGACGAGCTATCGTCACAAATTAAATGTCAAATTTAGGTAAAATCGGCGTTCCGGATGCATCAGCGCAGTCAATTTCGTCATCCGAGATCGTTCGGACAACTTCGTCAACGGTCGCGTCGAAAGTGCGTCAAATTCAGCCTTTTCTAAAATTGTGACTTTGATGTCGATCGTCCAGGCGTTCTGACTTCAGCTGCAGTGCACTGCGAAGGAATTGAAGGCGTCGAGGTCGCGAACTGAGAATTTGTGCACCCAGGTGTGTAAAACGTGCACGAGGCTGTCCTAATGTACAAGGGTCCTATAAGGACTCAATTTGAACTCCTGACGTCAATTTCGACCGACTATAAACTAGCGGTACGAAATCTCGTACAGGGTTTCAAAGAGTAACGAAGTGGCTCCAGACTCTCTAAAACGAGGTGGGTCCCATCGCTAAGAATCTAGGATCGTCGGGGGAAACTCCTGAGGCTAGAATCCTAAAGCTAGGAGAAAAACTAAACATCGACAAAAATGAGGTCAACAAACCCTTAAGATTATTGCTGATACTAAGATTTTTAATATTATAAGTGCTTATGCGCCTCAATTAAGTTTAGATATAGGCTCTAAAGAAAATTCTGGAATGACCTAGAAGACTTAACACAAATGATACCCTTTGAAGAAAAAATTTTTATTGGAGGAAATTTAAATTGGCATGTCAGTAGAGTGGTAGAAGATCCTAGAAATATTCATGGTGACTACGGTTTTGGAGTGATTAATGAAGAAGATAGTCATATTAGATGTTGCTTTAACATTTGATTTTGTTATCGCTAATACTTTATTCTAAAAAAGAGATGAAAGATATTATTACTTATAAAAATGGATCTAATTGAACATAAATCGATTATTTTCTCATAAGCAAGAAGAGATCGTCGAGAATGTAAGCTATTTTAAGGTCATTTCAAGTGAGGATTTAAGTACTCAACATCGATGTTAGTTCTGAATTTTAAGATAAAGAGTTGTAAAATAAAGAATACTAAGAATTAGATAGGGGCACCGCAAAGACAAATAAAATTATTTTTTTAAGTAAACTCAAGATTTATATTCATGGTGACTACGATTTTGGAGTGATTAATGAAGAAGATAGTCATATTAGATGTTGCTTTACCTTTTGATTTTGTTATTGCTAATACTTTATTCTAAAAAAGAAATGAGCATATTATTACTTATAAAAATGGATCTAATATAACACAAATTGATTATTTTCTTATAAGAAGTAGAGATCGTCGAGAATGTAATCTATCAGTAAGGTCATTTCAAGCGAGAACTTAAGTATTCAACATCGATTATTAGTTCTGAATTTTAAGATGAAGAGTTATAAAATAAAGTTAATACTAAAAATTATTATCACGATAATTAGATAGGGGCATCTAAAAGACAAATAAAATTATTTTTATAAGTAAACTTCAAGTTTTCAAGATTTGGGATGTTCATCAAGAAACAAATTTTACGTGGAATAAAGTAATAAACACTATTAAAGACGTGATAAAAGATGTACTTGGAGAATCAAAAGAAAAAAATTTTTATAAATAAAAATAGTTTGTGGTGGAATAATAATGTGCAAGAAAAGATTAAATATAAAAGATTATGTATAAAAATTGGTTTAAATGTAAAAACATGAGAACCGACAAAAATATAAAATGACCCGTTAGGAGTCAAAGAGAACAAACTGTTGTTGATCTCAATTTTGGCGAGGTTAGTTTTCTTCTTAGGATTTAGGGTATAGCCTTAAGATTCTCCCTTTGACTATCTTATAACCTTAGTAATGAGACTCACCTCATTTTAGAAGTCAACCTTTTATTACAGTTCCACATGTGTGGTTCTTGACCTTTAGCACTTGGGATGTTGAAACTGACATGAAGGAACTCAAAAGCAGTCCCCATAGGACCGTTAAGCCCTAAGATTGCCTTATGCAGAATTTACAGATCTGTGCGCACTAATTTTGTAATTCGGATGATCGACACGTTAAATAATGCAATTCGCATCACCACGCCTTTATATGTTGCATATTTTACCAAAACTTCAATACAATTTTTGAAACGATCGATCACAAACTAGAAATTTCAAGAAAATTGAATTCGATGAATTTCTTATCCGATTGTCGACGAGGTTTATCCGAATGACCCCGAATGATGAAACAGACTGCGCCGGCGCGTCTAGAATATTGAAATTACCTAGAAATTACATCAATTTTGATATGGTTCCTAACATGATCAAATTGAGTTTGAATCGAGAAAACATAAATAGAATATTAATGTTAAAATAAAAAGGGGTAATTAAAAAAAAATCCTTAAATACTAAATCCCTAACTCACGCACACACCCTCAACTCCTTCGACCCGATCCCCCTTCTCCCGCAATCAGCCACACACGAACACTAAATGAGCCATAATCCTTCGGCTACACCAGCTCTCCTTCGCGAAGCCTTGACCCCGAGGTCCCCACTGCACCTTGCCACTTCCCCTGCATGCCTGCCACCACTTCTCCTGCTCGCCTCGCTACTTCCCCTGCATGTCTGTCGCCACTTACCCGCCGCCATCGGCTTCGGCTCACTCCCAGGTAAGGTGAAGGTTGAAGCTTTGGCTTTGCCGGAGTTTTGTTGTTGAAGCTTTGGGAAGTCAATGGAATTTTATTTGCTAAAGCTCCATTCGTTGGTTCATCCTTGCTGTACTTGGCCTTTTCAAGTTCTACTGCTTTTCTGTGGGTGAACTCTTGAGCAGATAAGTCCCCTTCCTTTGCTTCTTATCTATCGCTCATTCTCTCTTTGTAGCTTTACCATCGAGCTACCCATGTTTATGTCAATTCTGTAATATATATATATATATATATATATATATATATATATATATATGTATTTGAAATAAAAGGAAGAATGTATTAAACGAATTGGAAATGGTAGGAAGAACTCAGTATTCATGCACTTGTCTCGCATGGGTTACTATTATGTTCGTTCTGGATTTCTTTTATATACTAGAGTTTTCTATTCATTTGGGTTATGTACAGAAACTATAAGTGATTATGTTGGATCATTGTTATGTTAGCCTTAGTTTCTCTGACTGCTTTAAACTTCATGCCAAAATATATTTAAAAGAAGGCACATTATTTTCTGAGCATTCATATCCATGACTTTGAGCTCAATACTTTTATATTTGTACTACTCTAGCTACGCACGAAGGGCTACATAGATGTCCTTTTCTCTGACAGGCCATGAAAATTTGGGCATTATAGGTGTTTTGGTGCTTTACATCATTCAAAAAAAAAAATCTGAAAGTCTTCGTCATTTGCTCTTTGAAAATTTGAGGGCCTTCGTACTGTCATGTGCAAGATTTTGAAGGCTTTCGTCCTTTGTCCATAGGGGTCTGAGTATTTTGAGGACTTGCTGTTTTGCTCGGCCTACAGGCTATTCCTCTCGGTTCCCTTGCTGTTTTGAGACAGATTTACATGCAGCTCCTTTTCTTTGTCTCAAGTATATGCTGTCTTGGAAGATTAAAATGCTCTTTCTTGGCTTAGATTAATGCTGAAATTCAGCTATTGCTTACAGATTTTCTTTTTTTTTACATATGATGAAAGGATGTTGTTGTGAACTTTGATCAAGCTATCGTACATTCGTGTTGTGATTTGTACAGACCTTTCGGGAATGGAAGCTATGCACTAATTATACCGTGGCACGAGGGATATTTCATGGAAACAATCGAGTATTGTTGATTTGGCAATTGTTTTGTTACTTTGTAGTTGCTGAATAAATGAATTTATTGGAGTAACCAAGAATATAATATATATATATATATATATATATATATAGCAAAAAAAAAGCCCTAGGACCTATATTGATTTAAAAGCGGTTACAGAGGCTTGAGGAGAGGGCCCATGGAGCCCTTCCCCAGCGATACAATTTTAACAAAAGGATTCAAAATATTCAAAAGTTACAACAAATTGTCAAGAGCGAGAACGTGAGACTCTCGCTCTGTTTCTTGGAGATCCCATAGAGTAATCTCTTTAATGTTATTCCATTGCCCTGAGTCACCGAAGTATCATCAAATAGGAGTGTAACCCTAGGCTTCTTCTTCCCTCGAGAATAATAAACCTGTCAGTCTTCTCCATCGTCTTCTTTTTCCACTTTTTCTTCTTTTACTTCTTCTTCTTCCGTAGATTCCTGCTGATTCTTGTCGGTGGTTCGACAATAGGTAGGGAATTATTCTTCTTCTCGCCGAAAGTTTGGATGTATCCGTTAGAGCGGCCACCGTAGTGACTCCGAACGGCCATGGGCACGGGAGCTCATGTCGCACATCGTTCGAGAACTACCGTAGTATCCGGAGTGGCAACTTGTATAACGAGCTGAGAATTCTCCCAGTACACCATATCAATCGAGATTTAAACTTTTATCAGAGATCGAATGCTACCCTGTTTACTCCGAGCCGTGGCAGTCATCAACTCTATGTCGGGAGTTTCCAACAACAGAGAAGGCGCCAACGAACCCTTTTCATCGAGGGAGGATGCGACTGCATAGCGAGTGCTCTAATGCGCCCAAACATTTTGCAATCTTTGCAAAAAGAGAGCGATGTTCTTCACCACAAGCCTCTCGTCAAAACCCATCCGCACCATCGACTGATCCAAAAATCGATCCACATCAAAAGTAGAGTGAAATCCCTCTCCACTCGAACCCGGCCCCATCCGTGAGACCCTATCATAAGTAGGAGAGTCAACTCTGAGAGGAGTACCGAGAGCTTGACTAATGTTGTACAAAGCACGTGGATTGTACAAATGAAAGGGAAGCCCCAGAAGTTTGAACCACATATGAACGATAGGAGATTCCTTTGACGGGTCAAAATCGTGAGTCTATTCGATTAACTCATGCGAGCGTCAAGCAATTAAAACCGATTGTTGAGCAAAAATTCTAACATAGTTTTCTTCCTTCGTATCCGAACGAGTAAGCTTCGCCATCTAACACTCCCAATTTTCATCCACTAATAAGATTCAATTCTCAAAAAAATTTCGACTAAATTCATCTCGCAGGTGACCAAATCGAATTTCCCAACTAACATAAATTTATCATCATCGATATAACCTTCATTTCTAGTGTGCGTGAAGATAACGACGAGGCTTCCCATCTTTAACATCAATCGACTTGATAAAATCGCCTCGTATTTTTCCGTAAGCAGTGTCATGAAATTCTCGTGGAAAAAGAGATGATCATCGTGGAATTGCGCACGCCACGTCATAGATGAAGTCTTAGTTGCCATCGAAAGAATACGCTAGCCGACCACTACGATCAATCGCGCAACGAGCACGCACACGTAGTAGCCGCCGTAGCCCTTCTTCACGCACCGGAGGATCCCGCAGAAAGAATCGTCTGCTAGCACGCATAGGCTCGGACCCCCAGCCAATGAAAGACGTCGTCGCCGATACGGCCGATCCGCAGAAAGGCACAGGGAGCGGCACAGGACGAGCCGTCCAGAATAGAGGGGCTGCAATCAGTAAGCCGTCCAGAGAATGCAACCCGGACGCGAGCAGAGGATGAACCTACCAGAGACCGTCCAGCTAAGGGACGAGCGAGCCCTGCGAACTCTGCGAAGCCGCGATCGCGTCGTTCTGGACCCGCCAGCAATGGAACGTCGTGAGAAAGCGGCCCGGACGAGTGAGCAGAGGAGACCTGCGAGCACGAGCGAGCCCTGCGAACTCTGCGAAGCCGAAAACGAACGCGTCGTTCTGTCTGTAGAAACGACGACGACGCCAGAGATGCGGCAAATCGAAGTTAACGGTCGCTAGGGTTCGCCATGAGACGAAACCCTAGCAGACCCGTAAGAAGGCGAGGAAGACGACGCCATTACCTTATATATATATATATATATATATATATATATATATATATATATTCCAAAGCCCTAGGGCTTGATTTATTAAAATAAAGCGGTTACAGAAAATTTGAGGATAGGGCGCAAAGATGAAGTCTTACCACTACAAAACAAAACAAACAAAGATACAAAAGGCATGAAGGAAGAAATGTAAATAACAATGTCTAAGAACGGTATCGCCAAAGTAGTAATCTCGTTCTGGTTCTTGGCGTTCCAGAAAGTAATCTCTTAAGTGTTACTCCATTACCAGGAGTCACCGATGTATCATCAATTAAGTCTCCAAGTATACCTCCAGGCTTCTTCTGTCGAGAAGTGTAAACTTGCCAATTCTCTTCATTTTCTTCTTATGGTTCATCTTCTTCTGAGGGTTGATCCTTCTGAATTATGGAAGGAAAGATGTGTTGCAATGGGTATAACTTGGGGGTTTCTTCTCTTTCGACTGAATTTTTTAATGTACCTGGTTGACTCCACGCGTTTAAGTAGCCACGGGAACATCACGAGAAACGGGAGGAGCCTCCTTTTCCGTCTCCGAGGTTCTAGCCACAAGAGTAGTCTCAATTCGATCCACCTCTCGAGCAGGTGAAACAGAAGATTGAGGAGTAACAATAGGAACCAGTTCATTAACCTGACTAAGACCAACTTCAGAAAAATCCTACTCTTCGAGGGGACGTGATCGGGTCGGGGGGGGGCAGGCAGCCGCCAAACCTTTAGCTTTCTGACCCACAAAAGTCCTAACATTTCCTTTAGATCTCTTAGTTGGGGGATAAAGCCGATAGCATTTATCCCCGGGTGTTCCGAAACATTCTCGGCGAGGACGGTAATAAGACAGCGTCTGCTCCACGACCACCTCCTCGCCAACAAGCGTCTCGATAAGAGCCCACCCAAACTCGCGGACATCCGGAAGAGTAATATCCCTTTCAACGGAAGCTCTAACAAGATCGGGTTTGGTCTCGTTATAAGTCATGAAGATCTATTTCGGTTAGGTACTCAAGACCTCGCCAATTCGAAACAAAACATTCCGATCGAAATATCATATGTGAGACTCTAGAACCCGAACCGAACAGAACCACGAGAAGGTTCCTTAGAGGGATCAAAATCCGGGTCCACTTTACAATCTTCATTTCGGTTCCTCGCGACTAGAACGGTTGCTTGGCAAACGACCTTAACATAGTCCTCCTTCACGAATGAAATGAAACAATAGATGTCTTCCATCCAACGAGTCCCATCTTCCATGCTCTAATGAAGTGGAGTGAATCAAAGAAATTCCTCACCAACTCCATTTTAGGATGTCCCAAGGTAAATTTACCGATAAGGGTGAACTTCACCTCCTCATTCAATGCATTTAATTCAGTCTAACGCGACAGCTAAATATTTAGGGATGAATAAAAGGACAGGAACCTCTTCCCGCCGCAACATCATGGAGAGTCTATGGAAACACTAAATATTCAGGGCCTTTGCGAGTATTCATATCTTTTCCCACCACCCCAACAAAGGTAGTAGGGCACACCATGGAAAATCAGCAGACCGAGTCAAACATGAGTCAGCAAAACGGCGTAGCAACGACGCACAAGATCCAACAGTAGCAGTCAAACGGGACAACTACTGTAGCAGGCGATCACAGCGAGTCCTCCTAAAGAGCAGCAGTTCCCGAGCGTCACGCAGCAGACCTGTGATCCGAGACGAGAAGCTAGCGCCATTCTATCCCAAAGAACAACAGTTCCCGAGCGTCACACACCAGACCTGCGACCCGGGATGGCTGAAGACGCGACGACGAAGGCGCAAGCAGAGGTCGCGAGACGGTCGCCCGAGACGAGCGAAGCTCGCTTCGTTCTGTCGGCGGAAGAACGACAGAAGTGACGACAAGGGACGACGCCAGAGAAGCAGAGTTCGATGCGAAAAAATGCGGTAACGGTTGCTAGGGTTCGCCATGAGGCGAAACCCTAGCAAAGCCGAGAGACGGCGAGGAAGACGCCATATATATATATATATATATATAATAATAGTTATTATTATTATTATTATTATTTTCATGCATTCCATGAAAATAATTGTCAAGGCTACACCTACACTACCAGCTGTCTAGTGATGGAGATTTTCTTATTCTTTTGTGCAAAACTTTGATGACGATAAATGATTTTATTCGGAATTTTGATGAAAGTACCGCTGAAACTATAAGACTTTCTAGCTCTCAAGCACTCATTTGCACAACACCTGCGATGCTTTAACCATGTATAAATATCCAGATTTTTCTGATTTCTTTTCTTTAGTGCTTTCTTTCCTTAAACATCACTTCTTTAGATACTCATATTCTGGGAAGTCAAACTTCACCATCCTGCATATAAATGACAGACAAGGTTCTCTTTTTAGATATACTCGTACACCTAAACTTCAAAACTGAAAGGTATATGTGTTCGGCTCTTTAAACTACGATGTACTTGCACTTGCGACATTGAAAATTTGAGGAATAATTTCAGACTTTTGGTATATTTGCATGTATGATTTCCATGAAAGATCCTAACTGCAATATTTGCAAAAGTTTGATGCAAATTTATTTCTTTGGGAGCTTTGGAGAAATATTTTGAATGCACCTTTTAAGTTGAGTTCACATGCTGTCTTAGAGGATGTTTCAGGTGAATCTGTTGCATCAAGTGCTTGCTGTTTTGAGTGGCTTTAGCATCCCTTGAGCTGAATGCTTATCATTTTGGGCTTGAGTTTGAATGATGTTTAGACCCTTCAAATGAACCTCTTTTTTTAAGGTGATATGAGCCTTTAAAGCTAAAGTTCAGAGCCTTTTGTGGCTGCAGTTCGGACCCATTTAAAAAACATTTTTTGGGCAGAGTTGGTTGCAGGTTTTGGGCCTATTTTGGTGGTTTCGAGGCTGCAGTTTGGCCTAGTTTTGGAGAGGTCTGGCTGCAATTTTCCGTCCAGTTTTGGTGAGGTTTGGGCTGTTTCTCTGTTTTTGATGGGGCTGGGCTGCGGTTTGGCCCTGTTTTGGGGAGGTGTGGCTGCAGTTTCTTGGGCTTGGTTTTGGCAATGTTTGGGCTGCGGTTTGGCCAGATTTTGGGAGATTTCTTGGCTGCGGTTTTGAGAGACCTACATATATACCATTTCATTTGTTTCCCTGCCACTCAACTCTTATGGAAACAGTTAGTTCCAATTGATTGGATTTGGGTGGGGGGGAGGGGGTGGTGTTGGGGGACACAATATTTGTTTTGGAACATTTACATACATACCATGCAATTCTTATATGTTTATATTTCCAATACATATCTAATATCTATGGTTCGATATTTTGACATACGGTACTATGGCAGCATGTACAGTTTTGGGTCTTTAAAAACACATCTTTTGGGTTGTTATCTTTGGTCTGCTTTTGGTGATGTTTGAGCTCCGTTTGCTCCCTCTCATCCCCTCTCTACAACCTTCATGTGAGATAGTTGGTGCTTTATACAGATTTCGAGAGAAGTTTAGGTGGTGTGCTTTGTAGTGTGAGAACATTGGAAGTTCCAAGCGAGTTTTCTCAAATTCATATTGTTGGAGGTTGGAAATCTTTTTAAAAATAGTTTTGAGGGCCGATCCACCATTTACCTTTCAGCTCTTTCAGGTGGGTTAGTTTCTCCTTTCTCTCACCCCATTTTTTTCTTCTTTTCTTTTCTTATTTCTTGGTTTAATTTATGTGCTTATGTCTGAAGCATAAGAGCGCATATATAGTCGTCGCTATATACGAACCATTAAGCAAGGCTGTAAGTTGGATGATTTTGAGGTTTATGGCAATGATGAAAAAAGCATTTTGGTATGTGTGAAAAGTCCTATCACAATCCTGACTCAGTGCCCTTGAGAGGATGAAGGATTGACAATACCGCCTCTCTAATACTTAGTATAGAGTTACCCTTTGCTTTTACAGATGGTTGGAAGCTCCAGCCTGACAATATGACTGACTCATTAATTTTCTAAGGTATGAAAATATCTTTAAATAAAAAAAATCTCTATACATTCATAATTATTCTAAAAAAAAAGTCTTTTAAGTGCATGATAAATCAAAATCTCTTCTTTTAAGTGCATGACAAATTAAAATCTCTTCTTTCAAGTGCATGGCAAATTAAAATTTGTTTTGAAAAACTGAAATATTTCCTAAATATTTTCTGAAAACTCACGGGTCAGTACATGAGTCAGGTTAGGAATTACCTCTTTTTGTAACTGTTAGGCGGAAGCATTTACTTAGTGTTGGATCACACATACATGGTGTTTCGTTAAGGCCACAGGGTCCTGATTTTGACCCAAAGTCCTGATTCTGAGTCCTCTCCAACCTGAACGCTTATGGTTTTCTTCGGGATTTTTGTGTGTTCCCTACTGTTTTTCTTCGAGTTTCTGTGGGTAAACTATGATTTTCTCGAGTTTTCTCTCACGTGATACATTGTCATTTATTATTTTGTATATAAATACATATTCGCCCTCACCTGCTAAATTCCCCACTATACTTGTTCGCTTGTACTTATGACGCTAATCCCATTTGCAGGAAGCAGTAGACCCGCCAGATATACATGTTCACTTTATGTTTACAACATTTTACTTTCTTTATTGCACATTCTACAACTTTTCTTTATTATTCATTTTATTGCATTTTTTTTACTACTGCTTCTCTTCACTGCACTTTCTACTGCTTTTGTTTATTGCTTTTTATATTGTTTTTCCTTTACTGTACTTCTCTTTTTTATTGCACTCTATATATTTTACTAGTACATACTTTAGTATACATGCAAGTGCCCCTAGGGTAGAGAACAGTAAGACAAGCGAGGAGGTACACAGCAGCAGACCACTGACCCAACAATTGCATGTACACTTAAACCTTAAACCCGGAACTCGATACTGCTACGACATGGAATATGGAGCAAACTTCAAGGGTAGCACGATGGAGATGCAGCGGACGGAGGACAATCTACAACAGCAAAACAAGTCTACACCAACTAAACATTTTTTTTAGTTTAAATAACGAGTCATAGGACTTCGAGGTAGTCCGCCTAGTGCGACATAAATCCTTACCTTATCTCTTAGGCTTTTGCACAGCCATATTGTACAATCTAAGTCCTAACTCATTTTAGGATTCTGAAGTCGCCGTCCGTTACGACGTAAATCTTCTAGTCTTCAAGATTATTTGCATAACCGAACATTATCCAAGTGTAATTCCTATAGTTAATAATTGACATGAGAGATTTAAATAAATTCACTTCCAAAATTTAAAGCCCAACAATAGGATAATTTGGGAAGTCACTGAGGTTCTCCTCGGGATCTATGTCGTCGTCCCCTACTTTTCTTTTCTTTGATTCCAGAAATAAATGTTTCTATTTGGTCCATCCCTCACTTGGCTTTCTTATTCCACCATTGAAAACACTAACCTTTGAATTCATGAAGGCAGATACCTCTGATCATCATTGAGAGTTCTCTTAGGTGACTTCAGTCATTTGAGAGGTAATTAATTATAGAGGTTTGTCTCTATAGGAGAGCTTTAAGAACACATGTAATATAAACTCTATCTAATTTTCAATATTATGTATGAGAACTTATCAGTCAAAATAAAAGATTCGTAGACCAAAGATGTCATAAATTCTAGCTTATTTGATCGAGTCATATCATCAAGTAATGTGTCTATTCCTCAAGATAGGTGCATTGCTTGCGATATTGTGTTTTGTTTATTTAAACAACTAAATGAATAAGGTCCGTTCATTCTCATTCTTCAAAAATTTAAATATTATTTTCAAAAATCAATATATATACACATAAATATTAAATTAAATCAAAACCACATCACATTCTGTATTTTTTTTTAAATGATATTTTTATCGGTCGACAATTGTGACACTAAAAATTATGTCGTCCATGATCTTTATAATAAATTAGATACTAAAAATGGTAAAAAATATATGTACAAACTAACCAAACATACAAAAAAGAAAAGAAAAGATTTAACTCAAGTAAAATATATTATAGATGAAAATCAAAAAAATTATTTCTTAAAAAAAGATATTTAACATATGTGGGTGAGTTGTTTTGATAAACTTTTCAATAAAGTTTCTAAAAATAGGATCGATTATAGTGATCTTAATATCATTAATAATAATAAAATATTTCATTTTTACCATTGTATTAATAAAAAGGAAATTGATGATGCTTTAAAGAAAATCAATGGTAGAAATTTTGTCAAATTTAATGATATCTCAATTGATGTATGAAAATATTTAGGAGACTTGAGAGTTTCTTGGCTTACTAAAATCTTTAATATTTTTTTTTTGAAACTAAAAAGATGTTAGATGAGTGGAGAAAGGGTATTGTAGTCCCCGATTTTAAGAATAAAGGGGATGCACAAGAGTGTTCAAATTATAGAGGAATTAAGTTGGATGTGTCATACTTTAAAATTATGAGAGAGCTAATTGAACATACATTAAGAGATATTACAAAATTTCTCATAATCCGTTTGGATTTTATGTCGGGTTGGTCTACCATGGAAGCTATACATTTATTTAGTGGTTTAATAGAGAAGTACAAAGAGAAAAAGGAGGATCCACATATGATTTTTATTAATATAGAAAAAGCTTACGATAAGATTCCAAGAGATATTCTTTGGAGAGTTGTAGAGAAGAAAAGTGTTGATATGACTTATATTCAGGTCATTAAAGATATGTATAATATAGTTGTTACTTGTTTTCGAACAGAAGGAGAATGGACCAAATATTTTCCTATTTCAGTTGGATTACTTCAGGGATCAACTTTAAGCTCATATCTTTTTGCTTTAGTTATGAATGTTCTTACTGGACATTTACAAGATGATGTATCTTGGTGTATGTTTTTCGCTGATGATATCATTCTTGTGGATTAGACTAAAGAAAAAGCTCAGAAAAAACTTAAATTATGGATGTCTACATTGGAGTGTAAAGGCCTTCATTTGAATAGAACTAAAACTTAATACATTGAATGTAATTTTAGTAGTAGTAGCTCTAGTGACAGAGTTGTAACTATGGGTGATCAAATTAATAAAATATGAGAACATTTTAGATATCTCGGCTCTATTGTTCAAAGTGATGGTGATATAGATGGGGATGTTATTAGTAGAATTCAAGTTGGTTGGTTGAAGTGGAGGAATGCTTCGAGCTTATCGTGTGATAGAAAAGTACCGCTTAGACTGAAAAGAAAATTTTATAAGATGGTGGTAAGACCTGCAATGCTCTATGGCGCCGAATGTTGACCTTTAAAAGAGAAGCATAAAACTACGTTAAGTGTTGCCGAGATGAGAATGCTTAGGTGGATGAGCAGTTTTACACTTTAGAGACGAAATTCAAAATGAATACATTGTGAGAGGGTTGGTTTAGCTCCAGTGGCGGGTTCGGTCACATTAAATGTTGACCATCTAATAATCCGTTAAGAAAGTAGATGTTTTAGATTTGACTTATGTTAAGAAAGACACATGCAAACCTAGAAAGACTTGGGCATATTGTATAAAAAATGATCTTAATTTATCAGAATTAAATGAAAATATGACACTGAGGCAATCGAGAAAAAAGATTCATGTACTCGACCCCACTTAGTGGGATAAAAGCTTGTTATTGTTGTTGTGCCTGGATGGACAAGATGAAGAAAACACTTTACCAAGAAGTCTTAAATGAAAAAGCGTATGTCGTCTCGATTTGACATTAAGAATAGGAGAGATGGTAGTTTTGGAGTGAATGTTGATATATCTGATTTTGACGGTCGTATGGATCCAAAGGAATCATTGAGTGACTCTACATAGGGGAACAAATTTTTTAGTACAAGGTTGTTCCCTAGGATGAGAGTCAAAATGACAGCCATCAAACTTAGAAAGAAGGTTTCGTTGTGCTGGAAGAACCTAAAGTTTCTTCAATGGTAAGAGGAAAAGAGCAAGATCACCATATGGCCCAAGATGATGAAAGATTTGTAGATATGTGGAACACTAGATGAAGCACATTATCACCAATAGCACATCTCAACTGTGATAAGTCGAACACTGGATGAATTGTCGACGAAGGGGACAATTTTAAATGATAAGCCACCAGCTCAATGCTCCTAGTGATCTCAGAAGGACCAAAATAGCATGGGAAGAGCTTCTCATTCCTACGTCTGGCAGACCCTAGATACACTCTATGCCCTAACAAAAATTGCACATTCCTTCAATGTTAGTCGGCTTGTTCTTCATAAGTTGTTGTGCCTTAAATAAGTATCACTTCAATTCCGCCAACATCTTACCCCTCTCTTCTAAGTATTAATCCATCAGAAATACCGACATAGTACTTTGTCAATAATGCAACAAATGAATTGGATCACGACCAAACAAGATTTTAAAAAGAGTGGTCCGAGAAGCAGGATGATATTATGTGTTGTACCAATACTCTACTCATAATAATCATTTAGCCCATTACTTAGGTGTGTCAAATACAAAGCAACACAAATGGCTATTCACGCTTCGATTAACAATTTCGAACTGTCCATCAATCCATGAGTGGTATATTGTACTTTTCTTCAATAAGGTCCCTTGCATTTTAAATAGTTCCCTCCAAAAGTGACTCAAGAAGACTGTCTCAATCCGACACTATCGATTTTGGAATCTCATGCAAAGGAGCAGCATCTCATAAAAAAATATCGACAGCAAAAACAACAGTGTAGGGATGATTTAGAGGTACAAAGTGAGCATAATTGCTCAATCGGTACACCACCACCAAGATGAATGTAAATCCTTCTAACTGAGGTAACCCTTCAATGAAATCCATCGTCAGCTCCTTCTAACATCTCTGATAATGCTAGAGGTTGGAACAACCCCTAGGCGCGAGTTGTATCATTGGCTTACATCACACCTAGAACCATATCTTGGACATCATTTCTCATTCCCACCCAATATAATTTTGTTGCTATCTTCTGATATGTTTTGAGCAGGCCCGAGTGCACACAGATAGCGCTGTCGTGAAACTTACATAATAACTTTGATGTCTCTTGAATTCTGGGGTAATACATAGCATCCTTGGTAAAGTAAACGTTGGTCATTGAGTGAATAATTGGGATCATTGTTCTCACCATTCACTAAAGCAAACCAGATCTTGCCTAATTCCTCATATGCCTTACTTTCTTGCCTCAGGACCTCCCAATCAAAAACCAAAGAAATTGGCAATGCCAACAATTGAGGTCCCTCCATCCATCATGACAAGGCATCAGCAACATTATTCTGTAATCTCGAGCGACGCTGAATCTCAAAATCATACCCCAATAGCTTAGATAGTCATCTTTGATAATCCTCAGTCACCATCCTACTAGTCTAATAAAATTTTAAGGCTGCACTAACCCTTACGTACTGTAAAAATACCGCTTCAACAAATAAGTTCGTCATTTCTAAATTACAAAAATAATTGTTATAAGCTCTCGCTCATAAACTAACTTGAGTTTGGCTCTCACTGTCACCACTTGACTGAGATAAACGATGGGACCTTAATACTACATAAGGATTCAACCTAAGCCGATGGTACCCTGACTTAAGATCGATTTTAGAGAAAATTATTGCCCTAAAAGACTCATCTACCAATCATCACTCACAAGAATAGGAAACATATCCAACACCTACTCCTTGTTCAAAGCCCGGTAGCGCACATAGAACCTCTAGCTACCATCTTTTTTCTTCACCAACAGAATTAGACTAGAGAAGGGGCTCACACTGGGTCTGATAATCCCAGCCTCAAGCATCTGTCGAATTACTTTCTCTATCTCAACCTTCTGAATCTGAGGATACCTGTATGGTCCGACACTGATAGGGAGAACAATCTCCTTTAATGTAACGATGTTTGTGCTCCCTCGGAGGTGATAACCTGCTGGGTTGCTAAATGATGTCTGTAAACTGTTGTAGGAGTTGCTGGACCCCTTCGGGGAACTCTAACAACTTGGAATCTTGAACCTCCACAATGCTCTGCAACTCCACTAAGTATCCAATCATTGCTTCCTATATTGACTTAACAATGCTTTCAAGTAAGACCACTGTTTTACATAAGATAGCATCTCCTCTTAGTATCAACTTCCTACTCTCCACCTAGAACTCCATCGTCAGAGATTTACATTCCACCTTCATCTCCACAAGCGTCTATAGCTACTTCATGCCTAAAATCACTGTTGTGCTGCCCATGTCCAAGGGAAGGCAGTTCTCTGCCACTTGTAGGTCATGTAATGACAGAACTAAACCCTTGCAAATTCCCCGACTTTTTTCCACCTTCCGTATTTCAATCAAAGCGTCAAAGCTCTCTGTAGTCACCAGCTCCAGCCCTAACTGATCTACTAACTGATTTGAAATAAAATTATGAGTGACCCCACTATCCACCGACAGCACAATTAGTGTAATTCAGAGTAAATCCCACTACTGGATTGAGGGACATATCTGCAACATCCAAGTGCAGATGCTCCTCCACCGCATCTTCCTCTGATTCCTCACCCTCTTTCCACTCTTCCTGAACTAAAAGGATCTGAAGGGCATGCTCTATGCAAGTTGGTTTGAGGCATACTTCTCATCACAGCGGTAACATAATCTCTTTCCTCTTTTATCTGCACTTTTGCATTAGTGAGACGCTTGAAATTACCCCCGAAATGAGTCCAACTATTCTTCTCCTTTGGCGTCTTTTTGAAATGACATCGTCGGCGTCCTTGGTGTTGTAGCTATCAAGGCACTCTTGTAGAATTTTCCTTCGTTGCCGCCCTTGCTGGTCTTTTTCACCTATTTCTTGTCCTTCATCATTTGGGCGAGCTTCATCATCTCACTCAATCCACGCAGTCTCAACAGTCGAATGGCCGCTCGAATGTCGGGCTTCATGTCTTTCAAGAGGTTTCTTTCTAGTCCTGCTACAAACATGCCCCTAAACCCACCTTAAAAAAAGCTCGAACCTCACCCTGTACTCTGTGATTGCCCCCTCTTGAGCCAAAGTATAGACTTGCTCATGTAGGTTTCCTTTTCGAATGGTTCGGAAATACTCCGACAAGCAATCCTTAAACTTCACCCACAAATGCATCAGATACCTTGCCTCCATCCACTGAAACCACGCTAGTGCCTTTCTCTCCAAACAAATTCCTCCACCATGAGCTTCTCTTCCCATTTAGCTCATTAACCGCAAAGTAGCGCTCCACCTGATACATCCACTCATGTGCATCTTCTTCTTCAAAGACCAGCATCTTTGTTTCCCGACCCTTGCATCTCTAACCAAACCTCCACTTCCTCTGGTGTTTTCCCCGATGTGTCTTGGATGAAACTCCCTCATTCAATCATAGCCATACCCCACTCCAATTTCCTCTTGACTCAATCATGCTCTTTCGTGCCCCTTGCAACATCCCTTCAATTTTCGGCCTACTCCTCTCCATCGGAAATCTCCACTCCCCTCCTCTCGAATTCCTAGGACACTCTTGGTGTAGATGATGTCTGTCTCGTTATCCTCTCATTCGATCTCCTTTCCTTTAAATCTGGTCAACAGGTGTAAATGATGTCTACCTCGTTGTCCTCTCAATCAATCTCCTTCCCTTTAAATTTGGTCAACAATTAGTTGATCAAACCTTGGTTAGGGCTAGCAACTTAATCAGTCGTCGAGGTCTTGAACTGCATCTCCAAGAGCTTCTTCATCATCTCTAGCATTTCTCTTATGCTCTCGAATCTGTTTTCCATTCGACTCTCTATGAAAAAAAACTTGTCCTCCATAGTGGCGAGCCTTTCTTCCACTTCCGATCTGAATTGCCAACTTCTCCTTCCAACACATCCACTTTCTTTACTTTCATCCGTTCAAGATCTTGCTTTGATACCAATTTGATCTGATCCGGAATTAAAATCAACGAGCAAACAATGATAAAAGTGTAATATGTAGGTGGAAAAACTTAAACGGTGGCTATTCTGACAAAAATCAAAAGAAAACAAGCAAGATTCAATGATGATCTAATATTCGAGAGGTAAATCGTCTCTTCCACAACCCTAAACATTGCTAGAAACACCACAAGAAAAAAAGAAAACTACAGCCAACAAAACATGCATAAAGAAGAAAGCAAACCCTAGGTTATTAGCCTTAATATAATCCTCTCACGGCACTTCAAACTTTACCCCCAAAGTTTCCTCCCAAACTCCAATTTCACCACCTTGCATTCAAGATTAACGCCCCGCCCTCAATGACGAGATGGGTGGGCCGCTCATCTGTTGCTCGACTAGTCCCGCCTGGACCGATAGAGTTACGGGCATAACAGAAGCACCCCAGATGTGCAATGTTTTGAGAATCTACCTTAATCTTAACAATAATTTACTAAGAAATTAGATATTAAATATGAAAATTGAACGTTATGCCTAAAGTTTTCTCCCCCAAGCAAAACCTTTCTTTTTGTCTCCACCAAATCCTTGTAAAATTAAGCAAAACTTGGGAAATTTTAATTTATGGGTTTCTGAATTTCAACTCAATTTAGCTAAGAATCGATTTCTCTACTATTAAAATGAAGAACAATTAAACATCCTAAGCTTTGATTTCTAATTTCCTACCTAAAGATGAAAACCCATTTTTCCCTCTCGTTATTGTGTAATTCCCTGCATTCGAAGCTAACAGACGCTCGTTCGACATCATATATGTGTGGAAACCTTCATATGTTGCTCGTCTGCTCAATCTTCTCCTCCCTCGCTCGTGGTTCTCTTTTCTCCCTAGCTCTCTCTCTCTTGCTCGCACGACTAAAGGGAATGTTGCACGATCTCCCTTAAACTTACTTCGGTCTCATCTTGCCTTCCCTCCCTTGCTCGCTCTCTGTTTCACTTACCATTTGCACATAAATGAGGAATGGAAAGCATGGGAGCTTTCGATTTAATTCATGCGAAATGCGAGGAGTTTATTCGACCGACACCTAACATTCATAGGTGGCATGACAGGGAAAATGGTTGATTTTTTTTATACCTTATCCAAATTTAATTATATCATTATTATTGTTATTAGTATTATTAATTATTATTTAAAAAATTTTAATTATATCATAAAAAGTTTATATTATTACATAGAAAATGACACAGAGAAAGTAAAGACATAAATGTGTATCAGTTTCTAGCCGAAGAAAAAAAAGTTAGTGGTTCAATAAATTCTTTAGACTGAACCCACGAGAGAGCAACAGTGACTCCGCCACAACATCTTTTATACCCGTTGCACTGTTAAGGAAAAGGCGTGCAGTCTTATTGTAGACGAAGATAATTGTAAGATTGTGGTATACCCAAATGGTAAACAAGTTCAATCTTACCACACAAAGACACTCTTGACCATATTCCCTAACTTAGTAGAAGAAATAAAATGAGATCACAATTGACAAAATACTTTGTGGAATTTTCTATTGCAGACAAGTTCCAGGAGCACATGTGAAGTGGTGTAGCCCCTATGAATGCGTATCGCATCCTTTTGGGTCGTCTTTGGCAATAAGAATGCTGCACACATCATAGCAACTACAAGAACAAATATTCATTCCTCAATGATAGGAAACACATTGTGCTCTTACCTTGGAAGGAGTTCGAGGTAAGGGGGGTTCACATAGAGTTTGAGGCTATAGTGTCACGAGCTATCCTTCTACAAGCTTTCAGAGAAATATCAGTAGGACTAGCATCGGTGGTCCTAAATAGTAATAAGTATAATGGAGTCAATATTGAGGGAGTTTCAAGATGTCCCGACTGATAGTTTACTTCTTGGGTTGCCAGCATCGAGGCCGATCTAGCATGCCATCGATTTAATTCTAGATTATATTTTTCCAAATCGACCAACTTACCAGATACAACCAACAGAGTACAAGAACTTGCAAAACCAAGTTATAAACTTAATAGCTAGAGAATTAATTCATGCAAGTACTAGCCCATATAGAGTTCCAGCTCTGATGGTGTGAAATAAGCAGCAAGGATTGAAGGCGTGAGAGATCATCAGACATCAGGAAATGCTCACTACCTAGATCTTAATCAGGTTATAGACATACAACCCGAGAAAAATCAAAAGTATAGCACTAAGGCAGAAAAATTACAGAGAGCAATCTCTAATGCATAAAATCAAAGCAGAAGTGCCTAAAATCAGTCCAAAATATACATATATATAATTCTCAAGTAAAATAAGGTAATACTAGTGTTAATTAAGAAAAAGGAAGGCTATAAAGCCGACTGGAACCACTTGTACCGGCCAGCAAATTGGACCAGAATTCCCAATTTGCAGGAGTACCATTCACAATCCACATCCCGCATCCCACATGACGCCAATGCAACTTATCTCCCTGATAGTTCTTTTTTCCTCAACTTATTTATGTACGACTTCCCATCTTGTATTTTAACATTGCATAAGGTTATGAAATTTAGCCATATAATCTATCATTTTCTAATCGTCTCTTCTCATTCAGATTTTCAAGAATCATAAATGATTAACAAAAATGTGATGGGCCATTCCATTGATATTGTCACGTTAAAAAAGTTTAGAGCACAAAAATGTCAACCAAAGTGCAGGCACTACACCTATAGGGTTTTGATAGCCATAATTTATTGAAGGTATTAAATTACCAGGTTTCGTACATCACAAGAGTTATCTGTAAAATGAGTTATTTCGATGGAAGTGATGGATTTTAAAAATTTAACCAATCTCCAAATATCCAGCAGAGGAGAGGAGGGAGGGTGGGGTTGGTATTATTACCATTTCATGATCAGAAATTGCAAATCATTAAACATAAGACATGACAGATCATAAAGATAACAACTTCATGTTTTGGTATGCAGCCATAATAAAAGTTGCAAAAGTAGAACTTGAGCGGACCATCAGAAAAAGAATTCAACAAATGAGGCAGCAAACGCTTGGGTAACGGGAGTATGGGACATACCTCAGAGCTCGAACAAGTGTTTGAGGGCTGCAGCAGTTAAATTTTAAAAGTGAATAAGATGAATTATCTAAAGAAAAGTAAGAAAAGTGCAAATCAGCTGGGCAGAAAAATATATAAATGGAAAATGGAAGATTTGGCAGAAACGAGTTATCATAATTGCTGAATAAAATCAAAAGAAAGCACAATTCAATTATACGTTAGGCCTTTGAGAATATGCACCCCATGTGAATGCAATCATGCAACCAATCAATAGTATTACATCGCTTGATTGCTAAGTAAGCAACTAATCAAAATCCTAGACAATATAGTCAGGGTATCAGATAAGAAAGTCATGATTTTATAGCAATTTTAAATTAGTAAATAACAGCATAGAATAATTAATGTTTCCACTTTCTTCTAACTTGGTTAAGTTTATTCTTCCAGATATACTTCTCTCCCCACATTTCTATTTTAAATCACGTCAATTATGAGATGTCCATACCACTGTTTTCAGATGCGGCATTTTCAGAAAAGCTAACATTTTAATTACAATTTAACTCCTAAAATACGTAACTAACTTCTGGACTATTAAACCACCAAACTAATTTCATGCTTCCCCCATTTCATCTCATAGCACCACTTAATAGAAACCGTGCTTCTTCTGTATCATATAAAATGTCAAATGTTATGATGATTAAATTTCAAGATGCAGATAATAATTGTTTACTGCTCTTGTAGGGTTTAGCTCATGAAGTTTCAAAAAGATAGTATGCTTTCATAATTAATAGCAGAGAAATAAAGCATCGAAGGTAGAAAGATCACTTTTGCATAGAAACATTGAAAAATATTTTAGGAAATAAACTTCCCTCTGAGATCAATTGACACTTCTCACAAGTTAACGGCGAAGTGACACACGAGTTAGACAAAAACAACACACTTGATTCTTGAGATGCAGGAGTATAAGAAGAATGCGACACAATTCAAAAGAGGTGGTTAACGAAGATTCTGACCAGTAAATTTAATACATATTTCTGTAAAAATAACTAATGGAACATAGTGTTTAAGTGGCTAGGAAGCAAAAAACAGTGCAAATCTTGTCCATGCTTCCGTATGTAGTTTACAGTTTGCACATGTGCTGCATAGTCAATGGCAAGGTTCAATGGTAGCAGAATGGAAAAGTTAAACTGACACGGATGTTGCACCCATTTTCGCGGTATCGTGAAACCCCGCTGAATGCGGGATCGCGATTATTCCCACAATCATTGGAGATGACCCGAGAAACTGCATTTTGTTTATTTTCTATTTTACAGAAAGTTTTCTTCTAATTTTCTTTCCTTTCTAGTTCATGCCTATTTCTCTAGTTTCTAATTAGGTTATTTTCTCAATAGACCTTTATATAGGTTGTATCTTGGTTTTAGAGTTCTTTCAGTTTTTTCTGGTTTTATGATTTTATGAATTGAGAAACGTTTTCCCTAAATTTTGCTTTTTGGGGTGTTGTAACATCTTCCTGCTGCAAGTGGTGCGTCTATAGCTAGCATAGGAACATGTGGTGCAACCAACTCACGGATACACCGTCCAACTTGCTGATTTCAGCTAGGGTGGCCGTCAATGATGTTAAACCTGTTGTCCAACAACATATTTATCTCCACAAGCCCTTTCAAATACAATTGACCGCAGTATTAGTCTGCCTCTTTATTCCACAACAAATCTACTCACAAGCCCTTTCAAATACCATCGACCACATTATTAGTCTGCCTCTTTATTCCACAACAATATACTCTCCTCTAAATCTTTTTCCCAAATACCTTCTAGAAACCTTAGAACTACATCATCTAGTATCTGGCCGACAAGCCCTAATTTTTTTTAAGGTTTTATCTTTCTTATCCAATCCAAACTTCCAAAAAAATCCCCACCATTTCCAAATCACTCTTACAACAATTCATAACACTAACCCTTAATTTTCAAAATTCGCTAAATCCATTTCTACCAAAATTTCACGCTTACACCTACCACCAAAACCTAAGCGTCTGACCAACATTGATTTTCAATCTTATATCCGTCGGAAACCTAATTGGGAAGAAAGGATGTCATGTTGCCAAAGAGACAGCCTCAACAATGTGTTCAGGAAACCACCATCGAGGATATGCAGCAAGAAATCTTCCAGTTGCAGTAGAGGTTGTCGCTTTTAAGAGAAGACAACTTAGAGAGTTCGCCCGTAATCACAACAGTGACTCTTCAGATCGAGAGGAGAAAGTAAATCCCTACCACCAAGAAGTTTCAAGTGACGAACCACTGATGTAGTGTCGATTTGGTATTGAATATCAGATAAGTCAGGATATTGGAGTCATAAATCGACTTGCCAGATTTTGACGAGTGGCTTCAGAATTGAAAGGGGCTTTGAGTATATAAGGAATTCCACCAATAAGAAGATCAAATTAGCCAGTAAATTAAGAAAGAATATTTCTTTCTGGTAGGAAAACTTGAGGCATCTTCAACAACGAAAAGGGAATGATAAAATTACTACATGATCTAAGATAAATAGAGAGATGTAACACAAATATCTTCCCTTATATTACTAACAGGATATGTTCATACAAATTAATAACTTACGTTAGAGAGATTATTATGTGGAGTACATAATAGAATTTGATCAACTCATGCCAACGTACGAGTTGGTGAAAACAAAGGAGCAAAAAGTGGCAAGATATCTTGGAAGGCTGGGGTCAACTAAAAAAAATATGGTGCAGCTGCAGTCGTATTGGTCCCTATTCGATGTCCAGAATCTAGCTTTGATAGTGGAGAAACAACAACATTACCAGGTGATTGTTATACTTTCAGGTAGAGTTCAACCTCAGGATCAGGCCACAAAAATATACCCAATGAAGCACCCCAGCCAACCCCGTAAGAAGAGAAACCATCAAAGAATGGAGAAAATATGGAGACTGACAATACTTTTAAATTCGTGCCAATTAGAGATTGCTTCAATTGCCACGATTTTGGGCACATTGCTTATGATTGTCCAAACAGAATGGTGATACCTTGGTGATACATTTTACTCGGCAGGATGCAGTGGCGGAGATAGAGGGTGACGACTCAGAAGAGGAGAATAGAGAGGAGTACACGCTACTCATCGATGAGGAAGACATGCTAGAAATTCATCTGATCTTTCAGACTAAGCATACGAGAGAGAAATAATGGCACCTTCGCAACATATTTATACTTGTTGTACTGTGAAAGGAAAAGCGTGCAACCTCTTTATAGATTGAGACAATTGTGAAAATGTGACATCTATACATATGATAGATAAATTGAGGCTCGCTAAAAAAACATTCTCAGTCATATTCCCTATCTTGGTTAAAAAAAGGCAATAAGATCAAAATTGACAAGAGATACTCCGTAGAGTTTTCTATCATAGATAAGTTCCAAGAGCAAGTTTAGTCTGACGTGGTACCTATGGATGCATATCACGTCTTAATAGGTCGCCATTGGTAGTACGATCAGTGCACATATCATGATGGCTACTGGAACACAATCTTTTATCAAAGGTGGGAAGTGAATTGTACTCTTGCCTTGGAAGGAATCTGAGATGTTTGAGGATGTGGTGTCACAAACTATATTTTTGCAAGTCTTAAAAGAAACAAACAAGAATAACATTGATTGTCCCAAAAGATGATGAGTTCAAGGAAACAAGATCATACACAAGGAAACCACCATTAAGAGTGATCCAACATGTTACTTTATATAGAAATGAGAAATTTTTTAGCTATTTTTGGAAGACCCTAAGGAGTAAGTTGGGTACTAGATTCAGTTCAATTCAGTGGCACATTCACGAATAGATGATAGTAGCGGTGAGCCATTACTTTGAAAATCTAAACAAGAATGCGATAGCAACTATGTTATTTGATCATTAGCTTACATAAGATTTGGATGAAAATGTCATGTCACGAACATCTATGTTCCTAGGTGTCCTATTGAAAAAGAATGAATTTTGCAATGATTCAATATTCATTAAGAAGTTAGCACAAATGATATACACATGAGGAAGGTTCAAGTGATTTAAGAACACTTCTTCTAGGGCAAGATAGTGTAAGTGAGAGAAGGGAGTCAAACAACTTTAGAATTGGCAGATTGTGGATGACATTGAGAAATAGAATGGGAAGAAATGAGGGTATGAGGGCATGCAATAGACTTGAAATTACGGAGATGAGGTGAGCTAAAGAGAGGAAGAAAGGGAGTGAATAGGTAGGAAGGTTTTTCACCATTGAAAGGCAAGTCCTAAGCATCATCTCCTTCCTTTGTAAGTAAACCTCCCACAAAACCGAACAAACAAGAACATATTTATTTATATAATAGTATGATATTGGTTAAATTTTAAATAAATCAAAAAGCTTTTGAACAAGCAAATTGTAGGAGGCTCAATAGTAAAGGCAAGGGAGAATGAGTTGGGAAGAAATACTCTCCATCTTTTTATTCAAGAACAAGTTTAATTACCCTAACCCTAGATTTCTCTAAATTTCATTTTATGCATCATGACTTTTATCAAATTTGGTTTCCATTCAAATGGGTTATATATTGCACTAACCTAGCGATGCAACATAGCCCGTTGAATCTCTCTCACAATGACTCGTCTTTTTCTCGATGTTCGACCAAATCACGAGCATACTCTAAAACATTCATTGTCTTTCTTATCAAGCGTGCTACCGATTCACGTAAGCAGACCACTCGCAATTTCGAGCTTAATGCCACTAGAGAGGCCCTTCACCCTAACGAGCATTACTCGATAGTGTTCATGATCCCTTCTTCAGCGACTGTTGTATTGGTTCCTCGTCAAACTTGAGGTTATCTCATGTTGCTGCAAGTCACCGTTTGCTCTTGCCAAACTACCCTTCTTGCCGTAAACAACTGGTAAGTTCGATGACAACCCACATCCACCTTCCACTATAGAATCTATCTTCTACTTGCTTTCTAAGGTTTCTTTGCCATCTTTTTTGGTACTTCCTGACGATGATGTTGATGTTCCATCTCGAGCTTCATCCTTTCCCCTTCCTCTTTCTCTAATGTCGATCAATGATCTTATAGTTGATGGTCTTTCTAAATCTCTTCATTTTTTGGTGTTCATTCACACAAGTATCTGCTCACACTTTTCCATCATAGATGTTAATGGAAAGAGTTCCTCGTAGTTCAACCTACCCATCAAGCCGACAACTATTGTCATGATAAGCCACTCACTTCCACTAACTTTGATATATAGTTAGGAGTCGCACTATAAATAGTGTAGGTGTAATTAAAAATAAGAGTTTAAAAAATAATATTGTAAAAATTAATAGAATTGGAGATAAAATTATAGCTCTAAAGATTATTTTTTACTAAGATTTTTAATGTTATAAGTACTTATGCTCCTCAAGTAGGTTTAGATATAGGTTCAAAAGAAAATTTTGGAATGACCTAGAAGAATTAATACAAGTGATACCACTTGAAGAAAGAATTTTTATTGGATGATATTTAAATGAACATGTTGGTAGAGTGATAGAAAATTTTAGAAATATTCATGGTGGCTACAATTCTGGAATGATTAATGAATTAAATAGAATCATATTAGATTTTAGCTTATGATTTTATTATTGTTCATATTTTATTTAAGAAAATAGATGAACATATCATGACTTATAATTTTTGATATGATAAAACATAAATTGATTATATTCTTATAAGAAAAGATCATCGAAAATATAAACATTGTATGGTCATTCCAAGTGAAAATTTATGTACTCAACATAGATTATTAGTTTTGTATTTTAAGATGAAGAGTTGTAAAATGAAGAAAACAAAAATATAAAAGACACAAAATTATTTATAAGTAAATTGCAAGATCTCAAAATTTGGGATGTTTATGAGGAAACTAATTCTATGTGACAAAGTAACAAGCCCTATTAAACAAATGACAAAATATATACTTGGAAAATCGCAAAGAAAAAACTTTACAAACAAAAATAATTGGTAATGGGATGATAATATGTAAAGAAAAGAAAAATATATTAAGTGTTAAAAATATAGTTTAAATGTAAAAGCTTAGAGAATTGAGAAAAGTGTAAGGTAGCCCATAGAGAATCTAAGAGAATAATTTGTGATGCTAAGAATTCTTCTTTTAGTGATCTTTATAATATAATAGATACTAATGAATGTGAAAAACATATGCATAAAGCAGCCAAACAAAAGAAAAGAAAAGTATAAACATAAATCAATTAAAGTATATTAAAGATGAAAAATCAAAAAATACTTATCTTAGAGAAAGATATTCTACATTGATGGGTGAGTTATTTTGATAAACTTTTCAATGAAATTTCTGAAAATACGATCGACTTTAGTAACTTTAATATCAGTAATAATAAGAAAACTTTTTCTTTTTATTGTCGCATTAGTAAAAAGAAGTTGAGGCTTTAAACAAAAGCAATGGTGAAAAATCAATAGGATTTGATGATATCTCACTTGAAGTGTGGAAATATCTAAAAAATTTAAGAATTTCTTAGTTTACTAAACTCTTTAATATTATTTTAAAAACTAAAAAGATGCTCGAGAAGTGAAGAAAGAGTGCTTTGGTTCCCATTTTTAATAATAAAGGGATGCACAAGAGCGTGCAAATTATAAAGGAATTAAGTTAATGTGCCATACTTTAAAATTATGGGAGAGGGTAATTGAACATAGGTTAAGACATGATACAAAGATTTTTCATAATCTGTTTGAATTTATGTCGAGCAAGTCTACTATGAAAGCTATACATTATTGATAGGTTTGATAGAGAAGTATAGAGAGAGTAAAGAAGATCTACATATCATTTTTATTGATTTAGAAAAAACTTACATTAAGGTTCCAAGAGAAGTTCTTTGGAGAGTTCTAGAAGAAAAGATGTTGATATGAGTTGTATTCAAGTCATTAAAGATATGTATTCTAGAGTTGTTACTTATGTTCAAACAAAAGGAGAATTGACTGATTATTTTCCTTTTTCAGTTGGCTTACATTAGGTGTCGACTTTAAGCCCGTGCCTTTTTATTTAGTCATTGATGCTCTTACTGGACATTTGCAAGATGATGTACCTTGGTGTATACTTTTCACTAATGTTATCCTTCTTGTGAATAAAATTAGATAAAGAGTTCAGAAAAAACTTAAATTATAGAGGTCTAAATTGGAGCCTAACCTGAAAATATAGAATGTAATTTTAGAAATAGTAACTCAAGTGACAAAGTTGTAACTATAAGTAATCAAATCATTAAAAGATGTGAACGTTTTAGATATCTCCAGTCTATTGTTCAAAGTGATGGTGATATAGACGAAATGTTATTAATAGAATTCAGGTTGTCTAGTTAAGGTGGAGACATTCATCAGATCTATTGTGTGATAGAAAAATACCGCTTAGACAAGGAAGGAAATTTTATAAGATGGCGGTGAGACTTGCAATGTTTTATGGTGCAAAATATTGGCCTTTAAACGATAAGCATAAAGCATATTTAAGTGTTGTTGAGATGAGAATGTTTAGGTGGATGAGTGGCTTTACACTTAGAGACAAAATACGAAATGAATCTATCCATGAAAGGGTTGGTGTAGGTCCAGTGGTTGACAAGATTAGAGAGAGTTATTTTAAATGGTTGGTCACATTAAACATCGACCATCTGATGATCCGGTTAGGAGAGTAGATGTTTCAGACTAGATTTATGTTAAAAATAGCAGAGTTAGACCTATAAAGACTTCGGCATATTGTATAAAAAATGATCTTAATCTATTAGAATTAAATGACATGACACTCAATATGACACAATGGAGAAAAAGGATTCATGTAACCGACCCCATTTAGTGGGATAAGGTTAGTTGTTGTTGTTATTGTTGTTGTTGTTGTTGTTGTTGTTGTTATGTTTTTGTCACATTCTCCTAAGTTTTAATTGTTAAATTTATCTTTCGCAATTCAAGCTTGGAGATTATTCATACAATCATGATTGATTTTCATCCATGCGGTGGATACTGTATTGCACTTCTACATTAACATCATTTGCTTGTCAAATTATCTACGGAAGCAAATTATTCTTGATTTCTTTTCTCAATGCTCGTGTTAATAGTCTACAAATGTGTATCTTAAAGTGGTCAACATGAGTAAATACTTGAGAGAAGCTCCCGATCCCTTATTTGAGTTGTATTTCCCTAGCTCTGGTCCATTACATTGATCAGTACACATTATATTATTTGGATACAATTTTTCGCAAACTAATAAAATAGGATGCTACTATCACTAAGCTCCCTCACAATCATATATGGCCTGTGTTTTCTTGAGATAGACATTTCAATTGTTCAAGAGAATTAGATTGGAAATTTTAAGTAACTATTGAAGATGATTTTAAAAGGTTGCGCTCTTTATTACAAGTCTATCAAAATTTTATGACAAGACAATCTTGACCGCTTCAAACTCAGAGAAGTCTTGAGATCCTATAAGAACTCTATCAATTTTGGTGGATCAAAAGTTTCAACATAAGTTTTCTAGATTGGCACCAAAAATAAAAACCAAAAAAAAAAAAAAATTTTTTTCTATTTATCCAGATTTACTAGATTCCAACTTAAACATAAAAATTCCCTCAATGATTTTGACAATTTGGACTTGGCAGTACTTGCAATACTTAAGATATATTGTTTTTATGTATTTGTTTTTAATTTGTTGATGTAAGTTCTATGACACTGCAAGTTCATGTAATCATTTTAATGAATAATTACTAAACTTAATTACTTAAAAAAATGAACCATGGCTTACATCTGATAAAAATGTATGGATACATGTTGGGAAATTTGCAGCTACTAATTTACCCCCCTCATCTATTCATCTATCTGTGAGTGTGTTACTGAACTGAACTACAACATTGTATACATCTCACTCCACAAGGTCCTCTAAAAGTGACTTAGAAATTTCATATCTCTATCTTAAGTGATAGTTTTGATTACGCCATGAAAGTGAACTACCTCCTCGAAGTGTAAATCAACAATGTGTAAAGTATTCATTGACCTATGGCGATATGCAAAATGTGTCATCATTTAGAACAATATACTACTATTATTGAATTATTGCTTTGTTGGGTCCACTCACAACGAAATCCATGATTACATCCACCCAATGTGACTATTAAACTAGAGAAGGAATATATATATACCTATATTATGCCCTCAAACCTTGGCTAAGTCATAAACTCTACATAGATGGATACGTCTCTCAATATCTCATGCAAATTTGGGCAAGTAAAAGTTCGCTTTCAATAAGAAAAGAGCATTATACAAGCTAAAATGTATGTCATCCCTCCATTATGGCACTTCAACAAATTAATTTCTTTGACTAAACTCCTCGAAATGCTTAGTATATTCTTGTAGAACAAATAACAATCATATATGTGGAACAGCTCATTCGATTCTTCCCAACAACAAACTCAATTCCCCTAAAAATTCTCATTAGTGGAATATGCATCCTCCAACATTTAATTGCATGCTCAATAAATGTCAACGGCTCAGAGCATCAGCCACCTTATTCATACTCTCAGCTTTGTGCAAATGAAAAGAAGAGAAATCATACAAATGAGACATTTTTCCGCTTTAGCTTATTATGGCTCTACAAAAATCTTAGACCTCATCATCAACATAGAGGGTGATATCATTGGCCAATAAATTTAAAACCCCAACCAAAAATTTTGCCATCTCTCATCAGCTTAAAGCGGCTCATCACCTCGCCTTAAAGTAGCTTATCACTAACAAATGACTTTACCTACTAAAGACTTAGAATAACCATCAATTGGTTAAGCTATACTTAAGCCTTCAAAGCCCAAAAC
The DNA here is from genome assembly GCA_022702705.1 of Papilionanthe hookeriana x Papilionanthe teres. Lineage (NCBI taxonomy): Eukaryota > Viridiplantae > Streptophyta > Magnoliopsida > Asparagales > Orchidaceae > Papilionanthe > Papilionanthe hookeriana x Papilionanthe teres. The sequence goes on along the minus strand of CM040425.1, from coordinate 64,581,493 downwards.
AAGCCCTTAATTAAAAGGTATCCAAATTCCAAAATAAAAATTCCAAGAAAAACCAACATACAAACTTTAATAAAATTGTCTTGAATAGGCAAACCAAAGTTCATAGGGTATCAGGTGTAAAATATTCCAATTATTTGAAATAAAAGCGACAGAAACAAACAAAACAGTGTCTAAACTTAACTACAATAGAAATCAGTATGCTCATGTTACCTCTCCTTCCCAAGCTTATAGAAGTTTGAAATATGCCCCCATAGTGTCTTCTCAAAGGTCTCCCATGTTTGATCAACATCTTCAAAGTATTCCCTGTAGGAAATAATAAAACTGTCAGTAAGTTTAGCATCAGAAAATATCTCAAAAAAGAACAAAGAGTTCAAAGAGAATCCATCGGGATTTTTTATCAACAAATTTGCAGTCAAAATATTTAGACAAAACCGGAACACTCCAAGCTTAAAACATGCAATGCCTTTGAATCCATACCACCAAGAGAGGAAGGACAAATTTGTAAGCAAATTTAAGATATATCTGCAGCTTGTTATTCACTGTTCCCGTTGAAAATATTACAACGTTGATCAATATTTTTAAGCCAAGAAAACTAGTAAGCTATAGCACTTACAGAACTTTTGGCAATTAATCATGATAAACATAAGTTTTCCAGTGTGTCAAAGAGTGAATTTCAATAAGAAGTGACCGTTGGTGATCGAATATTCTGACCTAAGCCTGCCAACCTCTTCCTTGTGTGATCCTGCTGCTGCTAATGCAAAGCGTCTCTTACCATCAAGTGCTGTTAGCCTCTAATCCAGCATACAAGAAACAAAACAATATTTATTGAAATATTTTAAACACAAACATAAAAAACAACAAAAAAATAAAGAATGGGCATGTAAGTTGACTCCACAGTTTATCATAATACATCAAAATAAAAGATTTATACCTCGAATGTGTGAATAAGCTCCCTGTCATCATGCAGGGAATCACGAGCAGCAGCAGCTTCAACGGAAATTGACATCATTCCTCCCACATCCTACAGGTAATCATCACAATATCACTGGATAAAAGTTCATGATACTTATGCATATATCAGGTGTGTGTGCGTGCGCGCGCGTGTGTGTGTATATGTATATATTAGCATGCTAAGAAGCAAGAAATGAATCATGAATGTGGATTTAGAAGGGTAAAACTAGCAAACATGAACTAACCTTTAGGGTGGTATTCAAGTTGTTCCTTGCATTGCTAAGTAGTTTTATCTTATCATGGTTTTCAATGAGTGTTTGACATTCCTGGCACAACCTGGGGAAAATTTTGGCCCAGATTTGAACAATAAGTAGACAGCCAAGAATTTGAGAAATTACAAAGCAGACAATCTTTTTGATAGAATTAGCGCATTGACAGCCAAATAAAGATCCACTGAAATCATACTTATCAATGGCCAAAAAGTTTTCTCGTAGCTGATTTATTGTCTTCTGGGATAATGCAAGAGCATCGATGCCAGCGCGAGCTTGTTCAACCTGTTAAAAAGGTAATGGTATATCAAATATTTTACTATGAATACAGATCTCAATAAATACAAGGAGACGGCAACTGGGACCATTAATAAAATTTTCTTGTCATGGCAAAAGCCATAAAAACATTTATGAGAGAAAAGAAAATTTGAAGAGAGAAAATACTTGGAACTTACTTGTTCAGCAACCATTGTACTTAGCTGTGCATCGTTTGCCTGAGAAAAAGAAAACAAGACGGTGAAAAAAGAAAATGTGCATTGTTCATAAAAGGAATCATGCATTTTTTCTGCATCAAGGATCCGGACAGTCTTAATATAGAAAAAATAGAGTTTCTATATCTGTCGCATTCTGCTAACTTTTATTTTTATAAGCAAAGCTTGCACAGATCATCTTCAAAAAATCTGTCAACTAGGAAATCTATTTTTAAAGTATTCAGGGAATTGGTGGACTTATTTTGTCATCTAATTTTGTACTAAAAATGAAAGCATTCAAGCAGAACTTCAATTTATACAAGTTCAGTTTTTCAAAGACTAACTTTCTCTTTCTTGTTATTTATGAATCTATTTTGATGATTAAAAAATCTTACAATGAAAGCCAATGTCTAATGTATTTCACAATGAGATTTTTCATGATAATATGCATGGATTCAACAAGGATCATAGCAATGAACATAGAATATCAGTTGTCAGCGTCGATTATAGAGTGAACTCAAGCTTCGATGGTTGGTTGGGAAGGATTTTGTAGAAGTCCTAGCATGGTCCCAATTATTCAATTTCATTCCGAGATTTAACAAAGATGAGTTAGCTGCCTCAAGATTCATTATAATACTACTTTCAGCTTCTTTTTCAGAAACCTACCGTGTCGCAATTATAATTCAGCCTGGACACATAAAAGGAAAACTACAATAGTACTCCATGGATTCACAACCAAAGCATAATATGCAGGTATAACAGCTTTTTCTTCCTTGTGTGAGAGCTTTATTTCATATTAAACAGCACAAAAATAAACAGATTTCGTATTTCATCTCCTTTCTCTAGCATCCAAAGGGCCTGGAAGAATGCAAATTGTGGAAAATCAGAGAAGAAGAAAAATAATTCTGTATTTTCTTACTTTGAATTGGTAATACAAGTTGTTATATAGAGGAGATTACAATGAATAAAAAGGAAACTATCTACCTAATTCCCTTGATTTAAGGGATTACAAATTAATACAAATTGATTCTTAATTTATTCTCTCAATCTATTTACAGAATAAATCTGGAAACTTCAACACTCCCCCTCAAGCTGAGGAATAGAGATGTCTTCCATTCTCAGCTTGGATACAATATCGTGGAAACTCGAACTGTTCAGCCCCTTTGTTAGAACATCGGCCAGTTGTTTCTCTGATGGAACATAAGACATACATACTAACCCTTCCTCCAGTTTTTCTTTGATGAAATGTCTATCAATTTCGATATGCTTTGTCCTATCGTGTTGTATAGCATTATGAGCTATATTAATAGCTAACTTGTTGTCACAGTAGAGCTTCATAGGACTCTCCCGTTGGACTCTTAAATCATCCAAAATAATTTTCGACTACGATAATTCACATAATCACCGAGCAATAGCCTCGAATTCGATTCTGGATGACCTTGCAACTACGTTACGCTTCTTGCTCTTCCATGTCACTAGGTTGCCTCAAGAAAAGTACGATATGCTTGTAGTAGATCTTCTGTCCACTAGGGAGCCAGCATAGTCAGCGTCGGTGTAGGCTTCCAGAGTAAGAGTGTCATTCCTTTTGAACAAGATTCCTTTCCCCGGATTGCCTTTCAAGTAATGTAGTACCCTGTAAGTTCGCTCGAAGATGAGGTTCTCTTGGATCATGCATGAATTGACTGATCAAACTTACAGAATATGCTTATGTATGGTCGAGTGTGAGCAAGGTATATGAGTCTGCCAACCAGCCTCTGGTACATTCTTTTGTCCACACTTGGTTCTTCTTTAGCTTCTCCCAACTTATAGTTTGGATCTATTGGAGTAGAGATCGGCTTACACTCAGTCTTCCCTGTTTCGCTCGATAAATCAATCACGTACTTTTCTTTGAGATATGAAGATCCCCTGTGTGGAATATCGCCACTTCAATACCTGGAAGTACTTGATTTCACGGTTCCTTTGTTTCGAACTCTTTACTTAGTCTCGGCGCGATTCATGTTTCTCTTTTTCATCATTTCAGAATGTATGAGGTCGTCCACATAGACCAAAAGGCGATCACTCCCTGCAGTTGAATGTTTAATGAAAAGAGTGTGGTCGCACTTGGCTTGTTTATACTCGGATTCCTTCATGACTTTGAAAATCTGCTAAACCAAGCTCTAGGAGATTGTTTTAATCCATAAAGTGCCTTTTTCAGCTTGCACACCTTGTTACCTGTGTCCCCTTCAAATCCCGATGGGATGTTCATGTAGATTTTCTCATTTAGATCACCATGGAGGAATGCATTCTTAACATCATACTGTAACAATTGTCATTTGAAGTGAGCAGCCAATGATAACAGGATTCTCACAGTGTTCATCTTTGCTACTGGAGCGAAGGTTTCCTGATAGTCCACCCCGTAAGTCTAAGTGTATCATTTGGCTACTAACCTTGCTTTATATCTTTCAAGTGATCCAGCAGTCTTGTACTTCAATGTAAAAATCCACTTGCAATCAACAATGTTCTTTCCTTTTGGTTTATCAACGATCTCCCATGTTTTATTCTTTTTTAATGCACCCATTTCCTCTCTCATAGCATCCCTCCATTCCCTTTTTGACAATGCCTCAGACACATTTTTTGGGATAGCAATGGTGTTCAAACTCACAATGAACCTTTTTTGAGCAGGTGATAGGCGCTTAAGAGAAACATAGTGAGATAGTGGATAAAGAGGTTCTGATTTTACCATGATTTCATTTCCAGAATTTGGATTGGATTCTTGGAATTGTGTCGGTTCAGGAACGGTCTTTCTCCTTGAATACACTCGAGAAAATCTTGAGAAATTGTGAGTGATAGGATCGGGTGACTTAGATGTGATTGGTTTTGGGGACTCGGGTTCAACTGGAGCATGAGGAGAGTTTGGTTACGGGAATTCGGTTCAACAACACTGGCTAGCACATGCGAAAGGTCGAGGTTTTTAGTGGTGGTTCAAAGGACTCACAAGTACTTATCTTCACTCATTGAAATCTCCCCGAAGAGAGGACTTGGAGAAAAAAAGATTTATTTTCTCATGAAAGTGACATCCGCAGAGATGTAAAATTTTACAGTAGAAGGGTTGTAACACTTGTATCCCTTTTGAGTGGATGAGTAGCAGAGAAAACACATTTGATGGCTCTGCAGAGTCTAGCTTCCCTCGATGTTGTTTGTGGACATGAACAAAGGCGATGACACCCGAATATCCTAGGTGTGAGGCCATTTGAGGTTCTGAAGTGAGGGTAGAAGCTATTAAGGACTTCTATGGGGCTTTTGTTTTCTAACAAACGGGAGGGAAGTCTATTTATCACATATTTGGCAGTAAGAATGGCTTCTCCCCAATAGGATTTAGAAACATTCCCTTGAAATAGTAAAGCTCGGGTGGTGTTGAGTAAATGTCCATTCTTTCTTTCAGCTACCCCATTTTGTTGGAGTGTCTCCACACATGATGACTCATGGATGATCCCCTGTGATTGAAAGTAAGGTGATAGAATCTAATTGAAGTAGTCTCTAGCATTGTCTATCCTAAAATTTTTTATTTTGACCCCAAATTGATTTTGAACCATTGAATGAAAATTAGGTATAACAGTGCTAACATCGGATTTTTGTTTAAGAAGAAAGAGCCATTTAACACGGTGCGATCATCGATTAAGGATACTAACCAACGAGCCCCAGAAATGTTAGGTATAGTGGAAGGTCCCCATATGTCACTATGAATCAAATTAAAAGGAAGAGAACTTCTTTTATTATTAATAGGAAAAGATACACGGCTATGTTTTGCCAATTCACAAGTTTCATAATGAAATTCAGAAATATCCAATCCTTGGAATAAGTGAGGGAACATTATATTTAAAACCCTAAAAGAATGATGACCAAGCGCAGGTGATATACCCAAATGACATCTTTGTTCGAGGAACTTAGGAAAGATAAAGACAAATTTCTCTTAATTTTTTGTGATGGTTCAAGGTGGTAAAGACCGCTCCTTTCCTTAGCAAGTCCAATCCTCCTCCCCGTGTCCTGGTCCTGAAAAACACAATAAGAAGAGTAAAAAATAACATAGCATTTGAGATCATGAGTCAACTTTTGAATGGATACAAGGTTTGTTGACAGTTTAGGTACATGGAGAACGTTTTTAAGGATAAGACTAGGTGTGATATGTATATCTCCAATCCCTGCAACAGTAGCTAAAGAACCATTGGCCACAACAATTTTCCTGTTACTTGGACATGGGGTATAGGAATGGAAGAGTTGAGATGTGGGGGTCATATGGTCTGTAGCACCGGAGTCTATGATCCAAGAGTTGGTATAGAATTTGTCTAAGACATTCATGCAAACAGAATTACCTGAAAGAGCCATCGAACATGTTCCAGACGTTTTCTCAGAGATCCCAACAAGCTTCTTAGTTTCTCGATTTCTTCATTTGTTGAACCCCCTTTTCCGAATTTTCCTCGATATTGGGTCCGCTCTGCCACATGCGCTTGAGACCTTGGTTGCCCGCATTCTCGGCTTGGAGGTTTACCATTCGGCTTCCAACACTTCTCCTTGTATGCCTTGGTTTCTTGCAATAGGTACACCAAAGATTATCTTTGTTCTCCTTCACTTGGTTTTCTCTGCCAGAGTGTTTAGGCGGATCATTCTTCGACTTCTCTTGATTTGTTTTTGCTACTTAAGGTCGATCCATCCATAGTATGTGGTTCTAGCATGACACTCCTCCGACTTTCTTCGCTCGGATTAGTGAGATTGTCTCTTCAGAGACGGTGTATCCTCCTTGCCAAGGATTTGGATCACGACCGATCGAATTCGAATTTAATCCTCGCCAAAAATCATATATCCAATCCTTCTCAATGAACTTCTTCAAGGTGGCCGCATCATCAGGGCATTTCATCTCAATTGCACTATAGTGATCCAATTCTTGCCAGAGATTTTGCAACAGAGTTGCGTACTCGGTGACAGATTTATCTCCTTGCTTTGTGGCTCCAGTTTTCGCCTTGATTTCGTACACAAGGGCAGCATCACGGGCCTTCGAGTATGTGCGGTTGATGTAATCCCAAATTTCCTTTGCAGTATTCAAGAACATGCAAGTGTCACTGATCATTGGGTCCATGGAATCCCATAGCAAGGTCATAATTATGGAATCCTCCTCATCCCATGCTGCAAAGGTTGGATCTCTTTTTCCTGGTTCGGTTCCAAGGAGGTGACCAAGCCTCCCTTTGCCCTTTAGGTATGTGCGAACGATTTGAGACCATTTGAGATAGTTTTTCCCGTTGAATCTGCTGGATGCCCGAATATTCAGCGATTCTCCGATTTTCGAACGACATTGGATTCTTCGGACGGGTTGGAATTCTCGGAGACAGTTTCTGACATTGACATGGTGATGGAGGGGAGAAGTTCGTAGCAATAAAGGCTGCGGGAAAAACTCCTGCGGGAAAGAGACAGAAATGTCCGTTTCTGTTCGGCAATAAAGGCTTAGGAGACGTTCCTGTTCCTGGATAATCCGAACGGCGCGCAGAATGTCGAGAAGGTCACGCAGGAAGGAGGCGTTGGAAGCGACAGCGAGTTCGGCGCAGATCGTCGAGGATGTTCGCGCAGGAAGGAGGCGCGGACGACGGCGAGTTCGGCGCAAATCGTTCGGCACAGATCGTCGAGGATGTTCGCGCAGGAAGGAGGCGCGGACGACGGCGAGTTCGGCGCAGATCGTCGAGGATGTTAGCGCAGGAAGGAGGCGCGGACGACCCGTTCGGCGCCACGGCGAGTTCGGCGTGGACGAAGCGGATGAAGCTTACGACGCAGACGATGCCAATCGACACGAAGGAAGAAGACAGAAGCAATGAAGGCTTCGATTTAGGGCTCTGATACCATGTGGAAAATCAGAGAAGAAGAAAAATAATTCTGTATTTTCTTACTTTGAATTGGTAATACAAGTTGTTATATAGAGGAGATTATGAAAAAAAAGGAAACTATCTACCTGATTCACTTGATTTAAGGGATTACAAATTAATACAAATTAATACAAATTGATTCTTAATTTATTCTCCCAAGCTATTTACAGGATAAATCTGGAAACTTCAACACAAATTGATGAAGAATGAGTCCATAAACAAAGGAAAACATGGGCTTCTAGTTTCACATGGGTTCTCTCAAAAAACTTGCACCATCTAGACTATCAAGCTCTCAGACCAACTAAAACCATCAAGAATACTGAATGGCAAGCCTCTAGCTATGCGGTTGTCATATGAATGCTTAATAGCCTCGAACCTTGACTTGCTTGCACAATCAAGTTTCTGAGATGTTGGCACAATTTCTTGGCGTGCCTCTAACAGTTAGATCGTCCAGACACAACCTATTTTTTTCTAAGTTGTCTAGAAGATGTCTTCCACACTCTTAGACCTAGCAGGCAAGTACTTTTATCGTGTTATCGCTAATTAGGTACCTCCTAAGATCTATAGTCATTAGATTGGTGCTGGTATTAACTCCGCCTACTCTCTTTGGATTACTCCAAATTATATAGTTCACTCAAACCCCAGCACATATACTAGAGTTGTATTCTAGTCTCCCTTGGCTCAATGTACCCTAGGCTTTGGCCATTCAGCACTGACTGATTTATATATCTTCCTATATATAGGACCTATTACCATGACTCACTCATATTTGTTTATGACCCAAGCCTACATCTGATCAAGTCAATAATCTGATCAGTGCACACAGACTCTCTTTAATCAACTTAGTAACCTTTGACACATATATTAGGTTAGACTCTACAGCCAGTTTCCCTTAGTAGACTTCTAGTTTGATTAGCCTATCTGACACTCTAACACAAACTAGGTAATCCTGGAGTCACCTCGATTTACATGCACCCTAAGACATTGCTTTGTAGTGTAGTACACCTTCTAGAGATCACAATTAGTTAAGAGAATCCTAAGATTAGTCCATCCATTACTCTCCAGTTAGCTACGAGACCTGTAGGTTCCACTAACCTTATAATATCAAGTGTATCTCTTGCCGCTCAAGTTTTAGCAAGTTTTATCATTCTCATCATTCCATGAAGTATTTAATTTACTTCAATATTTGAGTCGACAATCACGATTAAATCAAATTATAATTTGCCCAAAATCAACAAAATCTCACTTCTAAGTAGAACTTCCTCATCTCTCATCTAAATCAAGAGATTTTGGTATAACTAAAGAATTTTAAAAAAAATACTCTGCAACCTTGATACCGATTTCAACATGATAAATTGAAATCTTCATGAGAATCTAAGAACAAAATTCAAATTTGAATTAAAAAAATTCTGATTTTGCTTCAAATTTTTTAGCATAACTTCTTGTTTCAAGTGGAAATCATTTGATTTTGATATCATTGAAAAGATAACAAAAATTTTTTTATAACTTTAATCTTTTTTTTACTTTGGCCAGTTTCACTATGATAATCATAACTTTCATGGGAATCGAAGAACAAAAATTCAAGATAAAAAAATCTACTTTCACTTCACTATTGTGAACAAAACTTCCTATTTCTTGTCGAAATCTTTCAGTTTTAGTATCATTAGAAAGCTAACAAAATCTTGTACAACTTCTATATTTCCTATTTAAAAAACATTGATACAATGAATAACAATTTTTTCTATAACATGATACTTAACTCAAATTTGATCAAATTTATACTTTATATCAATATAATCACATTCTAAAAATTTAAAACAATTAAAACATCTAATAAAAAGAAATAATCCATCCTGATCCTATAACCTAATCAACCATGTAGACCTAATCAAGCCCAACTTGTCAAAAGTTTGATTAAATGATTGAACTATTAATAAAAAAGTGAACCCTTAGATTAAAACTATGAAATGCAAAATTAGCCTAATCAAAGCTTATGCATGGACGAGTATACTTAGAAACAATAACATTTCGAAGATAAATTGTTGAACTATCCTCTTTTCGCATGCTTTAGAGACAATAACATTTCGAAGATAAATACTCTTAACTCTCACATCATCTCATTGCAAAATGACGACAAAACTATTCAAGCCACTTTAAAGGCAAGTGAGATAAACTTCTGCAGTGATGACCTTTTACCATTGATCCTACCACTTCATAAAAATAAAAAAATTTCTTCATTACCCTGTCAATTTTAAAATTACGTAATTGGGTACTTAGTCGTTTTTTATCCATGAGGTGAGGCATAAGCCTCAAATTAAAAAAATAACGTATATTAATAAATATTGTAATTATAAAGTGTAAAGTAAGAAAAAAATATTAATATTCTAACTTATTATCACATTAAAAAGTAATATAATAAAGTTAATAGTAATAAAGTGCGTAAATTAAAAAAGTAACATGTAAATATCTTGATATCAAATCCTGAAATTAGAAGTGTTATAAGAACATTACACTATCAAAGTAAGCTAAGATATCAAAATAAAAAAATTAAAATATCAAAAATGTAACAATTAAAATAAGTTCAACATAAGTATTTTTCTCTCGATCATACTGTCTTCTGTTTAAGTATGAACATCAATTTAAATTCAAAAGACCATTTACTCTCATTATTGAATAGATTTTCATTAGAATCATCGATATAATAATTTGCTAATATTATATCTTATCCTCAATTGTATTCATATTCTCACATTCTTCCTTATCTTTAATCTCAATTTCACAATTCTAATGAATAATCATCAATAAAAATATTACTTATAATAATAACTATATTGATAGTTAGAATTATAACTATATAAATCTTTATGAATCCATTTTTATTTAATTATTCTTATTTAGTGTATGAGAACTAAACATCGATAGATGTAATATATTTATATTATTTTTTATTTTGTTTAAAAAAATTTGATGATAGCCTCAAAAATTTGAAGTGCTTTTTAAGGTGAGACCACCTTAGCATGGATGAGGCATAGGCCTCACCCTGGGTCAATGAGGCATAAACCTCATTACATTTTTTTTTTTGTAAAAATCATTGAGACAAGCCTCAAAGCGTGCCTCGTATTGCACAATTTTAAACAAGGTACTAAGTTTTTTCTTGGGTTTTCGCTCTTCCATCCAATCTATTCAAGCCCAGTTAATGGTTTACTTTGTGATCCCTAATATTTATATAGCTCTCTTGCATCCTTAAAGTGATCAGGATTCCTATTTAAAATTATTCGCATCTTGACCATATCGCTCTTATTCCAAGCACTAAAGGTGTTCATAGTAATTGTAGCCACGGTGACGAAGATGGTAAACACAGTCATGATCACAAATCTTTTTCACCTTGCCAGCACTCTGCACTATTTGAAAACTAATGACTTATACGAATCAATGCAAGGACAAGTTTGGATATCCTCCCATTACTTTATATGTATCAATACTACTCTCGATTCTAATAGTACTCCTAGAACAATCTCTCACCTAAGAGCAATAAGATTGTCTACTACAGCACTCCCAGTTGACTACTAACTTTCATTCAATTTTCCTCTCATATTATGCAAAGCCTATTCATTTGGTGTGTCTTAGTTCTTAGCTTCTAAGGCAACATGACAATTAATTCATATTAATTTCATATCTTCTCATGTAAACACTCCATCCTATCATGGTGGTTAATGGATTCATCCCATGTCTCAAGGAAATAAATCAATAGTCTCTCCTTCCCAGTAACTCTAGATTATATTTGATATGTTCCAACCAATCGTGCTAACAAGTTATCCATCAATTGACTTATCAAAATTCGCAATTGTAAAGTAACTTATTCTCCCACTCAATGGGTTTTAAAGAATCTTAAAAAGATGATTAGAAGAAGTGTTAAATTTAAAGGCCTATGTCATCTATCTAATGCTATATCCATTTTCTCTCCCCTCCATCACTTCAACTTATTATTTGCATTGTCTCATCAATTATCACCTTCATCACGATCTATGGGAATCTACGGCAGTTCACTCACCCCCACCCCCACCACACACCACCACCTCCCCTCCCTTTACAAATCTCTCTAAATTCGACAATGTAAGTTTGTAAATACTACTATTCCCTCTTCCTATATCAACAATCTCTCATATTAATGCTCCATTTAGTTTTAGTGCATTCAAAATTCAGGATCAAAGTCAAACACTAACTCATATTAGGTTTTATACTTTACATAGTTTATGGACAGCTACACTAGTGTTACCAGAATATATTTATTAAAATGCCATTTTGAAGTCTTAAATGTCTTCAGTAAAATTTAGCCAAATAAAGGTTCAATTGTATACTTCACATAAGATTCCCTATTCCTGTTGTCATAGAATATATGCTATGAACTCTTTATTCCTTCTGTTTTGCATCAACCATCATGATCATAAAACTCCAGACAAAATGGTATGGGCGAATGAAACACCAACAAGTCCTTGACATTGAATATACTTTAATATTTCACAAGAACACTCCACTAGTTTGAATGTGGCTACACTCGTTTCTCTCCATTTTTTCTTACAAACCTATGTTACCATGACCTCTGAAGTTTTTAAAAATATTTTTGTTAATATGAACGGTTTAGAAAACAGTGGGTCTGTTATTACATTTGAGGGAAGAAATTATTCTCCCTTAAATATCCAATATTGTTCTTTATCTCTTTCCTTTTTATCATGATGATTCGAATTTCCCTCAAATTGTATGAGTGTTGTCTGAGTTGTATATATATATTAGTTATTTGCTTATTTATAAATCAATGAGTTTTTGTATCAAAAAATTTTACATGGTATCAAAGCCCTAATACATTCCAGTTTGCATCGGCAACCCTATTCCTCACGATGACACTACTTGAGCCACGTTCACAGCGTATAGAGACCTTACTTCTTCGCAGACGCTTCATCCGGGCTTGTCGTCCGACTCTTTCGCTCAAAGACACGGCCATGTTTCCCCATAGACGGGATTGTCGAGCTTCGTAAGGAGTTTTTGCTCGTTCCTTTCTGTTCACAAAAGCCTTCATACTCCCCGACATCCTCCTTCGTAAGGAGTTTTATCCTTCGGCGGAACCTCTCCCTAAAGCCCTCCAACGAAAATCTGCAGTTGTCTTTCTGCTGCCATTTGGATTTTCTCTCTACAGTGGAAATCCCAGATCTGAGGTTTTGTTTTCTCATTCAATGGAAATCTCAAATCCCCGAGATTATCCTGTGTCGATAGACAGTTTCTCTCTCTAGTTGAATTCTGTGACTACGACAAACAGTTTATCTCTAGTGATAATCCCTGGTGAAGCTCCTGCCGACGACTTATCGTGACGAACAAATATGACATGAAAGTCATTTCTTCCTCTTCAGAAGATATTTCTGAATTTGAACCTAGGATGTTGTGTTATACAACATCTGAAATCTATTTCTGCAACACCAATCACAAACTACATGGCAAAAACTTTTTCTTGTGGTCTCAATCGGCCTTCATGTACATTTGTGGTAAAGAAAAAGATAATCATCTTACCGAGGAAAATTCTACACCATAAATTACTGATCCTAAGCATTGGGCGTGGAAGATTGAATATCACATGATCATGTCATGGTTTATCAACTCCAAGATCATGAAAATTGGAGAAAAATTCCTCTGGTACAAAACGACAAAAAAAATCTAGGTTGTCGTAAGAGAAACTAGATTACATGACCTGGGTCAGAGTGAGTTGAATGTTACTCAATCTTCAATACTCTCTCCAAATATTAGCTCCAACTAAATATGTATGAAACATACACATGAAGTTGCTCACAAAGTCTGCTCTTTAGAAAACCAATGTTGAAATAAAGAGAACCTTTAAGTTCTTTCTAAGTCACAACAAGGAACTAGATGAAGTCAAAGGAGAAATCATGGGAACTAAATCTCTTCCCTCAATTCGTGAAACATTTTCTCAAGTACGAAGGGAAGAGAATAGGAAAAAAGTCATGATGGAAAGTAATTCCACTACATCAAATGTTAACAATTCGGTTTTATATACTCATAAATCATCACATGGCAATAAATCAAAGAGGAACAAACGTGGTGTAAACTTTGCATGATGTTTGTTGGAAGTTTTATGGAAAGCCTGTAGATTGAAAGCCAAACAAAGTAAAAGGTGATGAGAAAAATTAAGAAAATACAGCATCGAAGGAAGACAAGCCTCATGAACACAGTCCATTTCGTAAGGAACAACTTAAAGCTCTCCAAATGCTTTTGAGACAATATTTTGAGCCTTTTAGCACATTAAGATAGTCTTTCATCTGCTCTTGTTGCTCTCAACAGGAAGAATCAATCTTGGATTGTAGACTTTGGAGCATTTGATTATACGACAAGCGATATCACTACTTTCCAATTCCTTCATTCTTACAAGTAACATGCTGCAGTTAAAACTACAAATGCCTCCCTTTCATCTAATAAGGAAAAAAGAAGAGGATGTGTGAAACTAAAAATAAACTTTAATCTTTAATTTGTAATTTATGTTCTTAAACTTAACTACAATTTATTGTATATCAGTAAACTTACTCGTGACATGAATTGTATTACTAAATTCTTCCCTAATTTATGTTAATTTCAAGTGACGGACTCGGGGAAAAGTGAGTGGTAGTGTTGACATGTATCATAGACTTTATCTACTCACAAGGACTCCCACTTCAAAAGAACTGCCTCATCATTCATAACAATTTGAGTCAAGTCTTGTATACGACTTTGTTTCTCATGAGAGTCAAGTAAAATTATGGTATTTTTGTCTTGAAGAGGATGTTTGAAACTCACAAAGAACTTTATTCTTCATTGTGAACTTAACTGCAATTTATTGTATATCAGTAAAGTTACTCGTGATATGAATTGTATTACTAAATTCTTCCCTAATTTATGTTAATTTCAAGTGACGGACTCGAGGAAAAGTGAGTGGTAGTGCTGACATGTATCATAGACTTTATCTGCTCACAAGGACTCCCGCTTCAAAAAAATTGTCTTGTCAATCATAATAATTTGAGTTAAGTCTTGTATATCACTTTGTTTCTCATGAGAGTCAAGTAAAATTATGGTATTTTTGTCTTGAACATCCTAAATTCTATTATATCAAAAATTGTATCATCACGTATTTATCAATAAAAATCCAATTCTTAGTAGTGTGAAACTTGTCCACTTACTAAACATAAGCCTGAAATACAAACTAACACATCTCTTCCTCATAATTCATAGTAATACCGGAGGCCCTCAAAATAAAAAGTTATAAATAAGACTACGTGGTTTATCACCTTTATTAATGATCACACCATAACCACTTGAAACCTTCTCACGAAGAAATTTTTTGAAACTTATAGCATATTTGAAACATTCCACAACACGGTTCTCGCCAAATTTCAGAGCAAATTCAAATTCTCAAAACCGATGATGTAAAAGACTACCACAACTCCACCTTCGGTCTATATCTATCTAAAAATAGCATCATTCAAATAAGTTTTTATGCTAACACACCACAATAAAATGGTGTTGCTGAGAGAAAGAACAGGCATTTCCTCGAAGTGGCCCGTTCAATTATATCTACTAACAATGCATCCAAACACTTCTGAGGGGATGTTGTTATCACATCCACTTATCTCATAATTAGGATGCCCAGCAAAGTGCTAAACTTTAACAAAAATTTCAACATCCTCATAAAATCCTACCCCACATTCAGCTTTTTCACCTCTAACCTACCACCAAAAACTTTTGGTTGCATCACTTTTGTTCATCTACATCAAACACAGACCAAACTTAGTGTCCATTTGGGGCCGCTTTTTTCACATGGTGCGACCCCAGGCCGCGTAAAAAATTTATTTGTGCGCAGCTTCGCCGCCGATCGCCGCTAAAGCAACGGAAAAGCGGCCCGCTGGATCGACCCCGTGACCCCAGCTTTCGCCTCCTAAAATATTTGAAATTGCCCTCGCTCACGAAGAACCTAGTGTTTCATCCCGAGCCTTCTCCAGGTTTCGAGCTCGCAGCCCTAGCGATCCCGCGCCTTCTTTCTCGTCGCCATTCTCCCTCGTCGTTTAGGTTTCGAGCCCGCAGTCTTCTCCTCGTCGCCTTCTTCCTCGTCGCCATTCTCCATCGTCGTTCAGGTTTCGAAGCAGGAGCCGTCTCTCCTTGTCGCCCTCGAGCCGTCTCTCCTTACTGGTAAGCAAACTTTAACCCATATGATTTGATGCATTTTTCATGCATTTTGAGTACTTAAAAAATTTTTGAACCCACTTTTGAAAGTGAAATACAGTTAGAAGTAGCAAAACAAATTGACCCATAGTGCCTTGGCATGTATATTAAGGTGAAGGATCAACCAAACTTTTTGGTTCAGTTGGCAGCTAAACAAGTCAACCGTGTGCTCTTGTTTCTTTTGGCTTATCTAATTGTTAAGTTTCGTTGGGCTATTTTTATAATTTTTCTATTTAGATATGCGCAAAGGTTCTATGAGGCCATTGCATATCAAATTGAGCTGCATTGAGTATATTTTTCTATTTAGATTTGTGCAACGGTTCTATAAAAGCATACAGTATATTTGGAAGTTGCATTTCATAAAAATTGAAGTTTGAATTTTGCCTTCTGCCATGGTCATGGAGTTTCATGATTTTTTTTCTTTTTTTATTTTTGTAAAATTTAATGTCATGGTGCGTTTTTATGCATTTCTATTATGGAATTGGCTCTCTTTTTTTTGTTTGTTTGGCAATTTGTATATGCTCAAAGTCATTTTTTATTTTTCAAAATAACAAAGGATATATTAATACTTGCTAAAGCCTAAATTGTCCTTTGATATTCCCGATATGTTTGTAATTTTGGGATTATTTATGCCCCAGTTAAGGTCAATAGCTAAAGTGGCATTGGTTCATTGGTCGTATGCTTTGATTTAAAGTTTGCTTACCAGTAAGGGAAGATATGCTTGGTCGTATGCTTTGATTTAAAGTTGCACCATTTTTCATGCATTTTGAGTACTTAAACCACTTATGTATTCGCATATCTTACACCTAAAGATCATGTATGTCACCTAATCTATGCACGAAAAAGTCTATTTCATTTTTAAAAGTAAAAAAGGTAGTACTTCTGATGTGATACAGTCACATTTGAGTTTCATATATCTATATGCCCCTCAGTGTATATTACATTGTAAGAAGAGAATTCTTTTTTTTTATTCACCATCGAGCTATTATTATACGACTCCGCTTTACTCTTCTAATTAATTTTACACAACTTTGTTTTGCTGTAGTAACAAAATGGATAATAAACATAAAGAGGTTGCTACACCCGCATTGTGGGGAAAAAAAAACGATAATAATATTTTGCGATCTTTGCCCTAAAGAAATTGAACGGAAAAATAGGCCTTTCGACCAATTTCAAAGAAGGATGGCAAAATATTATTAGAAGTTTTAAAGAATGTACAGGCAGGGAGTATAACAGGTTGCAAATGAAAAACAAGTGAGATCAACTGAAGGGGTGAAAAATTTGGAAGGAATTGAAAAGGGATCTACGGGTCTCAGTTGAGATCCAATGAAACGAACAGTTGATACACCCGATGAATGTTGGGTTGAAAGACTTGTGGTGAGCATTGTTTGTAAGCTCCGTTATTTTGTCACTTTACAGATTATTCTTAATTGGTGTTTATCATTTTTTATTTAGGTGCCCGCTGCAAAAAAGTCTAAGATTTCTGGAATTGAGCCTAAATTTGAGAAGAAACTCGACCGGATGTTTGAGGGGGTGGTTGCAACGAAGAACTATGCATGTAGCCCAAGCGAGATAGGGTTCTCTGGCAATGCCGTGAATTTGGCAACCCCTGGAGGTTCAGGTGATTTCATTGACGTCCCCAGCCCGGATCAAAACGAATCTCAAACCATTTCTCGTTCCAAGCGTTCAAGGGTTGTTGATAAAAGAAAATCTGGTGTTTGTTTCCTCAGAAAGAAGTTATTTGAGACTCTGTTTGGCACAGCTGCAGCTTCTTAGCTTTTCAGCTGCGGCTGCCTCAGAAAGCTGCTGCGGCGAAGCTGCTGCGGCGAAGCATCTGCGGGAAAGCATCTGTGGGAAAGCATCTGCGGGGAAACTGGCTGCCTGATTGGTGCAGCTGCGTGGAAACAGCTGTGGAGTAGCTGTTTCTGAAAAAATGACCATCTTGCCCCTATTTTGTAAAACTGTTTAAAAGAAGACTGTAACAGTCATATTTTTGAAACTTCAGAAGCAAAAATTCATTTCTAAACATTACAAAAAGTTCGGATACACCACTCACTTAACAATGAGCCCCAAAAGTGCTAAAAAATTTTGTTTGAAATATTTACACATGCAACACATTCTTATGTATTTACATACGTAACACGTAAACTTTAATTTTTAGAAAATTTTGCATAATATTTTAGAAGTCATAGAAAAGAATTGGGTAGCATAATGTAGTAAAGTTAATTTAAGTGTGAAGTATGTAAATATATTAAATTAATTAATATTATGGAATAAACTTAAGTGTGAGATATGCATATATATGAAATTGATTAATATATGTTAAAAATTTAAGTATTAGATAGGTAAATATATGAAATACATGCCTCGTGAAAGGAATGTATTGAATTGGGTAGCATAAATGTAATAAATATATTTTTCGTTCATGTTCTCAAATTATTTATATATTTTTCATTAATGAATTTACATATTATTTAAATATTAATTAATGAACTAATTAATTTAAATATAATTTAAATACACAAATTTTATCTAGCAAAGCATGATGGCAGACTAGCACAAAAAGCCAACAACAAGTTCCATATAAAGAAAATTAGCTTGGAAGGGGGAAGCTAAACCAAACAAACCAATGTCATCTTTAAACTCAAGACTAGTAATGAGTAGTTCCCATCTTTGAAGTAACCACCCTCAATCTTGTTGTCAAGATATTCATCTAAGACATTAATCATGGTGGATAGAAGAAATGATAAAAAGTATAGAAAATAAATGCCCATTTGCAATTAGTGAAAACTTTTTCAGATTACACTTAACAGATAAAGTTATCCTTTTTTTAAATGAAAGAGCTAACAAGTTCATCAAACACAACACTTCCATCACTTGCTTTAACCAACAAGTTCATTAAGGATGAGTGATATCCTCATTTCTAACATACAAAGAAGTGATAAGCCGATAAGACCAAGAGAAAGGACATTCTGCACTTCCAGCACTTGCTTAACCAAATGACATTCTGCATACTGAGAAAAAAAGATTATTTTGCGTACTGAGATTCAACCCCATATACACTTCCATTTCAACAAAAGGATTATTTTAAATAATAGATCCTCCAGCAAATAGAACAGCAACTATTCACAACATATACAATTGCTTGCATGTGCGAAGTCTGGTATGTGATATCTTGTATCAGGAAATGGCTTTAGGTACCCTCGTTGCAATGGGTAGCCAGCATTGACCAAGTAGTATTTCCCTAATAAAAAGAACAATTAGTGTTGAGGTTCAATTTAGGCATTCAATAATCTTAATCCCGAGCATACCTGCAGGTGAATGTGGAAAGTAGTTACTAGGATCCCGCGTCGCAGATTTAAAACTCGACCGTCATATGTGATGCCCTCTCAACCAGCCATAACAAAAGTAAAACATATGTTAAAGTTACAGATAGTCATTACATTTTGGGTTTCCACAAAGGCCTATAAATGCGACTTTGTCATTATTTGGGATACATTCGTTAATATGTGTTCCATCAATTACATCAATGCAGTCCTGGTTCAGTTAGGTTTGACATATCATTGCAGGCTCTAAAGAAATGAACTATATTACATGCAAGATAATACCTTGAAGAAGGGCATATATCTTGCATCCTGTGATATCTCAGTGGGTGTCCGCTCGAACCTATAATCTGATAGTCTAATGACATGAGAGGAGAGGCTAACAAGTGCGCTCAATCCGATTGCGAAGTACCTGAATATTGTTTCAGAGAAGTGCAGAAATCGCTTTATCGCTCCTCGCATGAACTCATTTTGGGATAATATGAACAATGTTATTGCGAGCACCTCGCACGTAGAGGTCCTTGAAGACCAACGAAGACTATGAGCTGTTACGAGTAATTCTAGAAGATCGATAAATATTGACTGGCTCATTCAAAACATATTACTGAATCTTATAGGATGCCCCGCAAGCAATTCTCTAACCCATTTGTCGCCAACGTATGAATATGCCATGCATGGCGACCGATCGATGTATGAGTTGTAGTACTCGTAAATTAAACATATTGCAGTCAAAAACATCCCACTCTGCTTTCTTCTGCGTGAATCCATTTGGACCGCTATCTGTCTTCTTCTATGTGCATCCATGGTGACAGGAATCCCTAAATTGTAATCCCTAAGCAATTATCAGTTACATGAGAGTTTAAGACATAAAAAGAAGAAGTTTGCAGGAAATTAAAAAGATACAACATAGTTCACACATACAACTCTAGAAAAAAGATAATAGTGAAGCATAAATGTTGTAGACATGAAAAATATAAAACATCTCAAATGTTCCAGCAATCATAAAAACGCCAAATATATGTCACTTTGCGGGCGGCAGACATCTTCACAAAGATATCTCTACGGATCAGATCCTCCATAAATTCTGTTGCGAACAGGTACAAATCTTCATCCGCATAAATTTCGGGTGTATCACTTAGAATTTCAAATGTCTCCTCAATAGTGCTTGAATGCGAAGTCTGACATTCTTCTTTGAAAGAAGAAACTGCCTCAGATAACTCTTTTCTGAGGAAAGAAGCACCAGATTTTCGTTTATCAACCCTCGAATGTTTGGAATGGGAATTGGTTTCATATTCGTTCTGATCTGAGCTGGGGACGCCGATGAAATCAATTGAATCTCCAGGGGTTCCCAAATTCACGGAATTGTCAGCGAACCTTGTCTCGCTTGGGCTACATGCGAAGTTCTCTGTTGCTACCACCCCCTCAAACATGCGGTCTAGTTTCTCCTCGAATTCAGGCTCAATTCCAGAAAGCTTAAACTTCTTTGCAGCGGGCACTACTTATATAGAAATTGATAAAGTCCCAATTAAGAATAAACTATATAGTGACAGAACAATGAAATTTACTAGCAATGTTCACCACAAAACTTTCAGTCCATCATTCATCAGGTGTCGCAACTGTTCGTTTAACTGGATCCCAACCGAGACTCGTAAATCCTCTTTTCAAGTCTTTCCAAATTTTTTAGTCCTTCAGTTGGTCTCATTTGTTTTTCAACTGCAACCTTTCATAATCCCTGTCAGTAGTTTTTCTAAAATTCCTGATAATATTTCCCGCCCTTCCTTATTGAAAAAGGTCGTAGGCCTATTATCCCGGTCAATTTCTTTAATGCAGAGATCGTAAAATATTATTTTAATATCTTTTTCCCACGATGCGGGTATACAGAACCTCCTTAGGTTTATTGTTCATTTTATTACTATCACAAAACAAAGCCATGAAACACAACATTAAAAACAATTAAAAATTAGAAAGTTGTATAAAAGAACAATGCAAAACAATTCAAAAAATAATGTAATGGAGAAAATTTTTATGGATAAATTTAAAAAAGTAGCAACTAAAAATTAAATCTCCCAAAATATTTTCTTTCATGTGGCTCATAAATAGTATGTTTATTAGATAGTGCAGAAATAATCTTTTTTCCAATTAAATATGCACCTCTAATTAAATACAAAATTAAAATATAGTTCAGCAAACTATAAGCAAGACACCATTAGGACTTGAAAAAAAGGCATTCGATATAAATGAAGTTCAAATGAAAAGTGCGAGCATTCAGTTCAATCAAAAAAAAAAAAAAAATACAAATGCAACAGAATTTGAAACAAAAGGGCTAAAAAATAAAGATGCATGCCATGTTTAAATGCACTGGAGGTATTCAGTATTACTTGGTTTAGGAGCTTATTACACTCCTATTAAAAGTACTAATAACAATATAATACAAGACTTGAGAAAAACATTTAAAATGTAAATAAGGAATTGGAAATCTAATTGTAAAAAAAATAGGGGAACACAAATATTTTGTTATTTTAGCATTCTGTCCAAGGAAAAGATCTATACTCAGCATTGTTCAATAATTTTTACATAAAAATTAACATAATTAAATAAGACCAATTTTTTTTAACAGGAAAAACAACCCCTTGTGAAAAGAAAATATGATGCTTGGCTACTCAAAAGCAAGGTAACACAGAAAGGAATGAAACAAACAATTTCTTTTTAACTTTGTTGAAAATCCGGTCTTAGAAAGGAATGTAGCAAAAAACAAGTAATCACTACTCTGTCCTGAGATGATTTTTAAAGAACGAAAGAAAAAACAACCCTTACCACTCACAGAGCTTTTGAGGCACGGGGTCGAGGAAGAAGAACGAAACGTGCTTCTTGTACTCGGTCCTGGACGACCCTTACAAAGGAGTGCAAATCCGGTTTTAGAAAGGAGTGAAGAGATGATTTTTAAAGAACAGAAGAAAAACATCCCTTACCACTCACAGAGCTTTTGAGGCACGGGGTCGAGGAAGAAGAACGGAGCGTATTTCCTATACTCGGTCCTGGACGACGAAAAGAAAAGCGAGGGGTCGGTATCGGGGTCGGGAACAGAAGCCGGGATGGTGCTTCCTCTACTCGGTCCTGGACGACGAAAAAAAAGGTGATGGGGCGGGAAGAAGAGGCGCAGGAAGAAGAAGGCGCGGGACGTAGGGCTTTCGCCAGGGGCAATTTCGCATATATTAGAGGCGAAAGCTAGGGCCGCGTGGTCGATCCCGTGGCCCGCTTTTTGCCCACTTCAGCTTCGTTTGGCCGCAAAATTTTGCGCCAAACGAAAATTTTAAGCGGCTTAGGGCCGCGCAGCTGGAAAAAAGTGGCCCCAAACGAAGCCTGAGGCAGTTTCTTATTATAAAGCATAATGTCAGGCTTCTCATTCAAACACCATCGAGGATGCACTTGAAATCCTAAGCGCCACAGCCGAAATTTATGCAGATGAAGATGTGTATCTGTTCGCAACAGAATTGATTGAGGACCCAGTCCGGAGAGATATCTTTGTGAATATGCCTACAGCACGCGGAGTGACATATATTCGACGTTTTTTATGATTGCTTCAACATTTAAGATGATTTATATTTTTTATCACTAGAACATTTCTACTGCATTATATTTTCTTTTTCTAGAGTTGTATTTGTGAACGTTGTACCTTTCTAATTATATGAAAATGTATCTTCTTTTATGTCGCAAACTGATAAATGTTTAGGGGTTACATTTAGGGATACCGATCACCATGGATAAAAATAGAAGACAGATAGCGGTCCACATGGATTCACGCAGAAAAAAGCGTTGAGGGATGTTTCTCACTGCAATATGATTGTTGTATGAGTACTACAACTCGTACATTAATCGGTTGTCATGCATGACATCTTCATATATTAGCGACAAATGGGTTGGAGATTTGTTTGCGGAGCACCCAATAAGATTTTGTAATATGTTTCAAACGAGTCAGTCATCATTTATCGATCTTCTGGAATTACTCGTAGGAGCTCACGGACTTCATGGATCTTCGAGGACCATTACACGTGAGGTGCTCGCAATAACACTGTTCATATTATCCCAAAATGAATCAGTGCGAGGAGCGTTGGAGCGATTTCAACACTCCTCCGAAACAATAAGCAGGTACTTCTCAATCGGATTGAGCGGACTTGTTAGCCTTTCCTCTCGTCATCAGACCCTCAGATTGTAAGTTTGAGTGTACACCCGGTCAGATATCACAGGATGCGATATATATATATCATTCTTCAATGTAATATCTCGGATGCAATATAGTTAATTTTGTTAGATTCTACAAAGATATGTCAAACCTAACATTAACTCGACCAGGACTGCATCGGCGCTATTGATGGAACACATGACGCACGTATCCCAAATAATGACAATGTTGCATTTATCGGCCGTTGTGGAAGCCCTACCCAAAATATCATGATTGTCTACGACTTCAACATGTGTTTCACTTTTGTTATAGCTGGTTGGGAGAGCAGCGCATATGATAGTTGAGTACTTAAATCTGCGATGCGGGATCCCAATACCGAATTTCCACATCCACCTACAGGTACTCTCGGGATTGAGATCATTGAATGCCTAACTTGAATTTCCATACTGATTGTTTAATTTATCAGGTAAACACTACTTCGTCGATGCTAGTTACCCATTGCACGAGGGTATCTAAAGTCATTTCCTGATATGACATATTACATACCAGACTTCGCAAGTGCAAGCAACGTTACACGAGACAGAAAGGAAATATTTAATAAACGACATTCATCGTTGTGTGGTGTTATTGAGAGAACTTTTGGTGTGTGGAAAAAAAAAGAGTGATACTCTGTGATATGCCTCCCTAAAAGTTCTCTAAGAAACTACAAATTGTGATTGTTACAATGACTATTCATAATTACGTTAGAATACATCCTTCCCGTAGAGATATCGGATTCCATTTGGCAGAAGAGGATGAAGAACATATGGCTGCAGAAGCCTTTGAGTACCGAATAGGTTAGTCTTTAACACAAGAGGAGAATGAGGCTTCCACAACCTGTACTGTAGATGGGGAAGGTACAAACGAGATGCCAGATCTGAGAGAACGGATAACTGATGAGATAGTCAGCGTATGATTGAAGAATTTCAGAATTTATTTTTTGAACTCTATTCAAATTGTTGCTACTATTATTGGTGCCTGAAAACTTTATGGTGTGTTCAAATAGTTCAAATATCGTATGATATTTGAAATTTTCTATTCTTGTTGGAAGATATTTGAAGTTTTTCTTCTTTTTCGACGATATTTGAATGGTATAAGAATTGAGTGGTATACATGAAAAATCAAATCCTCTTGTTATTCGCTTATGCTGCAACCGCCCACCAGTTATCTATTGTTTAAGTTGGAAATGATAAACATGGAAAGATATTATTCCTAACCAATCAAAATATTCCAGGCTTGGAGCAACATAGAAAGAAAGGAATAATAAAAAATGCACGTTTATATATTCATGATATTGCAAGGTTAGAATCCGGGTCCTTGTAAAAGGTGATTCCTAAACACCTCTGATGCTGAAGAATAGAAGTTTTTCATTCTCAGCTTTCACTTAATTTCTTTGAAATCTTGGTCACGACATCAACAAATTGATCATCTAAAACAATGTAAAGTATGCTAATAAAACTATTTTCAATTTTTCTCCTAAATATAGTGCATCAGTTTTAACATTTTTTTCGATGTCGTGTTGAATAGAATTGTGAAAAATATTAGTGGTAGATTTGTTGTCTAGAAATTTTTTAAAGTCCCAGCATGCTTGATTTGAGATTATCAAGTATAACTTTAAGCAATAGAGTTTCAAAAATGTATTGGGAGTCAATTTTAGTATTTGATCTTGCAACTATTGAATTCTTTTTTTCTCTCCGTATAGCAAGATTGCTTCAAAAAAAGAAATAGCAGCAAAATGAAGATCTTATATCTCTAATTTAATCAACATTTATATAGACTTCTAAACAAAGATATATATTTCTTATAAACACAAACCTTCTTACTAGTACAACCTTTACTTAGGAAAGGAACCTATATGAATTGATATTTTATATATTATTTTTGTTCTCTGACTATTTTCCTTCTCATATTGTTTCTCTTTTTGTTCTCTGTTTGTATATTCATTCTGCTTATATTTAGAACATATACTACTCTTGATTGTTTATTGAGTTATCATTTTGAGCTCTGAGGATTTCCATCCGTTCTTTCAGTCTCAACCGTTTGTTTATATATATTATGTTTCATGATGTATACACTGTTTTTTTATTATTTTCTGAAAAATGTGAAGGATACGAGAGAGGCTTGCACTGCAGAATTATTTGAGTAAAACAACTAGCTTGGGTTTTAATCTATGAGGGTGTGACTTGATCCTTGTGAGCACTCATTTGTGATAAAACATGTGATGTAAAGATCCACAATGATTTATTACTTGACATTTATTGAAGGATGTACCTTTGTGCATGCTTTTCGCATATATAATGTTAATGGTAGAATTCAAGCTGGAAAGTTGTGCAGGAATGCATCGAGTGTATTGTGTGATAGAAAAGTTCTGCTTATGTTTAGAAGGAAAATTTGTTAAGATACTGGTGCGACCTACGATGCTTTATGGAGCAAAGACAATCTGACTTGTTGATTCTCACCTCTTAAAGTGTATATTTGTTGTAATTTTGACAAAGCTGAAGTTTCTTTTGTTTCTTTCATTTTTTAGAGATGTTGAATGATCTGTGTATATTGATGCCATAGGATGAATATGGCATGAATTGCATGCTCTGTTTAAATACTTGAGTAAGCTTCAATCTTGAAAGAAAGCTCATTAGTTCAAGGGTTTGTTTCGAGGAGCGTTTTACTGTCCATATAAAATTCATTTCTGTAATGCTCCATTTGAGCAAAGCTTTTTGATTCTTGACTTTCTTCTCCGCTTATCTATATTGGTTCTAATTTTGTATTGTACTTGCTTTTTAATGGGCCTAGTTGTGTTGAGCAGTCATTGTGGCAATTGGCTTATATGAGGATAACTGTTGTTTCCATGATATATTTATATTATTAACATCTAAACTTCAATATTTATATTGGTCTGAAAAATCATATTATTTCCATAACATATATAAAGTGATCCATATGTTTACTTAAGTCCATTATAATCAATTCTTATGTATTTACATATAAAATGATCCATATGTTTACGTATCTAACACTTCAATTTACTTTATTACAATTATGCAACCCAATTCTTATGTAAGTCCTCTTAAATATCATGCAAATTTTCCTAAAAAATATAGTATGTGTTAGAAATGTAAATACATAAGACTGTATTGCATATGTCCAATATTCTAAACAAAAAATTTTTAGCACGTTCTGTTATGTTTAGAAATGAATTTCTGCTTCTAAACTTACGAGAATGTAGTGCTTAAAGTCTTCTTTTAAACAGTTTTACCCAACAGGGGTAAAATGGTCATTTTCTCATAAACAGATGCCCCACAGTTGTTTTCATACATTCGTACCAAAGAGAGAGTCGAGCTTTTCTCAGCCTAATTCCTCGCAACGAATTTTTCGAGACAAAGATACTGCAGTACTGCGCCATACAGACCCTTAATCATCAATCAAATGCAGCTTTGTGGGCTACTATTCAAATAAAAATGGATACAAAAGCTACTCTCCATAAAGACAAAATTTTACAACTCCATGGACGTCACATTCTTTCAAGTCCAATCATATTATCCAAATCTAACATTCAGTGGAAGAGTTTGAGAGTATCAGATTTGGGGTACCATTCAGGAACCTCAAGCTCACCTCCCTTATATATCCGATGAACTCACTCTTGTCCCCACTATCACAAAGCAACCTGAAAATAAACATACTATTCCACTAAATCAACCCACAACTCCCACCAAAAACTATGAACTTCGTGTGTAAACCAAAAAGAAAAAACCTTGTAAGCATGTAAGAGACAAGATGCAAAATCAGGAATGTAAATCACCAGAAACAACTCCACATCCCAAATATTCACACAGAAGTTGGGTCAACACATCATGAACAAGAGAAAAAAGGATCACAAGAATGCACAAAACACCTTATAGAAGAATTTGTAACCTATGAAAAATTTTCATCTTCTTACAAATCTTTTGTTTGGAACATGGATAATGTGCAGGTCTCAAGTTCAATCCAAGAGTTCTTGTCTATTCCTTCTTAGAAAATGGTTGTAAAAGAAAATATTTTCGTCCTTGAAAAGAATGGTACTTGGATCATAACAACTTTGCCAACTAGGTAAAGAACTGTAAAGTGCAAATGGATATTCGTGGTTAAATTGAAAACATATGGGAGCATAGAAATATTCAATGCTAGACTTGTAGCAAAAAGGTTAACTCAGTCCTATGAGATTGACTACCAGAAAACATTTACACCGATTGCAAAACTTGACACAAGAAGAGTATTATTATCATTGGTTGTCAACCACAATTAACCTTTACATCAGTTAGACATTAAAAATGCATTTCTTAATGGGGATATTGAGGAAGATGTATATATGAAGAAACCTACTAGATTAAAGAACAACACAAATAATCAGCTGGTGTGCAAACTACAGAAATCATTATATGGTTGAAACAATCTCCTATGGCATGATTTGAATGGTTCATCAAGAATATTCTTGCAAATGGTTACTATCAGTGTTAGGCTAATCATACTTTGTTTATCAAATCAAATCAAGAATAATAATAATCATCCTTATTACATATATAAAGGCCTTCGATTGAGTAGAACTAAAACTGAATACATAGAATGTAATTTTAGTAATAGTAGCTCTAATGACAGTAGTGTAACTTTGGGTGATCAAATTGCTAAAAGGTATGAACGACTTAGATATCTCGGTTCTATCGTTCAAAGCGATGGGGATATAGATGGGGATGTTAATAGTAGAACTCAAGTTGGTTGGTTGAAGTGAATGAATGCTTTGGGCCTATTGTGTGATATAAAAGTACCGCTTAGACTGAAAGGAAAATTTTATAAGATGGTGGTGAGACCTGCAATGCTCTATGGTGTTGAATGTTGGCCTTTAAAAGAGAAGCATAATACTAAGTTAAGTGGTGGATGAGTGGATTTACTCTTAGAGACAAAATGCGAAATGAATATATCTGTGATAGGGTAGGTGTAGATCCACTGACGGACAAAATTAGAGTCGCCTTAGATGGTTTGGTCACATTAAACGTCGACCATTTAATGCTCCCATTAGAAGAGTAGATGTTTTAGATTCGGCTTATGTTAAGAAAGGCAGAGGTAGACCTAG
This sequence comes from Papilionanthe hookeriana x Papilionanthe teres, assembly GCA_022702705.1. Lineage (NCBI taxonomy): Eukaryota > Viridiplantae > Streptophyta > Magnoliopsida > Asparagales > Orchidaceae > Papilionanthe > Papilionanthe hookeriana x Papilionanthe teres. Next base: position 64,553,022 of record CM040425.1, on the reverse strand, counting down.
GAAGACTTGCGCTTATTGTCAAAAAAATGATCTTAATTTATTAGAATTAAATGAAAACACGACACTAACTAGGAAGCAATGGAGAAAAATGATTCATGTATCCAACCCCAGTTAGTGGGATTAAGGCTTTGTTGTTGTTGTTTATCCTTATTACATATTTAGATGATATTATTCTTACAGGCAATAACATAAAACAATCTAAAAAATAATGACCTCTGAGTTTGAGATCAAAGATCTTCGAACTTTAAGATCATTTCTGAGAATGAAAGTAGATAGATTCAAAAAATACATTGTCATATCCCAGAAAAAATATATCCTTGACTTATTAAAGGAGACATAAATGTTGGGATACAAACCAACACATACTCCTATGGATCCCAATCAACAAGCTTCAAAAAGGAGGATAACACCCCAGTTAAAAAAAGGAAAGTATCCAAGGCCTGTAGGGAAACTTATTTATTTGTCAGACAAAAGAGCTGACATTATTTTTTCTATGAATGTAATGAGCCAACATATGACTGGTCCAAATGAAGATTATTTAGAAGCCGTCTTTCGAATCCTGTGGTACCTAAAGAAGACTCCAGGATATTAATTGATAATATTCAAGAAAACTGAGAATCGTGATATTGATATCTACATTGATGCTAATTTGGCATAAAAACTGAGTAGTAGAAGATCTGCAATGGGTTACTATTCATTTATTTGGGGTAATATGGTTACTTGGAGAAGTAAAAAAAGCAAGTTTTGGTAGCAAGAAGTAGTTCAAAAGTCTAAGTATTGTGCATTGGCCCTAGAAATTAGTGAAGGGATGTGGCTACTAATGGTGGAATATCACATGGAGAACTAAAGCACTATTAAGATATTCAGTGATAGTTAATCAGCAATCATTATTTCAAAGACTTCGATACATCATGATCGAAACAAAACTATAAAGATTAACAGTCACTTCATCTCCAAGTCAATGGAGGGCTTGTTCAACTAAGCTATATCCCAGCTCAGTATCAAATTGCCTCATTCTTACAAAAGATTTTCTTCGGCACAGTTTCAGTGATCATAGTAGCAATGTTGGATATATAGCATATACAACCTAATTTGAGTAGTGGTGACATGGACGTGGTTTAAGAAATTGTGGGTCTATTGTTCATTTGAAAAAAAAATTATTCTCTATTAATAATCCATTATTGTGCTTTATTTTTTTCCTTTTTATCACGATGATTTGAATTTCCCTCTAATTGTAAAAGGATTAGTCTGAGTTATATATATATATATATATATATATATATATATATATATATATATATATTAGCAATTTGCTTAAAGAGAAATCAGCGAGTTTTTCTCCTAAATTGCTATAGTTTGTTTCATCCGCCCTCATTGTGCTATATAAAATAAACTTTTTCCTCATGTTATTAAACATATTTTCTTGCTAATTCTAAATTGTTCTTATGAACCCCACTATATAAATCTTATATTTCCACAAATGTTACCTTTCATATAACATCCCCTTCCACTATATCCACCAATACAAAATATTAATTTGATAGCATTTCACTTTGCCTTCCTCCAATACAAAATATTAATTTGATAGTATTTCACTTTGCCTTCCTCCAATACTTTCTCCTCCATTATAGTTGTGCACTCGTCGGCAACAATAACCTACCTCTGATACACCAACTATTCTATCATCTCTAGCGAGCATGTACTTCTAATTTTTATCTCACAATTGTTCTTTGAAAAGATACACCTACAATACTCATCACCCAATATAGAAGTTTAACTAACTTTATCATTTATATCCTTCCTTTCATAGTTTTGCTTTTCTCGCTCTTATATTTCCATCCCCAAGCCATATAAAAAATAATTGTTTGATACCAACCAAAAGCATACCATGGAAATTAAAGTAAAGGCTCTCCTCAAACATTGCACCAAAATTCTTGTCTCCCACATATAAATGTCAATCCTATTTCTTATCGGTGGGTTTTCACAACCAAGTCTCAACTAAATGGCACTACTGACCCCTACAAAGCATATTTGGTGAACAGAGGATACAAAAAGGTTCTTGGCATTGATTATTTTAAGATATTTTTCCCGAGTGACTTAGGGTCTATTTGGGGGGAATTGCAGCTCTCAGCTATTCATGCAATTGTCATTGCCTAGAAATGCTATTATGGAAAGTTCATCTGTTCGTTTGTTAGAATATATGAAAACAATTACGATGCAATTGCTTCTGAAAAATGACTATCCTGCCCCTGAGTAGTATTGTTGTATGTAATTGAATATAAAATATTTTTTTATTAAATAAATTATTTCTTAAACAATCAATTAACATTAATTAATAATTAATTAGTTTTATTAATTTAATTAGTTTTAATTAGTCTTATTTATTTAATTAATTAGTTTTAATTAGTTTTATTTATTTCTTAAGCTGATTCTGAACCAAAAATTGCACCTTTTGATCGAGAAGACCCGGGAAAATCGAAGGAGATAAATCAAATTATGATTTGACAAATTCCGTAAAAGTTTCAGATGAGAAAGAGCAGAAGATCAAAGAATCACAACTAACGGAAAAGAAAACTGAAGAATCTAAATCTCTCAATTTTGATTCTAAAGATTTGGATGAACAATGGGAGCACCAAGAACTTATGGAACAGCTTCAAATGGAACCTTATGATGCCCAAGTCAAGCATAGGTCCTGACTCATCACTCAACCTGCATTCAACCAGATCAAAAAAAAAAAATCCATTTTCTAAACAATCAAGACCAGGTCAATTTCCCAAGATTAGAGTGCTATGCATGTAAATATGAAAGGTTAGGTGTACATATGTAACTACATGAGTGTTTTGTGGTATGCATGCAAATGGCACCAAAATTTAATAACTCAGCCATTTGTTATTAATGAAAGCTAGCAGCTTGTTCCATGATCAAATGAAGGACATAAAGATAAGAAAAACTATGGCGTGATCATGAGGCCATGTTATGAAAACAACAAAATGAGCACGATTCATGACAATCACCTCCTGGATCATTAGCAACTTTGAAAACCACTTAATTTCTTTACAAGAAATTGATGAGGATTAGCATTAGTAAAACCCATAACACCACATCAAAGATAGAGTTTCATTACAAACAAATAGACAGCTAACAACAACTACTCAAAAGAGTTGCAATTTTTCCAATTACAGCTTTTCATAATCTCCGTAACACAACTATAAGCATGAAGTTTCAGTACAGATTAATAGAGAGCTCAACACAACTAATAAAAAAAACCTACGCTCATTCCATCCCCCAGCTAATTTTCATCTAAATTTACTTTATAAATGAGATTATAAAAAAAGATAGCATTCCATAAGAAAAAAATGAGAAGGCAAGGGCAAAAAAAAGGACTAAAATGAACCTCGAAACCAAAAAAAAGAAAAAAGAAGTAAAGCAACTGATCGATTACAATACGTCACAAATTAGGGGTATAATTTTAATAGCCTGCTAAGGACAACATCCATTTAACTCCATGTGGAATGCCCACTAACCATAAAACACCAAAGTTGTAATCTTAAACAACAACAGTTTTAAGCAATCCTGGACCACATTTATTACTTCAATATGCTCACCTCTAAACTTACCCACGAGCATGAACATGCATCATTGGTGTGCCTATAAGCCAAAATTTATAGCATAACAAACAAATTTGTCCTAGCTAAAGAAATAATATAAAGAAAATCAAGAAAAGGGCCAAAAATAAAAATTTGTCCCGATACTTCTAACCATCGGACCGAAATTTCAGCAAAAAGAAGACAAAAAAAAAGAAAAAGTTCAGAAAAGGAGTCGGTCATTGTTCTCTTCTCTAACCTCCGAAATGCGGCCTCTCTCACTCCTATTCTTTCTCGAGCTCCTCAGCCGCTAACATTCGCAGACTTGATTTTCTCTTTCAGGATGCTGAAGTCCTCAAACCTTTGAAATGAGTCGCTGCTCTGTCCGCTGGAAGAGCACGAAAGCCAGAGGAAGAAGAGGGTAAGGTGAGGTCGGTGGAGATTTCCCATCCATGGCCGGAGTGGGTGGAACTCATGGATCACCTCCTTAAAAATGGCTATTTGGATCGTGACGCATTCGAGTCATCTTCTTCGCACTGCAATTCGTCCAAGGAAGTCGATTGACGGGGAAGAGACGGGAGAGAAGGAACAGAAAATGTGAAGGCGGGGGAGAAGGGCATACGCGTAAAAGTAAAGAAGAAAGCGCGAAGTAAAAGCGGACCGCAGGAGGGATCCGGCGGCCCGCTTTCCGTTGCGCGTCGGGGCCGCCGCGATGAAATTGCCACACCAAACGGCGGAGATTAACGGGGGGATGTCGTGCAGCGCGAAAAAATCCCCCCCCCCCCAAACGGACCCTTAATTAAATTTCGTTCTTCTTCCCTTTATCACCATTAACTAATGGTTGTATTTAATTTAAATGATCGAAAGCGAAGACTTCCCTTATGGTGATCTTTTCAAAGTTGTTTATATGAAACAACCTCCCAAGTATGTTGCGCAAGGGAGAAAATTTTTATAAGCTTGAAAAAGCAATATACGAGATGAACCAATGCTTACATGCCCTGTTCAATAAGCTTATCAAGATCATTGTTAACTTTGGTCTTTGAAGTGACACCGATCATTTCATCTTAATTTGCCACTAAACATTTGGGATGGTGATCCATGTGACAAAGTCTGACAGTTTTTTTTTTTTTTTTTTTTTTTGTTAGACACGACACTTTTGGCATTAACAAAAAAAAATAGTGCATTCAAAGACATTTAATATTAAAAATTTGGGATGACAAAATATGTTCTTGGCATTGAATTTGCATTAAGCAAAGACAAGCACCCTTTCAGAAAGAAAATATGGCATAGACCTACTAGAGAAAATTGGGCTTCATTGGGCTTCTTGAGCACATACCAACGAACTCTCCTATGGATACTTTAAAGGATTCCAATAACGAGGAAAGCTTTGAAAATACTCTTTATTAATGACTCTTGGTTGATAAGCGTGTATAACTTATTGGCACAATACTTAATATTTCCTTTATTTTTTTAATGTGTTGGCATGCACAAAATTCAAAAAAGAAACATGAGGATATTGTCTTAAAAATTTTAAAATACATTAGAAAATATTTAAGAAAAACACTAGTGCATCAGAAACACAACCACATACAAATTAAAACCTATAAATGCTAATCATGTTGGAATTTTTAAACGTCAAACCTCTACTCTCGGATGTCATCTTTTTATGACAGGAAATATCATTTGAACGAGAATCAAAAAGTATATTGTTGATGCTAGATCTAGCATTGAAGCCAAATAAACAACAATGAAGTGTTCCCCTATGAAATGATGCAAATAAAAAATCTCATTAAAAATTTTAGATTCCATATTACTTAACCTAAGTGTGATAATCACGTTGCTCTCCATATCACAAGGAACCCTATTTTTCATGAAAGAGTAAAATATATTGAAATAAATTGTCATTTCATCAAAATGTCATGTTATCAAAGAATTGTCACTCTTCATGCCTCTAATGAAGAATTGTAAGCAGATATCATTAAAAAGGCTGTAGAACCACTTAGATTATCTAATATAAGTTGCAAGCAGCGTCTTTATAATATGTATGCTCCAACTAGAGGAAAAACATTTTCATACCATATTTAAAAATAAATAAATAATGGGGATATTTTTTTATCAATTACTGGATTTTTTTGTCATTTATTGTCATGTATTTTCTTAAACAAGAAGATAGCACAAAATATGTTATTAATATACACAAGAAATTATTTTCCCAACCTCAAAAATCAAAATTATAATTAGTTTTAAATTTAACTAAAGCTTTTCAATCAACATGTGTTTGAAATCAAGGGTCTCCATCATGTCTATATGTTCTTTGTATTGAATAAATATGCACTCAAAATAGCTATTCAAATTAAAATACATTAGTTTATGCAATTTGCTAATTCAATAAGCGTTATAGATGTATTTTTAAAAAAGTAATAAAATGCTAGAATATGATCTGGAAGATAAGAGGTTTAAGCTTACTAAAATAAAAGTTACAACATGATTTGCACTTCAAGCAGAAGCGGATCAATTATTTTTATCCAAATATCCTAAATAATCAATGATTGCATCAAAAGTATATGTACCCTGTATCTGTTATAAAAAATAAAATGAAACATATAGAATTAATAAAATATAAGAGTAACAAATAATGGTACAAAGATATGTATGTCAAGTTCACCATATGATAAGATGATATCACAAACTATAAACTTCAAATTTTAGAGGAATGCAATAGGCAAGCTATAGTATAGATCAAGTGCTGAGCGACAAAAAAAATCACCAACAATCAAAGTTAAGATAGGCAAAAAAAGATAATTTAGAATGAATTCATGTATATCTAGGAACTGTGGACTGAAAATTAATTATATTAAGAAGCTTATCTGCAATCATCTCTGAAAGAAAATGAGTAGAAACTGAAGTTTAACAGTTTGGGTATATACAACAATAAAAGAAGATAATACAAATGAGGGAAATAGATGAATTAACAAATGGGGTAGAAGACGACACCAGTGCACAAAAGGATTACATATATTGAAGTAAGCAATCCAAAAAGCACTGAAAGGAATTGAATGAAGCATCAAATTTACAAGCATGCATGTAGCACCAGCTAATGTAGGGTTCAGTTAGTGGTTGACCAGCACAGCCTCATGCATATTGCAAAGAGGATATTTTTATGATTCATATCTATAACATGCAGAAGAAATTGGTGGCAAACAAATCTTTGTCCTACGCCCGCCCTATACTAGTCAAGAAAAGATGAATATTAATGATGTACATTTCAGTAAAGATTGTACCATTTTTTATACTCTCTCTGTTTGAGCGTTCAAGCACAATTTCTTTGGGACTTACTACTCGTTATATTATTGTTCATTCTGCATAAGATTATATAATCAGGAAACTTTCCTAATTCCAACATCTTCATTTCCCTTATTTCTATTTGATACATATTTTTTATTAGATTTTGAACCAAAAAGAGCAGATCAATGTCTTTGTTTTGCTCCTAGAATCAATGAAATTGTTGCCAAATACAAGTTTGTAATCACGAGTTTAAGCAACTATTGTCAACCATAGATTATACATAAAGGAGATTTTGGAGTGGATGTAGGCTTGTGAGGAAACAAATTAAGTCACTTTGTATTGTTTTTTGATTGTTTTCCTTTTGCCCTTTAACTTCCAAACTTTAATGCAATGCTTCTCTTAGCAACTGTGAGATAATTGGTTATTTTTGCTGGATTTAGGAATTAATCTACGCAAACTAGCTTCCAAAACATCTATTGAGTCTGCATGAGCTGTCACCAAAAGTTTTGCTATCTTTATCCTTGCCACTGAATCTTTGCACGAGTTCACATACTGGCCATCTATGTGCGCCAGTGTACCTTCTAAAATATGAGAATTTGGGATTTTAGAAATGTTCTGCTCATCCAAATGAAAAAATAACATAACTGACCGCACATTTATAGCCAACACCTTTGTCATTATGTAACTAACGCATTCATTTTTCAAGGGAAACTTCAAGAATTTGGTTCCCTTCTCTGGTGATAAAAGGCAATGAATATTATTGTTAAAATTAAAATTTAGCCAACTTCTTGATTTAGAAATCTTTCTTTCCTTCACTTGTTCAAAGAAGTTCTGATAGAGACCCAATACTAAATTCTAGAATTTCAGTGTTGATATGTCATCGATAAATTACTACAATCTAACACGAACCTAGACGCATTTTTGAATAATAAACATTTTAAATTTAAATTCAAGATCATTCGAGCCCCGATTTCAAAAAGTTTGTAGTCAAACTAACTGTCTCGACAAGATTAACTTAACTACTCTAAATTTAGGTCAATTCGGGTCTAATCAAGCCCACATAAAGCAGTTGAAGCATAATTGTAAGCATTGAATAATTTAAAAACTCCAAATTCGAATATTCATAGTCGAATCAAACGTCTAAACAAGAGTAATCTAATAAGCCAACTTATATCAAAGTCGAATCAATCGTCTTAACGAGAGTAATCTAACGAGCCTAAGATCACTCAATTTTGAGGTTAATAAGGCACCCAAATCGTTAAAGAATCATATATGATTGAGGGTGATCATCATGTGTCCTCCGATTAGATGGTTGTGGAATTCGTGCGTCAAAAGACTAAAATACCCTCCCCAAAAGGCTATAAATAGGCCCTTTTCTATTCACTTGGGAGTGATGGGGAAGAAGAGAAGAAGAAATGAAATTCTAGTCTGTTCTGGAGAAGACTTGGTAAGTAATCATCGGACTTCATAGTTGTTGGCAACCGTCGACAGTCGTCTGTCGTTCATCATCACCACTTGCCACCGCCAATCACTGTTTCCCACCGTTATAGCCAAACTATGGCATTTGTTGCCAACTACAGTTTTCAACTACAACCTTTTTGATCAATTGACACTATTGCATTCACGAACTACAGTCTTTATGGCCAACTACTCCCCTCCTACCACTATTCTTTTATATGTGTGTGCTAATTTTCATACAATGTTAAGACATAAATTATCATTCTACTATCACGAATTTTCCAGCATGCAACAAGAGTAATGTTTAGATGTTAGTTTTCCCTATTGAAAAGTATGTAATTACCATGGAAACCCCATCTTTAAATTTGAGTTCGAACATAATTCAGAAGTAGGAACAACTATAGGTTTACCTAGCACACAAGAAAACTGCCTATATAAACTCTAGCTCTAATAAGAATTTTTAACTTACAAGTCTAAGAAAAAAAATATTCATGCATAAAATCTAGAAGAACTACTAATATAAGATTGAACTTTACCCAAATGCGCCATGATGATACAAGTATAAAGAAAAGAAATGGAGAAGCTCAATTGATAAAAAAATGGAAAATATGATACTTGATAAGCACTATAATTTATCGGTGAAGACATTCAAATAAGCAGTTTATTCAATTTAAAAGCAAAACTCTTCTCTAGGACCATAATTTCTTAAGCAGATCAAGCCAACAAAAAACAAAAAAAAAAGTAAACACTATTTCTTGATTGACATATTTTTATTAAAAGTTCGTAGTAAAAGCTGAAAACATGTATAATACCTTCTATTTTATCTTTGTAAAAAGGAAAAACATTAAATAAAAATGAAAGAAAACAAAATTTCAAAGCATTTATTCAAGCTTATTCTCACTTAAAAAGAACATGGTGGCAGAAGAACTTATGCAGTTTTAAAAGCTTAAAAAGTGAAGAGGAATGCCTCTGAGCATGGAATATGGCATGCAGCCAAATAGCAGGAATGAAGCTCATAAACTAATAGCTTCTCAAATCTCTAACCCTATTTCTACCTCAAAAAGTATCATCCATTTTCATCCAGCAAATCACATTACTTCCATGGAACTAGGTTCAAATGGGTAAACATAACCATGTGTTAAACAATATTACTCTAAATGGATTCTGATGGAAATGCATCGGTGATTTCAACGGAATTCAAATGCTTCTAAACTGATGAGATTCCTACCCAGTAAATTATATTGATCTCACTCCCCTTATCACCGGTAGCATCTCTTCTCACACAATTCCAAACAGAAACCCGAGCTGAAGGTACTACAGTTCACCAATTCAAACTTAAGGGAATTTTGCTTAATTTCGCCAAAAACTAAGAGCATAAATCAATTTTGTAAGGCTTTCCTTAAATGCTGACAATTTGAGTGGAACGAAAAGCAAAATGAATGCCGAGTCTTAAACCTCAATCAATCCACAGATCATTTGAATTTTCATTTCATTTCCTTCACTTTCCTTCATACCAAACAAACCTGAATTGAAGTAATAATCTCTTACGTAATTATGAGGCTTATATAAAAGGAGACCTAACCTGTTGTCTAGAGCTGTAGTCAGCTCTGATAGAGGCTATGGAAGAGAGCAGCTCCGGAAGCGGAAGCAACTTCGCGACCTCACGAACAGCTGCATCCTTAGCTTCTATTCCAAGATCCTCCATAGTCTCGGTATCTCTCGCTCCGTATATCCGGCACGCTTGCCCTCGATGCAGAGCTCCAAGGAGACAGCAAAATGAAAGAAAATTATTGGTCCAGTTGAATGACTCGAATCCCTCGTCACCCTCCTGGCCCCGACGCGGTGACGGAATCGATGAGCCGTGAGAATGGCGGGTCCGCTTCGGTCCAAGCCAAAGTTCAAATAAGGTTTATTCGATTCTTAAACTTTTGTATTTACAGTTGATTGAAATTTATTTTTTTATCTTATTTTAAATTTATCAATTTAAAAAGAAAAATTATTAGAGTTAATATATACACACATATATGTATGTATGTATGTATGTATGTATGTATGTATGTGTGTGTATGTATGTATGTGTGTGTGTGTGTGTATATATATATATATTTATTTATTTATATATTTATTTATTTATTTATTTATTTATTTATATGGTTATTAAATAAAAATTTTGTGAGCAATGTGGCGTTTTATATTGTGATACTATGGAGTTGGTAGCCAATTTTGAACCCTTACAAGAGCAATTATCAACTAATTGCTGAATTTTGATAAGTCTGTTGATTCGCCGCTCGAACAAATAGTTAAGAAAGAAAGAAAGAAAGAACCGATTAAAAAGAGCAAATTATAGCGAAGAAATATATTTTTTTGAAATTCAAAATAATAATCTTTATTATATGAAATCATTCCCTTTATATAAGAGTGACTATTACATTGAGATATATGAAGATTTCTGGCAATTCTTTTTTGCCTTATCCTCTACTAATATCACATTTCACTTTCGGTCTATCAATGTGTTCAGTTCCTTATGAGAGTTTGTCTCAAGGTCAATCCAACTTCAAAGTGAGCTGGCTCTTCATTAGTTGAATTGATATGATGTTTTAAGGCATTTCCAGGTGGTATCATCCAACGAACCCCTCGGAGAACATCTGCTTGGCAATGTATACCCGGTGGTTCATGTTCGATAGCTGATACTCAACAGCTCGTTGTTCTCTGTTCAATGCTTCAAATGTATGTGTTGGTAGCTCATAAGCCTAATCGGACTGTCTTTTGGCCATATAACTACTTTGTTGTGAGATAGAAGAAACAATCATTTAATTTATAAATATTTATAAATTTAATTCATGCATAATTAAATGGAACTAATGAAAACCTCAATATTTTAGACTTTTTTAGTAGAATGCAATTAATCAACAACTGATCAGAGCTTTCTAGCTATTATCTTACCAATAATGTGCATTATTATATCTTTATAAAACTTGATCAACCAATCAAATTTCTCGCTATGTAGTGTTGACCGTCTTTCGAAATGCTTGTCCTCGTGGGCTGAAGAACTCCTTAGTATATTTCTTTATGATTAGTTAGAGAAAAAAAAAAGTATATTTCTCCATGATTATGAATTTAAAATACATAAAATTTACCAATCGGTATTATAGGTGGATTATTGTTGTAAATATAAGATGATGAAAGGCTAATCGGGAGACTCTTCACGTGCATATCTAACCTAATTTAGGAGCTGCTTGTCGGAAGAATTTATGGTATACTGTAGTTCATTCACATGGATTTGAGAAAATATATGCTTGAATTTAAAATTTGACAGATTTGTATTTAAAGTTTCAATGAATTTAAAGTTCACTCCTTAGTTAATTTTGGTTGAATTTAGAATTTGACTGATCTAACTGAATTTGAATTCATCACCCCCCACCACCCCCACTACGGCCCACCGCGCCCGCAGCTTGCCTTCCAGATAAATTAGTACATTATCTTCAATCTACTTCAAATTAAACAAAAAAATATAAAGTCTTGTGTTTATTTTACAATAAACCAAACAACCATAAAGTATTTCAAGCACGCTATAATAATACTACTCTGCAAATCTTTTATATTGTATTTCATTTTTAATAAATCAAACAGCCTCTTAGTTAACAATCAATTTACGTAGTATCTAAGTTAGCTTGATTAAAGAATCATAACCTATTTAGAGGTTTCACCAATTCATTGTTTAAGAAATAAATTAAAAGGACAACATAAAGATTCGTGACCTATTAGTTGATCAATACGATTTAAGTTATATACTTTAAAATTTATCGTTGGTCAAAAGAGAAAGTGGGTCATCAGTGAACAAATGAAAGTAAAAAATATAATTATTTAAATCTAAATATTTTTTAGTTAGGACAATTTTCTTCGTAAGAAAGTGAAAAGATATAAAATATAAGAAGTTCTTATTCGTATATTTGGCAAAATTATTCAACGATCAAACATATTTTTTATGCAAATTTATAAGCAAAGAACTAAAATTGGATTAAACTTTTAAAATTTATTTCAAAAATCATCAATAATATAATTGTATGGACTTTATAGTCAAGACTATGTAGCTTGAAGAGATAAAGCTAAAGATCAAAATTTTGGAACTTCAAATGTTCTTGATCAACTAGGAATTGAGAAATACTATGCATGTGCACTAATAGCATGACAATAGAGGTAGTGGTAGTTAAATAAAAACTTTGGCCCCTGCCCAACCGATCAACTAACCTTCCCTAGACTCCCCTTATCGGAATGAGCAAGTTCTTGCCTTCAAACCATGATGCTCAAAATTGCTCAAGTTTTTCAAAGAAAAGTTGAACAGTCAAACCTCTAAAAGGCATTGCAACATTTACATACGATGAACATGTTTGTCATTTCTAATGTTTGATTGTGTTATATAAATATAACATTTTTCACCTAAAAAGGTTGTGGTTTCTTAAACATTTTTAACATTCTATGTATTATGTCTATTGCTTGTTATAATATTCAAGGTGAAAGGTGGGAGATTAATATCTAAGCTTTGTATGATAAACCATCACAAGATTTCATTGGAGTCACTGGAGTTTTCTTAAGAAGAACATATTAATTATGATGGTAGCGAAATCATAGTTGTTAATGTTTGTGTCAATAGTATGCATAAGCTTTATAGGCAACGGGACACTTCTATGTTATTAGAGATGGCAAGAAACAAAATTAATAATGTTAATATTTGTATTTAAGGCATGCATTAATCTTAAGTGGTGACAATTGGGAGATCATGGTTAAGCAAAGAATTCAAAAGCTCATAGCAGTTAGTGATAAATGTTGACATTGAATGTCATGTGGAACTCCAGTATTCGTCATAACTTTAAGCTCTCTCTAATTTTAAGTGAAGATTCAAACTCTTTCACGTGAAATATTTGAATCGATTTGTACTTTTTATCGACACTTTTGTAATTTCAATTAAAATTTATAACAAATTTAATAGACAGACAACACTGCTTACACCAATCATAAATTATTATTTCAGTACTTCTGTGTCTTAATAATATTGAGAATGAGTGAATTGAAGCTATTATATTATCTTATTAGGACTCTTATTTTGAGCGTAAACATAAAAACTTGAGATTAATTGATCCACAAATTAATATCAAGTCTCCAACCATTATTTAAGTGCTTGATTTTGGAATTAAACTTTTGGAGTCCTAAGATTTGTCTTATCAAAACTTCACTTCAACTATAAGTTTATTGAAGTTAAAAGTCAAACAGCCATGAAATCAATTATAAAATTTTATTACATCAAAATTTCACACAGCAATGGCAATTTTCTTTGGTGATGTGTCATTTACTATCTATTTTTTAACTATCATATTATTTTAGTTAAAATATTTTCATTAAAAAAATAGATATGCAACCTTAATTGCATATATAAATTTTCTAAATATTATTATTTATAATATGTTAGAGCTCAACAACAACAACAACAACAAAGCCTTTAAAAAACCAAATATTAAAAATAAAAGAGAAAGTGTTTTAAGTATTAGAGGGAGGAAGTTAATAAACTTACTATTAGAGTTAGGCCTAATCTTCTCAATGCAAATTTATAAATATTAAAAAATTGAAATTACAAATCTTTAAGATGTATGACAGTTTTAATAAATTTTTTAATATAAAAATTTATTATGATGAGCTCTAACATAAAAATTTATAAAATTTTCCAACATAAAAAAGGTTAACCCTTCTGCTGGCTGCTCCATCTGCTAATTAAGATTAACTAAAAACTCCAACAAATAAAATTCAAAACTCATAGTAAATAATCAATAAAATATATTATAAATCCCTAAGAAAAACTAAGTCATTTGCATTGCACATTTGCCTATTCCTCCTCTCAATATGTGAGAGTTCGTCCTGACTATGATTAGTCTTCAAATTTATATGACAATGCATGCAAAAATGCATTAATCACATACCAATGATTTTCAAAATGAATCGCAATAATTAATATGTAAATTATTGCATCAATTATACACTTCACACGTTAATCATATTTGAGCAGCTTAATCTATTTGTCGAGTCATAAATTCGTCTAATCCTTCAAATCTAAATAACAACCTTACCTATATCATATTCTATTAGATCAAACAATATAAATTTAAAGCAATCATGTGGGTTAGTTGGTCGCCATATATTTTTAGTCACAAGTCTATAGTAATTGGGCTAGGATTCTTTCTTTTGTGGGATTGAGTCATACAAGTCCCCCCATATCTCCTTATACTAGATTTAATATATATTGTGATGTTAGTTCTCACAATTGTTCAAGTTTAGAGATACTTTATTTCTCGTTGCTACGGGCGAGTGATTGCCTCTCAAAGTTATTAGAATATAAGTTCTAATATGCTAATAAAACGAACAACTCAAACAAAAAAAAAATCTTAATTTTTAAAATTTATAGCCTGACATAATATAATTGGACCAATGAAGGGCCGACTCCCTCAGCGTGGTGAGGAATAGACGACATTTGAATGCGTTAGTGATCTTGAGATATTAAATTTTATATATATATATCAAAAAAATGATGTTAAATATATAAATACATAAGAAACTGGTGATATGTATACTAAGGCCCACAACAACAATTACACCAAATAGACTTCCTGTGGGCCGTGGCCCGTTACGATCTACTAGAAAGCGCTATTATCGTAAAGCCCTCCAAAAGAAAATTGACTAGAAATGAAAGCAACAGCAACGAATAAAATTAAAGCCACGACAGAAGGAAGGACTCCTCGTCTCATCTTTGATGAGATCCTCTACAACGATCAGGATGGAAGTAAACCACACATTCAAATAACAGCCGTGAGTTTCACCTTTAACGGCCAAGATTTAATGCATAATCAGCGAGAACATGTAAAATTGACGAGTTTGTGTTGTTGTGAACGGACGACATGAGGAAAGAATCTCGGCGTTACAAATGTAACGTGAATTCTGCAAACACCGCGATTGAGACCAATGATGTGAACTTATAAGGATCAAATGACCGAATGGTTGATCTAAGATTGAACTTTTACATTTCTCCCCTTTGTTATAAAAATAATAATAATACAAATATTGTAACTCACTCTCTTGGAAAGTTATTGAAGGATTCATTATGATTCACAATTAAAAAAAAATTTAGATTAATTATATATATGACTATGTACCTCGTACTTGGTCTGGTGGAGCGAGTCTTTTGTAAGACCCCGCAGGTCAGGGGTTCGAATCCCACTCGTGACGCGTGGGGATTCGGTCTGTTTAAACACATGGCGCGGGCTCTCATTATGGGGTCTAGGGCATGGAAAACCAATATTTGGGCCTCTGCCAAATATCAATTTCCTTATATATATGCTAAACTTGGGAACTTTATTTTTGCTTGGTTTGTTCGACTTCACATGAGCTTTAGATAAGAAAACTAACATACTCATGTTCAAATAATCTTTAAAGCTCAAATAATACAGAAAAGAAATTGTAATATATATATTCATCTGTTTCTATATGGTTTGGCCAGGAATGCAGAATGAATAATAGTGATACAATGCCATTATCTTTGTAAGTAATGAGGTCTCCCATATTATTCATTACAATTTATTCTAATTCATTTAATAATATATATGAATTTTGCATTAGCCCAATATATCAAAAACTTGTTGTCATCTCCATTAATATAGATCAATATATTTTCAAACCAATTAAAGTAGCCTTTCCTTTTTAATTTGTTGTACTTAGATGTTGCTAGTCTATATCATTGATTAAATATGTTATCTAAGATAATAATAATATATGATCGATATATCCTTAAATAGTGTCATATTAACTCATTTATTAGGTAAGAAAACATCTATTTGTTATAAAAACAACTAAAATACAGTAAGTAACACAATATATTTATAAGTGATATGTCACCAAGAAATTAATATGATCATGCACGAATCTCAATTCATTTTAGGGAAAATATGTTCTAAATTTAAACAAGGAGTCTTCTAAGCTCTGATTTCGACAACTTTATAGTTAGAATGAGCACCTTAATAATACAAGCCCATTGACACAAAAAGTTATTCAATCCGAGTTCAGATGAGCCCAGATAAAAACATTTGAAGGTTTTGATCATTAATTGGAAGGCCTGAGAATTTACAATTTGGCATGCTTTTAGTCAAACTTAGGGGCTTGATGAGAGGAACCCATTGAGCTCAATATCATTTAATTATGATATCACTAAGACACTTAAATATTAAATAAATTACATATGATAAGAGATTTAATGTAGGTGGTCTGTTGAACTGCTTTGTGGTTCTAGCTAAATTTACTGAAATGGCCATGTCAAAAATAAAAATAGTTCACCATTCTTTGCTTAAGGGAAGAAAAATAAATGAGAAGAGTAAGTTAACAATTAAAGGATAACACTTGAAAAGAAGTGTAGACAATAAGTTGTCAATGACCACCATCAACAATTACTGCAACCAATTATAGTTGTTATAGCTCAATTGCGGCTATTGTAGTTCAATTACAACTTTTATAGTCAACTAATATTGTTGTGGACACACGCTACAGTTTGATGTAGCTCAATTACTATTGTTGTAGCCAAATTACTAATGTACAATGTAATTTCCATTTTTGTAATCCCATATTCCCTAATTCAAGATAAAAATTGACCTCTATACTTTTAGTCTCTTAGTGGATTACTTTAATTGGTATAGGTCCCATTGTTTTTTCCTTCCCTAGATTTTTTTCACATAAAAAAATGTCTGTCTTACATTTTTACCTGTGTGTGCTAGAAAATTAAACTGAGCTAATGTTTAAGATTTTTCTGCCGTTGAGAACTTTCTACATGCAATAATAAAATTAAGAGCTTGTGTTATAAATAGATTATTAGAATAACTATCTTACTATACAAGCATGCAATGAGTGTAATCAATCATTGAAACCACAATGTGCTTCTATTGCCCAATCTTTTGTTCCCCTCTCTGAAATTATCTTCCAAACCTATCATCAAATTCTTGAAAAAAAATTTGTGTTCACTAATCAAGTAAGAAAATCATTGACATATGAATCTATTGATTTATACCTCTTATCTGTGGCTCCATAAAATCTCATATTCAACACTTCTTATTTGTTATTCTCCTTTGATAATCTACTATCTTTATAACATAGTTACACGCAATAGTAAGAGGAAGGCTAATATCTCTTATCTATTTGCCCACACATTATTAATATATTGTATAGCAAGAAACGAGATAATATCTCTAACCTTTTTCACAATTTCGCTTATAATCTCCAAGAGTAGCATAATCAACAAGCAAGGACTTATATTTTATCTTCCTTCTCAACCTCATCACCAACCTTAACAAAAATGATTAAGTCAATGCTAAGGATCACCTCATTAACATCTTTATCCACACCCATTTATGTGGTACAATACACACTTTAGTCTTTTTATCATACTATGTATAAAATTATAAATAAAATAATTTAGAACATCAAATTATATTCTAATATTAGTTTATTATTCTTTAATCTAAATTGATTATTATTCACCTCCCTAATAACTAAAAATCATTTCAAATAATTAGAAGGAAATAAAGATAAACTATGACAAGACATGAACTCATCGATGTTTTATCTTCAACACTCCACCTCTCCTATTCATTTTAGTGTGGCCACCATATTTGTCTACAAAATGTGTAATGTTTACCTTCTTTTTCATAATTTTAAGTGGTAGAGTCTAAGAATAAGTTTATACGATCAACTTATAAAAGCCCATTTTATCAACGTTGTGAATCAATATAGTGCTAATAATCAGGATAATTCAATGAAAGCTTTAATAATACTTCACAATAATAATTAACATAAATTAATATTTAAAATATAATAACTTACACATAACTTAAAATTTCATTCAATATAACTAACACAACATATTTATCAGTGAGTGTTTTATTGCACTTTCAACTCAATATCCTCGAGGAACAAGATATTTTATGCATATTATCCCAAAATTTAAGAGGATTTCATAAGCTCAATACTATAATTTTACAAAAAATATGAATATTGTGAACTAGGTTGATATTTTTTTAGGGCATTCACCTCATAGAGCAATATACTTATTTATTCTTTTTAGTGTCCTCCCATGCAAGCCTTCCCAATATATATATCCAAAAGAGTGCAAGGGTGCTTTCTTGCTTCAACCAAGTTGAGCATTTCAGTGAGCATAACACTATGCTTCATATGGTTGGGTAAAAACCATCTACAAAAAAAGCATAAATCTAATTTAAAAACATTAGCCTACTCAATGCACTTTTTGATAACATTCTCTAAATATATATTCTTAAAGTTATTTTATCTCAAACAATTATTGATTGGCTTACTATTTCTAGCTATTTCTGGTCATCTTTTTTAATTTCTCTTTAGTTAAAAATTTATCAAACCCTAAGACAATATTAAGAGCAAATTCTTCAACTTAAATCTAATTTTTTATCTCTAATGACGAACATTCAAGAGAATGTTCATTATTCTCTTCACCTTCAACCATCTTCAATAAAAATCAATGTGTTAGTACACCGAAATATAGAACTTAAAATCATTAAAAAGATATCTGAAAGACTTGCCCATTCAGGAAGATCAAAAATATCTAACTCCATGTATAACTTGAACAACATAATATGTCTCTGCATTATGATTAAATTAAAAATCTGTATACATTGAAAGTAACTCATACGAATTGATTCTATTTAGAATAATAAGTAAAATACAAGTTCCAATCATATTTGAATATTGTTTGATATAATTCATACTAAATTTAAGCATGATTCAAGAATGATCTGAATAAAGTTTAAACATGATTGTAAGAGATAACACAAAGTTTGATTTGAGGTTTAATAGGAAATCAATGTTTAAAACTTCTATTATAACTTCATAAATTGTTTATTATATTTAAACGAAACTTTGTATCTAATATTTGAGCCTTGCATTTGAAACATATGCATTTGGCTCCCGCGACAGCTAGAGTCTGTACCAAACCAAACATAAGCTATTGTTTCATTTTTTATTTTATTTACTGCCAACAAGTTTATTTCCTTTGCTTCCTTCCTTTTTAATTCTTACACAATTTTCTAGTTTCTAAATAGGGATTTGAATAACTTCTCTATATGATGTATTAACTTTCGTAGTTTTTAGCTTTTATGAGGTTTTGAATATTGAGTGTTCTCTCTAATTTCGCTCTTCAAAGTGATGTAATGTCTTCCCTTCGGAAGTGGCGTGCCCATAGCTTACTAGGAATATGTGGTGGATCCCTCTCACCATTCGTACTTCGGAAATTCATTGTTTATCCCTTGTTTTCTATCGAACAACTGTCAAGGGCACTATTTCTTACTGTTAACAGCATGAATCTACACATTTCTGCTCCCTGTTTGCTGTCCCGACTGCCATTCATGTCGTTTATTAGCCTATTTCCATCCTTTCATGCTCGGTATCAATTCTACAATCTCTCCAATACCTTGCATGCAGCTGTTCAAATATGAGGGTGATTTTTTACTGATAAGGGGGGCAATAGAGGAGATTGAAAGTGAAGACCCAAATAAAAAGAATAGAGACGAGTACCAACTACCGACAGACTAGACTAAGCCTAAATTAGAACAATAATGGCTCATGTATAACATCTTCCATACCCATTGCACTACAAAATGGAAATGTTTGCAAACTCATTATAGATGGGGGCAGTTGTGAAAATGTGATTTTTACACAGAGGATAGACAAATTGAGACTTAGCACATAGAAGCATCCACAACCATTCTCTTTGATCTGGTTGTAGAAGGAAAATGAGATATTTGTCAACAATAGATGCCTAATAGAATTTTAAATTGGAGACAAGATGTAGGATAAAATTTGGTGTGATATCATTTCTATGGAAACGTGTCATATTATACTGGGTCGGCCATGGCAATAGGACCATAAAAAAAACCTACAAATTTAACAATGATGTGAAGCATATTTTATTTTTGTCATTACGTAAGTCAGCAATGATGAGCACATAGATGGAGCTCGGAGCCATCGTGCCTCGTGATACCTTTCCACATATGAGAGGGGTTCAATGAGATTGGCCTTGGTAATGCTAGAAGGTAGAGATACGGAGGAGCCCGTATCTGAGGCAAAGCGACCCTTTCTGGCGTAGTTTCAAAATGTCTTGACATATAGTCTGCCACCGAGATTACCACCTTTGGGAGAGATTCAACATCCTATCAACTTTATCCTATGATTAGTTCTTCTCAATTGTTTATCTTATCATATTTGAACAGCAAAGTATGAGGAGCTACAAAAGCAAGTTGGCGATCTGATGGCCTAAGGATTAGTCCATGAGAGCACAACTCCACGTGTTGTGCCAGCTTCGATTGCACCCAAAAAGATGGATCATGGTTTATGTGCAACCATAGCAGGGATGTGAGCAAGATCATAATTAATTACAAATTTTATATTCCATGATTGGACAATTTTTTTGATCGGTTGCATGGAGCTAGTGTCTTCTCAAAGGTTGATCTGCGCAATAGCTATCATCATATCAGAATAAGACCAGAGGATGCGTGGAAGATATCATTCAAGACACGAGATCAATTTTATGAGTGGAACGTCATGCCCTTTGGCATATCCAATGCCCCCGATATTTTCATGCGGCCGATGAACTATGTTTTTCAGTTCTTCATTAGAAAATTTGTGATTATGTATTTTGATGACATCTTGGTGTATAGCAGTTCAGAAGAACACTTAGTCACAAATTTTGGAGGTCATCTGTAAAGAGCGGCTATATGACCATTTAAAGAAGTGTCATTTTCTTACACTGTAGATGTGATGTTTTGGATACATCATTTTAGATGCTACGATTTAGATGAACCCAATGAAGATCAAAGCTACTGTAGCTTTGACCCAAACCCCAATAATTTACTCAACTACCTCAGTTTCATGGTTTGACCACTTTTTACAGAAGATATATCAAGATTTTTTGCTCAATTGCGTCATCTTTGATGGAGTTTCTTAAGTTAAATAAATTTGTCTAGTGTGATGATACTCAAATCAATTTTGAGGCTTTGAATAAATGGGTAACTCAAGTTCTCATTCTTGCACTTCAGTTTTAAATCAATTGTATGAGTTGGAGTGTGTTGTTTGTAATGTGGGAATTGGAGCTATGCTAAGCCAAGGACACCCTATTGCGTTTTTCAGTGAAAATTAAATGATTTTAGGAGAAAATAGTTTACTTATGACAAGGATTTTTATGATATCATGAGGGCATTTAGTCATTAGAGCCATTACATGCTTATCTCTCTATACTAATCAAAAGGCCATAAAATTCTTAAATAAATGAAATAAATTCAAGGGTAAACATGGCTCATGGGTAGAATTTTTTTGTTCATTTAGCTTTGTGCTCAAACGTTAGATAGAGAGTAGAATAAAGTAGTTGATGCACTAAGTCGTTACTGCTTATTACTTATGACGATGCAGTTTAAGGTCGTTACTCCTAAGGTGTTGAAGGAATTGTATATGAATGATGAGGATTTTCAAGGTATTTGGATCTAGTGTCGGGATAAGTTGTATGAGCAGTATCACCGGTTTGATCGATATATATTATTCCTTAATAGATTGTGTTCCTTGAATTTCACTCAGAGATGGCATTTTACAGAAATGTCATAGTGGAGATATGAAAAGACATTTTGAACGACATTATTCTTTAATAGACTGTGTTCCTTGACATTTGACGGTATCACTGGTTGAACATGAGCTTAGATTTTGTGGTGGGTTTATCTTAAACACGATCGAGTATAGATTCTAATATGGTTGTGTTAGACCATTTTTTCAAGATAACATTTTATCCCTTGCCAAAAGATAATGGATTTGTCATATTGCTCACTTATACTTCTAAGAGGTCATTCACATTGAAAATATGACCCAGAGCATTACGTCAGATCCAAGTATGACATCTCTCAGTCACTTTTGAAGGACTTTACGAAGCAAATCAGGTACAGTTTCATTTCAGTTTAATTGCTCACCTTAGACAGATGGGCATACCGAGATTGAAAATCACAATTCGAAAAATTTTCTTGAATGCTTCATGGGAAAGAACATCAAAAATTGAGTTTTAATTCTTCCTCAAGTCAAGTTTGGTTACAACCTCTCTACTAGCTAATCAGCCTTTTTGAGATTGTATATGGGTGAAATCCCCTTATAACATTGGAGTTAGTCCCGACACTACCCACTATTCAGCTTAGCACTAATGTAGAGGTTTGAGTCAAGGATAGTTAGACCCTATATGAGCAAGTTCAGAAGGAAATTACTAAGCATGAAACCAAATATAAAAAATTATCCAAAAATTCTAGGAAGACTATGATCTTCAAAGAAGCGGACATGAAATGGATCAAACTAAAGGAGTGTATTCCTGTAGATTCATTCAGAAGGCTCAAGCTTAGAGTTGTTGGTCCATTCATAATTGTTAAGAAGATTAAACACAATGCCTATAAAATTGATCCACTGAATGATTGTACTATTCCTGCTACCTTCAATGTCGTTGATTTGTCGTCATACTATGGGGGCCTGGATGTTCTCAAAGACGAGGGTAGTGCAGGAAGACTTGTCGTATCACGATATTTAGCTCTCAGGACCAAACCGAAGCATTTTATTTTTATTTTCTTTCTTTATTTCTTACAAATTTTCTTCCTTTTCTTCCTTCCTTTTTGGTTCTTACATATTTTCCTAGTTTCTAATCAAGTGTTAGTTGTAAGGGGACTTGTGTATATGATGTAGAACGATTTTAGAGTTTAAGTTTTTTTGAATTTTTGAATATTGAAAGTTCTCTTTGAATTTTGCTCTTATAAGTGATGTAACATCTTTTCTTCACAAGTGGCGTGCTTGTATCTTACTTAGGAATATGTGGTGAATCTTTCTTGCCGTACGAACTTCCCCGATTCATCATTTATCCCTTGTTTCCTACAAGACAACTGTCAAGGACGTTGTTACCTGCTATTAACAACAAGAATTTGCACATTTATGATATTGATTCATTGTTCCAACCGCCATTTGTGATGATTATCAGCCTCCTTCTGTCCTCCCACACTTGATATCAATTCTACAATCTCTCCAACACCTTTTATGCTTTATTACACTGTCTAGGAACCCTAGGACGATGTCAGCTACAATCTAGAAGCCCTAGGATGATGTCAACATGTAAGGTTTGAATTTTTTTTTAACTTTAAACAAATGGCTCTTTTTCATCTTCTTATCATAACATCAAACTAATAATGATAAATGCAACGTCAGTAACCAAGAGTGCAACGTCACTGACATAAAAAAAATGTCCATTGGAAAGTCAAGGCCAACTCTGAAGATTTATCACAAAGACCTCACATGAGCCCTAACATCATTAGTGATAAGGGCATCATAAAGAGAGAACATCAAGCACCTCACTAATCCGAAGGTTTGTTTGAATCATGACTATGAGAGCTAAGAGTAGAATATTTTTATAATAAGAACATTTGATCAAACAGAATTCCAACAAGATTCCTCTAAATAAACAAGAAAAATAAATATTTAACAGTTAATATGTTTTATAAGACAAATGAAACCAAATTTCTACACCAAAATTATCATGTAAAGAGGGTGTGGAGTACTTATTATGATGTTTTTCCTTTAGTGGTGTGCAATTTGTCCTAACAAATCTTCCAACCATTCCAACGGCTAACTGACATGAAAACTATTTTAAGAAAATTATATATATATATATATATATATATATATATATATATATATATATATATATATATATATATATATATATTTAGGGCTGTCAAAAAAGCTCATTGTTTGCGAACAGTTCGTGTTTGGTTCGCTAAGAAGTTCGTGTTCGATTCGTTCGATAAGCAAAGGAGACGAACACGAACAATTTTTTTTCGTTCGGTTTGTTAAACGAACCAAACACGAACAGTGATATGTTTGTTTGTATTCGGTTCGTTATTGTTCGAAATCTAAAATAATTTAAAATAATTATATACAAAGAATTTATGATATTTTAAAAATAATTATATATTATAAAAATTTATCATATTTTAAATAATTAAACTCCTATAAATTATAATATATGATAAACTATTAAAAACAATAATAATATTACAATATTAATTATATTAATATAAATATAATAATATTATAATTAATATACTATACTATATATTAAAATAAAACCCTAAACAAAACCCTAAACGCCTATTTCGGTTTGCTTCGTTTTGAAGAAGTATGGATTACATGATGTGTACGGAATACCTGATCAATTTGCTTCATTTTGAGGAAGTATGCTATCAAAGCTAGGGCTACCAAAAAAGCTCGTTCGCGAACAGTTCGTGTTCGGTTCGCCAGGAAATTCGTGTTCGATTCGTTCAATAAGCAAACGAGACGAACACGAACAATTTTTTTTCGTTCTGTTTGTTAAACGAACCAAATATGAACAGTGACACGTTCAAACATTTCGAACACGAACACTATTTCTGTTCGTTCATGTTCGGTTCGTTTACGCCCCTACCTATATATATATATATATATATATATAACGGATTTACATACATAGCACCCAAAACACAAAACATTATATATTTCACACCTAAACTTCAACATTTAAACCGTCTAGCACTCTGTTATCCATATCGTCAGGCATCAGCTTGCAGATTCGATCAAACTCGCCAGAGTAAAAAGAAGATAGATATGAAAAGTGATTGCAGCTCACAAAGATCACCGCATCGTCCATATTTTTACTCGTGTAAAACAACGACGAGCAAAGATCGCGACGTACAAAAGATCTGTGGGAAGGCAACGACAGATCAAGCCATCGTTTGTCTCTCGATGTCACGCAACAAAAATGACAACTTAAATCCTACAGAATCCTTAAAATTAAGTACGGCATAAAAAACACCTTTTTCATGCAACGATTAGGACTAGGATTAAAGCTTTGTCTGGGGCTGTAAAAAAAACTCGTTGTTTGTGAACATTTTGCGTTCGTTTCGCCAAGAAATTTGTGTTCGATTTGTTTGATAAAAACAAGACGAACATAAACAAATTTTTTTGTTCAGTTTGTTAAACGAACCAAACACAAAAAGTTGTGTTCGTTCGTGTTGATTCATTATTGTTCGAAATATAAAATAATTTAAAATAATTATATATAAAAAATTTATGATATTTTAAAAATAATTATATATTATAAAAATTTATGATATTTTAAATAATTAAACTTTTATAAATTATAATATATGATAAATTAATAATAATATTATTATTATTATAGTATTAATTATATTAATATAATTATTATAATATTATAATTAATATACTATACTATATATTAAAAAAACTCTAAACGTCTTATTCGATTTCTTTCATTTTGAGGAAGTATGGATTAACTGATGTGTACGGAATACCTGATCAATTTGCCTCATTTTAAGGAAGTATGCTATCAAAGCTAGGTGTCACGCTCCCAAAAGAACTCTTAAGAGAGGTGGGCAACTCATGACTTATATACTGCTTTTAGGCCCTACACCTAGCCGATGTGGGACTAAATGTCTCTGACATTCTCCTCCACCCAATCACGTGATGCCCTCGTCACGGATCGGCTCCACCGAGGGCCCTACACCGTGGAGAGTCCCCACACTCGATAAGCAGTACCCTGCTCTGATACCACTTATCACGCTCCCAAAAGAGCTCTTAAGAGAAGTGGGTAGCCCAAGACTTATATACTGTTTTTAGGCCCTACACCTTGGCCGATGTGGGACTAAATGTCCCTGAAATAGGGTTGTCAAAAAAACTCGTTCGCGAACAGTTCGTGTTCGGTTGGTCAGGAAGTTCGTGTTCGATTCGTTCGATAAGCAAACGAAACGAACACGAACAATTTTTTTTTCGTTCGGTTTGTTAAACGAACCAAACACGAACAGTGATGTGTTCGAACATTTTGAACACGAACACTAGCTCTGTTCGTTTGTGTTCGGTTTATTTACACCCCTAGCTGTGTCGGCGGGGTGTTGGATTTATTTTTATTTGAATGTTTTACTTGCTGAATATATAAATATTAAAGTTTGGGGGTGGTATATGTAATATTATGAGTTTTGGGTGTCATGTATGTAAATGCTCCTATAAAAAATTGTTTGAAATTAGAAGATACGAAAGAAGTCCACGTTGGAGTTAAACTCACCTCGAGTAACCGCACTTCCTCGCTGAACAATATCGGAATAAAGTGGTCACCGAGATTCCAACAAGTTCTACACTCTTCCTCCTTAGCTTCCAAAAGATCCACGCCAGTCTTTTCTTCTTCCGATACCCCCTAACTTGGCTCCCCATGGTCGCCGCCATAGCCCATATGACGATCCTTTGCGAGCTTGCACCGGCAGAGAGTGCCGGCGGTCGGAGTAGAGACATTCCGGCGATCCCTCGTTACCGATCGGTGGCAGACCTATCTCCGGCGAGCGGGAAGATTAGCCTTCAGCCGCGGCTCTGCACTCTACGATCTTACGGATCCGGAAAACTCCCATCTCTGGTGAAGAATTCCGGCACCAACACCTCTTTCTTCTTCGCTTCCCTCGCCGATTACGTGGACAGCGCCCGCAAGAGCCACGACTTCGAGATCATCTCCGGTCGTCTTTCCATGGTGTGTTTTGATTTCTTTATATGATAGTAGACAGTTCGATGGCTTCTTATTCATCTCATCTTGTCATCTTCTTCCAGATCGCCTTCGCGGCCGCCGTGGGAGAGGAGTTCGTTACAGGGAACTCCCTCTTCAAGAAATTGAACTGTGAAGAGATCGCCGGCGCCGCCGGCGTCCTCCTCGCCGTGGTCACCTCCGCCGCCGTTTTCGCTTGGCTCTCTATCGAAAGGACTCGGATCAGTACAATGCTTACCCTTAGCTGCAACTCATTCGTCGACTCTCTCGTCGACAACATAATTGACGGTCTGTTCTATGAGAACGATCCCAGCGATTGGTCTGATGAGATATAAGAATCAAAAGCTGGTGAGGCAAAATGGGTGCTGTAAAGAGTGTGTCAGAGTAAATTATAGATAAGAGTTTATGTATAATATACATAAGATAAATGAAAGATGAGAATGTTAATTTGTATTGATCCATTTAGCTATACAAATTTTCTGCTGATCTATTTACAGCCTCGGGATCTAAGAGGCACTCTCTATTGCTTTGATGCAGTCTAAGACGCTAGCCTTCTTAGACATGGCAGACATGAGAGCTTCATGAGCTGCTCTGTTATTCTTCAAAAGGGAACCTGCAAATAAGACCTATAAAGAGTTCTGTTAGGGCATGCAAATAAATTAAGCATTATTTACATACAACCACTCCATTCCTTTGAATTTACATATCCAACACCTTCATGCCAGGCGTATTTTTAAGTTAAAATGGTGGTATTTTTTATGAGTGGTATAATGTAAAAAAGTAAAGTTTAGGGGTTAGATATATAAATACATAGGAATTGTGTGGGTATGAATGTAAAGGAATGTTCAGGTGAATGAAAAATCAATTCTAATCAGGGTCCGTCACGTGTACATGCAGACTCACTATATATTAAATTGAGAGTTTATCTGCACACGTGGCAGATTCTGATTGGAGTGCTGATGTAAAACTGTGTATCTAGACTCCTGATGCAATATTTATAGATTCTAGATGAGGATCTTACTGCCCATCTGGTGAGATTCTGCTGTTTCTCTTTGCTAAGGCTGGGCTTAGTCCTATTGAAAAACCTCTGAAAGGGTAAACTATAAGATAATTGGAGAAAGATGAGGTGGGAATTAGGAATGGGAAAACTTCACTCAGATATTGCCAGGTGTTCACCTGCAGAGAGAACAGATCGGCGGATTGGCCAACGACCTTATCATATTTTAGGCCTTCGGCTGCCAATCCCGCCATTGACACCACAGCTAACCTGCTCCAAGTTATCCAAATATTTCATCGTTCTCTCTTAAAAAATAGGGGCACTTAACATACATGCAACCCAAATTCATATTCTAACTCCTAAATTTTATTTTTACATTTATACCATCCAACTCATTCATATCATATCAAAATACCACTGTTTAAGTTCTAAAAGTGAAATACTCGTTTCCATGCATAGGTAAGGTGGCATTAAAATTAAGCGGTATGTAGGCATTAGTTAAAATTCTTTGGTTTACTTTTGAATTGCAGCCAATTGTCTGGCATTTATGGTAGGCGAGAGAACTGAGAATTTGATACCTGTCCAGAGCCTTATCATCGAGACTTCCGGTATATATGAGCTTTTGCAATCTCTCATCTCCTAGGTTCACATGCTCCTTTCCAATATCCAGTGAATAATCCAAAATGGGAAGACCAATCAGGTAGGCAACTGAAGAGATTCAGGAAGATGAATGGCTTAGTGAGCTTGTGAAAATCTGAATTTCTGAAGGTAATTAAAGGCAACAATATGACTGAACATAAGCATTGGGAGGACAAACAAAAGATGCACTGATATGGATGATATAAACTCAGCACTTAACATTATAGTTTAGAGAAATTTACATATGCACCACATAATTCTTATGTATTTACACAGCTAAAACCCGAACTTTTGATATTTATGTCTGTAAGATTTTGATGTTATCAACTTATGAATGAAAATGTGTATTTCATTTTTAAGGATTTAGTAAGAAGATATTTTTTATGTTATGTTAAAAATTTAAGTTAATATATGAAAATATAAAAATTTAGGTTTTAGATATGTAAATATGTATGAATTGTGAGGTATGTATGTAAATGCCCTGTGATTTAAATATCTTAAAAATTAAAAATAAAACATATTAATTTCATAAATTAGTTTATAAAAATTAAATTACATGTCGAATTCGAATATTATAAAAATGAAAAAAAATAATGATATTTAAATATGAAAAAAAAAGAAGAGTGAAAAATTATCATAAATTTCATTAATCATGATAACGGGCAAAGTCAACAACAACAACAACAACAACAAGCCTTTATTCTGTTGAGTGGGGTTGGCTATATGAATCATTTTTCTCCATCGTGTCATATTTTCATTTAATTCTAATAAATTAAGGTTATTTTTACATGCCCAAGTCTTTTAGATCTACCTCTACTTTTCTTAACATAAAACGAATCTAAAATATCTACAATCTTAACCAGATCATCAGATGATCGACATTTAATGTGACCAAACCATTTAAGACAACTCTCTCTAATCTTGTCTGCCATTAGAGCTTAGGGCTTTCAAAATGACTCTTTGTTCCCAAACAACACGTGTTCGGCTCATTAGTAGTTCATGTTCGATTCGTTCGTTAAACAAACTAGTCGAACAAGAATAATTTTTTTGCACTCGATATATAAAGAGTCGAACACAAACAAAATTTTGTTCGTTTGTGTTCAGCTCGTTTTCTCTCAAATTAACTAAATTATATATATATATATATATATATATATATATATATATAATTAATGAGTATTATCTTTAAATAATTTAATTGACTACAAGACTACAAAGATTTATAATCAATTAAAATTACAAATTAGGAAATAGAATAAATATGTAATAAATTCTATTTAAATGAATATTTTAATATAAATAATAAGAATTGAATCTCATCCTTACCTCCAACATCCTACGACTGTGTGAATAAGGTTATCAAAATGACTCATTATTCGTGAACAAATCCGAACATGAACAAATTTTTTGAGCTCAATATATAAATAAAACGAACACGAATAGTGATATTTTTTATCGAGCCGAACACGAACCGAGTCGGGCTCACTCAAGTTTGACTCGTTTACACTCCTGAAGCTACACCAACTCTTTCATAGATACATTTGTTTCGCATGTTTGTCACTAAATGTCAAGTCACTCATTCACTTAAGTATTCTCAACTCAGCGACATGCAACTTGGTTTTATACTTTTCTTTTAAAGACCAACATTCTACGATATGAAGAATTATGGGTCTCACCACCATCTTATAAAATTTTCCTTCAAGTTTAAGTGGTACTTTTCCATCACACAATAGGCCTGATGCATTCCTCCACTTCAACCAACCAACTTGAATTCTACTAATAAAATCTCATCTATATCATGATCACTTTGAACAATAGACCCGAGATATCTAAAACAATCACACGTTTTAATGATTTGATCACTCATAATTACAATTTTGTCACTAGATCTACTACGACTAAAATTACATTTCATGTATTCAATTTTAGATCACTCAAACGAAGTGTTGACTGTGAAATTAAAAAAAGGTAAGAGAAAGAAAATAAAATAAAATCAATTGATTAATTATCTTTCCCGCCAAAGAGAGCCACGTAGAGGAAATAATTGCCCCTGCCCTTTATTCCTCAATTACAAGCACGAACTAAACCTCTGTTGAAGCCTGTTCGCACATCTGCTCTCCCCGTCAGTTCCTTTTTGTTTCTCACTTTAGGTTTTTTTTAAAAAAAATTAAAGTTATGACACACTTTTAAAACATGAACTTTCATGACTCAAAAATATTAAAAAATCAAACTTTAAAATTTAAGCTCATAAGATTTAAGAATATATATATATATGAGCCGCGTCCTTAGCTTGTTGGTAGAGCATCTACTCGTCAGTGTAAGTCCCCTTAGGTCGGGGGTTTGAATCCCCTCCAGGCGAATTGTCCGCTATATGGAGGTGGTACTCGAATTGGTTGGCTCACGGGATCTAAAATCCCAAACCTGGCGGGATTGCGAGCCCAAGGGGTTCGTTGGGGGTTCTGCTTGTCAACCAATGTTTTTTAAATATATATATATATATATATATTGAATTTGAGCTACTCGAACTTAGACTCCTAGAGATGAAGCATAATCCAAATATTATGTTTTCTTAAAACTTGAAATTAACCGCCACCAGATTTGCAACACTCTAACTTGCTAACATAAGGCAGTCCCTCTTAAAGACTGAAGACGCAAAATTGCATGTGAAAACTTTCAAATAAAAGCTTATAGTTTCGAAATAGCTAGAGGTCTTTAAAGCCTATATAAGCTTCATGTTATTTCTAAGTCAAATGCAATGATTTAGAATATATGAAAAAATTTTAAGACTCATTTTGTACTATTTTAAATTGTGTATGCTTTAAGAGATTCATATACATAAAAGTTACATACATGGTTTAAAAAATCTCTTGATCTAGATTGTAAATCATAGTTATAGTTTAAAGGTTTCACAAGCCTTCAAATTCTCCAAATTCTTTAAGTTATTCAAGTATATGAAACACAAATGTCTGCATGTGCTCCAATCAAACATATAGAATGCTCAAATATTAGGTTCGAGAATGTTGTGCGGGCTAATCGGATCATCTTGTCTATAGGATAAAGTCCCAACCTACTAGTTCGATCCTCCTCGTCTTCGTAAGGACTACAGTTCACGAGTTTAGTAAGACCTAATAAATTTCAAATCTATAAATAAAAATTTACAAATTCAAATCTTCAAACTAGTATGATCCTCCTTCTAAGGATAGGAGTCGACAGGACTTATGATTTGAAAAAACTTAAATTGACAAAACTATATACCCCCATTTCAAGTATAAAAGCTTTAAATGTTCAATACCTCGATAATGATTGTGTTGATTGAAAACTTCAATCGGAGGGGTCAACATTTTAAATCCAAATTTTTAATATAACCAACCAAACACCCAAGTTAAAATTCAATCACTAAAACCTAAAAGTAAATTCCATTCACTATCCGCAACAATTTGTCGAGGGTGACAATTTTTTTATTAACTTCAGCTCACAAATAGCAAAAGTCATATCAAATGCACCTCTGTATTCACAATCAAAGAAATTGTATGACAGTAAGGACGTGGCCGGAGTCCTCTGTTCGTGTGGTTCTGCCATAAAATGACATCACAAAATAATGGTTACGACCAAAGCCCTCTGTCGAATGGTTGCTGCCAAATAACACAATTATATTACAGTCCTCAACTCATATGTTCCCCAATGGATTTCTACTCTAAGTTATGAATCGTAAGGGTACAATTGATTGGCATAAACTCTTCTCTTAGCTAAGGTCGACTTAAATTTATCCTCTTAGAAAAACAACCACCCCAGATCTATAAGAATCTCTTAGACGATGCAACCGATGACTGCTGACAAGAATCATTTTGTGAGGTTGGGTCGATTATCTCCTCTAACTAAGTAGATCAGGGACCACGATGACCCAAGATGACAGAACCATGGGATCTTGGTCGAGTTCGCCATCATTCCTCCACCGTCCGCTTTAAGTTTCGAGCGGTGAATTTTACAATTTAAAATCCTAAGGCTGTTGCTATTATACGTTAAATATTCAATTTGTAATGACTAGCCTTAATTGAAAGTGTTATCCCGTTATCGGGAGGGGTGATTAACCATAGGGGCTTGTGCCTAAGGGAAATCTCGAACCCCAGATAAAAAAGTTCTCGAAAAATGAGAGCAAAATCTCTAAGAAGTATCTTATCTACAATCCAGTCTGCCTTCTGAAAATTCGACCATACAAATTTCTCTCTCTCTCAAAACAAAAATAAAATAAACACAGAGTTCTCAGGAAGAGATCGTGAATTTTCGGAGCCCTCACGAAGGTCTTTAGACTCCAATGTTGACCTTCATAATTCAACTTTTTCATGAACTCTTTCTCTAATCTTATCAATAAGAAGGATATCATTAATGAAAAACATACACCAATGTACATCCTCCTGTAAATGTCCAGTAAAAGCATCCATAACTAAAACAAAAAGATATGGGCTTAAAGACGATCCCTCATGTAATCCAACTGAAATAGGAAAATACTTGGTCAATCATCCTTCTGTTCGAACATAAAACAAATATAGTATACATATATGTAATGACTTGAATAAAATCAATATCAAAACCTTTCTTTTTTAGAATTCTTCAAAGAACTTATCTTGAAATCTTATGCCAAGTTTTTTTCTAAAATCAATAAAAACCATACATAGATCCTCCTTACTCTCTCGCTAATTCTCCATCAAACCTCTTAATAAATGTATAATTTTCATAATAGATTTGCCAAACATAAATCCAAACTGATTATGAGAAATCGTTATATCACGTCTTAACCTATGTTCAATTACACTCCCATAATTTTAATGTATGATGCATTAACTTAATTCCTTTATAATTTACACACTCTTGTGCATCCCTTTATTCTTAAAATGGAGACCAAAATACTCTTTCTCCACTCCTTTGGCATCTTTTTAGTTTTAAAATAATATTAAAGAGTTTTTTAAACCAAGAAACTCTCAAATCTCCTAAATATTTTCACACTTCAATTGGATATCATCAGGTCTCAGTGATTTCCAGCTTTAGTTTTTTTAAAGTCTCAACTTTTTTTTACTAATGTGACAATTAAAATAAAAAATATTATTATTATTAACGGTATTAAGATCATTATGGTAGATCAATTTTCAGAAACTTTATTGAAAAAATTATCAAAATATCTCACCTACCTATGTTGAATGTCTTCCTCTAAGAGAAACGTTTTTTTATTTTCATCTTTAATGCATTTTACTTGAATTAAATCTTTACTTTTCATTTCTCTTTGTTTGGCTAGTTTATAAATATATTTTTCATCATCTTGAGTATATAATCTATTACAAAATCACTAAAAGTAGAATTCTTAGTGTTGCAAATTGTTTTCTTAGACTCCCTACGACCTATCTTACATTTTCTCTAGTTCTCTATGTTTTTCCATTTAAACCAATTTTTATAAAAAAATTTCTTATATTTTATCTTTTCTTACACATTATACCCTCTGTTTTAAAGGGCGTTCATGGGACGTGCCCCAAGGCGAGGCGCGAGCCTAAATGTTCCGAGCTCACAAGGGGGCCATCAAACTCAGTAGCAATACGCGCAAGAATGCTTTTAACGTCCACGAGCACAAGTTGCGCCCTACAGTGTGTATGCCCCACTGAATAAAAAAGGAAAAATCCCTAATTTTGCAGACCTACCCGATCCATGCCGCTTCAAGCCCTCTCCCGCATGCAAACGATCCTGCACTAGCTTCTCTCCCGCAGTTGTCTGCTTCCTCTTGCATGCAAACGATCCCACGGCCATCTGCATAGCCTTTGGCGCCATCCCTCGCATGCAGGCGATCTCGAGGCTGTCTACACCGTCCTTCTCAAGCAGGCAATCCCTCGGCCATCGGCGCAGCAGCCTGTTTGAGAATTATCTTAGATTCTAAAAGACTACTGTTATATACTGATACCATTACATGGAGATGGTGCAAGCACAAAATTTGTTTCTTTTGATCGGACGGCAATGACTAATCTGTGTCCAATAAATTTTTTAAGAGACGTCAAGGTCAAGTTCGTAATAAAAAAAGATGGAGAAGGAAACATCGATGTCAAGAGAAAAAGTCATATTTTTTATTATTCATTTTAGCGAACACAGCAAGCATCTTTTATCCATAAACTTCAAGAAGGAACTATGATGCATCGGACCAAAACAAATAACCATTCAACTGGACAAATATGCCTAGTTAATAGGCATCTTTTTTTCATTCTTGGTTGAAATTTATTTGCTTCGTTTGCTCTATGCCAAACACCTTTTTATTAACTTTTTGAATCTAACCCAACCATCACTCATTTATTGTTTGACTTTCGAATGGTTGAGTGTGAATTAATAAGCAACTTTCTCGCCTGAGAAAGGAGGAGGACACGGCAGAGGCTGAAGCAGTCTATGCTTACAAGACTAGATAACAGTGGAAAGGTTAAAAAGAAACTGGCCAGTCACAACACCAGAATTGAGGACGGAAAAAATATTGTGATCTTGATCAGCCATGAATCAAAGGTCGTGACAATGAGCAAAAGATTTTTTTAGCATTCAACTTTCAGACAGTGCGATGGCAATAAGTTGCATATCATGTTTCAAGAAAACTGGAGCTAGTTTTGTATTTCATTCAGAGGAATTATCTATGCCAAAATGAAGAGTGCCAGCAAATAAGAGTGTCATCTCCAGTTAGATATCAAGTAGCTTCCATCAGAACAGATGGTGACTATAGCACTGAATAGGGCTGGCAATTTGGCTCGTTGTTCGCGAACAGCTCGTGTTCGGCTCGTTAAGTAGCTCGTGTTCGACTCGTTCGTTAAGCCTAACGAGCCGAACAAGAAGAAATTTTTAAGCTCGAAATGTAAACGAGCCGAACACGAACAACTGTTTGTTCGCTCGTGTTCAGCTCGAATTGGCTCGAAAATAAATAAATAAATAATATAATATAATAAATATTCATAAAATTAAATATTATGAATTTTAAGTAAATAAATTTTTTAAAAATAAATAAGCATATTTTATAAAATTAAATCTTACTATTATATATTAATATTACTTATTAAATATAAAATATTATATATTTATATAAAATTAAAATATAAGTTATATAATTATAATATTTCTAATAACCTAAATCTAATAACCCTAACCGCGTCACAATCCCCCCCAACCCCCCATTCGCCTCCTTACGGCTCTCGAAACTTCTAGGGTTCGGCTGCGCTTACCTCTCTCGTTTCCTCTTCTGCTCTTCTCGTCTTCTCTGATCTCTCGAAGCTTACGGTCTGTCGTCCGTGTTCTTGTGGTAACATCTACTTCTATTCTATAGTGTGGCTCGATTGTTCGGTGTTCTTGCTTGGTTGCTCGATCTTCTTCCTCGGTTCATTGGTTGTTGGATCTTCTTGCTAGGTGTTATATCTGAGTATATTTTCTCTAATATTTTGTATTTATCTTCGGTTCGTCCCTATCTTAAGTTTTCTTAAATTTCTTTAGGTGTTTTTCTTAAATGTTTGGCTTTCTAAGTTTTTTTCATTATATATATATATATATATATATATATATATATATATATATATATATATATATTTAGTACTGATCGAAGAAGCCGAAATAGTGAAACATACGGAGTGTTAACCACGTGTAATACAATGAAATATTCTACATGATTATTAGCAACAGATATTGTGAATGAGATAGTGGATGAAATAGTCCCTTGCTTGCAAACATAGCATGCTGAATATTGTAGTTGTAGGCTTTTCATTTGATTCTGATACAGATTATGTTTAGAAGTGTCAGATTCATGACCAAAATGAGAGGATATTTGTTTAGAAATTTAGCCATCAAATCTAATTTTAATTGTTGTGGAAAAAAAAGTGAGTACATTAACCTTCCAGATGTTATGTTCTCTAATATAGTTTA
This sequence comes from Papilionanthe hookeriana x Papilionanthe teres, assembly GCA_022702705.1. Lineage (NCBI taxonomy): Eukaryota > Viridiplantae > Streptophyta > Magnoliopsida > Asparagales > Orchidaceae > Papilionanthe > Papilionanthe hookeriana x Papilionanthe teres. Next base: position 64,516,439 of record CM040425.1, on the reverse strand, counting down.
TCTTTATGTCCAAATGTGGTGTAACTGAAGCAGTTCATATTCTTCTCCATGGGGTTTTATAAATTGTGTCATTGCAATTATATAAAAGAATTAGCTTGAGTAATGAGTACTGATGTTATTCATACAGATAATCATATGGTTTAATAGCTTGTGGTAACATCAACTTCATATGTGTTGTTTGAGAGGAGAAATGACAAAATTCCTTAACTCATCTCTTCTTTACTTTCTCCTACTCAAATGTATTTCTCAAAGGATGGTTACCTTGGACATCTCTCTATTTGCATGCTAGATATATCATATGGTTATTTTTTTATGGGCATGCATCTATGTGAAGAGCATGCACTTGGATGTATTATTCTATTTTTATGGGCATGCATCTTTGTGGAATGTGATGTTCATGGGCTTAATTTCTTTAATAGCAAAAGTGACAAGAGTACTCATAACATCTCTTATTTACTTTCTATTTTTATGAGCATGCTAGATATGATTCATATCTCATTATTGTTCATGATTATGTTTGGGTTGTGCTTACAGTGCTGACTATTCTATTCGGCTGTATCCCTTAGTATTGCTGCAAATGGTGATTTGGTGGGAGTCTTTAAAGTTTCATATTATCATGGGGATATTTCAATGCTGAAAGGATTACAGTGCTGATAGATTTTATTTTATTTGATGGTTCCTTTGTCTTACTACTGATGCTGCTATCAATCTATTTGTGTACTAGTTTCATACCCTTATGAAGGTACAAATTTCGTGGTTGGCTGCTAATCAGTGTGCTCTCGGCCTTGTTATCCTGGATGGTTTTTGCTCTCATACATCCTGAGGCCCTTTGTTTGTATGGTTAAGTTTGCTGCTAACTAGGGATGCTTTTTGTTGGTTGATGTACAGGTAGAGCCATAGTATTAATATTGAGTTCAAGCATACTTGTTGTGCATTGGTTTCAGGCTGTCTGGAGTTGATCTCAGTGATGTCGATCTGATTAATTAATTATTTAATCGCTATTTACTGAATTGTGCTCTGAATTTAGTCATTATTGTTTATATAACAGTGTTATTTTTATAGTTTACTAGCTTGTGGTTTTAGTCATTATTGTTTATATTGGAATTTTTTTAGTATTATCTTTTTATAGTGTCTTATGTGAATGCTGGATACTAAATTTGGGGTTCTATATTATACTCTTAAAAACATGAATGCTACAGGAATTTGGGGTAATTGTTTATTCTGCACTGCAGATGTACGTTGAATTGTTGATCTTAATTATTATACTCTTAAAAATAGAAGTTTATATTTCAGACGTGTAAACACACGGGCATTGAGGGGTATGCATTAAAGTCCTCATTATATTCTTGCTGATTTTGAGGGAGAAAATTTTGACCTTTTATGTTTCAGAAAATCCAAAATTAGAAAAATGAAGCCATCTCAATTTTGACGCCTGAAGAGATTTCACTGCTCCTTGAGAGCAATAAAGTTCTTCTCACTTCAAATGGCAATATTTAAAAACAGGTGGAGTTATCTCTAGTTATGGTGGCTTTTTATGGAGTTTTGGGTTAATGATGATATATTATTGAGTTTAGTGTGGAAATTTTGAATTTTTAAGGTTTCATCATTGCTGCTTGTTGAATTTGAGATACTTTGATTTTATTAGAATCATATTATATCTTCAGGATGCACAATCAGGTTGGCTTGCATTGTTTACAAATTTATAGTATCTATTGCTTTAATTGCACCTCTTTGAATTTTCTTAAACCCAACAGCTTTTCTTCTATCCCTGCGTTCTCCTTCTTCTATTTTAAGAATTGAAGAACCAAATAGTTATTGGCTGATTTTAATTTCAACAAATTCTGCCGTTGCAGAATTTGATCAACCTAATGAATTCCAATTATCCCCTGGAAAGTTTTCAGACAAATCATGTCCTGAAGCTGAGAAGGTCTCTAAAAAGAAGAGAAAGAAGACTAGATTTGCATCATCATTTTCTTCATCAATAAGACTAGATTTGCATCATCCATGTATTTTATTTTGTTGGTTTTATGCCAATTTTAACTGGAAATTTGTTTACTGTGTGATTTATTTAAATGGCATTCTTCTTGTTTTAGTGAAGTTTGTCGGTTCCACTTGCAGCAACTATAAAAGCTAATAGGAACTCAGGTTGTCAGTTCCATTGCAGTAGATTACTGTTAGAAGTTGGGAGGATTTCTTATCAGATAGATTAATAGAGACCAAAGCAAAAGTTAATCAATTCTGATGGTTTTAGCACTGCAGTACACCCAGCTGCCAATGCAGGAGCGTTTAGATACATACCACATAATTTATATTGTACAAACTAATCATAGATTAACTGATATCTTCTTTGTTTGTAGGAAACTTAAAGGCATCAAAATGTTCAACAAAATTACTGAGAGCACTCCAAACTTCTGTACTGTTTTTGTGATCAGCAAAGGAAAGCTTTCCGGTTTCTGGTTTTTTCTCTTAATTTGTATATAAATATGCAAACTGTTTCTGGTTTCGGTGTAGTTTTATTGCAGTGTGGTTTTATTGTTTGTTACAATTTGTCCTTTCAGATGCTGGAGTTCAGAAAAAAAGCTATTGAAGCTCACAAAGCATGGATGGAAAGTCCAGAAAAACTCTAGAATTGCTCTACTGGTCTTTGTTTTTCTTCTGAGTTCACCGAGAAGTTGCAGGTTCAACTTATTTGTCTTTTACTTTCTGCTGTTTAAAACAAGATTTTTAAGTGTTCTTGACCGATAATACATTGTGAATATTACTAATGAAATAACTTGTTAATTGGGAGAAAATTCTTAATTTGTCGTGAATTTACAAAGAGCATTAATAATTAGATCAGTATTTCCACCAAAGATAATAAATCTGATGACACAGGTAGCCCTTGCAGCATCCTCCATAGTTCTAATCTGTGCAGTTTCTTGAAGAGGAATACTCAAATATAAGACTTTATTCATAAGTTTAAGTGTTAGATAAGTAAATACATATGAATTGAGTTGTATATATGTAAATATCCCATTTCATTATTCATTTGATTTCTAATGTCTCTTTCTGAGCATCGTTTTATCACATGATCAAGCAAAATGCCCTTACATTTCAGGTCATCGGAAGAATTATCGGCGACGGATCCTCCGTTTCCGAATCTCCCTCATCATCATTGGATCGTCAATCATAGAGATCGAAGAATTAATTCAAAGTTGTAGTTTAAATTTAATGTATTTTTTAATTTTTTTTAGGCTTATGTAAAGCATAAGAATGCATTAAATGTAAATTTTATTGAAATGTATAATACAATAATTCTTTAGTTGATTTTTATTTGAGATTTCATTTGTATTTTTTATACTCTTCTTTAGTTTGTAAATTATAAAATTTGTAATAGATTGGTTTTAATTTTGTAATTTTTTTAGAATAATATTAATATTCTTATTGCATAAATTTTTGTATTCAATTTGTTATTGTTAATTTTTTTGTTGGTCAATTTTTTTTTGTTAACAGATGTCTTGAACTTTTGTAAGAAATTTGCTCTTAAAAAATTTTTAAATAAAATTACTAATTTTTTTCAAAAAAAATAATTATTATAATAATTTTTTATTCTAACGAGCCAATTTCGAGACGAACACGAGCCGAACACGAACAGTAAAATATTATTTAAGTCGAACACGAACAAACTATTCACGAGCCAATTCGAACACGAGCCGATTTTGAGCCGAGCCAATTTCAAACGAGCCGAACACAAGCCGAGCCTGAGCTCGCTCACTGAAAATGCAAACCACCTTACTGATATTAATTGTAAAAAAGTTAAAGAAAAAAGAAATCATTGAATCCTAAATATGATTCAAAATAACTAGTGAATTATTTTGGATTAAATTTGAAATTCAATGGAATATTTTGGATCATACTTGGAAGTTCAAAAGCTAAATTGGACATTAGATAGACTTAACCTGAAATGGCCACCTATAAATAATCGAGATACTATTTTAACACCAACAACAACAAAGCCTTTATCCAACTAGGTGGGGTCGGCTACATGAATCATTTTTCTCCATTGCGTCTTATTTAGTGTCATATTTTCATTTGATTCTGGTAAATTAAGATCATTTTTTATACAATAAGCCCAAGTCTTTCTAGATCTACCTCTGCCATCTTAACATAAGTCGAATCTAAAACATCCACTCTCCTAATCGGATCATCAGATGGTCGACGTTTAATGTGACCAAACCATCTAAGACGACTCTCTCTAATTTTGTCCATCACTGGAGCTACACCAACCCTATCCCGTATATACTCATTTCGCATTTTGTCTCTAAGAGTAAAGCCACTCATCCACCTAATCATTGTCATCTCGGCAACACATAACTAAGTATTATGCTTCTCTTTTAAAGGCCAACATTCAGCGCCATAGAGCATTCCAACTTGAATTCTACTATTAAAATCCCCACCTATATCACCATCGCATTGAACAATAGACCCGAGATATCTAAATCTTTCACACTTTTTAATAATTTGATCACCCAAAGTTACACTTCTCTCACTAGAGCTGCTACTACTAAAATTACATTCCATATTTAGTTTTAGTTCTACTCAAACGAGTCCTTTAGACTCCAATGTAGACCTCCATAATTGAAGTTTTTTCTAGGCTTTTTCTCTCGACTTATCCACGAGAAGAATATCATCAATAAAAAACATACACCAAGGTACATCCTCATGTAAATGTCCAGTAAGACCATCCATAACTAAAGCAAAATGATAAGGGCTTAAAGCCGATCTCTAATGTAATCCAACAGAAATAGGAAAATATTTGGTCAATCCTCCTTCAGTTCGAACAAAAGTAACAACTCTAGTGTTCATATCTTTAATGACTTGAATATAAGTCATATCAACACCTTTCTTCTCAAGAACTCTCCAAAGGATATCTCTTGGAACCTTATCGTATGCTTTTACTAAATCAATAAAAATCAAATGTAGATCTTCCTTATTATCTCTGAACTTCTCCATCAAACCTCTCAATAAATGTATAACTTCCATGATAGACCTGCCCAGCATAAATCCAAATTGATTATGAGAAATCTTAGTAATACGTCTTAACCTATGTTCAGTTACCCTCTCCCATAATTTTAAAGTATGACACATCAAATTAATTCCTCTATAATTTGCACACTCTTGTGCACCCCTTTATTCTTAAAAATGGGGACAAAAATACTCTTCCTCCACTCCTTAGACATCATTTTTAATTTTTAAAATAATATTAAAGAGTTTAGCAAGCCAAGAAACTCCCAAATCTCCTAAATATTTCCACACTTCAATTGAGATATCATCAGGTCCCACAGACTTTCCACTCTTGGTTTTCTTTAAAGCCTCTTCGACTTCTTTTTTACTAATGTGACGGTAAAAATGAAAAGTTTTATTATTATTAACGATATTAAGATCACTAAGGTCGATCGTATTTTCAGAAACTTCATTAAAAGGTTTATCAAAATAACTCACCCACCTATGTTGAATATATTTATCTAAGAAAAGTTTTTTTTTATTTTCATCTTTAATACATTTTACTTGAATTAAATCTTTACTTTTATTTTCTCTTTATTTAGCTAGTTTATACATATATTCTTCATTATCCTTAGTATCTAATCTATTATAAAGATCACTAAAAGTAGAATTTTTAGTGTCACATATTATTCTTTTAGACTCATTGCGGACCGTTTGATATTTTTCACAGTTCTTTAAGCTATTACATTTAAACCAATTTATATAACATCAATTCTTATATTTTACCTTTTATTGCACATTGTTATTCTACCACCAACTATTTTTATTTATAGAAACTTTTTCTTTTGATTCTCCATGTACATCTTTTGTCACATAACACTTGTTTCTTCATGAACATCCCAAATTTTGGAATCTTGAGTTTTACTCATAAAAATAATTTTATTTGTGTCTTTTAGGTACCCATCTAATTCTACGTTGATGAATCCTAGTATTCTTTATTTTACGACTCTTTATGTTAAAGTCTAGAACTAATAATTGATGTTGGGTACTTAAATCCTCACTTGGAATGATCTTACAATCTTTACAATCACGATGATCTCTTCCTCTCATAAGAAAGTAGTCAATTTGGGTACTTAAATCCTCACTTGGAATGACCTTAACGTTTTTCTTAAAACAAAAAAATTCATATGACTTTGGAAAGATCGGGATGTGATGTTCATTAGCACAAAGATTTTGAAATGATGTGGTTCATTAACCTGATTTCTGATATTTTTACAGCTTTTAGTAACATAAATTTCAGTGGATTGCCAAAAAAAAAAAAACAATTGAATAAATATATAAATTTCAAATAAGAAAATAGTAGATGACAGAAAAAGATGATATTCGTTTTTGTACAAAAAAGGAACAGACGCACCGCATTTAATGCACATATTTTTTTCAATGATATAAATCCTGTAAATCTAGAAACTAGTAATCTCTAAACAGAGAAGAAAGAGTGATGGAAGTGCAGAATAAATGCTATGACAAAATTGAAAGAAAAAAATTCATCGGGTAGAATTGGAATAATTTGAACTAGAAAAGTTTTAAGTAAATTCAAAGAAGAGATTATAATCCCTCAAGCATCCAGAATTTCCAGAAGTTCATGTGTATCAATTGGATGAGTTTTAAGAAAATAATAATAATAATAATAAAGTGGCCCTAAGAATTTAAAAAGTATGACTTTTAAAGCTGCAAATTATGTCACTTCTACATATTTAGAAAAATTTGTAAATACATTTTGAAGGTTGTAGGTTACCTAAAAAATGCGCAGCTTCATGCCTAGCAATCCTCTCTTGATAATCCGGGAAAAATGAAGAAAATCCACCTATGGCAGCTTGAAGAAGTCTGCAAATGTAAAATCACGATATAATATGAATATTGCTAAACTTTGATCATTTATAAAATTGATCAAGAGCTTTTGTTACATGCATTGATCGAGCAAAGCCCAAAATAGTTCCCGAGTTTCAACAAGGGACCAATTTAGCCCCAGAATTGTAAGTGCTCCATATTAGTCACAACTATTGAAAATTGATCTAAATTAGTCCTGTATCAAATTTTCATTTTAATTTAATGATCTTGCGGTCCAATCGAGGGTAAATTGATCAAATAAAAAAAAAACGAGGGTGGGTGACTTTATAAATCCCTTTAGAAGATGGATTTACAGGATTTAGAGAAGCTAAAGCGCTAGAGGGTGGGTGGGATGAAAGGGGAGAAACACGAGGGTTACCTTGGTTTAAAGTAGCAGAGCAGAAAGAGAAAGATGGGAGTTTCAGAGGTCATAGTACGCCGCAATCCCGTCATTCTCTTCCTAGTGAGCTCTAATCACGACTACATCATGAGGGTTCGGTCATAAAGGCAAGGATTTAAGCAAAACCAAGAGGGGGAAAGGAGGGATATAGGCGAGGGTTTCGAGCGGCTTTAAATTAAATTTATTTTTATTAATTTAATTAATTGAATAATAATAATTAATAATTAATTAATATGTTATCAAATTATTTATAATTAGAAAAAAATAAATGTAACTATTTAATAATTAATTAATAAAAAATAATATATTAAATTTAAATAATTATTAATTAGTTTACTAAATAATTAATCATGACTAAATATAAAAATAATTAGTGACTTCATGAAATAAAGATTTATCCTTATTCATAAATTTAAATAATTTATTACATATAAAAATAGTGTAATAATAAAAATAAATTTTGTAAAAAATACCCTTTAAAATTAATGGTTAATGTTACCGTTAACCATGAAATTCAGCCAAGGGACCAATTTGGATTAATTTTCAATAATCTCGGACTAATGTGAATCACTTTAAGCCTCCGAGACTAAATTTGTCACTTATTAGAAGTTGAGGATATTTTGAGCTTTTGCTCTACATTAATCTAACTACAGTTGCAAACATAATTCAACTCATGAGGTAGAAAATGTTCAATAAACCTAGCTCTAATGGCTCTAAACTTTCTGCCTATACAATATGCAAGCACATATCTGACTAAACTTACCCAGGAGAAATACTCCCCACAGCCAAAACGATCAGGGGAATACTTCCAATTAAGTAGGGTACAAAGAAGCCCCAATCCTGCAATTTCAACTAATTAGTAAGTGGCAAGTTTTACATGCTAAGTACCTTCGCAAACCCTAACGCAAAACTTTAGTCATGCTGAGTTGCTGTGATAAATGAAGCTAAATGATGCAAAAGTTCACATAACTGTCTGTAATAAACTGACATAAGCAAAGTGTAAGCTTGGGCAACCAATGCTACTTTCAAAAGACATGAAAACAAGTTTCTAGGAGAATTTCAAATAAGTTATTTATGGATAAAAAAGACTAACCATTTCCTTTTACTAATAAAATGAAAAGATTATTTTCACACTCGTGATAAATTTCATTCCTAGAAGTTTAAATAAAAAAAAAGGGAGAATGAAAAAATACAACAAACACCATAAAGGCTCATTTAGCGTATTCCAGAGAAATACCCCGGGTAGTCCACCAGCAAGGACCGCAAGAAATCCTGTAGTCCCTACTACACTAAAAAGAAGAGCTGCCTGCAAAAGCCAAAAGTAAATGACTTACAAATCAGTGAAATATCGGATCCCCGGACTTTCTTATAGAATGGTGCCCCAAATTAGAATTAGAAAGGACAAATATTCAGACTGACAGACACACTCACTCAATTTTAATAACAATATTTCTGTAAGTTTGAACTGAGGAACAAAATCATACAAAGAAATTAACATATTACAAAGCTTACATCATTTCTAACGCTTGGAATTGCAAGATTCTCAGCATTTTTTATTCCCAGTGTGGTCAACTCCCTCAAAGAAGTCTGCAATTAGTTCCAAAAAGTATTTACAACAACAAAGCCATGGGCCAAACATAAAAAACACAACAAAAGAAGAAAAATACAAAATTAAAAACTGTTAAGAAAAAGTGGAAAAAATGTAGAAATTGAGAACCTACGGTACGGCGTGACACATAAGGTTGTGAACTCCACCTCCTCGCCCAACCACTTCCATTCAGCTGGTCAAGTGCCTCTTTTACAGCATCGCTATCTTTCTGCAACAATTTACAGCTATGAAAATGTTGCACTTAGTTGAAACAAGATTATGATACTTGTGATTGATTAGCATGATAACATCCCAAACCAACAAGTCAATTATTTATTTTATTTTTTGAATATTGTCAAAAGAACACAAGGCTTTCCCTTTATGCGGCAAAGAGCATTGTCACTTGGGTAGGACACCTAGTGTAAATTGTCAGGACTTCAATATGAAAAAATATATCCTGCGTAGAGCAATAAAAAAAGATTTTTGACCCGCTTAACCAAGGAAAATCCAATTAATTCATAAAATACAATGAATAGAGAATGACTGCAACCTTCATCGTACCAAGTATACCCTCATGCTCAATAATCTTTGCTATGTGTTGGAACATTCATGATGATGGAGAAAATTTTAACATTTTGAGATTATAATACATAGAATATGATGCATGGATACGGACATGATACAACACAATTCATGAACACGACATAATTTCAAAAAATAGGACATGACACGTCAATGACACGTTTTTATATTTAATTAACTATTAATATAAAAATATACTTTTTCATTTTTCTTTATTAAAAATATCACAACACGAATTATACAAGAATAAAATTTAACTTCATAAATTTAATTTATATTATAAAACCTCATGTTTATGAAAATTAATTTTTAAAATTAGATATAATATGTTTCAAAAAAACTCATCCAACTTATAATCAAACTTATCTACTAAAATTTCAAAAATACTATGATAACAAAGATAGAATTCCTAATGTTCAAATTTGACGAATATCAGAAAAATCTTCGATGCTTGATTTTGACGAATGTTTGAGAGAGCTTCAATATGACGAGAGATTGGGCGGTTTCGATATGAGATATAATTAAGGCTATACATATATTTATAATTTTATAATTCAATTATCTAGTTTTCTCAAAATCGTGCCATGCTGAAGTTCAATATGGTATTGAGGTATGTCATGAATGTGTTCAGGCCTGAAAAAAATCCATACATATATTTTATAGTGTCAGAGAAGTGTAGGGCATGTCGAATAAGTTTCGGTGTCTAATACTTGTCTGACACGGGTACACCACATTTAGAAGTGTCGGTGCTACATAATAGAACATAGATAGGCTGAAAATCACACGATAAAAACATAACTTTATCTCACTAAGTAACGTTAGCTATATCTTTTTTCTCTTGTATGCTATTTGCAATAAGTTGAAAATAGCATACAAAAGAAAAAAGATTTTTATAAAAATAATAAAAAAAGGGAAAGATAGTGAGACTTAGGCCAAATGTTGCAATTCCACTGCTTTCAGGTCAGGGTTACATGGGCTTGTCCTTTCCTGCCACTAAAAAAGGTGTTAATACGACGTAATAAATTTAAACTATTGGAGCTATCTCCTTCAATAAAGTTAAGAGTCTGGGGTTATCAATGTTGACAATACGTGGTGACCATCAGGCGATAATCAATGAGGGACATCGAACAAAATTGAATAGTCGGCTCAATCGATCTCTAGATGGGTGGAGAGACTTGAAGATCGAGAAGACGGATAACAAACGTCAAATGGTGTTGGATATTTGCAAGCATTAGTGATTGTTGAATGCACAATGATAGATGTTAAAAGCAAGAGTTGGATGATGACTAATGGGGGTATCAAAAGTCAAATAATGGAAGGTAGTGTACCCAATTATTCTATTAATAGGAGAACATATAAAGCATCATGAAATACATGAGTTGGACATATGTGATTGGTGGAATCAAACGTCGATCATTAAGAGAAGGTCAGTGTAAGCATTCTCTTGAAAGAATATTGAAACGATTGACTCAAAGGCTATGATCGAAAGCTAGTGGTTTGTGGACGTTGAATGACAGTGGTTGGTAGGCGTCCATCAGAAGGTATTTGGAATGTTTATGAATGATAAACATCGAACATTGATTTATGCAGGGCAATGGATGACAAACTATTACGACCCAATCTGATATAATCATTCATGTTGAGGCAGGTCATCTCGGGTCGATGTAGCAATAGTTAAATAATTACCCAAGGTCAATTTAGAATGAATATTATTTACTTGTTTTTCTTTAATATTCACAAATATAGACCTTCTGATATCATAAAAATATTATAAGACAAAAATACTCAAAATACATGTGAATCATAACATAACTATACATCAATCACATTATAATCTCTCTATCATCAAAACACATGCATCACTACGACTGCCAAAAATATAGATCCAAAATAAAAGCATAACTAATGTCAGACTCTCAATAGTAACCCAAAAGTCAACAATTACGAGAAACATCTCGATAGCCTACCTAAATCTACTGTAGTTTTTAATATAAAAAATAAATATTTAGTCGAAGTAAATAAATCAAACATAACAAATTGTGTAATATCTATCACAGTACAATATAACAAATTGTAACCACATTAAATATAAGCAAAATGATATCAGAGATATAGTAAAAAGTATGAAATAAAAATTTATCTCTCTATTTGAAATATTTTATAATTTTTCTCATCTTTTATACATCTACTTCCACTTATATCTCCATGTCGGCCGCATTTTTTTCTCTTTGAAAGAATTTAAAATTTAGTGATTTATTTTAATATAAAAGATATATAATTTTGGGAAGTAGTTTTGAAAGTAGTGTATTTTAATTTTGAAAAAAATGAGACTGCCTGAATCTCATTTGTCCAGTAATTTGTATAATCGTGTCTGATGTCACAAATGATACACCTTTTCGAAAAAGTAATGTATCTTGCGACAGTAGACCCAATCATACGAACTAAAGGACTCGTGACATCCGTTTGATCTGCGAACCTTGATGTGTGACCGACAAGTTCCCCTACCTAATAGAAAGACTAGGTAGGGTTTATTTTACCAGGTTCAAGATTCACTATAGATGCAGCTCTATTGTTAATTACATCTCAAATGACTGGTGTCACTTAAGAAAACTCTCGATAATGATCGGTGGTTCTGTCTTCAAGAATTCAAGGGTTTAGGTTTTCACGGTAGGACGTGGAAAAGCAAGTGAGAGTGGCTCAAATGGGAACAGTTATTTACAGGAGTCCAAAGGAAAGAAAAGGTAGGGGATGTCACAGATCTGAGGCAAGCCCCAGTGACTTCCCAACTATCCTATGATGTGGCTGCGTTTTGGAGACGATGTTAATTAAATGTTTAATCCTGTCAATTTTATTATTTGGGACTTACACTTGCATAATACCCGATCATGCAAATAGCCCGCGGAGATAGGAGGTTTTACGTCGTACCGTACGACAACCTCGGAACCTAAAGCGAGTTAGAACTTACGCTGCGCAACATGGTTACACAGAAGCCTAAAGAGGAGAGTGAGAGTTTACGTCGCGCTGGGCGAGCTACCTCGAAGTCCTATATGTTGTTATTTAAACTAGGAAGGTTTCTATCGTTGAAGATCCTCTTACTTCTCGATCCAAGCTCCTCATTTATCTGCTCACGATGTATGCTCCAAGCTTATTGTTAGACAGCAGATCCCAAAGTCTAAGGTTCAAATAGTTTTGTCAAGTGTGTTACTGATGTTTCAAGTTTTGTTGTTGTTTCAGTTTGCGTACGGGGTAAAATAAATTGCAAGTAAAATTGCTAGAAAGTAAAGCGCGATGAAAGTGGATTGCGAGTAAAGTAAATTGCGATAAATAAACCGTAAAAGCGTACTGGGCATCTCACTATCGTTGTATAATTTGTATTGCAAGCATAGTATGACTCACGAATGAACTTAAATAAACTTGCGGACGAAGTAAACGGAGCGAAAAACCGGACACGAAAGTCGGAAAATAAAGAAAACGAGTCGTAGAAATCGCAAACAAAACTCGTAGTCACATATGGAAGATCAATACTAAGTATAAGACATTGGAAAAGGTGGGGGCTCAGAGCTGGACTGTGTGCTTCCCGACCTGGGATAAGAGCTGCTAACCCGACGATCTAAGGAGGGTAGTCCTTAACCCAATCCAAGTGACTAACATGGACCTTTATATATTTTATAAGAAAAATTCTTTGATTTTCATGCAAAAGTTTGTTGTAAGTTTTTTTTTTTATGCAGAGTTCCTTTTAACAAGCAAATGAGACTTTTTTTTTGTTTTATTTTTGTAAATATTTTTGTAAAGTAGTATAGTCCACAGGCTAGTCACTCTAATCGTGCTAGGACTACTGACGACCTAAGATCGTCGGGGGAAACAATCTAACCAAGAGTCGGCGAATAGTATCATCGATCCTTTCCTCTCTCCTTATGGAGGGTCCTCGAGGCAGGAGATACTATTCTAATTATCCCTCGTATAGCACACATAAGCATTATTATCATCGCCTCGCCACGTGGACATCAGAGTTACACCAGTCCGATGATCCATATGTGGCAAAACAAATGTCCCCATTACGGGAGGATCTGAGTGTAATGTTCAAACTCAAATCCGGTGCATTGGGTTTCATTATTGGTTAAGTCATTTTAGGGAATTCCACATTTCATTTAACTAAGGAAGGGTGAATCAAGCCTCGGTGCATTCTGCAGTGCGGTGTCTTGATCAGCTTGTGAATTAGAGTCAGGTGCCTAGTTTCATTGTGCATTTGAAGGTTAGGTGGATGGGCTCTCACTGCAGGGTGTACTCTACAGGTTTAGGAAGTTTATGCTGTGGGTTGGGTAAAGGAGGTTTCACCTAAGGCGTGCACCTAAGGTTTAGGAAGTTTATGTTGTGGGTTAGGTAAAGGAGGTTTCACCTAAGGCGTGCACCTAAGGTTTAGGAAGTCTGTCGTGAAGTAGGTGGGCGACTCTCACCTAGGGTGTGCTCCTAAGGTATAGAAAGCCTATGCTGAGGATTAGGTGGGTGACTCTCACCTAGGGTGTGCTCCTAAGGTATAGAAAGCCTATGCTGAGGATTAGGTGGGTGACTCTCACCTAGGGTGTGCTCCTAAGGTATAGAAAGCCTATGCTGAGGATTAGGTGAGTGACTCTCGCACCTAGGGTGTGCTCCTGAAGTCTCAGGGGCACTGTTCCGTGAATTAGGTGGGTGACTCTCACCTAGGGTGTGCTCTGAGGTCTGGGAAGCCTACGGTGAAGGATTAGGAGGATGGGTTCTCACCAGGGTGTGCACTTAGGGTCTAGAAAACCTATGTTGTGACTCGTGCCTAGAGGAGTTTAAGGTGTTCTACACTCACTTAAGTGTTTTCTAACTAGACCTCAAACATCTCCTAAGTGTTCCCCAATTAAATCAGAAATTCCCTATTTTTTTTTTTTTGACTTAACCGTTTTAAAAGAACAAAAATAAGTCAAGAAAACAAAAGAGGCCGACTCACTTCCAAGAACTAGTAAAGCCAAAAAAAAGAAGAAAAAGCAAGTGAGTCGAGCTGAAAAATAAATGTTCAAATGGTGCGTTGAAGTATTGTCGAGCAACAGCTATGAGCCTACGCGATAACCCCGCAAGCTCCTACGACTCGGGGCGACGAAGTTAGACACTCCGAACAACGAGTCCTAAGCGTTGGACGGCAATCCTACAGCTTCCAAATAATCCAAACAATGCTCAAACGGCTTTTCTAAATCTCCAACAGCTCCAAACATCAACTAGAAACATTACACAACAGTTTTAAAGTCACCAACAGCTCCAAACAACAATTAATAGTTCCAAATCACAATATATAACAATTAATAACTCTCAAACAACCACCTATGACAATTGACAACTCCAAAACCGCCACCCACAGCTCTCATGGCATTTATAAACCCCGAACAGCACTTCCATGGCATCCCACAACAATTTGCAACTCCAAACATCAATTTCGATTCTCCCCACAGCATTCTACAGCCCTGAACAATTCCAAACAGCAATTTATTGGTGTTAGACAGCACTTTCTAACTTTCCAATATCATCCTACAGCTTTTCTATTCCTCCAAACAACAATTCCAAACTTCCGAACAGCCCCCAACAGCAATTCCAAGCTTCCGGACAGCAGCTATACTCCTCCAAACATCAAACGACTACCCCCTAAGCCTCCTACAGCGAGTATACAACAATTAATGGCATCCTACAGCGGGTATACAACAATTAATGGCATCCTACAGCGGCCCTAGGCACCCTTGCAGTTTCAACAGCACCAAGCAGTCATCTTAAACACAAAACATCAATTTAAAAGTTTTCACAGCAGTCTCAAATGATCAAACTACACTTTTAATACCTCAAGCAACATTTAAATGATGCGAAATTAATATCCGGGAGAGCATAAAATAATACTAGGAAATGTTCATATACATACTACTTAATTCCCATGTGTTTACATTTTTAACACCTAAACATTTCACATCATATCAAAAATATCATAATTTAAGCTCTTAAAAACTGGAATCTACTTCATCATGTGTAAAATTGGTGACAAGCATGCAGAGATTAATGTTTAAGTGTCAAATGATAAATACGAGAGAATTAAGTGGCATGTATGTAAACCTTCCAAATAGTGCAACAAGATTAACTGCAGCTCTATATAACAAAGCAAAGCAAAATCCAATTATAACATCCAAAAGATCTAGCTATGAGGTAAATAATAAGCTAGTTGTAGCTTTCCCCAAGTCCAAATTGCAAAGCAACACAAATTTGACAACAACCTCCCAATTCTAAAATCATAAAGCAATGCAAAGCTAGCTATATAATTTCTGAAAACATCCGAATCATGAAGCGAAAGAAAGCAAAAAAAAAAAAATCGATGTTTCTAAATAAGAATAAACTAATTATAGCTTTTGACAATTGAATACAATTCAAGGTATTTTTATGCATGTAAATCTTTCAATATTTTAAAGAGAAATCATCAAAACAGATTATGATTTATATTCAAACACCTCCTGCAAAAAATCAAATTAGATCCAAGCATCTCGATACATGGAATAAGCAATAGAAGCTTTAATAGAATCGGATAAGAGTTAAAAAAAAAAAAAAAAGACCTTGCGAGGGAATCCTGGGAATGCTACAGCGATTCTGACAAAGAGATCGAGTACGGTTTCGGCAAGGCAAAGGAATCCGAGCGAGCGAGAGAGCGGACGGGAGAGGAGTCGAACGGGCTATTTGGTGCGGGAAGAGGGAGCGAGGCGAGTACGGGAGTCCGGTGTGATGCTTACAATTAAAGTGAAACGAGCCGAACGGGAGGCAGAGGGCTTCGGTGCAGAGAGGAGAGGTCGGATCGAGCGCTCCCTTCTTCGGTGGAGGGTGAAGCAGGCGGGAGTTGCAGCGCAGGTGGGAGTTGCTGCGCAGTCGTGAGAGGAACTGGATTTTGTCGCAGAGAGGAGTTTCGGTGCGGTGCAGAAAAGAGGCGAGGGCTACAGTGCATGGGTCGAGTGAGGAAGCTGTGCGGACGAGGGAGCTAATGTCCGAATCCTTTCTGCGTGAAGGAGTCGGCTGGGGGTTCGAATCAGGGCGAGCGAGGGTTTTCTGTGCGGCAAGGAGGCGAGCAAGGGGAGCGGCGAGCTCGAGCGGCTCGTCTTTCGTGCGCGTCGTTGAGCGAGATCGAGCAGAGGGTCTTCGGGCGAGTGCTTCAGGTCGTGTGTGAGTGCGAGTGCCTGAGCAAAAACGGCGGCTTCGGTCTCGCGAGGGACAGCGAAAGCGAGATCGGGAGCGGGGTTGGTTTCGAACAGGAGGAGCGGGATCGAGGGCTAGCAGGCGAGCGGGCTTCTGTGTCGAGCGTGAGGGAGACGGGGCGATCGATAGAGAGCCAGCGGGTGAGAGGAACGGAGAGGAAGATGAAGGCTCTCTCTCGATTTGTCCAGTTGAGCGGGATTTGTATCCCGCGCCTCTCCCATAGCCGTTAAGTTTGCAATGAGCGGGAGATTAATTAGCTTCCAAGTAAGGATGAGTTTTAATAGGAAGATTAGAATCCTCCAATTAAACCTAATTAATATGATATTAAGTGGTTGATTTGAATTTTAAAAATTTTGAAATTTGAAATAACCCTGGCTCGTGTTCAGCCTATGTCGGGCTCAAATTGAACCCGGGCTGAGTCCGAACCGGTGCCCCGCTAATTTAAAAAAATGTGCATCGATTTTCGTGCTAATGGCCCGCGCGCGGAATCATAGCAATATGGGTGTCCTTCCTAGCTAAAGTCGACGTTCCGGATGCATCCGTGTGGTCTGTTTCATCATCCGGGGTCGTCCAGACAAGTTCGCCAACGGTCGGGCCAAAAAGGTGTCAAATTGTGGTTTGCGGAGTGCTCGAGTCATGAAGGGTTCACCTAAGGCCGTCTGATACTATGGGAACTCATTTTCGAGCCCTCTGCATGTTAGTCCTTAGCCCTTGCAACAAAGAGTCGAGTGCTTGGGACTACTCATGCGAGGTCTTCACAAAAATGGGTCTAGAAGTGGTTCGAAGTTCTATGGGAGGTGTGCTCCGCTACTAGTCCGCTAGGATGGTCAATAAGGAATTCCTAAAGCTAGATCCTAGGGTCTAGGAGGAATAGCCTAAGACCTCACTAAAAATGAGGTCAACACTCCACTTGTTTATATTTTCATTTTTGTCTCTCATATCTTCATTTTCATGTATACCTCAACTTATTCACATTTATTCAAAAATATTAAACGCACAAATGAATAATTACATAGATGTGCATGCCCTCTTAACTCTACATGATTGCGCATAACATAAAACCGCCCAACCACACCTCATGCGATTCTCTCATTTTTCTCATTTTTGCTCATTTTTGCACATACATTTCTGATGCAAAAGCATATAAATACTAATAATTTTGATATATACAAATGTTACCTGCTAAAAAAATGGATACAAACCAGTATATACAATTAACAATGAAATTTATATGCAAAACATATCAATCACAATTTAAAAATTATTTATATGCAATATCCATAATAATGTGTCAAAGATTTTCTTATTCTACAATAAATTTTATCTGGTTTAATATACTCATTAAAATACACAAAATATAGTACAAGACAACATACACTAAAAAATAAATTTTCTTGTGTTGATTTGTCCTGCACAATCTAATCTCTAACATAGAAAATGTTACGCAATAAAAAATTTGTAAAGCTCCGTAAATCTGAATTTGTATGAAATATTAACAAATAAAATACCCAATTTACAAGAAAAGCCATGAAATTAAAATATGCAGTATAGCCTACCAAAAGACAAATCATTTTTCCAACTGACCCGGCAAACAAAATCAGTTCTACAAAAAAAATTCACTTTCTCTCAAACAAAATAAGTTTCGAAATCAATTTTCTCTCACAAAAAATTTCACTCTCTCCATTTTCCTCTCTAAAATGTCTCTGTTAAAAGAATGAAATGCAATGGGACGGAGAGGAGAGGTCCAGAAAATGCACTTAGTTATTTATAATAAATCATTTTTTCAAAGTAAATAGATATAAATATAATTATTGGAATTGTTATATTTATTAAATATAACTTTATAAAAAACTTACTATATCATGAAATATGACTCTTAAAATTATGAAAAAATATTCAATAAATAGAAAATCAAGTCTAGAGGTGAAATTTTTTTGCAAAATTAATACTAGATGGTTCTAGAAATCCCACTTTTTACAGGGAAGTATTCAATTCTTAAGAAAGCCAAATCCAACAAGAAACATTCTATTTTTCTACTTTTAACATTCATAAAAAAAGATAAAAATATGATCTAAATAAAATCAAGTGTAATCTACAATTTAGTGAAGAAAATTTATAAATCTGAGTGTGAACCAAATCATATGAATTACTTGAATATAATAAGATCAGTTTTTGTAAGTTAATTTTTTGTTCAAATCAAAACTATTAAAAACTGACAAATAAATTGGGCATAAAATCAACTATAAAAATACAAAAAAAAAAAATCAATAAACATGAAATAAACATACAAAACTTAATTGATCCAAAAATCATATCACAACGGGTGTACCATATATTATAAAAGCAGTCATCACATTCTTCCCTCAGAACAATGTCATTCTCGACATTCAAAATAGTTAACAATCAAATCAATATAGATAAAACTTTCTCATATCAGTCTATTATTTCCATGTGGCTTTCCTTTTTGATCAGTGCTTCCACTGAACCTTAACCAAAAGGATGTGTTCACTCCCTAACTATCTCACATCAAAGGCTAAAATATGCTCAAATTTCTCTTTATAGATCAAGTTAGGCTGTATCTCAACCTTATCCTCAGAAATTCTATGCTCAACATTAAAAATTGTGGAAATCTAGGAGTATCGGCCTCCTTTCCATGGTGGGTCAAGGCCAACCATCCAAAGAGAGATCGATAGAATAATTGAAGATAATTTGAGAAACTCTTTGATTAGTTTTTTATTCTTTTCCTATTTATGTTTATGTCAGAATTATTAACTTTTCATGTAAGGCGAGATATATTTCGTAAGATTGTAAATTAGGAGAGACCTATTTCCTTATATATGTAATCTTATGGTTCAAAATTGTAATAAGAATTAAGTGAATATTGCCTCCCACATTTTTCTTCATGATATCAGAGCCTCATCTCCGTCGTTAGAATCATTAGTCGACATCATATGTGTTGGCTGTTAAGCATTTTGATCGTTTGCATGCCTTGTAGGGATCGCTCGTTCATCTAAATCGTGTGTCTGAATCGTGTTTCCACCTCGTTTGGATTGCCTGATCATTCTTCAACATCATTGGCATCATCTAAATCGCATGCTTGGATAGTTCGTCTACCTTGTTTGAATCGCTCGTCGACTCTGTCTACTTCACCTTCATCCTATGACGAGATTAAGACATCGTGCATCATTCAGCTTCATTTGTGTTGTTGTTTTCGTCTGATTGTCTGCGTCGATCGACGTTGTTTGCATCGTTCTGTTGTAGTAAAAAGGAAGGAAATAAACTCTAGCTCTCCTTCAATCTGTAGGCCCTCCTCGGCTCATACCTACAGTAGTTGGAGCCTCTCCAACAACCATCCAAGAGCCATAATCCTCCCTGCAGTAAGGGTTTATGACCATGTACGTAATAAAGACGTCAAGCTACCAGAGGTTAGTTCTGAATTAGAGACCAAGAATTACGTCCAAACAATTACTGAACTATCTTCTTGTATCACAAACCATAAATTCAATTCCTTCAATGGTCTCAATCCGTGTTTATGTATATTTGTGGAAAAGGAAAAGAAGAACATCTCACGGGAGAGGACACAGTTCCTGAGCTCACTGATCCTAATCATTTCACATGAAATATTCAAAACCATATGGTTATGTGTTGGTTAGTCAACTTAATGACCACTGAAGTAGAAGAATTTTTCTTGCTCTACAAAACAACCATAGAAATTTGAGAGGCTGTAAGTTTCCAACACTGAGAATACTGCTGTGTTGCTTGAGATTGAAGCTAAACTACATGCCATTGTCAACGAGAACTAAGTGCAACCCAAAATTTCAACACATTCACAAGGTATTGGCTACAATTATATATGTTTGAGACAAGTATGGAAACGTCCACATGATGTCATGAAGTACAAACCCATCATCGAGAAGAAGAGAACTATCCAATTCTTAGTGAAACAAATCAAGAAATTGGATTAAGTGAGAGAGAGGATCGTGAGAATAAAGTCTCTTCTATCTACCTGTGAAGCTTTTGTTGAAGTTAGAAGAGAATACAGTAGAAATGAACTTATGATGGCTAGAAATGGGAGTTCACCAAGTGATGAAAGTTCAACTCTGTACTCCCATAATTCTTCTCATGATTCAAAGTTCAAAAAAAAAACATCCCACATGTAACTATTGCAAGAAAATTTGGTACCTCAAAGACATGATGAAAACTTTATGGAAAGCATGCAGATTAGAAACTTGTACATTAAAGAAAAGATCAAAAAGCAAGGCTAATACTGCAACCACATATGAAGGGTCACCTGACCCATTCACAAAGAAACAACTTGAAGTACTGAAAAAAACTCCTAGGGGATAATTTAGAACAGCACACCAATCTCATGATACAACAAGATAATATATTAATCTCCCATCTTGCCAACAATGGGAAACTTTCCTTGGATCATAGATTCAGTAGTTTATAATCATATGACAAAAGACAACAATACTCTAGTCAACTATTAAGACATTTCTACATCTAAATTTATCAGACTTGCAGATAAAACACACTCAATAATTGTTGGAAAAAAGATATAAGCTCTCTCAAAATATTACTCTTTCCTCCGTTTTATATGTTTCATAGTTAGAAAATATGTTAATTTCAATCAGTAAACTGACTAAATTCTTTGCAAACTAGTGTGAATTTTATATGGTGAATTCAAGGAAGGAGATTGACAGTGTTGAAATGTATCAAGAATTTATATCTGCACAAGAAAAGTGTCTCTCTAAACACACAAGTGGTCCCACCTCCATCCTTTTCTCAATTTTCTGAGTTTGTTAAGTCTATATCTGTTGAAAAATGAATCAAGTTGTGGCATTGTCGCTTGGATCATCCAAATTTCAATTATTTTATAAAGTTATATCCTCATTTGTTTACTAATGAAAAACATAATACTTAACAATGTGAGATTTATCAACTTATCAAACATGCTAGTAATAGTTATCCCATGACTCGCTATAAACTCACTTTTTTTTATCATAAGTGATATTTGGGAACCTTCAAAAAAAGAACCCTAAACAGGGCTAGATGATTTGTCTTGTTCATTGATAATCTTACTAGAACTACTTGGTTATTTTTAATGAAGGAGAACTCTAAAACAACGCAAATCTTCCAAACCTTCCATGGCATGATTCAAACTCGATTCCAATTTAAAATTTAGATCCTCAAAACTCATAATATAAAAGAATAATTTAACTCCGTCCTTTGATCCTACCTTTCAAAAGATGGAATCATCAATGTTAGTTCATGTATTGATACACCACTATAAAATGTAATAGTTGAGAGAAAGAACATGCATCTTCTTGAGATAATCCGCTCAATTATGATTTCCCATCAAGTTCCAAAATATCTTTGGAGAAAAACAATTCTTACTGTAACATATCTTATCAATTGAATGCCTCACAAGATACTTAATCTCAAAGGAAAACTTCATGTCTTGATAGAGGTCTATCCCGCCATCAAAGTTTTCTCTTCTACTGTACCATTTAAAACTTTTTGTTTTGTATCTTTTGTTCACATCAATTCCCCAAGCTGTACAAAATGTAACCCCAAATCCATTAAAAGTATATATTCCTTGGATATGCCTCCAACAAAAAAGGGCTATAAGTGCTACTCACCTGTCAACAGAAAATACAATTCCATTAGTGTCATATTTTTTGAAAATGAATTATATTATCCCAAATATGATGTTCACAGGGAGAATGCAAATGAACATCAATTTTAAGATACACTTAGTGACACCTAAACTGCCTCACAACTTACCACTCCTCCAACTAGCATTTCTATCCCATCAACAATGCATGAAAAAATGCAACCATCCCAACCTGAAGTTCATAACAAAGAACTTTGTGTGTACACAAGGAAAAAAATTTAAGCAGGTGGAATATAACTTACAAAGACTGAACTATTCAAACCAGAAACTGAGTCCCCAATCCTTTGAAATTTCGGGTGATGAGTCTAGAACTCATGAGTTATCACTTTCCTCATCCTAATTATTATGAGATTTATAGCATCTTTAATGCCTTGCATGATGGTGTTGTTATAAGTATATTATCTTTGACCCAAATTATGATAGTATTCAATTTCATACTTCATGTGCTTGGTAAAATATGAATGATGTAGAAAAACATGTGAACATAGTTTCTATCTCATGACATTGAATCACATGTCGAGCTTTATATCAATTGAAGTTGTTCATATCACTACTTAAATAATGTAGGTGCTAGGATTGGCCATACAGAAGTTCGCTCATTTTCCATGATAGTAATGTTATATGTTTATTCTTAGGAGCGTCGAAATTTGACCCGACAAGCCAACTCGATCCGAAATCAACTAGAAAACATCGAGTATAGGTTGACCCGAATAATTTTCGGGTAAGTTTCAGTCCTAACCCATTTGATTTTTTGGGTAGGTTGGGTTGACCCACTAACCCAAATTTGACCTGAAATCGATCTAAATAGTTGTTATGTCTTATCTTAAACAAGTTATACAAGTAAAATTTGGATCGCCGGGTTGAAGGCAATACGGGTTCATGTGGGACTTTTGACCCGTTTAATATTTGGATCGGTATCGGGTCGAGTCAATTTCGGGTCAAACCCGAACCCGACTTGGCGTCCTTATTTATTCTTGAATTAGATTTTATTTGATAGTATCGCTTGCCTTGCCTGAAGTACAGGAAGGCATATAAGCATTTTTCTATCGCATGTCATTGAAGCACAAAAATGTTAGGCTCAAATCATTTAAAGTTTTTTCTATCTTCATTAGTTTCATGTGTCAATTTTAAAATTTACCATGGTTTCTCAAAATATTTTCGAATTTCTCATTCAATTCATAAGGCTTTTAAAATGTGCATGCTCTATCTTAATGTCATAAATGTTTCATGTATGTTTTACATCTATATGTTAGGACTTTTCAAATTTGTGTGTTTTATGTAATTTGTTACATTTTATATGGTAGATCCATAGAGTTTTTGGTCTGATCTCATGGCAATGTGTTAATGTGATAGTAGTTCATAGAATTATCATATTCTCTTGCTCGTCTTGCCAAAAACCGAAAATCATATGCATGTTCTTTATCCAAGCAGAAAATAATAAGTTGGATTTAGCTCACTTGCCATGATGATGACATTATATGCATTTGCTAAAGTAGGATTTTAGCAGTGGTTCAGCATGGCATCAGAGCAATTTTCTTATCCCATGATATTGAAGCATGTAGTGACTATATATATCAATTGAACTTGTTCCTGTCCCTATTTAAATAATACGGATGATGGGATCGATCACACTAGATTTTAACTCACTTTTCATGATGGTGATGTTATATGCATATTATCTTTTATTTAGATTGTGATTGTTGTTATTGCATGCCATATCTCAAATAGCTGATAAACCATAAATGATGTAGGAAAGCATGTGTGAATGTTTCCTATGTTGTGTCATGGAAGCACAGTATGTCAGGCATCAATTAATTGAAGTTGAACCTATCCCTACTTAAATAATATGCATGACGGGGTTAGTCACATTAGCTTTAACTCACAACATGCTAGTAATGTTCTCATGCAATTCCCTTATTTTATTAGCGAGTTATTTGCCTCATTTTTTCTTCATGAAGTTGAGGCACAAGGCACTATGTGGCATTCATCGGACCAAATCTAGGCTTGTACAGCACATGGGAGGAGTATCATAAAATAAGTAACTGGATTTTCTTGTGCAGGTTATCCTGCTATTTCAAGCTTTGAGGAGGCAATGAGAGTCCTGTAGGCTTATAAAATGCAATCAATAACTCAGAAGCTTCAGTATAAACAGCATCAGGTACACAAGAAAGAAACATCAAATGAGAAACAACTATACTTTCGCATATGTGATGACATTTACCTTACGTTTAGGTGTATTTAAGTCTAACAAGTAATGTCAGCGTAATATCTCATAACTTTCATCTGTTCTAATGAACAATCAGTATTTTGACAAAATACATTTAACTGTCATTATATTTATGGATAATTGGTGGGCATATCATTCATGAACTACTTGGATTAAGGCACACATATTGTATTGGTGATAAGGTAACACACACCAGTTTAAGTAGTTTTTAATTTTATTTTTCAATTTTTCATTACTCACACCAATTATATATGACTCAAGCCTGCAGTAGAGCCAAAGTTATAAAAAACAAAACAAACGGCATCATCTTCTCTTATAACATCTTATATTTTTAACCAACATAATGGCCAAAAGCTTACGTCCTAAATTCTCTTAACTTATCCTCACTTAGCTTATACAAATATACCACATAAGCTGTAAAATTTCAGTGCAGGCATCAAAATCTTTCCTTTCTAACTCATCTTAACTTTCTATTCTTTCCAAAGTTCAACACATTATCATGAATCTACAACTGAGTTGGGTGCTCGAATGACTCGTATCCACCAAGTAACTTCTTTATTTCGACAAAAACTAGAAAATAGCTTCACAACACTACTCACGGCATAAATCATATCCAACTACATGATCCTTTCATCGCTTTCAGCCATCGGTACTATCGCCAAGTTTCGTCCTATATTCCGACCTACTTCAACCCATCCTGAAAATCCGTCTAGATGGTATCAGAAAAGTAAAAGCCAATAAGATTCACATGGCCCGTTTTAATATCAAAAGGACATTAGGGGAACTGAACTGTGATGTAGTGGCAAGAGGCTTTCCCTCCGCGTTCGAGTTTGCATTGCGATTATGCACTCACCAGCCCCATAAAAAAGGGACCTTAGGGCATGGAAAAGGCATATACATGAATTCATTCAAAGAAAGTGAATACGTGGATAAAGGGAAACCTTAGCAATAGACACACTGAGAGCCTCCAGATCGACACCTGGCGCTGCAGAAGAAGCACCAATGCGCCATTTTCTCCGTAGTTCCGACCTTCTGAAAGGAGATTCTAGAAAACAAACCCTACTACTCGGGGAAACAACAGAAGGGGCGAAGCAAAGCACCATCCTCAACTCTCCCGCCGCTTGGAGCGAGAGCTACAGAGCGGTAGAAGATAACGTTCTGCTGGCGCGTTCGTGGTGCAACGTACAGTTGAATATCAACAAAATTAGCCGAACCAGATTTGGTCCATCTGATCAGGTTTGGTTAAACTTCCCTAAAATCAAAATTTTCAAATGCATCCAAGAACTTCTTACATGTTATTTTTTCTTCAAATTTGAGGTATATTAAATAGAATTGTGGAAAAAAAAATAACTAGGAAATAAAATACCAGAAATATCAAAATACATGCATAACTTATTTCAGAGTACATATTAAGTATCATTGTACGACGAGTCCAGGCTCAGCTCGTGTTCGGCTCGTTTATATTTCGAGTTCAAAAAGTGTGTTCGTGTTCGACTCATTTGCTTAGCGAGCAGAACACGAGCTGCTCACGAACAAAGTGTCATTTTGACAACCCTAATCATGTAACCATAAAATGTTAAAGGTTAGAGCAATATTTAAAAGTATTATTTACATAAAACATCATTTGAAATTAATTTAATAATTTTAATAGATCTATTTTATTAATTAATACTTTTAATTGACTATAAATCTTTATAGCTTTGTAGTCAGTTAAATTTTTTAAAGATACTTTGTGTCTCACGTAACCATAAAATGTTAAGGGTTAGAGCAAGATTTAAAAGTTCTATAAATCTTTATAGCTTTGTAATCAGTTAAATTTTTTAAATATACTACTCATCAACACACACACACACACACAGAGATATACGTGTGTGTGTGTGTGTGTGTGTGTGTGTGTGTGTGTGTGTGTGTGTGTGTGTGTGTGTGTGTGTGTGTGTGTGTGTGTGTGTGTGTGTGTGTGTGTGATTGAAGAATAGTATTTAACGAGCTATGTTTGTTATTGTTCGGCTCATTAACTTAGCGAACGAGGTAAAAACGAGCTTCTTAACGAGCCGAACACGAGCTCTTCACAAACAACAATCCGTTTTGACAGCCCTATTCATGACAAAAAGCTCGTTTAAAAGAATTTCGTCATTTTATTGCATCTGTGTAACTTATATTGCAATTTTCGATCTAATAGGATGAAAATTTATCATTTTGCTAAAACAACGTCGGGAAAACAACATATAGAGATATTATTTTGTCAAACTAAAGTTTTTCCATATATCGGCGTTCACCAAACGAGGCCTTAACTGGCTTATAAATTTTTAGGATGTATCATAAAAATAAAAAAAATAATAACCTTTAATTTATTATAATAAAATTATAAGAATTTAGATAGTAATCCCGATGAAATCAATGAATATAAGATTTATCAGACACAAATGAAAGTCTGAAAATTTCAGTAGTATAAGATATTTTTTATATGGAGATGATGGGCACTTGGAGCCCATGGGGTCTAGAACCAAGATTTGGATTTCTTGCGCGAGGTCGAGAGATAGGAGCCCGAAATCAGAGAATAGAGCAGACTCGACGTCACACAAATTGGAATTGAAGTATATCTTGTCATCATAATGTGAATTTGAGGTCATTTGTAGTCGTGGAGTCAACAAACGCCCTAACATTAGCGGACAATTGAAGCTAGCATGTGATTTAGGGTCTGCTTGCGCGCAATTCCTGTTCTGTTCCCAAGAAACATTGTGGGGAAGCAACTCGATGAAACCTATTGTTTGTTTGGTTCAATTCACGTAAACAATTGCGGGACAGTTTTTTCTATAAAAATGACCATTTTACCAAATTCAATAAAATTGTGTAAAACATAATCTAAAACAAAATCATTAGTAAACAAATTTAAATAATAAATTTACATTAATTAATAATTAATAGTAATTATTTATATCTTTATCACATAATTAAATAACATAAAAAAATATTTATGAATTAATTAATTAATCATTAAATATTAATATATAAATCCATCTAATTATAATTAAATTAAAAATATATGAATTTTAATCATTACTTATTAATAACTTAACAAAATTAACAAAATTAAAATGCAATCCCTCCTCCATCCCGATTTTGCTTAGAATCATGGCCTTCGGTAGCGATGAAGCAGAAGGTGGAAGGAGCAGTTGGCTTTGGCTTGGCACTGTGAGACGAGGATCTTTGGCTCGGTCGAAGGTGGAAGGAGTCGCGCGGTGCGGCACTGTGCTTCGCGAGAGTCGGGAGAAGGGGACGGGCGGGAATGCGAGACGAGGATCTAGGGCAGAGATCGACTTCGCGAGGTGGGGCAGAAGAGGAAACATCGTCGTTAACACGATCCTTAATGCGGGCCGCGGAGTTGATCTCGCTGCCGGCTTTTAGCCAAATTCCTGGCCCACGGCGAGCGTGACGCCGAAACAAACGAAAAAATTGCTCGCGAATTCGCGGCACGGTGCAACGCCGTACCGAAAAATCCAAACCAAACAAGCCCTTAGACATCACAGACTAATTTGGGTCAGAGAGCCATAAAAGTTGACATGCAACTTAGAGTTGAAAAGTAGATTATAGTTTATTGGAAAAATAGAGTTAAGATTAGTTAACTTTAAAAACAATATCATTGTACATAATATGTTATTTTAAACTTCACCTCAAGCAACCTTAAGTTGTGCATGTAACGTTCTGTTATCCCGGGAGAAGAAACGATGGAGGTAAGAAGCAAAGTGAACCGAAAATAAGAAGAGGAAACAAATAGTTAGAAGCCAAAGAGAGGAAGAGGGAGTGAAGAGTTGACTAGGGAGGAAGATAAGGCGAGGAATCGGGGAAATTGAAGGTTGCTTCGGCCTATAAAAGAAATGTGAGCAATGCAGAGGAAGACCAATCTACTTAGGAGCAGAGAGAGACCTAGGAGAGGAGCAATGCAGGAGAAGCCCTAGTCGACGATGAAGAGGTCTGAGGATGTATCAGAGTCGGGGTCGAGCTGTGGAGGGAGGATGATCGATGCCTTGACTTTATCAGGGGAGACGAAGAGGAGGAAGTCTCAAAGGAGACGTACAATCCTAAGCGATCGAATTTTTATTCGGTCCGGACAGCGTACGCAGCGCTGCGTCCGGTAGCCAATAAAAACGCGCCATGTGGATTTCTGGACCCCACCATGGCACGTTTGAAAAAAAAGGTTTTTTTATCTCAATTCTGCCGACCCGACCCGACCCGAGCTGAAATTTGCTGAAATTTTTGCCGCTTTTTTTCCCCGCCAAAGGATAAAGGCATTTTTTGTCTCCATTATCTTTAGGATGCCGACATTTAGGATTTTTGTCTGACCTACCTTGTCGTGGAGCTGCGGAGCTGAAATTTGATTCTAACTTAAAGCTAAAGAATGCTACCGTTCACACAAAAAACCACTGATCATGTCGACAGTGAGTTCGAATCTCAAAATATATTGGACGAACAAGATTCTCAAACTTAGTTTAGCGACGACGAACATATCCCTCAGGTTGGTAAATTTCGTTGTATGCGATGTTTTATTACTTGTTCCACTGTTTTTAAGTTTTATTTAGAGTAGTATGCCTGTAGATTCAGAAGAGCAACGTCAAGTTATTTTTCTTATAGGGCCATTGTATTTTTTGGGTAATATTATGGGTGTATTCGAGTAGTTTCGGGAAAGTATATTTGTCAAGTTTTCTTTCAGCAGTACGTGGTTTTATTTTGGTAATTTTGTTGTGGTATTCGAGTAGTTTACGAAGAGTAACTTAAGTTTGCTTCGATTTCAGCAATTTGAAGGTAGTATTCTAGTAGTTTGGTGGAGGGTACTTTTCATTGTTCCTCCTCCCACTCCCAAACTACGGAATAGTACTCTCAAATTACCAAAATAAAACTTAATAAAATTTGTTATATGCCTATCGTTATTACTTGTTTCACGGCTTTGTAGTTTTATTACGGTAGTATGCCAGTAGTTTCAAAAGAGTAACGTCGAGTTTTTTTTCATAGTGGGACATGGTGTTATTTGGGTAATATTATTGGTGTATCCAGGTAGTTTCAGAAAAGTATATTTGTTAAGTATTTTTTTCAGCAGTACGTGGTGTTAATTTGGTAATTTTGTGGTTGTATTCAGTCAGTTTCTTAAGAGTAACTTTGCATCAGATTTCGCTGTGCTTTTATTTAGGTAATTTGAAGGCAGTATTATTTCTACTATTTTGGGTGTATTATACGTGATAAAACCAGAAAAACACCAATGCTTTTATAGTTATTATTATGGTACCTTGAGTTATTCTTGTGATGCTTATCATGATATTATTTTTGTAATGTTGGTTGTTAAGTATAGTGTTACCGACATTCAAATCCCGATTCAATTGCGGATACCCGAGAGACGAGTAGCTTCCAATGATCGACTTGTAAACATGTTGCTTCAAGTCGTTATCAATAATGAGAAAGAGGCACATGAAAAATATTGTCCCTATGCACACATCGTTGGATTCTATCGTGCGAAAGGACCACATTGGTTATTGGCAAATTCGAAGAGGATCAAGATAAGGGAGTTTATTTGTGGTAAGGCTGGTATGAAGAGAGAATTGAATGACAATGTATCAGTGAGGTACAAGCGAGCGGATACAAGGACTGGTTGTCCTGCCATGATCCGATATGCCGTTGATGTTCAAGACGATCGGAATATTACTTAGATACAACCACGCTCGGGCATGTTTGGAGATAAAGCGGTTGTATTGGAATATTCCTTGTTTCATTCATGGACAGCGCCGGTTGTATTGGAATATTCCGCGTCTTACTCCAACTCGTCGGCACTACGACCATAATACAACGCCGATATCATTCAAATAAACCAGAGATAAATCTCACATCGATTTCTCATTCTTCTCCGGTTGCATTGTGGAAATATCAGGGAATTTTTTGGGTTGTATTCAGCAAACGGTTTCTGAAGAAACATTCCAACATATTCAGTCTTTTTTCGTAATTGAAAAAATTTACATACTTACGTAGTACTTAAAAGTTTATAATAAAGGAAATATTGTTTAGATAAAATTGCATAATTATAAAAGTTTTAATATTACATTCAGCGTAAATTTAATAACATATAATACACTCCAAAAATGATCGAAATATTACTTAGATACAACCACGCTCGGGCATGTTTGGAGATAAAGCGGTTGTATTGGAATATTCCTTGTTTCATTCCTGGACAGTATGGTTGTATTGGAATATTCCGCGTCTTACTCCAACTCGTCGGCACTACGACCATAATACAACGCCGATATCATTCAAATACATCGTAGATAAATCTCACATCGATTTCTCATTCTTCTCCAAGTTGCATTGTGGAAATATCGGTGAATTTTTTGGGTTGTATTCGACAGAACGGTTTCGAAGAAACATTCCAACATATTCAGCCTTTTTCTTAATCGAAAAAATTTACATACTTACGTAGTACTTAAAAGTTTATAATAAAGGAAATAATATTTAGAGTTGTATTGTGGATGTATTGTAGTATTTTTGGAGTTGTATCTCGTGAACCATTAAAAGTCCCGTCCAATACGGCTTTTATTTTAGTTATATTTTTGTATTATTCTTGTTTTATTACGGAGTTGTGTTTTGATTTGGAATAAACTGCAATAAATACTGTAAAAATGCATCCGATTCACTGTAATAAACTGCAAATCCAGGTCAAGGCACAACAAACATTGATATAAATTCTGCAATACACCCAAAAAATGACAAAAGAAATGAAGCATTGGAATTTTCCAGCAAAACAACCAACATACATAGTATCTGACAACCAACATAAACACAATCAACCAAGATAAATAGTATCTGACAACCAACAATAGACTGCAAATCCAGGTCATTCTAACTACAACAGAATATTAAAGCAATAAACCAATTTCAGTCACTGTCAGATTCTTTTCGATTGTATTTAATAACAGAAGGAAACCACCTGCAGAGGTCATATGCTAGTTGAGCTCGGAATCTGGGCATTTCAGCTTGCCAATTCCGCTCTAGCCTTCGATCGATCGGGGTAGCACGGGTTAGTCTTTCAATATATTTGCGGACAAACATGCCGCAGTCAACGCTGTTCGTCTGTCTCGGAATACTTTTGACGTGAGCCACACCCCATGACGCGGGTTTCCTATTCTTGAAGCATTCCCTGGTTAAGCTTATAAATAGTTTGATATACAAAGTGCAATATAAAAGTTACTATTAAATTTACACAAGTCAAGGAAATTAAATTACTGTCCACCATATACTCACAACTTGGGTGCAAATATCCTTGTGTACGTCATTGGGTAGAGAATCGTAAAGTCGCCACTTTTTCTTATTTAGATCGCAGACCAACAACACCCAATGAGAATTATGCACAATAGGAAGAAATATAAAATCGTAGTTTTTCACCGTCGTGGGAGTGATGTGTGACGAAATTGATAAGGGTCGCCCTCCATTTTATGATAACTCGTAGGAAACGATATTTAGTTAAAATTTTAGTGTCATTTATTAATATGTCAAACAAACTAAACTAAGGGCATTACCCAAAATAATGGCGAAACATATAGGTATTTCTGGTAATTGCTGGGATTCATCCTCTTCATTTAGTGCATGATGGCGGCGAGGGCGTCGACATGATCATTACCGATAAACTCATTAAAAAGTAAGTCGTCCATCATCCCACGATCTAACAACAAGAAGCGTTGGTTGATGATAATATCACTCCTGCATTAAAATCAACCCTATTTAATGTCAGTTATGTATTAAAGAGAATTGAAACACATCATAAAGAAGTTGGTGCACGTACGGCTTCTTATAATTTGTCAAAAATTGTTCAATTACTTGGCGCTGGTCATCTCTGATAAGGTCTCTACCAGGATACGTTGCTAAGTTTTTCAACTCTTGCTTCTGTGTACAAATGAACTCAACTTTAACGTATGATGTTTAAATAGAAGCATATATAAATGGATTTAGTAATATTTATAGAAATACCTTTGGGGCAGGCACGGGTAATTTCGGTTGATACAACACTAATGATTTCGAATTACCCGGGTCGCTGGGTGCAACTTCCTGTGGAGTTGGAGTGGTCAAAGACAGAGGTGAGGGTGAGGCTGGATTGTCCAAAGCCGGTGCATCATCCCTTTGTGGTGTCTCTTCATCGTTGGCATCCTGAATAATCTTCTCAATTAATGCAGATATCCGTGCAAGGGGTTTTGTCCCTGGTGATAAGGGCTCTTTCTCTGTCAGATGATGGTGTTCCTTGCTCTCTAGTGGTTCCTGGTGAGGGGGTCTGCTGGCAAGGGGTTCTGTTCCTGGTGAGGGGGTCTGCTGGTCTGTTGTATCCTTCACCGTCTTCCTTCTTTTGAATTGAAAGGATGTGAAAGGTGATTTCACAACCTTCTTCACCCGACTCCGTCGGCGCTTCACCCTCTGCATCAAGCTAGGTATGGATAGTGCTACCTCAGCCTGATCATCTACATCAGTTTCAACCTCTGGTATGACAGTGTCCTCCTCCTCACCCTCTCCGGATTGGGAGGTGTGACCTCCCATGATATTTTCATCTCGCATCGGGTGGGACTTCGACGAGTTGTTCGGTAAAGCGAGTAGGGTCTTCAAATTCGACGACAGGGGTCTCCAAAAATAGGGTCTCCAAATTCACTAGTAGGTTGTTCTGGTACAGCCGTAGTGTCTCCAAAAGAATAAACTTCAGCAGTAGGGACTTCAAAAGTAGGGTCTTCAGCAGTAGGGACTTCTGGGCTGGCCACTGGGTAGAATTCTCTAGCCAATTTGGGTTCTTTGATTGATAAATGTTGCTCGATCCTATCAACCTTTCGGCTCGGCTCGGACATTTGCACTGCAGCCCCGTCAACCCAACATTTACGGTCTCGAAGTTTCCTTGATATTGCTGGACACATTGTTCCTGGCGTCTGACTAATTCATTCATAACTTCGATATTGCGAGTCATGGTAGCTAGAAGCAAAGAAATGGTGTTATTGTCTACAGCAACTCCACCAATAGAAAATGAAGGTGATGAGGGGATAGAATTTCAGTTCTGTCGAACTTGGACTGGGTTTGGAAGGCCCTCGTCCGGTTGGCAATCCACACAAGTTCATCGAGCAGTAACATCACCGAATTTGTCTTGCACCTAAATACGAGTTTTAAGAAGGTATGAAATGTTTTATTAACCATTTCACAGCCTAGTACTTGGTAAGAAAGTCGGGAGTGACTCACTTGTTCGGTGTTTAACCGCTCAAGAATAGGTCGACTTGTGACGCGTTCCACTTAAGGGACTTTGGCCACCGCAACATTCTTGGTCCAGCATTAGGAGTCGCGGAGTCACTCGGAGAAGTGTGCTCAAAAAACCAAAGCTGCGTGGAATCAATGTAACATTACCATTACCGATCAATTTATAAAGTAAATAGAATGATTAAATAAGATACTAACCGTTAACAAAAACGAAACCCATTTATGTAGCCAATCGAGCGATTCGATCCTAATTTTAATGGCAATCTGCGTTGATTTGCTCTATAAGATATTCACGAGAGAGCCGCGAGCCGGTTGTATGAGGAGAATGACTCTAAATTATCACCGTAGGCATCAAGGTCCGAAGGAAAACCGAAATTACTTGATGGAAAAAATAAGTTTGACAACGGATATTTTATGTAGAGGTTCTCAAATGGGATCGAAGTATCCCCGCTCGCATACACTAATATCCCGTCCTTTATGTTAACAAGCATTCATTTTCGCCGATGGACGTGGCTTCCACTTCGGCATTGGGTCCTCCGTTTGGCATCCCAATCAAAAGTGCAATTTCATCGAGCGACAATCTAAGCTCTTTCCCACCTAATTTGAAAAACATTTTGTCATGTCTCCAACACTGTAGAATTTGCAGGGTCTGAATATTGTCCTGGGGATACGGAGACAAATCAAAGAACTGGTGAATATTCAGTCGACTGAGATTACTCATGACAGCTTCAGAGACTGCAGGCCTGACCACATCAAGTTGCTCCCTCACAACGGACGGCCGACATCTACTGACTCATGTTTCTCGAGTTAAGAAACTCGTACAACAAAGAAAAAAATAAAAGTCTTAGTTGTATTATTATAGTTTTAAGAGTTTGTTGAGTTTTATTCTAGTTGTTTTTTGGTGTTATTTCAATTTTATTTCTACGCTCAGTTTTATTTTCGTAATATTTATTGTTTATATGAATATTATTGTGTTTACACGTTTTGGCTTGCGGTTAGGTTACACACTGGAAGTGTGCCGATTTTATTTGGGTCGTCTTCGGATCATATTACGGATATTCGGCTTGTACTTCAGTATTGTTCGGAGTTTAAGTATAATAATGCTATCTCCTAATAAAAATACGAAGGTAGATTACGACTAGTACCTCGACGAATCGTCGCCGGTGACCATTTCTGTTGCTAGTCCCCTTCTTCTTTTTCTTGTCTTTGGTCTTCCGCGTAGGTCGATCGGATTGTTGCTCCTCATTCGACTCGAACCTCTCGTTTCCATCATATCTTCCGATTCCATCGACGTAAATTTCGAAGTCTGGATAATGTTCTTCTCTACTCGATTAGAAAACGCAATACTCTGAAACCCTAGAAATTTAAATTTTGGAGCAGTAATAAGTGCGTAGTTTTCCTCCGGGAAAAGTACTCGACGAGACGTTTCGTTTCCAATTGTATTTTCTAGGCATTGGCGCGGAATTTCAAAAGGGCAAGACATTTTATATAAAATATTTTTTACAATAGTTCTCTTGTTGTATTCTCCGTGTTAACGGAATATTCCAAAACACCCAGTTTAACATCCGCATTTCTTCTACGTCGTTGTATTTAAGAAATATTACAAGAGTTTTAGAGCGAGTATTATATTCCAATAAAATCAGCTTACTAAGAAACAACCACGCTCGGGCATGAGTGGAGTTAAAGTGGTTGTATTTGAATATTTCTTGTTTTATCCCTAAACAAAGTCGGGTGTATTGGAATATTCTGCGTTTTACCTCAACTCGTAGGAATACGACCGTAATCCAACGGTGATATAATCGGAATACAATGGTGTTAAATACTACAATTCATTCTTGTTTTGTAATTGAAAAAAGTTATATACTTATGTAATACGTAAAAGTTTATATTAAAGATAATAATAATTACAAAAAATTACATAATTATGAAAATTTTAATATTACGATCGCGTAAATTTAATATCATTAAATACACTCTAAAAACGATTGGAATATTACTTGATACAACCGCGCTCGGCATGATCGGAGTTAAAGCGGTTGTATTGGAATATTCTTTGTTTTATTCCCGAAAACGCCCGTTGTATTGGAATATTCCGATTTTTAATCCAACTCGTCGAATACGACCAAAATCCAAAGGGGTCGGAATATTCCAATACGCACGCTTTAACTCCACTCATGCCCGAGCGTGGTTAGTATCTAAGTAATATTCCCATCGTTTTTAGAGTGTATTATCCGTTATTAAATTTACGCTAATAAGTAATATTAAAATTTTTATAATTATGCAATTTTAATAGAAAAATTTCATATAAATAAAGTTTTAATAATATCGGAATTATAATTTTTTAATAAAAATATTAAATATTTATAACTATATCCTTACATTATCTTATATATATATATATTGAATAAGTATAAAAAATGTACTTTTTTTCTTTATTGAAAATAGTATATTTAATAAAAAATCAATTATTATAAATATTTAATATAAAAATACACTTTTTATGGATCCGTTATTCTACAACTTTTGTTCGTTCTATGTTTTTATTCAATATGTCGGATATAAAAGCATTACTGAAGTATATAACTTTTTTCAATAACGTAACAAGATCGATTTAGCGTATTTAATTCATTGTATTCCGATTTTATCTACGTTGGATTTTGGTCGTATTCCGACGAGTTGGATAAAGAAATCGGAATATTCCAATAAAACCGGCGTTTTTTAGGAATAAAATAAGGAATATTCCAATACAACCGCTTTAACTCCACCCATGCCCGAGCGTGGTTGTATTTAAGTAATATTCCTATCGTTTTTAAGTAGTATTATCCGTTATTAAATTTACGCTCATAAGTAATATTAAAATTTTTATAATTATGCAATTTTAATAGAAAACTTTCATATAAATAAAGTTTTAATAATATCAGAATTATAATTTTTTAATAAAAATATTAAATATTTATAACTACATCCTTACATTATCTTATATATATATATATATATATATATATATATATATATATATATATATATATATATATATATATATATATATATATATTTATATATATATATTGAATAAGTATAAAAATGTATTTTTTTCTTTATCGAAAATAGTATATTTAATAAAAAATCAATTATTATAAATATTTAATATAAAAATACACTTTTTATGGATCCGTTATTCTACAACTTTTGCTCGTTATCGTTTTTATTCAATATGCTAGATATAAAAGCATTACGGAAGTATATAACTTTTTTCATTAACAAAACAAGACTGATTTAGTGTATTTAACTCTGTTGTATTCCGATTTTATCTCCGTTGGATTTTGGTCGTATTCCGACGAGTTGGATTAAAAATCGGAATATTCCAAGACAACTAGGCGTTTTTCGGGAATAAAATAAGGAATATTCCAATACAACCGTTTTAACTCCACCTATGCCCGAGCGTGGTTGTATCTAAATAATATTCCCATCGTTTTTAGGGTGTATTATATGTTATTAAATTTACACCGATAGTAATATTAAAATTTTTATAATTATGCAATTTTTGTAATTATTATTTTCTTTAATATAAACTTTTACTTATTACATAAGTATATAACTTTTTTCGTTTACAAAACAAGATCGAATCGGAGTATTTAACTCGATGTATTTTGATTATATCTCCGTCGTATTCGTCGTCGTATTCCAACGAGTTGGAGTAAAACGCGGAATATTCCAATACAACCGGTTTTGTTCAGGAATAAAACAAGGAATATTCCAATACAACCGCTTTAACTCCACTCATGCCCGAGCGTGGTTGTATCTAAGTAATATTCCTATTGTTTTTAGAGTTTATTATCATGTATTAAAATTAAGCAATTAGTAATATTAAAATTTTGATAATAATGCAATTTTTTGAAATTATTTTTTTCTCTAATATAAACTTTTAAGTATTACATAAGTATATAACTTTTTTCAATAACAAAACAACACTGAATATGCTGTACTATTTATTCGAAACTGTTAACTGATACAACTAAAAAAATACCATGATATTTCCACAATGCAAGTAGAGATTTATGATACATCCATCTACGATTTAACTCTGTTGAATTCCGACTATATCGCCGTTGATACAACTAAAAAAATACCACTTGACAAAGACATCACTAAATACAACCCTAAAATAACATAGGTATCGTTCAAATACAACAGAGTTAAGTCGAACTCGTTGTATTGTATAGGAGTGCGGAATATCTCTAATACTACCGCGCCGGTTGTATTAGAATATTCCGCGTTTTATTCCAACAACTCGGCGGAACGTTACTGAATACGACCGTAAAACAACATAGATATTGTTCAAATACAATAAAGTTAAATCGTAAAGATGAACGTATTAGATATCTCCGGTTGTACTCGTTGATGTATTCTTGTATTTTCGGAGTCGTATTTTCCGCACCGTTCGCTTTTATTTTTGTTATATTTTTGTATTATTGTCTTTTTATTCTAGAGTTGTATTTTTGCCTTCATACTCGTTAATGATAATATTTGATTTTCAAATAAACCGTAATAAAGCATTTTCGATGACGGAATAAACCTGGAAAAAACACTCTTAGAGCATTTCTGATTTACTCGATAAACGTTGCGGGGTAATTTGGAATAAACCGTCATAAACACGGTAAAAAATCATCCAATACACTCGCACGAAGCAAAATAAACTACAATACAACACGTTTAAAGTCCGTATTTCTTCTACGTGGCCGTTGTATTTGAGAAATATTATAAGTGTTTTACAGCTGTATTTTTTTGGCAGAAAACATAACTCCGTGATAAAACAAATATTATAAGAAAATAAAACCTAAATGTTACAAAGCAGAACGTAAATATAATCCGCAATACAAGCCAAAATGTTATTAAAATCAAACCAAAACCTTGCCAACTCCTACATTAAATTAAAACTGTAGAAAACTTTTACAGTGTCGCTTTCAGTGTTACTCGAATAATACCGAATTACAACTTAAATAAAACTCTAATAATACCAAAAACAAAATTCTCTAAATAAAACGGAACTTATAAGACAATAAAACCTAAATTTTACGAATGCGAACGTAAACAATACTTTATATAATCATCTTCAAAATCCATCTTCACTCGTTCTACCCTCATCCAGGAATCTCGAGCACTCTAGGAATAAAAAATCCACCTCATTATCGTGTCTTCCCTCCGTAAATCAAATTTCGGCTCCGCAGCTCCACGACAAGGTAGGTCGACAAAAACCCTAAATGTCGGCATCCTAAATATAATGGAGACAAAAAATGCCTTTATGATTTGGCGGGAAAATAAAGCGGCAAAAATTTCGGCAAATTTCGGCTCGGTCTCGTGGTCTGGCGGAATCGAGATAAAAAGCCTTTTTTTCATACGTGCCATGGTGGGGTCCATAAATCCACATGGCGCGTTTTTATTGGCTACCGGACGCAGCGCTGCGTACGCTGTCCGGACCGAATAAAAATTCTATGCGATCAAGCTGAAGAAGAAGAAAGGGAGGGGCATAGTGTGCGGGAGCCTAGGCCAAGCTGAGTCTTTGACGAGATAATAATTATTTTTATCTATTTAAGCACTCATCGTCTAATAATAATAATAATAATAATAATAATAATAATAAATTTATTGAATAGAAAAATAAACATAATAAAATAAATTTAATACTTGATTAAAAGATAATAATTTTCTTAAAATAATAAATAAATTAAGTTTATATTATATTTATGTTAGGTTTTCAATTTTAGAAGAATTAATGCCAAGATCAGGCAATTGTCTTTTGTCGAGATGAGTACTTTTACTTCTAAATTATGATAATAATGTTGTATTTGCTCTAAATCTCTCGCATTGATCAAAATATCTTGTTACTACAACTAGAATATGATTATTCTGACTTGTTATTGATTTCATCATCTATAAATGAAAGTGAATGATTTGCATAGTTATACTCATGTACTACACATGCATGTTATAAAAGAAAGATATTTGATGATATTTAGATTGTAAATTAAATGATTTATAGTATGTTTGCATGTGCATGCTTGGATATAATGGAGTGCCCATTGATGGTACTAGTGATGAAACACTAATATACCTCTGCACGTAAATTGAAAGGATATTGATATTGATGTGTCTTAATTGACACAATTTTTAGACGATGAATTCTGTGACAGTTGTATAACTATGATATGATATAATATTAGTATAATAAAACTCTTTAAATAACATCTAATATTTAAATAGATTTATAAAAAAGTTTAATTGTCATGCATTTTTTTTTTACTTTTTTTTTGTAGTTTAGGAATATTAATATTCACAAACTCGTTTAGCTCACAATTGTTTTTAAGTAACATTTCAAATTGATTTAATCGATTACAAGACAAGTGATAGAAGATAAAATGTTTATAGAAGATGTGGACAATTAGTAACAATGTAATTTTAAATTGTACAACTTTAATTTATTTTGTAGTGACTCTTTCATCTGTTAAATTGAAGGTTACTATAGAAAATTTAATTTACACCGTTCGACCGTCTGTAATCGCCTTGGTTAATTACAAGCCCAAGATCGGGTCGTAACAAAGCATATAATAAACTCATTTAACATTAATAGCATTTATTTACAGTCTCATATTAATAAATCAGCCCAATACATGTTAATATGTTTGATTTATTTGACTCTAATATAGCCAACCATAAATACATGATAGATCATCTCAACACTAGTGGGCCCTCTAAATCTAGTATGATCTTATTATTCTTTGTATCACTATTAAAAATAATAATTTCGCAATTAGGTATTTGCGACGAAAAACTTTTCATTATAAATTTTTGTAATTGAACTTTATTTTTTGCAATTTTATGATGAAAAAGTAATGTGGGTGACTTATCCCCAAAACTTATTCACTTCGCAATATAAATACAAAAATCCATCAACCATTATGATAATTAACAAGTAAGTGAATCTTTTATGATATTTTTCATTTTATTTTATTTATTTATTTATTTATTTGTAAATTTGTGACGAGATCGTGCATTGCCATAACATTGAAGACATCAATGTTTCTTCATTTCTTTCTTCTAACCTTAAAGACCACCGAGCATTCTTTTGTCAACATCACTTACTCACGACTCCCCTCCCATCAACATTCTCTATTTAAGA
Organism: Papilionanthe hookeriana x Papilionanthe teres; assembly: GCA_022702705.1. Classification (NCBI taxonomy): domain Eukaryota; kingdom Viridiplantae; phylum Streptophyta; class Magnoliopsida; order Asparagales; family Orchidaceae; genus Papilionanthe; species Papilionanthe hookeriana x Papilionanthe teres. Next base: position 64,475,424 of record CM040425.1, on the reverse strand, counting down.
GGTTTTTTGTTTTTCAGAATTTATTGTATCAAGTAAATACTCTTAATGTTTCTAGATGTTATTTCTTTCTGTTTGAGCAGTTTCTATTTTGTCAACTTTTCCAAATCTTTGTAACTACTAATGACAATTAGCTCTTCTAGTCCTTCCGATATTGTTGCTCGCCCACATCTTCTCTTTTCTAGGCTTGGCTAGTCTGCCAAGAAAGGTAAATATTTTTTGTGAATTCTAACTATCTAACTAATACATTAATTTTAGCATTATGGTTATTAGTTATTAATTTTTAATTGGTAATGTTAGTCATAGTTAAATTTGCATTATGTATAAATGTTGTGTTACGTATTAAACTTTTTTTTTATAATAGATTAAACAATGTTTAAAAATGATTAGTGATTGCTAGATAATTGAGCTAATTCTCATAATTGAATTAAAGCACTCCTTGCAAATAACTTAAAAGACTATATGGATGTTGAACTTGGTTAGCTATGTTAATTTTTTATTTTTTTTGCCATTTATTTTTCTTTCATTCTTTTATTTATATTGATATGTTTATCACATTAACAACATCAACTCAGTGAACACATAGAACTTGATACAAAATATATAATGTAGCAAGCATTGACAATGAGACATTTTCAAACAACATAACACTAACAATGTCATATTAACATCAAACTCTACAATACTTACAAATTCATTCAATTACATAGTTAATTTTAAATTATGTACTCACATTATTTGATAAAAATAGAATGCTTGATTATATACCACATATATACAACATCATCACAAAACAAGTACATGGAGGAAAAAAAAACTAAGCATATAAAATGAAATCATCGTATGTCATATTTTCCAATGAGATTGTACATATCATACATAATTATTCAATCATAGTCATGATTACTTATATGTAATTAGATGAATTATAATTGTGTATCTATTTTAGCTCATGCAATCAATTAAGTATAACACAAAATATCATATATGTAATCATATCAATTATAATTTTATTCAAAAAATTTCTGATTCTTTTTTTTCAAGAAAAGAATAAGAAAACATGTAATAATATAGTGAGATGTTCATTCGTTCTTTATTATTCATTTCATTGATTTCATATCATAATTATATTAATTCAATTAGTGCCATCACCTTAATTCTCTTCAAGCATATTACTCTCAGAACAGAGCATAATATCATGGTAGTGATAATCCCATTGCCAAAAATGAAGGTTTTATATATCATATAATATATCGAGCTGCCAAATAGTTTTAAGTTTCTCCATATACCCAATAAAGAGCTCACCCATACTACTTTCACATAACCATTATTTAAGGAGAAACTCATTCATTTTCTTTTCATACACCCAAATAAAATAAAATAATGTACTTGCATTTCAAACAATTCATGTGAAGTATTCTATGGAGTTGATTATGAAGGCTTGCATAAAATTTACATTTACTTAAAATAAATGCATGCTAGAGCATGGCAATATATGATAAATTCAATGTGATGTAATTATATTGTCATCAATTCATATCAACACATGATAAAAAAACAATAAATTTTAGATGTTTTCTAAAATATAGGCATCTGCATAATATGTTGTAGTATAGAGAAATACAAAAACATTCATTACATGACATAAAATCTTCAATCATAACATCTACACGAGATACATAATTCAAAATAATCATCTCTTAAATTATGAAGTAAAACATAAGAAAAATTCATAATATAAGTATTCAAGACTCCTAAACATAGGTGAATATTTTCAACCTTAAGATCTAAATGGAATGCACCAATAATTGCCCTTTCTCTCTTATCTCTTTTCTTCTATCACTTCATCTCCTTTTCTATGTTTCTCTAGCCCCACCAACGAAAATGAATGAAAAATAAGGGGAAAGATATCACGAAAGGACAAAAATGTCCTTAGCATTTTTTTAATTCACTTATATGGCTAAGGTTTTTAAGGTAGTTTAGGAACAAAATGACAAAACTACAAAATTGAATGTCTGTATGTCAAGATAAAAGAAATGACAAGAGCTGAATGGACAATGAGAAAAATAATATAAAAATAATTTAATGATATTTTATCGTATCATTAAAAAAAGATTAAAGTCATTGTAAAATTATTTTATAAAAAAAATATAAAAATATATATAATAAATAAAGCATATAATTAATAAATTGATTGCATTAAGAAATTATTTTTTATGAGAAAGATGCATTTTTCATGCTAATTTTGATTCAAAATAATCACATCGTGATAGTAGCATGCTATAAGTAATGTATGATTTTCCTACATTTATAATCTTGAAACTTATATTTTATTTTGATTTGACTATTAATTTTTATATGGATATTTAGATTTGTCTTTGCATTTATTATTGCCTTTATTATGAGACTTGCTCTTATTGATAGAATAGCTTCACGCATTTGATACAACAGAAGAAAGTGGTACAATAAAAAAATGTGGAAGAATAAGAAGTAATGGTGTGGATAATGAATGTCATCCTCAACAATTTTCTTTATATTACAATATCTATTATGATATCATATAATCATGGTAACATATTACATTATTAGTTCAGTTGTTATCTATTGTAATTTATGCAAGAGTGATATAGTGGTGATGTATTTTAGTATCCATACAATGATATGCATGCTAGTTTAATTATAATAATTAAGTAAAAATCAATGCACGTCCGTACAAGAAATATAGAGAGTGTGATTCCAACTTTTTCAAACAAGCCATAGAAGTTTAAAAATGAAGTTTAAATTAGAATGCGAGGATTTGAGATAAAGAGTCAATAAAGTGCTTTATGAATTTTGATATTCAAAGATACAAGCACGGATGTTTCTATATACTTTTCATATTCAAGGTTCATGCATAAAAACTAAAAAAAGAAGAAATGAATCCCCAAATTCAAGATACATATATGGAGATTAGGTTCTCCCTTTCTTTAAGAAGAAGGTTAGACCCTCTTTATATGGTTCATAAAGCTAAATATTTCAACCACAAAGATTTATTTCCATTGGACAACTTAAAAACCCACCCACTCATCTTCCCCTTGTCTGTTGATTTAATTTTATCATAAATATATGGAAATGACATATATATATATATATATATATATATATATATATATATATATATATATATATATATATATAGACTGAAATGAATAATTTAAAATTAGTTTTTAAATATTTTTCAGAGTTCTCTCTTATTGGAATTTGGCTTGTTGGCTCTTTTCTCCCCTTTCCTTCCACAAGATTGAACTTATTTGATAATATTTTAAGAACTTTTTTCAAATTTATTTATTTTTACTTCATGTATATTCTCTTTTGTAATCAAAAGACCTTCTATTCAACTCTATCAACCCTTACAATGAGTTATATTTCATTATGAGCTCACTAAATATATTCTAGAGTATGCGCTCTTACCTTTTTCACCACCATTACATAACCTAACACCCGTTAAAAACCATACCTCCTTAATTTCATCACTTAACCACATCCTAAGCCCATCATATTCAACCCCTAGTCCCTCCCGGAACTCATAAGCTCCTCGCACTCAACCAAAATATTAATATCACTCAATCACTATTAAAAAGGAAACTTTCCCAAAGCCCCCTTCCACCCAAAACCATCTACAAACTCTTTCTTCATTCCATTGCTTAATAATAATAATAATAATAAATTTTCACTACCGATTAGCGTCAAATAAAAGCCTAACAAGAATTGAACCCTATGAAAATAAAGAGTCATCTTTAAGGGCACATGAAATTGGTAAGCTTATTAAAAAATTTTACATATCATCATTATTATGTTTTAATAGTGCAAGTCAACTCATAAATATGTTTTACTTTTCCAAATATTATTTTATTTCTTCATACAAAAACATAGTTACATATAAATAGGACAATAATAAGATTTAGATTAATAAGACTTGGAGGATATTTAAAAAACTATCAAGAAAAAGAAATTTTCACTTTATTAATAAGAAAGTTTAAATAATTTATTGAAATTGAATAAACAATTTTCTAGGAAGCAAATTATTTTTTCTACTATTTGATTGAAGTAAATTTATTACAATGCCACACCACAACTACATTCTTCTAAATCACATTTATGTCAACTTTATGATTCAAACCTTCTGAATCTTCTATAATTGCTCAAAATTCAACTGTGATATTGAGTACACAAATCTTATGCATCTCCTATTATAGGTCCTCATACTACTATCGATTTTATAATGATATTTTTCATTTGTAATAAAACTTTAAGCAAACAAATTTTTCAGAAAAGGATAATGTATTATGCAGATTAATTATATCCCTCTAGAACTTTTAACATTTTAGAGAAATGTTCATGTATGTAAAGGGAAAAGGAGGGAGGGAATTAATAAAACACATAATCAAGACATTAATGAAATATATGAAAGAATGTAAGACAATGATGTGACTAAATGTATGCCCACCTCTATAAGCTCGTTAAAATTATAATATGGTACTAACATGTTATCATATCATATTATTGTTTTGTAATGCTATATTTTAATACTATGAGGAGGCATGATAATGGTGTAAATCAATTTGTGTGTGAGGCATAAGTGATATATTTTATATTCATGCAAAGGAGACCATAACATCTTACTTTGTTTGTCAACAAGTCATCATAAAAAATTTAAAACTAGTCATACAAGTTCATATATAAAAATAAAAAACATCAAAGCATGATTCCAAACATGGCATTCAAGTTCAATAGTCAATTTTAGATTTGTTAGATTCGTGAAACTTCATCTACTTTTTTGTATTCAAAGATGCATGCATATAAGCTTATTTTGCCCCATTCATGTTCAAAGTTATACATAAGTAAACAATAAATAAATAAATATAGTCTTCTTCATATTCAAGATGTATACATGAAAATTATGTTCATCCCTCATCAAAGAATAATGTTTCTTCCCCAAGACAAGGTTTTTTAAGATAAAAAAATTGAACTAAGTTCAATTCTTTTGGACAATATGAAGAATCCCCATCACCCTCAGTATGCCTTCTGATATTTTAATGTTTAGTGTATGAAAATCTTATATATAATAATGTAAATGGATAATATAGGACCATTTCATCAAGGGATATCATTTAATAAGTTTATATTTCTTTGAACTTAGCATGATAACTTTGTATTTTTCCATTGATAATGTTGCATCGCAATCATTTAGTAGAATTGATTTATTTTCACTCGTATTATCTATTCATTTCAATATCTTACGGTTAGGTATTGATCCCCTTCTCACCTTTGCCAAACTTCCCCTTAAATCCTATATCCTCACTGAGAATAGAGTGTTTGATATTAATAAACTTCATACAGATTATATAAATGAACTACTACGCAGAGGACATTTAGTGAATTTAATCACAAAGACAAGCACATCACATATACAATGTCTTAAAGTCTGACCATTTTACTTGACAACCTAAGCTCTCAACTAATATGCTAAGGCGGCAAGCATAAGCTTTGAGTAATAATGAATGCAAGCTTATGAAATATCATCATCAAGCTTCAGTTCACAAAGCCATTTATCTCTCTTTGATGTGATAAAAGACTGAATAACATGACATTCTCATATTGAAAATTTAGGGTATTATACATATTTTATTGACGGTTAAAAACATTTCATATATCATATTGCACTTTTTATAATGGTTCTAAGGATATTAAAAGCAAGATTCAAAATGTGGGATATACTAATAACCCTTAGAGTCTGTCTATCCATCAAGTCAATACTCTTCTGTTGACTAGTTCACCCAATTTTGTGGTTGATGTAGCTTTCTCTAATGCAAAAAATCACCTATATGCATTTGCTACAACTTAAAATTTAAATTATTGATTTTGATATTTTCATCATGTATGCTCAAATCTCAAATCTTTAATATAAATTATTAAATATGAAAAACACAGAAAAAAGGCATGATCAAATGAAGACAAGATCAAACATGGTAGAGGGTCAAAAAGTTGTGTTATCAAGTGAAATACACCTACATTCACAACCACAAAAATAAAATATTTTATTAGCCTTTAAAAGAAAGATTTCTCTGAAGATAAATATCATTTTAACAGTCCAGGACATTGATAGTGAGCGAACATCACCACCACCACCTACTAAAACAATCCCTTGAATTGCGGCAAACAGAGAAGTAATTGGAATTTGACACAAAGCATAGCATATATTAGCAACTCTTTTTGGCACATAATAAAGAGAGACACATATCAGCTGCATAGTGGTTAGGAGTGTAGCCTCCCACCATGAGTTTGAGGGTTCGCCCCGTGCTATTGCCCTTTGGGCTCTCCTTTCCCAAAATACCTAACTACCATCAAGGCACAAGGACTTCCCTTACTATGTTGTTAAAAGTAATGACTTCAAAATATGTGCCTTGAGTTGGCTAAAATGACATAAAACACAAACAAATGACAAAAGGAGTTTCACACATCTAGTCGAGTGAAATAAAAAACTACAAAAAATCCAGAGAACAAATTTTTAAACAAGAATATTTTGTACAATGCATGTTATATAATTAATGATTTCATTGCTTGATTAGAATCAGAAATAAGATAAAATTTCATGTACATAAAATATAAAATCTATCTACAACAATGCCATAAAGTAATAATAATAATAATAATATGCAAATCTAACAAGCAATCCAAATATTACATATTTATAGAACCACACCAAGACATCTCTATAGAACGTCACCAAGAAACATCTCCAATGCTGCATATCTTAATAACAAAACCTAATCCTAATCCAAGTAGTTTGCAATCACCATAACATTTGATTGAGCAACAAAACGGAGGCGAAAGAATTTTGAAAAGGATGGCTGAAGAGCTTCAAAGGCTCTCACCTCCACATGGAACATAATGTGTGGATGAAGCCACAGTTTCAGGCCCCCAAACAACGACAGCAATTGAAATATCTGCTGCTTTTCTTCCTTTCCTGTCAAAGAAAACAGACCAAAAACAAGGACAAAAGAATCAGAATCAAAGATTTAAATCATAGCTTGGCTAGCTTAGCAAGGGACAGGCATGATGAATCCACAAGAATTCCCATATCAAACTTGAGAGGGAAATTAACATGCAAACCACATAGTTCTTATTTATTTACATATCTAACAGCTAAAGTTTGATATATATATATACACATGACACTTTAGTGTACCATCACATCAAAACTTATGCAAGAAAAGCATTTTTATAAACATGGATGCAAATTCATGCTAAGTTTGTGGGTTTAGTTATATCGCACTTATAATGGTTAGCACTAGTTGTGAAAATTGGTTCATGCCTTCTTAACCCCACAGTTAGAGTTAAATTTGTGACCCTGATTTTTACTGGTCCACTCGTTTTAATAGAAAATTATGAGCATATAGATTTAATGTCCCTACCGTTGAATTGATTTTATTATAGCATTTCCAGTGTAATTTGTGTGAAGTTGTTTTATCAGCGCTTTTGAAAGTTTTCCTTATAAAGGGACTTGAAGAATCTATAAATATCTCATCTCATTGTCCAAGATATAAAAACTCCTTTCATTAGTGAGATCTTATACTTAATTTCAAGGGAGAATCTTGCCATAATTTTTCAAGTTTTAAACTACAAGAAATTGCATTGGATCCTAGAAAATAACATGAGCAATAGTAGAAGTCATCAATATTTACATTCCTGTCATCATCAAAAAAAGGAATTTTATGCAAGACGGGATGGCCTCTCAGAAAAAAAAGGAGCTCTTGTCCAGATAACAATATGTTGGGCAAGACCGCAGGAGCATAAATTTTTGGTCATTTAGATCTAGATCAAAGGCTACACCGCAGATAACAAACACTGCCGTTGCCGGTCCCAAGCCCGGATGTGAAAAGTGGAGGGTTGCGTTAGGTAGTCGACAGCCAGCGTAAAACTTGTCGAAAAAAAATCATTACATGAATCCTTTTGATCATTGTGTAAGTGCTAGGGCGTCCCCAGAGCTGACGCTGTCAGTATGGCTCGAATACAGTGGAAAGTGTGCAAGGGCCGCTACACCGGCCGCCGGGTGTAGTGTCAAGTAAGCAGGGTTCCCATATTACTGGACGGATGCGGGTAAAGAAGTTAATCCATGATACTAGTATTAGGATAGGATCCCGGAATATAGGTACTCTCAATGGTAAACTAATAGAATTGGTTGATATTATGATCCATGAAAGATAAATATCCTATGTATTCAAGAAACTAAATGGGTTGGAGAAAAAGCTAATGAGATCGATAACTTAGGTTTTAAACTATAGTATTCTGCAAGAAGTCGTACTTAGAAATGGTAGTAGGTGTAATTATAGATTAGAGTTTGAAAGATAATTTTGTCAAAATTAATAGAGTTGGAGATAGAATTATAAAGACTTAAGATTATTATCGATACTAAGATTTTTAATATTATAAGTGCTTTATGCTTTCTCAAGTTGGTTTAAATATAGGCTCTAAAGATAAATTCTGTAACGATTTAGAAGACTTAATACACTCGATACCCTCGAAGAAAAAATTTTTATTGGAGGAGATTTAAATGGACATGTCGATAGAGTGGTTGAAGATTTCGAAATATTCGTAGCAAGGCTTACTATCATGGAGCGATTAATGAATGAAGGTAGAGTCATTTTAGATTTTCTTTAACAGTATGATATGATTATTACTAATACTTTATTCAAGAAAAGAGATGAACATCTTATTACTTATAAGAATTGGATCTAATAAAACACAAATCGATTATTTTCTTATGAGAAGAAGAGATCGTCGAGATTAGTAAGGATTGTAAGGTTATTCCAAGTGAGCGAATTAAGTACTAACATCGATTATTAGTTAGATTTTAAGATGAAGAATTGTATAATAAAGAATACTAGGATTCAACATCGTAGAATAAGATGGGAAGCACCTAAAAGACACAAATAAAATTATTTTTATGAGTAAAATTCAAGATTTAAATATTTTGGATGTTCATGAAGACACGAATATTATGTGGGAAAAATTAACTAATACTATTAAACAAGCTGACTAAAGATGTACTTTGAGAATCAAAAGAAAAAGTTTCTATAAATAAAAATAATGTAGTGCGAATAATAATGTGCAAGAAAATATAAAATATAAGAAGTTATGTTATAAAAATTGGTTTAAATGTAAAAGCGTAGAGAACCGGGAAAAATATAAAACTACTCACAGGAGTGTAAAAGAATAATCGTGACGCTAAAAATTCGCTTTTAGCGATCTTTATAACATTTTAGATACTTAAGCGAAGGTGAAAAATATACGTATAAACTAACCAAACAAAGAGAAAAGAAAAGTAAAGATTTAACTCAAGTAAAGTGTATTAAAGATGAAAATCAAAAAGTGTTTTTCTTAGAAAAATATATTCAACATAGGTGGGTGACTTATTTTGATAAACTTTTTAATGATGATGCTGAAAGTACGATTGACCTTAGTGATCTTAATATCGTTAATAATAATGAAACTTTTCATTTTTACCGTCGCATTAAGAAAAGAAGTTGATGAGGCTTTAAAGAAAACCAAGGGGAAAGTCCGTAGGACTCGATGATATCCCAATCGAAGTGTGGAAATGTTTAGGTGATTTGGGAGTTTTTCGCTTACTAAACTTTTTAATATTATTTTAAAAACTAAAAGGATGCCCGAGGAGTGGAGAAAGAGCATTTTGGTCCCCATTTTTAAGAATAAAGGAGATGCATAAGAGCGTGCAAATTATAGAGGAAATAAATTGATGCGTCATACTTTAAATTTATGGGAGAGGGTAATTGAACATAGGTTAAGACGTATTATCAAGATTCTCATAATCATTTTGGATTTATGTCAGGCAGATCTACTATGTAAGCTATACATTTATTGAGAGGTTTGATGGAGAAGTACAAAGATAATAAGGAGGATCTACATTTGATATTTATCGATTTAGAAAGAGCTTACGATAAGGTTCCTAGAGATGTTCTTTGGAGAGTCCTCGAGAAGAAAGGTATTGATATGACTTATATTCAAGTCATTAAAGATATGTATGCTAGAGCCGTTACATGTGTTCGAACCGAAAGAGGATTGACCAAGTATTTTACTATTTCGTTGGTTTACATCAAGGATCGGCTTTAAGCCCATATCTTTTTGCTTTATTTATGGATGGTCTTACCTGGCATTTACAAGAGGATGTACCTTGGTGTATGCTTTTTGCCGATGATATCCTACTTGTGGATAAGACAAGAGAAAAAGTCCAGGAAAAACTTGAATTATGGAGGTCTACATTGGAGTCTAAAGGTCTTCATTTGAGTAGAACTAAAACCGAATACATGGAATGTAATTTTAGTAATAGTAGGTCTAGTGATAGCGAATGTAACTTTGGGTGATCAAATTATTAAAAGGTGTGAACGATTTAGATATCTCGGGTCCATTGTTCAAAGCGATGGTGATATAGATGGGGATGTTAATAGTAGAATTCAGGTTGGTTGGTTGAAGTGGAGGAATGCGTCCGGCCTATTGTGTGATAGAAAAGTTCCGCTTAGATTGAAAGGAAAATTTTATAAGATGGTGGTGAGACCTTCAATGCTCTATGGTGTTGAATGTTGGCCTTTAAAAGAGAAGCATAATGTTAAGTTAAGTGTTGCCGAGATGAGAATGATTAGGTGGATGAGTGGCTTTACACTTAGAGACAAAATGCGAAATGAATATATCCGTAAAAGGGTTGGAGTTGCACCGATGACGGATAAAATTAGAGAGAGTCGCCTTAGATGGTTTGGTCACATTAAACGTCGACCACATCGATGATCCGATTAGGAGAGTAGATGTTTTAAATACAACTTATGTTAAGAAAGGTAAAGGCAGACCTAGGAAAACTTGGGCTTATTGCATAAAAAATGATCTTAATTTATTAGAATTAAACGAAAATTTGACACTTAATAGGACGCAATGGAGAAAAAGGATTCATGTAGCCGACCCCACTTAGTGGGATTAAGGCTTTGTTGTTGTTGTTGTTGTAGATCTAGATCAAAGGCTCAAAATTATTTTCACACAAAAATGGAGATTGTATTGAAGAACCATCTGATTATAATATTAATCAATTTTTTATCATTTGATTTTCATCAAATGGATAGAAATAAAATATTTAGATTAAAATAAGAAAAAAATAATTAAAATTTCACATCTTAAAATTTTGGTTGGAATAATATTCAAAATATTCAAGGCCAGTATCCCAAATTTGTATTATTGCATCAATACTACATCATTAAAATCATATTAAAATAATTTAAATATTATTACATCTTTTGACTCAACCCCTCGTTCAATCTCAGCTGAACCATGAATCTCTCCTTAAGGTATAATGTGCAGTCCAATTTTCAAAACCATCAGTAGATGTGCCATTATATAATGTTATAGTTTGACTATGGGACATTGGCATTGTGATAATCTTGGCATCAATCATGTTTACTTTTTTGTAGAATATCTTGGACACGTTGTCGTAGCAAAAGAACCTATGGTGTTCAAAAAACCTACTTGCCAATAAAATAGAAGACGTCGCCATAGTCCTCTTAATGGAGAGCCAATTAGATAGGTTGATGATAAATGTTTGCACCAAATTGTCATTCTTCAAATGGCTATCAAACGTATAATATATTAGTACAAGAACTGTGAGATCCGTGTAGCAATAAACGACTAATGTTGTGTCAAACTTACAATAGACAAGACCATGTAACAAAAATTTATGTAGCTCATGAACCTTGCTAGTGCTTGCTTAAAACTATAGAGTGCTTCCTAGATAATGACATGCATGATTAAGAAAATTATTATCGATCAACCCCAATAATTGAGACATATCAACATCCTTATGAAAGAACAAAGTAAAAATCCATTTTTTTATGCCAGGTTGACGACAAGATCATCCTTTGGAGAGGCAAGATAAAAAATGATGTGAATAGTGGTTAGCTATATAATAATCGGAACAAATGTTTGTTGATAATCAATGTGAGGGTGTTAATGAAATCCTTTGAAAAAAAAAAAAAACTTGTAGCTTTCAATATTTCCATCAGGATTGCACTAGATATGGAAGACAAATTTGTAACCAGCTAAATTATTTGATGGGGAAGATATACTAAGTTACCAATTTTGATTTCAAAGCAAAGCGCTAAATTTGTCTGATATTGTCTGTCGAAATTCAAATTGTTCGCGGCTTTTGTGACGCAGGTACGTTTGATGAGGTGAGGAGAGAGCATATGAAGAGAGCATTTTAGTTTAGGTTTAGTTTTATTGTTTTCGATGTGATTTTGCATGGGATCGTGAGATGAGAAACAAGGTGGGAGGTTTGTGCTGATATGGTTATTGGTGGAAGACGGGGACAGAATTTGTGTACAAGATTGGGAGGAGGGCAATTTGGCAAGAGTTATTTTTTAAAGTAACGGTTGAAGTAAGATTTGAAGTATTTAAGGAAAACGAGGGGAGGTTTGTGGAGAAATTAAATATGGAGTTTGAATGCAAAATATAGTTTAGTAAGGAGAAAAGACCAGAAGTCTTCCATGCAGAGTTATTTCCAAATGAGGTGTGGTTTGCTAGCCATCTTTCTTGCTTTTATTAAAAGCATTCATGAGATTATGAGGAGATGAACAAATTGAGGAAGGAATTATTGGAGAGTGTGGGCAAACAAGTAATTAAATTGAGGGAATATGTGGATTTCAAAATTTCGTGCCTGCCGGGTGACAGCTGTAGCTATGCGGAGTGGGTGCGGTGGCTCAGATGACTTGATGAGTGGAAGAAGATAGCCAGGACAGAGAAGAGGGGTTTGGAATAATGGTTGTTTAAATCTTGATTGAAAAAATAACTTCAAAAATGGGTCACATGTCATGATGTAAATATTTTGTTAACGAAGAAGTCATAAGATTTGTAAGAAAAAATTGCCTAAATAGATGTAGAATGTGGAGTGAGACTTAAGTTTGTTAGAGACATAATCAAAATCCATGCATAACAAAAGTATCCAAAGATGCGAAGTTTGCTTTGGTTTAGTGGAGGGCCAAAAAGCTATTCAAATGAACACATAATAGATGATTGGGTCTTGGGCGAAAGATTAATTTATTAGATGATAGTTTTCAAGTGCATGCAACCCGAAGCTAAGAGCCATGGAGATGTAATGAACAAGATTTAGCTTGATTCAATAATGTGTCATGTTACTGCTTAGAAAATCAGTACTGTTTGGGAGTATGAGTACTGTGCTAAGTTGAGAGATTCATGTTGGGCTAAAACTGTGCGCATGGTTTAGTGTATATATGTATTCACAGCCATTATCGCTCTATAGGGTGAGTGTATATATGTCAAAAAAAGTTTTGCAACGGCTTTGAATTGAACAAAAGTAATTTGGAAATCATCTTTCTATTGAAGTAGCTATAGTCAAACATAATAAGTAAAATGATTGAAATAGGTTACATAATATTTTGTAGTTACCATGAGATTAAAGTTAAGTTCCATACATATGAGTAGACTAATTCTTAAGATGCACTACGAAATACAGATGGCTTTGAAAATGGACGTTAGTGACTCTTAGTCACATTTGCAGACATTACAAGAAAAGCGAAGAATATAGAGTGGATGCCATGTCTAAACATTTTGTGAAAATTGAATGAGATAAAGTTTTTAGAAATGGATTGTTTGCAATTAAATGATTTTGTTCTCTAAAAAAAGAAGGGAGAGAAGATCACTTAATCATGCGATCCATTTAATAGTTTATAAACTCGGAGTGAATATATATTAAGAAATTAATGTTGCATAAAATAACACAAAACAATAATATATATATATACATGTATGTATGTATATATATATATTCAATTCGATTTATACACTATTAAATGCATTGCATGATTCAACGATCTTCTCTCCCTTCTTCTTTTAGAGAAAAAAATCATTTAACTGCAAAAAATAAGAATTGTCTTTAGTTGAACCTTGTATTAAGACTGCCCGTCCATAGATTCTTCATACAGAAAGAATCAGATGAGAATTCAATAGAAACATTTGTTGTGCTACTAATTATTCTTTTTTTTTTCTTTTTAGCAGAATTAAGAAAACGATGGTGCATAACAACAACACAAGACATTAGATAGCTCCATTTTTAAGGACAAATAGTAAAAAAGTAGAATCCGTGCAAGTAATTTGGAGAATTGAGTTGTCACCAATAGAAATGCCATCATTGGTAACATATGGTGCATACAGAGAAATTGTAAGGATCTAAAGTCAACTGGTGTGAGGCATCGGGATGTTATTAGAGGGAGTGGCTGAGACAGCAAAATGAGCTTGTAGTGGATGCTAGGGATAGTCGGGGTTGGTTGGGAGGAATATCAGATAATGTGGAGATAGGTGGTGAACCTTTTTGTAAAATAGTCTGTTGCTTGAATCATTGGTTATTAACAAGAAATGGATGAAGGTTGTAAAGAGACGGATTTGGGGAATGTTGATGCATGGGGTATGGAGTGAATGTTGGATAGTTAAGGGATAAAGGGGTAGTTATGTAGCATTATGGAGATGGTTGTGCAGACGGTAGCCGAGATCACTGTTGTGAGAATTGGATGGTTTATATATGGCGTGCCTACAAACAAATAAAAATTTGTGTTCTGCAAGTTGGAAAAGAGCTTTTCATACACTTCATCAAAAGTAATAAAACTTCTGCATACAAAAATATCCTCAAGGAATGTCATAAAGTTGTCATCATGGCCAATTAATCTTTTTAGGATTGGATCGCTATGATTCATCAGAGCACTTATTATGTCAAGCTCATCATCAATGGATTTAATGGCTTGAAGATATTTTGTGATTTATTGAGTAGTTTGACAAGAGAATATATGTGTTCTTTCAAATGACTACCGCAATCACAACAGGGCCTAGCATAGGTGGTGGCAATGATGGTCCTTGCTTCAAGAAATCTTCTTGTAAAGCTATTACGGGGATTAGATTCAGTGCAAGGGATCAAAATATGGCAATGATAATGAGCATATCATATCAAATTAAAGGGAAGGCGAGAATTGGTATGGGTCTTATGGATGAAGATGAGATTTTGAAAAATAGCTTATAATGTTTCCCTTGGTATATGAATTACAATGAATGCATATGCATAATAGGCAACCCATCATAGTAATTACAAATCAAATGACTAATTGCATTCACAAAAAATCAAGACACGAAATAAGGGAACCTATTATTCACAATAGTAATAAATTACAAACATGCTATATAATTGATATTACTTATAATAGGAACTATCCCATCACAGTGAACTAAATCAAAAGAAGCAAACACCACAGGAAGTAATAGGCCTCAATTGGCATGGCTTATGCTATTATGCAGTTGTAATTGAAGCCTTAAAGAACTATTTTCTCAACCACAATCTCTATTTTTCTTTTTCAAAAGCAGCATCTCTGAAGAAAATTTTGAGAAAAATATTAGATAAGTAGCCAACATTTTCCATCCTAATATATCTTATTTTTCTTTTAAAAGCATCAACTACATGAAGCCTTAGCTTCTCCACAAATAGCCCCCTAACTGCATGCAAAGCAAAAAACTACAAAACAGCTTTAGTCTTTTCAAGCAAAGAGTTGAACTTCGATCACACATATCGATATGAAATGCTAGGCCTAATCAGTTAAAGGGGAAATTAATAACATAAACAATTCCCCTCCCTTGTTCAAGTGATAAACAGGGAATTCAAAAGATAAGAAAACTCTAACTGCCTGACGTAACCAAACAATTAATTTATTCTGCACAATTATTTTCAGAAAAAAATCAACAATGCAAAAGTGTAAAAAGAAAAAAATTGTTCCAAAAAAATATGAAATCCGTTGTAGCACATATGTAGAATCTTTATTCATACCAACAAAGAACATTCTAAACAAGCTAATTTTGGAACAGCAATAAGATTAACAGTCAAACAACGTCCTTAGCAGCATAAAATAGAAACTCGAGGTCATAAGCAAAGCATCTCAGAAGAATATTAGGAGCAACAATATGCAGCACAAGAATTACCACTGTGGAGTTAACATGCTTCTGATGAAGTGGGAGAGTCTTCTTGAGAGCGTCAACACTCTGGTCACTATTTCCACCAGTACGATGTAGAAGCTCATCCTCATTCCCCAAGCTCACTCGACTCTTGTTCTGCCGCCGATTTTCTCGAATCTTAGTAAAATCAATCGAGTAGTCCGGTAGACCCACCTTCCCATCCCACTCGCCAAATGTGGGTATGGACAAACGTTCACTACTCTGCCTCAATCGGATCCGCACGGTGACATTTCCCAAACAAAAGTAAAGCATAATCAATTTCATTTATTCAAAAAGAAATACAACTCAGAGGTCAACCCAGGAAATCACTCAGCTTGCTAGAGCAGATGGAAGAATAAACCATTAAAGTAAAACCAAAATACAACTTTTATTCCACGAGCAACTAAAAAACTTAATCTCCCACTAGAATTATAATAATCCAACGAAAAGATAACAGCTTCAATACTGCAATTTCCCAACTTTCATTTGTGGTCCTCTTTCCAAGAAAACTTCACTTAAAAGAAGGAAATTTTAGGTGTGGTGAAAGCCTATTTGACTGTTAGAAGATAAAAACCACAGAAAAGTATTAATAACGCAGGCCTGCTTAGGGTGGAAGATATAGCATTATTGGGATTTTCCACAAGCGATAAAAAAACATATCACATTTAAGATCAATATTAGCAAACGGTGAAACTGCCATTTTAAGTCAACTTCATGGGTTATAGTTATCAGTTGAGGGTTCCAGATTACACCAAAATAATTCACTTAAATTTTAAAAACAAGTATATTGGAAACTAGATGAACATCAACCATAACAAAAAGCTCCTAGAAAATAATAGTTAGACCTGTATTGGTGGAATTTTTTGTAATACCCCATAAAAAGATCCTAGAAAAATTATGATAGCTGCAGGACTGCGATTAGTAAAAATAAAAAGGGGGTTTTTTTAACTGATGCAGCCAAGTATGATAGACACTAGAGTCCGCTCAGGTTAAAACTGAAAAAGTCCAATTAAGATGCCAGATTCAAGACTCCATATCTTGTAGTACAAAAACACAAAAAGCGACGTTTGAACCGAAATAGTGAAACCCTTGAACTCCAGATTTAACCGAAGCTTAATTTTGGGGAAAAAAATGATTTTGGATATTATTTCAGTTTCATGCCGTGTAAAAAACACAAGATCGCGGATCAAGAAACCCTGGCTCATCAAACCTTTCGTTAACCTTAGATCTTAGTCATAGTAGCCGGATAAACGATAAAAACTATAGGAAGGAAAGGAAGAAAACTTACATCTTTGTGAACTTCCATAGGAAAATAAAAAGCAAATCTTGGAACTTCAACTCAAAATCCTCAGAGTACTTTGCTCTATGAAGTAAAGCAATAAGTAGCGTCGAGAAAGCGAAGCGAGTAAACGAGGCGAGTGTAGAAGCAAGAAAGAGAGTGAAACAAAGCAAGCTCAGGTATAGCTTCTATGGTCTATCTTAAACTATTTTAATTATTTTTAAATTTAAGTGGGGAGTTCTAACTTCTAACGAATAAGACACCTTCTCAGTCAAAATTTGGTGGAGAGTGTTGTTATGGATTCGATTTGCGATCACCGCAATTTTTTCATAAGGGATGTGACATCCCCATGATCTTATCAGGATTCAGACGTCAAGATCCCAGTCCAACTTAGAAATTTAGCTTCGAGGTCTTCTGAAGTAGTCGGTGGTAAAAGCTATTTTAAAAAGTAAAACTTTTAACAATAGTAATTTATTTAGTTTTTAATTTTACTTCGGTTAGCTTTATGTTTATATATTTGGATTCACTTTGAAAAAATTGCGTGAAATAAAGATTTCTGGTGAGCTTGGGGCAGCTCGTGTTTATTTAGAAATGTCGTTTATCTGAAAAAGCAGAACGCGGGATTCAACCCGCGTTCTTGTTATGAAAAACGACGACAATAAAGCGGAAATTGAAACGAGAAAAATGCACCAGAAAATACGACACAGAGATTTACGTGGTTCGGCAAATTTTGCCTACGTCCACGGAAGCTGCGAGAGGATTTTATTATTTTGAGGATTTACGCCGGTCGAGCGTCTCGACGTTTACGAGAAAGAATAATATCTCTCCCTTTCCCTCTCTTTCTCTTTTCTCACCTTCACTCTTTCTACTTCTCTACCCGAGAGCAGCCAAAAAAACCGAAAGAGAAGGAAGAAAAGAGCTTGCTTTTATTTTTGCCTTCAAGTAAAGCTCAAAAACAAAAACCATGGAGCAGGTCTAATTGTTGGCTTGTAAATAAGAGGCTTATTAGCTTATTTAAGAAGGAAGGGAGGCGGGTTCCATATATGGCATGGAATTAATTCCTTCTCTAATCAAGGAATTAATTAATTCAATTCCATCTTCTGCTGCTGCCTTAGGCGGGCTCCATATATGGCATGGAATTAATTCCTTCTCATTCTTTAATCAAGGAATTAATTAATTTAATTCCTTCTTTTGCTTCTGCCTTAGGCGAGCTCCATATATGGCATGGAATTAATTCCTTCTCTAATCAGGAATTAATTAATTTAATTCCTTCTTTTCTGCTTGCCTTAGGCGGGCTCCATACTCTAACAAATCTCCCACTTGGAGGCCGGTACACGGACTACGACGTCTTCTTCCTCAGACCGATATCCTCCACCTCTGCAACTCAAAGTCCTTGTCTTCACGCTAGAAGACCAACTGAAGTCGAGCACAACTTCAGTTTCTCAAGAGTAACACCCTTAGTCAACATGTCAGCAGGATTTTTGCTTCCACAAATTTTCTCAAGTAGCAATTGTCCATCATCCAACAATAACCGTATGAAGTGGTACTTGATCTGAATATGCTTGGTCCTGGACTGAAATGCTGGATTTCTGGCAAGAAATATAGCACTCTGACTATCACCGTGAGAGTGCCCTTACGAACCTCCTTACCCGATTCTTCTAAGAAGCCACCGTAGCCATATCATCTCCTTTGCAGCCTCGATGCTGCTATGTACTCTGCTTCTGTAGTAGACAACGAAACTGTCTTCTGCAGATTGGAGCACCATGATACTGCAGTGCCACCGAAAGTATAAATATAGCACTGTAGTGCTCCTTCGGTATCGATGTCTCCGGCTAGATCGGCATCGACATAGCCGCGTACCTCCGGGCTCTTTCACGAGAAACACAAGCGGGTTTACGTAGAGCCTCTTAGGTATCTAAAGATCCACTTCGCGGCTTCCCGATGTTCCTTTCTGGATTACTCATGTATCTGCTCACAACTCCATTGCATGAGCGATATGCGGTGCGAGTGCAGGACCATAGCATACATAAGTGAACCAATAGGCGAAGCGTAAGGAACCTTACTCATATAGTCTCGTTCCTCATCGACGTGGGTAGTCGGCTCTTGCTTGAGTCCGAAATGGCCACTTAAAGGTGTGCCAACTTGGTTTGGCCTTGTCCATATTGAACTCGTTAAGCACCTTTTTCACATATTCAGCTTGTGAAAGTCTTAACGTACCTTTGACTCTGTCTCTGATAATTTTCATGCCAAGGATTTGCTTTGCCGCTCCCAAATCCTTCATTGCAAAGTGTTTTGACATCTGCTTCTTCAGATTATTGATCTCATCAATGCTAGCTCCTGCAATAAGCATATCATCCACATACAACAATAGGATGATATATGAATTGTCAAAATACCTGACATAGCGACAATGATCGCGACATCTGCTTGTACCTGCATTGAGCATGAATTTATCAAACTTCTTGTACCACTGTCTAGGAGCTTGCTTCAGGCCATACAAGCTCTTTTTCAATCTGCAAATAGAGTCTTCCTTTCCCTGTACCACGAACCCTTCAGGTTGGTGCATGTAGATGTCTTGTTCAAGGTCTCCATGAAGAAAGGCTGTCTTCACATCTAACTGCTCAAGGAAGAGATTTTCGGTAGCCACCATAGATAGTACCATTCGATAGTTGTAAGCTTCACCACGGAGAGA
This sequence comes from Papilionanthe hookeriana x Papilionanthe teres, assembly GCA_022702705.1. Classification (NCBI taxonomy): domain Eukaryota; kingdom Viridiplantae; phylum Streptophyta; class Magnoliopsida; order Asparagales; family Orchidaceae; genus Papilionanthe; species Papilionanthe hookeriana x Papilionanthe teres. The sequence continues at coordinate 64,455,376 of CM040425.1, read as the reverse complement.
AAATCTCGGAGTAATCAATACCATGCTTCTGTGAAAACCTTTAACAACAAGTCTTGCCTTGTACCTTTTCTGCCATCATGTTCGGTCTTTACCGATACACCCACTTGTTGTGTAAAGCCTTCTTCCACGGTGGAAGATCCGTTAGCTCCCAAGTCGATTTTCTAGCGGAGAATCCATCTCCTCCTTCATGGCTAGCTCCCACTTGCTCGAATTTTCATCTTGCGAGGTTTCTTCATAACTACGAGGTTCTCCACCATCCGTCGTGAGAATGTAGTTTAAAGTAGGAGAATACCTCTGTGGAGAGCGTCTAGCCCTTTCGACCTGCGAACGAGTAGTTGGAGTAGTGAATGACTACGAACACTGATTGCGGAATAATGGGAATGGGTGCCCCGGACCCACTCTCGTCGTCATTCATATTTTGATCATGTACTGTGACCTCTGGTAAATCATCAAACTTTACCAGCTCAGATTTCTGCAGTGCTGTTTCAGAAACTGTACTAGACTTGTCCTTGTACATCATTTTCTCATTAAAGATCACGTTCCTGCTCCTTATGATCTTCCGATCCTGATCATCCCAGAAACGATACCCAAATGCATCATCTCCGTAGCCAATGAAGTAACACTTCTTTGACTTAGCCTCAAGCTTACTTCGAGCATCTGGATTAATAAGAACATATGAAAGACAACCAAAAGTCTTAAGGTGAGAAAATTTGACCTCTTTACCGCTCCGGACTTCCTCGGGTAATTCACGGTTTAATGGGACGGATGGCCCCCTGTTGATCGAATAGGCTGCAGTGCTGGTCGCATACGCCGGAAGGTTGGTGGTAGTCCGGCGTGCAATCTCATGCTTCTAGCCCTCTCATTGATGGTCATGTTCATGCGCTCTGCAACACCATTTTGTTGTGGTGTCCCTGGAATGGTCTTCTCCATTCTGATGCCACTAGTACGCACGATACTCTTGAATCCACCATCGATGTACTCACCACCATTATCAGATCTCAGACATTTTAATTTTAAGCCTGTCTCTGTCTCAACCATGGCCTTCCAAGTCCTGAACACATTAAATACATCAGATTTATGCTTCAAGAAATAGACCCATACCTTTCTGCTATGATCATCAATAAATGTGACGTAGTAGCGAGAGCCTCCAAGAGATGCCACTGGGAAGGTCCCCACACATCGGTGTGTACAAGTTCTAATTTTCCTGCCTTTAGCGCTCTGCCACCTTTCAGGAAACCGACCTTCTTCCGCTTTCCCGCGATGCAACTTTCACACATGCCAAGATCAGCCGACTTCGGTTCGGCGGCTTGCCTACTGGATCGAAGCTCTTTCATGCCTCTCGGACTCATGTGTCCCGGCTGCAATGCCACATGTCTGCTGTGCTCTCTCTGCATTTGTAGTATCAACACCGTTAATTAAACCGGTAGTCATATACAACGTACCGGTCTTCTCACCTCGAGCCGGTACCGGTGCTCCTTTAGTTACCTTCCGGGTGTTATTCGAGAATACTACTTGTATGCCCTCCTTCATCTAGCGCCCAACGAAATTAAATTTTTCTTGACTCGGGAATATGTCGACCTTTTGCAAGATCCATTTGCTTTTGTTAGGGAGTGCAATTTCAACATCTCCCATCCCCACTACGTTCGAAGTTGCTCCATCGGCGAGGTACACCTTCCCGAAGTCACCTGCAACATAGTTTTGCATTAACTCCGGTGGGAAGATGTATGAAAAGACGCCCACGAATCCGATATCCGGTCGTCGACGGAGCTGTGAAGCTGCAAGCAACAACGCATCTCGAACTTCTTCGGTTACCGCATTAGCACTCGGTGTTCTCCGTCTTCTTAGGATTTTTGCAGTTCTTCTTTATGTGACCAGTTTTGCCACAATTCCAGCAGGTTGCTTGCTGACCAGGCTTTGACTTGCTTTTGCTTCTGTGCTTTGATTTTGATCTTCCTCTGTTTGAGTTCCTGTCATGTGATCTCCCTCTGGAATCAACATTCAGTGCCGAACTCGAACCCGAAGTCTCGCCAGCCAAAAATAAATCACGAATATCATCATATTTTAGTTTAGATTTACTGCGAGAATTGTCGACCGCCATCCTCATAGCTTCCCGGCTATTTGGCAACAAAGCCAATAATATCAGCGCCCGTATCTCATCATCAAATTCAATTTCGACAGACGATAATTGATTTGTGATGGTATTGAAGTCATTCAGATGTTGTACAACAGACGTACCTTCGGCCATCTTTAAATTGAATAACTTTTTCATCAGATGCACCTTGTTATTTGCCGACGGCTTTTCGTACATGCCTGACAAAGCCGCCATGAGATCCGCAGTGGTCCTCTCTTTGATAACGTTGTGTGCAACTGATCTCGACAGGGTCAATCGAATAACCCCCAGAACCTGTCGATCCAACAGATTCCAATCGGCCTCGTCCATCTTCTCCGGTCGCTGTCCCAGTAATGGAAGATGAAGTTTCTTCCCATAGAGGTAGTCCTCTATCTGCATCCGCCAGTAACCAAAATCTGTGCCGTCGAATTTCTCGATCCCTGAAATTTTCACTTCGTCTCCAGTCATCGTTCTTCTTCAGATCCGAACCGGGGCTCTGATACCAGTTGTTATGAAAAACGACGACAATAAAGCGGAAATTGAAACGAGAAAAATGCACCAGAAAATACGACACAGAGATTTACGTGGTTCGGCAAATTTTGCCTACGTCCACGGAGCTGCAGAGGATTTTATTATTTTGAGGATTTACGCCGTCGAGCGTCTCGACGTTTACAAGAAAGAATAATATCTCTCCCTTTCCCTCTCTTTCTCTCTTCTCACCTTCACTCTTTCTACTTCTCTACCCGAGAGCAGCCAAAAAAACCGAAAGAGAAGGAAGAAAAGAGCTTGCTTTTATTTTTGCCTTCAAGTAAAGCTCAAAAACAAAAACCATGGAGCAGGTCTAATTGTTGGCTTGTAAATAAGAGGCTTATTAGCTTATTTAAGAAGGAAGGGAGGCGGGTTCCATATATGGCATGGAATTAATTCCTTCTCTAATCAAGGAATTAATTAATTCAATTCCATCTTCTGCTACTGCCTTAGGCGGGCTCCATATATGGCATGGAATTAATTCCTTCTCTAATTCCTTCTCTAATCAAGGAATTAATTAATTTAATTCCTTCTTTGTTCGTTGCCTTAGGCGGGCTCCATATATGGCATGGAATTAATTCCTTCTCTAATCAAGGAATTAATTAATTTAATTCCTTCTTTTGCTGCTGCCTTAGGCGGGCTCCATACTCTAACAGTTCTGCGTTCAAAATAAAACACCAACTGTGTTTTCAGATAGGCTGCTCAAACGCAGTTTCCAAACGATGAACAGTATTTTCAAAATTCCGCTGCAGCTAATAAGTTGCCCCAAAAGGAGCCTTCATTATATTAAATTAAAATAAAAAGTCCTTTCCTTTCATAATTGTGCTCTAGGTTCTCTCCATTTCGCTTGCTAGCTACTCGGGATTCTTAGTCGAAGCACCGACGACGAAGCTATTTAAAGTCCTTTCACGACTCTCTAATATGCCCCAGTTCTTCTCCATTTCACTCACGAGCTCCCCATTTTCTCTATCAAAGCACCTCAAAGCAGTCAGCATTGATGCACCTCCGTTGAAGTAGCGATGATGAGCCCATCATCGTGTCGCAGCCCAACATACCTAAAATTTCTTCTCATTCCTGAGTATCTTCTCCACGTCACAACAAATGCCTCCATCGCCATAACTTGCATGCATTCTTGAGTTTTTTTAAGTTTATTTTAAGTGTGAGATGTTTTATTTTGCAAATGTTGAAGTTAGATGTTTATTAATTAGTTTTTCATTGATGAATGTAGGCAAAAGGGTGCAGTTTCTCTGCTTGGGTTTTGGACTGGATCATTAGCTCTTTCAAGACATCTTGCTTTGGTAATTTTATTTCTTATTTGTTTGAAATTTTTAAGCTAGAGTTTGCTTGAGAGAGAGAGAGAGAGAGAGAGAGAGAGAGAGAGATTCCCATTCACCTATAAAGTTGGTAAATATGTTGTATGCTAGTTAAGAGGTTTGTTGTTCATCATATTTGTTGTTTGCTATGTACGAAGGATCGTATCCAGGAAAATTTAGTTATTGGGTTTTGCCATAAATATACTTTAATCTAAGTTTTTGGAAAGAAACTGAAGTTTATTTAAATTATGAAAGCAAAATCAATTAAGGAGAAAAATATGAGGGATTTTTCCTCTTTGATCTTACATGAGAAAAGAAATTTATTTTTACTTTAAACATTTGGATTCCGTCAAAATTTTTATTTTTTATTTTTTCATTCTTTCCCCAACTTATAAATAGGTCAGAAATTGGAGAAAGAATGTGGAGTCCCCAAATCTACTAGCAATCGATTTAACGGAACCGACCTTCGAAAAACAAAAATATATCCCAAATTAACAGGAGGTTCTAGAAGAAAAAGGGTTTCGCCTAGCCAGCTTGCAAGATCTTCTTCGTGTTGTTGTAGCCATTCCACAGACGATTTACTATGTTGTTGCATTGATTACAAGAGATCTTTTGTGTTTTTATCATGCTTTTCGAGATGATTTTTTGCACTGCTGCAGAACAATTTAGGGGAGACTCACTACTTTGATGCAGTAATTTTTGGAGAAGATTTTTGCGTTGTCGTCACGCTTTCTAAAGAAAATTTTATGCGTTGCTGTAGCAATTTCTACGGGAGAGCTCCTACACTGTTGCAGTGATTTTTGGATAAGTATTTTTCATTGCCGATGCGCTTTCAAGAAGGGATTTTTCACGTTGTTTTCATGTTTTACGGGGGAGACTCCCCTGGTGCGGTGATTTCTGTAGGAGATATTTGACGTTCTTGCCATGGTTTTCAAATGAGATTTTTTGTGTTTCTGAGAAGTTGCTATCAGATGGTTTTGTCTTCTGATCACAGAAAAATATATTAAGAAATTCATACCTATTTTTTATGAAATTGCACTTTAAAGAAATGTATTTTCTTTATTTTATTGCAGGAATGAGATTTATAAGTGATAGAAGCAAAAAGCATGAAATAGAGCAAATTTGGATTAAAAAAAAGAAGAAATTCATGCAAAATGAACTAAGCCGCCGACGGCGAGATCGAGCTCGCTGACAGCGAGATCATGAGGAGAATTTTTAAAGGATTTATAACTACCTCACCGACAGCGAGACCGAGCCCGCTGACGGCGAGATCGTGCGGTTTGGAGACCTTCTAGAAGCCCCGCCGACGGCGAGGTCGTTTCTCGCCGACGGCGAAATTAGTCAAAATGCCAGATACATTGAACCTGGACGTTTTTTGAAGAGGTGCTTAAGTACCCCTTGAACCTTTGTCTACCTCTATAAATAGAGGACGAATTTTAGTCTTTGGTGTGTCCATTTGTGTATTCTGTGTGTCTAATTGGTGTCTATTGAGTGTCTATTTACAGTTTTAGTCAGTGTAATTAGTGAGTTAGAAGTGTGCTGTACTAGAAAAAAAAGTTAAAGGAACTTGAGAGTTACGTCGGGGAGGAAATTGAGATAAGTATATTTGTTTATTGTTGTTAACTTTAAATGAAATCCATGCTTTGTTTAATTCTCATGCATTTTGAGTAGTTTTCTTAGTTTTTCTCCTTGTTTATGAAATTATGTGAATTGATGAAATTAAATAGAAATGCCTAAAATAATAAAATAAAATTGTGATAATTTTTACTTAAAACTTAATTTACATTTCGATACTGACGCATTGATTTGTTAAAATATGTTGAATTATCAACTATAGTAAAGATTATATCCAATATTCGAGGAAGTCAAAAGCCTTGGAAGGAGGGTGCAAATAAACGAGGAAATATTATTTATCGGACGTAGAATTGGACATTTTAGTGTGACGGACTAAAATATTCAATTCGGTCCATTGATTGAGAGTCGAAGTGTAGATGTTAGCCCTCAGGTGAGGGGAACGTGGGAGCTCCGAAGTGGCAATCGGTATCCTCCCAACCTAGCCGCAGATTCGATGATCAAACATAAGATTAGTCGATGTTCTTTGCACCTAGACCAAAGGGTAAAGAATAGGAATGCTCCTATTTGTCACAATACGATAAAAAATCTATTTGAATTCATCATTCACTTAATTTTCTAAAAACAAGGAGAAGGATACCTTTTTCTGAAATCTTTAAATCAACTTTATTTCAAGCATTAGTTTACTTTAGTTCGCTTTAGTTAAGTATTCTAAATTTCTGTATACTATATTAGTAAGTAAATACTTTTAAATTTAGCTGTTACAAATTTAGTAAAACTTCCCTGTGGGATCGATAACCAGGACTCCACTAGAGCCCTGTATTACTTGATATGATACGTATACTTGCGTAGAATTCACATTATACATTCCATCATAAAATCAAATATATATATTAAAGCGGGATCAAGTTTTTGCTGCCGTTGCTATTAACACAATTTGCAAACATAAAAAGTGGGTCAAGTTTTTGGCACCGTTGCCGGGGAAGTAAAGAAATTATTTACTAGAGTAACGGACTAATTTAAAATTTATTTTGCAAAATTGTATGCGTAAATTTGGAAACCAAAACTTAATGCCTTACGATTCAGAATTAGAGCGTATAGTTAAAAGAATTAGAAAAAAAAAAGAGAAATTATAAATTTAACACAAATGGCGAATATTCCTGAAAATGAAAATATCAACCAACAGATACCATTAAGAGATTATGTCAACCCTGCATTAGAGGAAATTCATTTAACTATTCAAAACCCTGATGTAGCTGCAACCTCATTTGAACTGAAACCTGCAATTATCCAAATGGTACAAAACAATCAATTTAGTGGTTCACCTATCGAAGATCCTAATTTACATCTTGCTAGTTTTTAGAACTATGTGCTACTTTCAAATATCAAGGAGTATCTAACGATGCTTATTAGACTTGAGACTTTTTCCTTTTTCTTTAAGGGATAAGACTAAAATGTGGTTAAATTCGTTAGCACCTGGATCTATTAAAACTTTGGGAGAATTATCACAAAAATTTCTATCCAAATATTTTTCACCATCTAAAACTGTTAAACTTATAAATGATATAACTTCATTTAGTCAGCTTGATGGAGAGTCAATATATGAAGCTTGGGAGAGATTTAAAGAACTTCTTAGGAAATACCCACATCATGCGTTACCAGATTGGTTAATTATTCAAACTTTCTATAATGGATTAGTAGGATCTCTTAGATCAATCATCGATGCTTCGTCTTGGAGGATCATTAATGTCAAAACCATTTGATGAAGCCTATGCACTAATCGAAGAAATGACTACCAATAATTTTCAATGGCTCGCTGATAGAATGAATCCGAAAAAGATAGCCAGTATTCATGAAAATGATGCAATATCTATGTTAGTTTCGCAGATCGCTGCTATATCTAAAAAATTAGATCATTTTGGAATGAATTACTCTCTAACTATATTAGAAGAAAATTCATCTGGACAACTTATAGAATCTCAATCTCATTATGAAACTATAAATGCTTATTAATAATAGATCCAATAATCCTTATGCAAATTATTATAATCCTGGATGGAAAAATCATCCTAATTTTAATTGGAATAATAATACAACTAATCAACCATGGATGAACAACATAACACAACCATTAGGAAATCTCTCTAACCAAGGAAATTCTAATTATAAACTAGTTATCTAATTATGGGCATACAGGACTGCTTATAAAACTCCGATTGGAATGACTCCTTACAGGCTTATATATGGAAAAACTTGCCACTTACCAGTTGAATTAGAATATAAAGCATATTGGGCAATTAAAGAATTTAATTATAATATGAAAGAAGCTAGGTGAGAAGAGATTGTTGCAATTAAATGAATTAGAAGAATTAAGGAATGAATCATATGATAATGATAGGATTTATAAAGAAAGAATGAAATTATGGCATGATAGGAAGATTAATCAGAGAAATTTTGAACCAGGACAAGAAGTTTTGTTATATAATACTAGATTGAAATTATTTCATGGGAAATTGAAATCTCGATGGTTAGGACCTTTCACCATAACTCAAATATTTTCGTATGGAACTATAAAAATTGAATATCCAAAAACAGGACATAGATTTAAGGTAAACGGACATAGATTAAAACCATATTTCGAAGGTAGAAGACCAAATTTTAAAGAGGTTTTAATGCTTAGTCGACCTGATTACTAACCTAAATTAGGTCGGGCTGACGACGTTAAACCAAGCGCTTTATGGGAGGCAACCCATAGTAGTCTTTTATTTTAATTATATACAAATTAGTGAGTCTGTATTATTAAAACAAATCTTACTACTCAATTTTTTTAATTAAAATTATCACAAATTTGAACCTATATGATGAGATAAGAAAATATTCGGACCAGAGCGAAATTTGGCAATTTTACGAAATCTCGCCGACGGCGAGGTCGATTCTCGCCGACAGCGAGAACAACGCATAATTACATTTTAGTTCACTAACAAGCTCGCTGACGGCGAGAAACTGCCCGCCGACGGCGAGATCGCGTGCCATATTTTAAAATCAGTTTTATAACCAGCCCGCTGACAGCGAGAAACTTCCCGCCGACGGCGAGGCAGTTGAAAAATGGTTCTTTTAAGTTTTAGGTGCGGTTTTGGACGGTTATAAAGCCATTTCTTTGTAGAAAACCATCCCACATTCATTTTTACACTGTTTTCTTCCAAATAAACGACTAGAGACCATTCATTTCAATCCAAAAATGGCCACCAAACTCTTAGAAACCACAAAAACTGGAGTTTTCAACCGAAGAAAATTTTTCAGTTCGGAGGCGCAACTTATTTTCAACAATGTCTTGATGAAGAAGCGACTTATTAAAGAAAGGGGATTTGTCAACAGAGGAGTAGAAAATTCCACCACAAAAATTGAAGAAATGATCGCGCAGCGGCATTGGGAGGTATTTTGCTATACGACATTCGCTGTAGTTATTCCTGTAGTTAAAGAGTTTTACTCTAATCTACATACTATCAACAATGGAAGTGTCTACGTCAGAGGAAGATGGGTAACATTTACTCCTTCAAGGGTAAATGAATTATTTTCTATAGAAAATACCCCTGTCTGTCATTATTCAAACTTTGTTCCTTCAAGATACAATATGAACGAGATTTATAGATACTTGACCGACGAACCCGATGATCGGGAGTTGCACGAAGACGGGAATGTCGGCTTTCCGCATCACTTATTAACTCGTCTCGAAGCATCGACATTTCTTTATCTCATAAAAATTATTACCTACTATGAGGGTAAATAAGGTTTCGAAGGAGTGCGCTATATTAAATTCTCGTATTCAAATTGGACTACCTATCGATGTTGGATCAAGTATAGTAAAATCTGCTTTGGGATTAATTGTGCATGGGTCAGTTCATGGACTTGGACACCCATCGACTATATTTTTTTTATGCAGTCAGTACCACGTTTCTTATGAGGCTTGGGAAAAGGTACGTTTGCCATGGAAACCACTCGATCATACAGATATGTTTCCAACTTTGGATAACAATGATGAGATTACCATTATTTCTGATAGAGCATCACAGAACAATCCTTTAGCAAGGCCCCTTACAGATAAAACAAATTTCATTCTGAAAAAGATTAAAGGATTAGAGAAAGAGTTGCAGAATGTGATGAATTCCATCGATAATATCTCTGATATGTTTGATCACATTGACTGGAGGATGAAGGAGCACTTTGATCATACTGGACATCTGGAGGCCAATTTTATTCATTTACTGAGACAGAAAGGGTGGATCGATGAAGAATCTACTGTAGAATTCCTTTTCAGACCTTTCTACAATCTATTTGTGCACCTGCGTCACATCGGGAATATCAGAGAGGATGATAGTTCAGACACTGAGGAGTAGTAAAGATTTCTATCTTATGTTATATTTGTGTGTGTTGATTTGGATTTAGGGTTTATTTTTAATTTGATCATCTCAGATTTGAAGAAATTATATGTATTTGTTATGTCTCAGCATTTAGTATATAGTGGTTTGGATTGCGATGCTGAGTATTATGGATTTGGACATTTAAGTTAAGTGTGTTGTTAATTGTTAGTGTGAAGTTTGTAAGTCTCATGGATTTCATATATAAAGTTATGTTGTTTGTGTTGTGTGAACTTTTTGTGAGTATAAGTATCTAATCTTCAAACTAATTATTAAATTAAGTGATCCGAAGATTGATTAAGGGCAAATCGAGGTTGAAAATGATTGACGAATTTCAAAAATTTAAAATTTTGGGATCTCGCCGACAACGAGGGAAATCCCGCTGACAGCGAGAACGATCTCGCTGACGGCGGATTTTTCCCGAAACTTTTGCCTTTGTTAAATTAATTAGCTCGCCGACGAAAAGAAAAATCTCACTGACAGTTAGATCGCGAAGAGTCTTATATTTGACCAGTCAACCGACACTATTCATCATCCCCTTCCTCAAAACTTCGAAAAAACCGACCTAGAGCTTATGAGATCTTGGATTTGAGGCGATTTCAACATTTTTTGACACTAGATTTCATCTTCCCTTGGTAAGAGTTTCACTCTTATGCAAAAATTTTTTATTTTCACCATGGATTTCTTCTACATTGGGAAATTTTGAAAAAATTCAAAATGTGGAGAAAATACTTGGAAGAAATTCATGGAGATCAATTTAAATGGATTTTAAATGTAGGAAGCCTTTTTAGTAATATTTGGGAGTTTAGTTAAGATTTTTACAAATTTCACAGATCAAAAATGGCTCCACGACAAAAGCGACGGTTGGATTACGACGAAACCCGATTTGTGAATGCAAAAGCACAATCAAGATATTTTCACAACATTCAATCAAGAAAATGCATTCAAGATCGAGTTTTTAAGAATCCAGGAGGAGAGGTGGAGCGAGAAATAAAGGAACGAGGATGGGAGAATTTTTGTTATATTTCATACAGAGCAGCTGTGGAGGTAGTTAAGGAGTTCTATGCTAATTTGACTTCAACTGAAGATGCGCCAGTAAAGGTTAGAGGATTTTTTGTGGAATTCAGCGCTGCAAGGATAAATGCTTTTTACGAGATACGAGACACCTACACCAGTGAGTACGAGACTTTTGGGACGATGGAAGGACCACTGGAAGAGGTGATCGACTTTCTCACTGATGGAGAGGCGTCTAGAAGATCAAGCAGCGGGAAAGGGTAAATTTTCCTCTTTCTATATTAAATGCAACTTCAAAAGTCTAACACTATTTTATTTGTTCTACTTTGTTACCTACTTACCACCATAGTGAGGTAACAAGAGATAGAGCAGTTCTGAATTTCTGTATTCAGAACCAAAAAAGTATTAATGTGGGAAATGTAATTTATAAGAATATATTAGCCACCTCAGAAGTGAAAGTGGAGGAGGACTAGGACATCTCGGTCTTATCTATGCACTCGCCAATTATCCGGGGTAGAGACAAGAGATGATGAGGAATGGGTTGAGCCTATGAAACCCATTACTACGGCTAATATTAAGAAATATGAATCCCACGAAAGATGGAGATATGGGACGAGGATTATGTACCTTCTTCGAGTAGAGATATACCCTCTACTAGTTATGAACCCCCTCGGTACACCACTCCTACCCTTCAAGATCCGATGAATGAGGCGACCACGAGTAGAAAGAGTTTTGAACAATTTGGAGAAAATATGGAAAGAAAATTTGAGCATATGGACCACGGGATTGATGGCTTGGAAAGAAGACATGATTATGATAGTGAATATCTCCAGCGGCATTCAGAGTACGAAATTGCATATTATGAGGCTGAACGTCGATACAGGAGTGGTGATTTAGATGTTGTCTTTCCTGAGTGCCCCCGCTACACACAGTACCAGCCTGCTCAGCCTTCTCAGCCTGGAGATCAGGGAGATGATATGGCCTGAGATTTTGATGCGGAAAATTAGAAACTTTGTTTAGTTGTTTAGATTATTTGTTCTTTCGAAAACTTTATTGTTATGTATGTAATTATTTTGTACTTTCTGTGGACTATGGATTTGGTGTGTTGTGTGTTTGCTTATGCTGTAATGTTAGATTTTTTATGTGTGTTAAGTTAGTTTACAATTTTTCTTTTAGATAGGATGAATAGTTTTTATTTAATGTGTTGTTTAAGTTTTTTTTTATAAGTTATGAACTTTTAATATGTTTAGATTGTTTTAATTTGTTTAAAGTAGGTTAGTTGATTGTATGTGTAGTAATAGATTAAATTTTCAATTGTTGTGTTTTATACTTATTAAAAATTTCTTATCCCAGCACTTCCTTTTAAATATTATATATGTGGAAGAATACATGATACGATGAGTTCTTTAAATAAATGAAAAAGCCTCGCAAAATTTCAAGGAAAAGAAATACCTAAAGCTCAAAGGTATGATTCATCGTATATTTTCCTTTTCACCATTTAGAAGTAGATAGAAAAATTTAAGTTTGGGGAGGAAAAATACAAATTTAATTATTAAATTGTTCTCAATTTCTATTTTCAAAAATTATTATCAAATGATTTTTCTATAGTAATTTTTTAATTCAATAAACATGAATTACTTTATTTAATTATTATAGAAAGTTAAATAAAATGTTTTTAGTAATTCAATTATTTAATAGAATAAGATATTTGGTTAAAAGAAATAAGAATATAGTAAACTATTTAAAGTAAGGGAAACTATATTTTAAAATTGAAATTCTTAAATATTTAGATGAAAAAGAAGAGATTAAAACTTAATGAAGTAAATGCTATGAAATACATATAAGCAATAAATATTTTAAGTTTCAAATTTAGGAAGAGAAAGTTGAAGTTCAAAATTATTAACAGGCTATCCAGATACAGTAATCCTCACTTGAAAAAGAAAAAAAGAAGGATTGAAAATCAATCCAAAAAGAAGAAAAGAGAAAAAAAGAAAAGAAAAATATAAGTGAGGAGAAGTTTGAGGAGATGCCTTATCAAAAATTGGCTTCAATGGAATCAACCTAAAGGGTTAAACTCAAATATATTTCTAAACTTATATATATGGATTAGTATTTTACTAAATAGTGTTTTCTTGAACTTCCTATCATCTTAATATCTTAAGTAAATTACTCTTTTAAATATAGTCTTTCCTGAAAAAAATAGAGAGCTAGAAATCTTAGATCTGATAACTAAATAATATTATATCTATAAAATTAATTTAATTACTTAAAAATATTTCTATTTTAACTTTACTATAATATTATTTGAATTAAATTCATAGTTGGTTTGAATGAAAAATTCTATTACAAAAATCATTATTTTTATTTAGTATAAAAATTACTTGAGGACAAGTAATAATTAAGTTTGGAGGATTTTGATCACAGAAAAATATGTTATGAAATTCATACATATTTTTTATGAAATTGCACTTTAAAGAAAGGTATTTTCTTTATTTTATTGCAGGAATGAAGATTTATAAGTGATAGAAGCAAAAAACATGAAATGGAGCAAATTTGGATAAAAAAAGAAGAAATTCATGCAAAATGAACTAAGCCGCCGACGGCGAGATCGAGCCCGCCGACGGCGAGATCATGAGGAGAATTTTTGAAAGATTTATAACTACCTCGCCGACAGCGAGATCGAGTCCACTGACGGCGAGATCGCGCGGTTTGGAGACCTTCTAGAAGCCTCGCCGACGGCGAGGTCGTTTCTCGCCGACGGCGATATTAGTCAAAATGCCAGATACATTGAACCTGGACGCTTTTTGAAGAGGTGCTTAAGTACCCCTTGGACCTTTGTCTACCTCTATAAATAGAGGACGAATTTTAGTCTTTGGTGTGTCCATTTGTGTCTTCTGTGTGTCTAATTGGTGTCTATTGAGTGTCTATTTACAGTTTTAGTTAGTGTAATTACTGAGTTAGAAGTGTGTTGTACTAGAAGAAAAAGTTAAAGGAACTTCAAGGAGTCTGCTTAGGGAGTCAATTGAGATAAGTATCTTTGTTTATTGTTATTAACTTTAAATGAAATCTATGCTTTGTTTAATTCCCATGCATTTTGAGTAGTTTTCTTAGTCTTTCTCCTTTTTTATAAAATTATGTGAATTGATGAAATTAAATAGAAATGCCTAAAATAAAAAAATAAAATTGTGATAATTTTTACTTAAAACTTAATTTACTTTTCAATCTGGCCCATTGATTTGTTAAAATATGTTGAATTATCAACTATAGTAAAGATTACATCCAATATTCGGGGAAGTCAAAAGCCTTGGAAGGAGGTGCAAATAAATAGGGAAATATTATTTATCGGACGTAGAATTGGACATTTTAGTGTGACAGACTAAAATATTCAATTCGGTCCTATTGATTGAGAGCTGAAGTGTAGATGTTAGCCCTCGAGTGAGGGGAACGTGGGAGCTCTGCAGTGGCAGCCAGTATCCTCCCAGCCTAGCCGCAGATTCAGTAATCAAACATAGGATTAGTCAATGTTCTTTGCACCTGGACCAAAGGGTAAAGAATAGGAATTCTCCTATTTGTCACAATACAATAAAAAAATCTATTATTTTCTAAAAACAAGGAGAAGGATACCTTTTTCTGAAATCTTTAAATCAACTTTATTTCAAGCATTAGTTTACTTTAGTTCGCTTTAGTTAAGTATTCTAAATTTCAGTATACTATATTAGTAAGTAAATACTTTTAAATTTAGTCGTTACAAATTTAGTAAAACTTCCTCGTGGGATCGATAACTGAGACTCCATTAGAGCCCTGTATTACTTGATATGATACGTATACTTGCGTAGAATCCACATTATACATTCCACCATAAAATCAAATATATATATTAAAGCGGGATCAAGTTTTTGGTGCCGTTGCTATTAACACAATTTGCAAACATAAAAAGTGGGTCAAGTTTTTGGCACCATTGCCAGGGAAGTAAAGAAATTATTTACTAGAGTAACGGACTATTTTAAAATTTATTTTGCAAAATTGTATGCGTAAATTTAGAAACCAAAACTTAATACCTTACGATTCAGAATTAGAGCGTACAGTTAAAAGAATTAGAAAACAAAAAAGAGAAATTATAAATTTAACACAAATGACGAATATTCCTGAAAATGAAAATATCAACCAACAGAGACCATTAAGAGATTATGTCAACCCTACATTAGAGGAAATTCATTTAACTATTCAAAACCCTGATGTAGCTGCCAACACATTTGAACCGAAACTCGCAATTATCCAAATAGTACAAAACAATCAATTTAGTGGTTCACCTATCGAAGATCCTAATTTACATCTTGCTAGTTTTTTAGAACTATGTGCTACTTTCAAATATAAAGGAGTATTTAACGATGCTATTAGACTTAGACTTTTTCCTTTTTCTTTAAGGGATAAGGCTAAAATGTGGTTAAATTCATTAGCACCTGGATCTATTAAAACTTGAGGAGAATTATCACAAAAATTTCTATCCAAATATTTTCCACCATCTAAAACTGCTAAACTTAGAAATGATATAACTTCTTTTAGTAAGTTTGATGGAGAGTCAATATATGAAGCTTGGGAGAGATTTAAAGAACTTCTTAGGAAATGCCCACATCATGTGTTACCGTATCGAGTTAATTATTCAAACTTTATATAATGGATTAGTAGGATCTCTTAGATCAATCATCGATGCCGCTCATTGGAGGATCATTAATGTCAAAACCATTCGATGAAGCCTATGGACTAATCGAAGAAATGACTACCAATAATTTTCAATGGCCTACTGATAGAATGAATCCGAAAAAGATAATCAAGTATTCATGAAAATGATGCAATATCTATGTTAGCTTACGATCGCTCGCTATATCTAAAAAATTACATCATTTTGGAATGAATTACTCTCCAACTATATTAGAAGAAAATTCATCTGGACAACTTATAGAATCCCAATCTCATTATGAAACTATAAATGCTAAAAATAATAGACCCAATAATCCTTATGCAAATTATTATAATCCTGGATGGAAAAATCATCCTAATTTTAATTGGAATAATAATACAATTAATCAACCATGGATGAACAACATAACACAATCATTAGGAAATCTCTCTAACCAAGGAAATTCTAATTATAAACCTAGTTATCCACCTGGATTTAATAATAATAACCCTCAATTTAAAGATAAAAAATTATCTATAGAAGAATTAATATTAAATATGGGTCAACATTTACAAAATCAAGGAAATCAATTACAAAATCAAGGAAATCAATTACAAATACAAGGAAACCAATTACAAAATCAAGGAACAGACTATTAAAAATATTGAAACTCAACTTGGACATATCGCTACCGCGCTTAATAATAGAATACCTTGAACATTTCCTAGTAATGTGGAAATAAATCCCAAAGACAAAGGAAATGAATAAATTAAAGCGATACAATTACGAAGTGGAAAAGAATTAGAACCTCGAATTTAGAAAGAACTGGAAAGTCAAAAAGAGGAAGTGGAAATCGAAAAGAAAAAGAATCAACAAGACCCAAACTTAGAAAATCCTTTAATACCAATGAAAATTTCTGTTGAAAAACCTCCACCACCATTTCCTCAACGACTAAATCAACATAAAAAAGACGAACAGTTTGCTAAATTCCTTGAAATTCTGAAGAAATTAACAATAAATATTCCTTTCGTAGAAGATTTAGAACAGATGCCAAACTATGTAAAATTCATGAAAGATATTTTAAATAAAAAAAGAAAATTTACCGACAATGAAACGGTTGCACTTAGCGAAGAGTGTAGTGCTATTATTCAGAAAAAGCTTCCTGAAAAGTTAAAAGATCCTGGTAGTTTCACTATACCCTGCGCTATTTAAGAAAAATTCTATGGAAAAACTTTATGTGACCTAGGTGCAAGCATCAATCTAATGCCTCTATCAATTTTTAAGAGATTAGGATTGGGATAAATTTCACCTACTTCAGTAACTCTTCAGTTAGCTGATCGTTCTGTTACATATCCTAAGGGAGTTATTGAAGATGTTTTAGTAAAAGTGGATAAATTTATCTTCCCTCTAGATTTTATTGTTTTAGATATGGAAGAAGATAAAGAAATTCCTATCATCTTAGGAATACCATTTTTAGCCACTGGGAAAGCTATGATTGATGTTCAGAAAGGAGAATTAACTATGAGAGTAAATGACCAAAAAGTTACTTTTAATATTGCTAAATCAATGAAATATCATGCGCTAGAAAAAGAGGATGAGTGTTTTCAAATGGAAGTACTTGATCATTTACAAAAAGAACATTTTAAGGAATATTATGAAGAAAAATTAGAAAAAGAAAATACTGAATTAATTGAAAAAGCCGATATAAATGAGGAACTAGATTATATTCAAGAGAAAATTGAATTTTTGGATAATACAAAAAACACTGAAAAAATATAGTTCCATCGATTATTAAACCTCCTGAACTTGAGTTAAAAATGTTACCTAATCATTTGATATATGCTTACTTAGGTAATTCTTCAACTCTGCCAGTTATTATTTCATCCGAATTAAATGAATCTCAAGAACAAAAACTTTTAGATACCTTAAAAAAATATAAGAAAATTTTTGTTGGACTTTAGCAGATATTAAAGGAATTAGTCATTCAATCCGTATGCACATAATTATTTTAGATAATGAACTTAAGCCTAGAGTAGATCCCCAAAGGAGATTAAACCCGATAATGAAAGAAGTAGTCAAGAAAGAATTTTTAAAATGGTTAGATAATGGTATTATATATCATATTTCTGACAGTGCTTGGGTAAGCCCAATTCACTGTATGCCTAAGAAAGGAGGAGTGACCGTAAATGCTAATGAAAATAATGATCTTATCCCTATAAGACAAGTTACTGGATGGCGAATATGTATTGATTATAGAAAATTAAACGCAACCACCAGGAAAGATCACTTCCCGTTACCATTTCTAGACCAGATGTTAGATAGATTAGCCAGACATAAATATTTTTGTTTTTTAGTTGGATATACCGGTTATCATCAAATACAAATTGCTCATGAGGATCAAGAGAAAACTACATTTACTAGTCCTTATGGAACTTTCGCTTTTCGAAGGATGCCTTTTGGATTATGTAATGCACCTGTAACATTCCAGAGATGTATGATGTCTATATTTAGTAAATTAATTGATAATGGAATAGAAGTATTTATGGATGATTTATCTGTATTTGGAACATCATTTGACACATGCTTAAATCATCTTGAAAATGTATTTGAAGTATGTGAGAAAAATAATTTAGTTCTTAATTGGGAGAAATGTCAATTTATGGTTGCAGGCGGCATTGTATTAGGACATAAAATTTCAGAAAAAGGCATGGAAGTAGACCCTGCAAAAATTCAAGTTATAGCTAAATTACCATCTCCAACTACGGTGAAAGGGGTAAGAAGTTTTCTTGGACATGCTGGATTCTACAGACGTTGTATAAAAGTTTTTTAAAAAATTATTAAACCTCTATGCCAACTTCTTGAAAAGGACAAGAAATTTGAATTTACAACTGAATGCCTGAATGCTTTCGAATTATTAAAAGATAAATTAATTACAACACCTATAATAGTTTCACCTAATCGGAGAAACCATTCGAGCTTATGTGTGATGCTAGTGATTATGCTATAGGAGCAGTTATTGGGCAAAGATATGATAAGATTTTCAAAGTTATATATTATGCTAGTAAAACTCTAAATGATGTCGAAATAAATTATACAAGCTATCGAAAGAGAATTATTAACAGTTGTATATGCTTTTAATAAATTTCGGTATTATCTAATAGGAACTAAATGTATTGTGCATACTGATCACTCCGCTACTAAGTATTTAAAGCAAAAGAAAGATTCTAAACCAAGATTAATTAGATGGATGTTATTAATGCAAGAATTTCATTTTGAGATCGTTAACAAAAAGGGAACTGATAATCAAATTGTTGATCATTTATCAAGATTAGAATATCATGAATTATCCGATATCGATAATGAAATTATGTACAGCTTTTCCGATGAACAACTTTATAATATAAATGAGTGGAAAATACCTTGGTATGCCGATATAGTAAATTATATTGTAAGTGACATTTTACCACCTATGTTAACTTCGCAACAACAGAAAAAATTTATTCATGATACAAAATCATACTTTTGGGATGAACCATACTTATATAAGCAATGTAAGGATTTAATTATTAGAAGATGCGTGCCTTATGAAGAAACTGAACTAATTATTCAAAAACGTCATGATTCTGATTTTGGAGGACATTTTGGGACTGATAAAACTGCGTATAAAATTCTACAATCTGGATTCTACTGGCCTACTCTATTTAGAGATGTATACATATATATAAAAACCTGTGATAAATGCCAAAGAGTAGGAAATATATCTAGAAGAAATGAAATGCCTCTAAATTTTATATTAGAAGTCGAGATTTTTGATGTTCGGGGATTAGATTTCATGGACCTTTTATTCCTTCATTCGGAAATTCATATATATTAAGTAGATTGTTGATTATGTTTCCAAATGGATTGAAGCACTAAGCTTTACCTAGGTGTGATGCTAAAAGTGTTTCAAAATTTTTAATGAAAAATATTTTTACTAGATTTGGAATGCCGAGAGTGATTATCACCGACGGATGAACTCATTTTAAAATAAATATATTCACAAACTAGTAGAAGAATATAATATTATTCATAAGATATCAACTCGCTTATCATCAATAAACTAAGTGGATTAGTCGAAGTTTCTAATCGAGAGATTAAGCGTATTTTAGAAAAGTCTCAGTAAACCCTAATAGATTGGACCGGTCTATAAGACTAGATCATCGCATTACTGGCATACAGATCGCTTATAAAACTCCGATCGGAATGACTCTTTACAGTGCTTATATATGGAAAAACTTGCCACTTACCAGTTGAATTAGAACATAAAGCATATTGGGCAATTAATAAATTTAATTATAATATGAAAGAAGCCGGTAAGAAGATATTGTTGCAATTAAATGAATTAGAAGAATTAAGGAATGAATCATATGATAATGATAGGATTTATAAAGAAAGAATGAAATTATGACATGATAGGAAGATTAATCAGAGAAATTTTGAACCGTGACAAGAAGTTTTGTTATATAATACTAGATCGAAATTATTTCCGGGAAATTGAAATCTCGATGGTTAGAACCTTTCACCATAACTCAAATATTTTCGTATGAAATTATAGAAATCGAAGATCCAAAAACAGACATAGATTTAAGGTAAACTGACATAGATTAAAACCATATTTCGAAGGTAGAAGACCAAATTTTAAAGAGGTTTTAATGCTTAGTCGACTCGATTACTAACCTAAATTAGGTCGGGCCGACGACGTTAAACCAAGCGCTTTATGGAGGCAACCCATAAGTAGTCTTTTATTTTAATTATATACAAATTAATGAGTCTGTATTATTAAAACAAATCTTACTACTCAATTTTTTTAATTAGAATTATCTCAAATTTGAACCTATATGATGAGATAAGAAAATATTCGGACCAGAGCGAAATTGGGCAATTTTACGAAATCTCGTCGACGGCGAGGTCGATTCTCGCCGACAGTGAGAACAGCGCATAATTACATTTTAGTTCACTAACGAGCTCGCCGACGACGAGAAACTGCCCGCCGACAGCGAGATCATGTGCCATATTTTAAAATCAGTTTTATAACCTGCCCGTTGACAGCGAGAAACTTCCCGCCTGTTGACCTCATTTTTGATGAGGTCTTCTCTTCTTCTCTTTAGTACTTAGGATCTAGCCTTAGACTTTTCCTTTGACTATCCTAGAGGATTAGAATTGGGACCCACCAATTAGAAATTCAAACCACTTCTTAACTCCCCGCAAACTCCACAAACTCGATTGTAGACCCTTAATCACCTAGAGGGTTGAAATCAAATGTGGAAGTTTAAAGGTCGAGTTCCCATGTGACTCTTCGGCCTTAGGACCGCCTCGCGTGGCCCTGGTCTCAGTGAAGGGCCGACTTACACACACACTACACCTATACACTACACTTTCACACACCTCCTAAAAACACACCCATACCTAACTTGACCTCCCGACTCATGAAGGTGATTCACATGGATGGTCCTTAACCCCTAAGCCCTCGGCTAAAGGGTTAAACAACATAGTGGATGCCTCAAATGAGTCCCTTCATGGCTCATGTGGGCTTGATATGGCTTCTTGGCTCAACCAAAATGATTTCATTCCACTTACAATTACCCAATCTTCAATTTTCCAAATTTTTAATTTTTGACCCCAGGGACCCTACACCCGCCTAGCCTACCCAAAACTCTTGAAATTACCCAAATCCTCCAAAATTTTCAAATCACCCAAAATTCTCCAAAACCATTCCTAAACATTTCCTCACCAATCAAATTGATCATCCATAGCCAAAAATACCAAAAATTCCAAAAATACCCCCCAATACCCTCCAAATACCCAAAATGCCCTTCTTAGCCAAAAAATCCAAAAATTCATAAAATTCCCAGAAAATTCCAAAAATCCCAAATATTCCCAATTTCATTTTGTCTAACTACACCATGGGCCAATTTTGTCAATTTACCCCACTTTTATCAAAATCCCCAATTTGACCCATTTTTAACCCAAAGTGAACCCAATGTCAAACCAAACCTACCCAATTGACCCAAATTCTGGTCCAATTCAATTCTAAACTTCAATTCAACATCCCCAACACTAATCTAGACCAAATCCAAGCCCAATTTGATTGACATTTGAATCCAATTTCACTTTTGACCTTAAAGCCCAATTTGAACCCATGACCCAAACTTAGCTCAAACTCACCCAATTCAACTCCAATTAACCCCAAACCTTTTCTAAACCTTCCTTAACATCCCCACAAACAAAATGCTAACATAATTTGCCCAAAATTTAGACCCAAACCCCACTCAAATTCAACCCAAAGCTAAAAGACCCAATCTTGACCTAAACCCAAACCTAACCCAAATAAGCCCAAACCCCAAAATCAAAACCCAACCAAAGTCAAAACCTCTTTGAAACACTCCCATAAACATTTTCCAACATTAATTTTACTACAATTTCAACCCCAGCCCAACATTGGCCCAAGTTAGCCCAATTTGACCTACATTAACCCCTTTACCAAAGAAGCCCAAATCCAACCCAATTCAAACCCAAATCACTCCAAACTTGTTTCAAATCAATCATGACACATCCTTAGACAAACAACATTTATTTGGCATGGCCCATTGCAAATTTTTCTATTCAAAAGCCCATTTTATAACCTAAAAGCCCACTCCCTTAAACCTTCCTAAAAGCCCACCTTTACCAAATTTTAAAAGCCCAAAGTCCATTTCCAAGCCCACATGAAACCTTTTCTTCATCATTCCTTTGATAATCCTATTTGACCGAAGTCTTAAACCATCATGAAATCAACCCATTTGTAGCATCATGACAAATCACATCAATGGAATCCAAAGTTTTCAAAATTCCAAATAACCCTTTTCCATGCAAGTGAGCCAACCTTTTCCCCAAGCCATGAGCAAGCCAAATGAAGTCATGGAGCCATGCATAAGCCATATGCAAGCCATGGGGAGCCATTTCCACCTCACCATGCAACTTATGGCAAGGAGAGGGGAGCCTTTCTTAAACCTTCACTAAACCTTTTTTAACCTCATTCATGATACACTTTAACCAAAATTGGCCACCTCACCTTGGATGGGGACTTCACCACATATGTGAGGCTAACCCAAATGATCTCACATCAGCTCAAATCAAGCCTTGGTGAGTGAACCAAGCCAAAACCATGAATTGACCCAAATTGGACCAAAAATGCTCCTTACGCCCATGCCATTTAAATCCTTGACTTTACACATGGCATAACCCAATTGATTGCACCAAGATCAAGCTTAATCATGTGAGTTTTCCTCAGCAAAAAAACCATGATGAATGAACCAAGCCAACCCTCATGGCCACCCAAGCTCCACCATAACCTTCCTTATTTAAACCCTACCTCCATGACCAAGTGGAAGAGATGAAAAGATTACCTTGGGTAAACTCTGCCAAATTGTTCCCAAAGCTTCTCCAAGCACTCCTAAGCTCAATCCAATCATTTCCAATCGAGGCCTCACCTCTTCGACAAAGGTATCAAATTTTTCTCCTCCAACCGAGCATGTTTTAATTTTCTCGTAATTATTCACATGTTTTCGCATATCATCACCGTATAGATGTGTACTACTCGATTAAACGATCATTTAAAAAAAAAATCATTCAATTTCGTTGAGAATCGAGGGAGATATCAAGGTTTGATGTTGGACGGTTTTGGGTGAATAGAACTAGGGGAGAGAAGCAAGAACCGTCCGATCGAGCGTGTATCCAACTGGATGGCGCCGATGGAGTTGGACGGTAGCCGCATCCATGAACAGAACCGCGCCGACCAATCAAGGAGCGACACGTGGCGATTGAGTGTGAAAATGAAATATTTTATTTATTTTTGACCCTAAACTTCAAAAATGCATAACTTTGTATAGAAAAATCATAAAAATAAAATAAAAATACCATATTGCTCAGTGAATAGAGGAGAATAATGTGGAAAAGAAATAATTTAATTTCATTGAGTATTTGATTTTTAATAATTTATTTACTCTCTGCACATTTTCAATTCTCCATGCATGTATACTAATTCACTATGACAATGAGCATCATAGTGTTTTAAGCCTCTGAATTTGGGAACATTCCCTGAATTTTCCAAAGTCAGAGGCCATCCCTATGAAGAGTTATTGATTTTTCAACTCTAGGTTGCTAGTTTGAGTATTTTAATTCCAATGACATTCTTAAATGATCAAATCAGCAATGACAAACCCTGATCTGATCAACCTTTGACTCAAATGGTCAAACTAGATCAAAATAGTCAATTCATGACCAATGACAATCTCATTGACAAAACTGGTCAACCATTGACTCAAATGGTCAAATTAAGTTAAAATGGTCAATCTATGACCCAATGACCACTCTATTGACTCAATGAGCATCCCATTACCATTTATATTATTTAATATTATTTTTATTCATGAATAGCGGGAAAAAAAAAAAAAATCACAGCAAGGCCCAATTCCGTTGATTAATCAAGCCCCGACTCAAATTACAGGCGGATGGAGCTCGACTCGACTGGTATACACCGTTAGGGGGGACATTTTGCCACGCGACCATGAACGATAGCTGTTTCTAAAATTTCGCCGAGGAGAAACCCTTGTCTCCCTTGCTTCTCCATTTTTTTCTTTGCCTTCGCCGACGAAATATATAGGAGGGAAATGAGGTATTCCTTGCGCAGATTGACGCCGAACTTTCTTCTTCAATTTTGTTTCAAAATCTAGAGCTTCTAGTTTTTTTGCTATCGGCGTGAGTTCTCCACCGCAAGCTTTAAGATCAATTAGAAGGATTTTCTAATTTTTTTTCGGTTATTTGATCTGCTGCTGTGTTAGGCTTAAATTTTATTGGTTCTCTGGTAACCAAAAAAAGGGGGAAAAAGCAGCAAAAAAAATCGTATCTATAGCAACAAGTAGGTTAGGATAGCATATGGTAATCTTTGTTGTGTGAATTAGGAGAAAATAAAACTTAGCTCTGCTGTTTGACTTATGCTTCGTGTTCCACTCATATTTTCTCCGTAAAGTTGCAGGTTTATTTGCAGGAGATGCAAGTGAACACGGCAATGCCGTAGGACCTGCAAGCTTAGGCTGCAATGTATGCAAGAAAGCTGAAAAGTAGAGGGCAGAGTTGGGGTTTCCTACTAAGTCGATCAAATAATACACCTAGGTCAAACCCTAAGATCAGGTCCCAATTTCATTCATGCAGAAATACAGACTTTAGAGAAATCTTGCCTTATCAGAATGCCGCTAGAAGATTTTGCTCGTCTGCAATGTCTTTGCCGACTTGTTCTGTAGAATTTTATAGTAGGTATCAGGCCGCTTTAGCATACAAATCATATAGATTTTATAGTTCGAGAGGTGATGGAAGTAATGCCAGTGAGGGAAAGCATGCGCCTATTCAGGATGCGTCTAAGTTTGGTGATGGAAAATCTGAAGTGGATAAAGTTTTATCTGATTCCGAGCACAACGACTTCCATGCACGACTTGGGGAGCATGAACAACAGGAATGGCTCAAAGCAGAGAAGCTGTCTATCACTAGCAAAGAAAAGGAGTCTCCTTTTTTACCAATGCGGCAGCGTTTTAAAAACGAGTTCTTGCGGAGAGTGGTTCCATGGGAGAAAATTACAGTATCGTGGAAATCATTTCCATATTTCATCAAGTAACGATCTCTCATCTACTTTTGCTATTGTTTTTTTCTTTTTCTTTTTTTATTTGTTGGTGTAATTTGCATCCTTAATTATAGTTTTCATTTGATGTAACAGCGAACACACTAAAAATTTGTTGGTGGAATGCGCTGCCTCTCATTTGAAACAGAGAAACTTCGCAGCAAGTTACGGTGAACGGTTGGCCTCTTCAAGTGGGAGAATTTTGCTTCAGAGCATGCCAGGTTTCTTAGCAAATGTCACATGAACTCTTATATCTCTATTAGCTTTTTATTCTTTACATCCCTACAATAGTGCTATTGTTTTTTGAAAATAGTAATAAAGTTGTTTGTTTTCCTCTTAGGGACCGAACTTTACCGGGAGAGACTAGTCAGGGCCCTTGCTAGAGATTTGCAGGTTCCCTTGCTTGTGCTTGACAGCAGTGTTCTTGCTCCATTTGTAAGTACTTTATGATTCATATTCGCAGGCAATAATAATTGGTTTCTCTTGGAAGAAGATTAAAGCCTGTTATTTTTTTCTTATTGTTGTTGTTGTTGTATGTTCTGAATCTGTGATGCAGGATTTTGGTGAAGAATGTGCTTCAGAAATTGAGTCAGAGGATGGGCATGTTGAATCAGGAGAAGGTTGTACGTCAGAATCAGAGGAAGAGGAGCACAATGAGGCAAGAAATGAAGAAGAATGGGCAAGCGGCAGTGAAGCAAAGTCAGGTGAAAGTGATGATGATGATAGTGTTGATGTGCAAGCTTCTACAGAGGCTCTTAAGAAACTTTTGCCTTG
Organism: Papilionanthe hookeriana x Papilionanthe teres; assembly: GCA_022702705.1. Taxonomy (NCBI): domain Eukaryota; kingdom Viridiplantae; phylum Streptophyta; class Magnoliopsida; order Asparagales; family Orchidaceae; genus Papilionanthe; species Papilionanthe hookeriana x Papilionanthe teres. The sequence goes on along the minus strand of CM040425.1, from coordinate 64,429,284 downwards.
TAGCCTTGAGGAATTTGCAAAGGTTAGATACTGAATGATCCATATTTTATTGCAATATGTTGAGTAATATTTTATAATTTGATAAAATCAATGCAGAATATATCTGGAGAAACTGAAAGCACGCCGACATCTGCAGAAACGGATGCCTCTTCAGAAGAATCAGAAAGGCCTCTCAAAAAGGGTAATATGCGTTAGTGCAGCTCTTATGGAACTTTAGCAAATTGTTTCTGGTCATTTACGTACACACCACCCATTTTTTATGTATTTATATGTCTTACACCTAAAATTTGTTTTTTTACATTTATACCACCCATATCTTTTTTATCACATCAACAATATCATCTTTTAACTTTTAAAGAGTGAAATACACGTTTCATGATAGGTAAGGTGGTATGTATGTAAAAGTTCGAGTTTAGGTGTTAGGCATGTAAATTCATAGGAATTGAACGGTATGTATGAAAACCTTCCAATTGTTTATCTCATCCGATGGCTTGCTAGGCTTGTACATGCTAGTTTGACTGGGGGTTTCTCATTTTTTTTCTTTGCTTGTTTTCTGGGTGTTTTTGAATGATTTTTCAAAGAATGATAACCAATGGCTCTATCATTTGATCTTTTTAATACACCTGCTAGCAGCATAATATTTATAATGAGGGTTAAGTGAAACTTGGCAGATATCATATGTTCTCATGCTAATACGGAGAAACAGCTTACAATTATTTCTATTGAACATTGCCATAATTATTATTTAGGCGTTTTGCTGTGGTTTATTATCCATATGAATAAGTTAGAATTTCCACAATTTAAATATATGATTTTAACTATAGACATTCACACTGCTCTTGTGATAACCTAGGCAATATTTTAGTAAACTTATACCGATCAAATTTTTATTAAAATCTTTATTCTTCTTTGTCCAGGTGATCGTGTGAAGTATGTTGGGGCTTGTGTGCTAGTTGGAGCTGAAAAAGAGTATTTAAATTCTAATTTTATGCGGATAGTTCTTTTCTATTTCAGTTTTCTACATAACATTAATGGAACTATTAGAATGGATCTATTGTTAGCAGTTTTGAATTGACATAATTGGTGGAAATCTATCATTCATATTTGTTGTATGCTTATATAAATGTCCCTATGCTGGTGCGTCTGTGGAAATCTTTCACTTGCTGTAATTTATTGCTTGTAGTACTTGAAATCCTCAGAAGGGATGCTTCAGAACTTAATATGATTGTGATTAGATGTAGGCAAGGGTCTACTAGGATGTCTCCCATACACCAAAACATAATCTAGTTGGATTGATAAGTAGAATAGGGTAGTTTAGGATGTCACCCTTGGCAATGCGCCGCAAGTTTGTTTATTTGTAGAAAATTTATTAATGGTTTGATTAGCTCTAAATCTAAGGTTAGATTTGCTAGTTAGAATTTCGGGGCTTTGAATGGGAAGATAAGATAATTGGTGAATTCAATTATTGGAAGAGAAATACAAATTACTTTTTGACAAGTAACTAAATGAAAGAAAAAAATCTGGAGACGCTGAAGATTGCAAGATCCTGTATGTTAGAAAAGTTAGCGATAAAGACAGGTTTGGGATGCTGGTGGATAAAGAGTGGAAGCCAATTAAAGTTAATATGTTTATTATTTGGCTGATTTTTATTATGATAACTATTGGTGTGGATATTTTTACATGTGGTGAGTGCCTTTGCTCCTAAAGTTGGATTGTTAGAATAAAAAAAAATAATTTTTGGGATAAATTGATGACCGATTGTTGGATTCCAAAGATGTTTGTGACTTTGTAATAGAAGATTAATTGTAGTATAATTCATGCACTTTATAGGGTCACAAGGATTAGTAGAGCCCATATTGATAGTATCCATCCTAGAGATTTATGTTGCAAGGAATGTGATTCTAAATATTGTTTAATTTAATTATTGGATCGAAGTTGCCCAAAGGAACATGCTCCTAAGCTTAGCTATATTCCAGGCATAGTCAAGAACTCTCTCGATTAATGAATTAATACTTACGTTTATATGAATAGAATTAATGGGGATTTAGTTAGGTTGAAATCAGAATTTCTATGGGCTTTATAAAGGATAAATGTGTATGATTTCCTATATCTTTAGTTCGCGAGTTTAGATTCTCCCAAGTTACTTGCTGAACTCAATTTATGATGCAACTTTTTTTTGGTGTACAAACAACTTAACCACATTTAATATACTGAAATAACTGCTGCTCATACTTGGGTGAGTTTATTTTTTTCTTTTTATTATCAAATTCTAAGTATAGGCATCACAAATGATACTAATGTTGATGATTGTGACATGACTTATGTATGGTACACTTGTTTTTTAAAATTTTGTTTAACATCCAATAACTTATTGCATTGTGTGCTCACAACATCCATATAATCTTCATTACTTCTCTTTAAATGTTCACGCTATCCTGATTGTTAGCAAAATATTATCACAGGTTCAAATTGGGGAAAACACATCCTTCATATGGCTCAACTGATACCTGTACTTTTTTAAGTGGCAGGTGTGTTAAGGCTCCCCTATTTGTATCGGTTGGTTTTTAGACCAATTGTGGAGAACCTGTCTACTAGGATAAATTTAGAGCCACACCACAAGCTAATCCACTTTACTTGCAATTTGAAATAGGGAGAGTTATTGAATTAGTCTCTTCTGTTTTTTTTTTTCTTTTTTTTCATCTTCACAGTTTTAGGTTTGATAAACGCACAAAAGCATTATGGACTTGTGTAACCTATCTTCAGAAAACTAAAATTGAAACTACAGTATGTGGATGGATATTTCTCAGTAATTCAAATTGTTGTTCTGATTTTGAATACTATCTGTGTTAATTCTACTGAGGTTTGGAAAGTGTTATTGGTATGCTTCCAGTTATTTAAATTGTTGCTTTGATTTGAATCCGATCTGTGTTGATGTTATTGAGTTTTTGGAAGTCTTCTTAGTTGTCTTCCTAACAAGATTCTATAATATATGGCTCTTATCCTTTCCTAGTGAGGCCATTAACAATTGTGGATCTAACCATAGATTTCATGGAAAGAAAATCTGATTCCTGCATTTTGGTGAAATAATTTTGGCTTGTGTTTGTCTACTTTCTTCTATTCATTAAGTGCATGATGAAGCTGTATAAGTTTGGTACAAACGTGTGGCGGTTTATTTTTTCCTTGTTTCTCTTATAAGCATCCCTAAATTCTGTAATTTCTTGCAGGTCTCTGGCAACTGGGCAACGTGGGGAAGTTTATGAAGTTAAAGATAATCATGTTGCTGTGATTCTTGATAATGCAATGAATGAGACCGGAGGAGATGATAAGGGAAAAGATGAGAAATTATCTGTTTACTGGTTTGACAGTATGTTTCTATTCCACATATTATATAGTACCAATCTTGATTATTTGGAGTTGGTTTCATCTTAAAGTGGTTGAACTTCAAAAATTGAATGTAAATTATTCTTTAATAGTTTCAATATTGCATTAATTCTATTTTTTCTCTATCCACTTGCTTAATTGTTTGTGTTCCAAATGATCTCAACATTGCATTTTCTATTGTATTATATGAATCATCAACGCAAATCAATATAGGCCCTTGGTTTTTTATTTTATTTTATTTTTTTTTAAGAATCATCAAAAGCTTTGCAAATTTGGCGATACTGGATATAATATACCATGCATAAATAATTGAGAAAATCTTGAGATAACCGCACTACAGGAGTATTTCATGTGTTCATGCTTGTAATGGCATAGTTAACATGTTCATCAGGACATTTGTGTTGAAGGCTGACGTACTTAATTTTTTTTATCCCTTTTTAGTTCAGGATATTGTGCGTGATCTTGACACTGAGGCTGAAGATTGGTATATAGCCCTTGAAGCACTTTGTGAGGTGATCATTTTCTCCAATTTGCACTTTGTGATACCTTTTTTTATCTAATTAGCCATTGATTTAAGCAAAATCTGCTTTATATCATATCCTCATAATTAGATCTCAAGATTTTGTTTGTGATGAACTTCTTACTGATCTAGCTGAAACACTTGATTGCTTTTTTGTTGTTCTTGTCTTCTTTGCAGGTCCTACCTTCCTTGCAGCCACTTATTGTTTATTTTCCCGATTCTTCCAAATGGCTGTTGAGAGCTGTTCCAACATCGAGCCGTAAAGAGTTTATTAATAAGATGGAGCAAATGTTTGAACAACTTTCTGGGCCCGTTCTTTTGATATGTGGTCAGAACATTTTAGAAACAGGGTCTAAAGAGAAGGAAAAGCTAGTACGAACCTTTTTTCTGTTTTGGATTGAACACTTTTGGAACTTTTTCTTTTTTTCAGACTTGAACCTTCAGATTTTTCAATTTGGCATATTCTTCTCTTCACTAATATTGGTTTTGCATAATGCAGACATTGGTTGTACCACAAATTCGCTTTTCTCGGCTGGTAATTGCTATCCTTTTTAATATATTTTGTATACTTTGGCCATTTAAGCAACACATTTAAAATTATTTGTCATTAAATGCACTTTATACCTTGCCTTCTCAATTTCCTAACTTCATGCTATTCTGTGTTGTATTCCTCTTTCATCATCTCCTTGAAGGACAATACAAACTTCTACCTTTTTTGTGGATTTTAAGTTGCGCCTGTTCTTTCACTGCTATAATACCTGGTTTATTTTGCTGCTGCAGTTTAAATGTTTAGGAATTTGCTTATTGCTCTTAAATACAGTAGTTATCCCATCTGTTGATCTAAAAAGTGAGAGCTTTGATGTAAATTGATGTGTCAACATGGAATATTGCTTATTGCTAAGAGTATTAGTTGATTTATATTTTAAGTTACCCAAGCAGACGAAGTCTCTCTTCGTTTGCCATTTCTTGCTCCACTCGTTTCCTTAAAACCCATACTCTTATCTTTTTATTTACATTGCTGATTGAGTTTTCGCTAACTTGTCACTTTTTTTCTTGCAGCCTTTTCCTTTGAAACAACTAACAGAAGGATTAAGAACACCTAAACAATCAAAACAGTGCGATATGAGTAAAATTTTCAAAAACCCCATATTCATTCATCTCCCTAAGGTAACGATATTAACTTATCATATTTTGTGCTTTTATTTTTTTTAATTGTTCTTCGCTCATTCATTGTTACATCAAACTATTAATCATTTATCTCAGTTCATTAGGTTATAAAAAGTCTTGTTTGCTTATAGAAAGAGATAAAATATTTTGAATGGTTCTAATGAGATTTGGCGCGCGGTTATTTAATTTTTTTAGTTTTATGCTTTTTTCTTGTCTTCCTTGTGTGACACGGTGAATTGATGTCTCATCAGTCTTTTTTATGAAGGATGTTATATAATCTTGGTTTTTTGATGCACATTTAACATGCAACGTAGATTTGGATCTTGTTATCTGAGCAATAAGCATTTATTTATCATCGTAAAATAATTGTTTAATGTCAAAATCTTTATTTTTTTTTAAAGGAAAGCTGCAAAGGTTAAAGTTGAATTTGGACGAAAATATTTCTGGCATTCTGTTAATAACAGGAAAGTAATTGATTAGGAAATTTATGCAGGCAATTAATTCCATGCAGACGAAGGAAAACCTGAGTCCATAACATTTGATCGAATTCAATAGCGCTTTCAACTAGTCACAATATATGAAAAGAATCACCAACCATTTGGCTGAATGGTTCATTTATAAAGCCATTTGTTAAATTAAAAATTCAATAAATACTTTTTTCTTTTTAAGTATTAAGTTGCATCTACTTGCCCATGACATCGTGTAATTTTATATGGTCGTGTTTTCTTTGAAGTCAATTTCTTATGCGACTCTGTAGTAAACTTTTCAGGATTTTGGCAAACTATCATATTAACACGTTTTTTGAAGTCCACTACCTTCTATTGTCATATTAAACCACTATATTCTATTATCATATTAAATAGACTTGTGATTGATATATTTGACAAGAATATTTCAATGAATATTTTTGTACAAATCATTCATATGAATAATTGGTAATTTTGTGAAGATATGATTCACGTAAAGGTGAATGAAGAAATTTTAGAATTGCTAGGCAACGGACTAAGAGGGGGAATTGTGCAGAATAAAAATGTATATTCTTAGTTATATTCCACAAACTTTCTTTTGTTAATCGACAGTCTGCACAAATATTATGTCTATACCATATAGATGTATTACCTAGTTGAGATGTAATCGAAAGGATTTAATGTTAAGTATAGTGCATCATACATCTTTCGAGTTAATTAGACACAAGGGAGTTTTACTTGTCATGTTTTGTTGAAGTCAGTTATCATGAATGAATTCATTGACATGTTGATGCTATTTGAATTTCCCAATAAGATTCTTTCTGTGATTGTGTGAAGCAAGAATTGAACAACAATAAAAAATAATTATTTGGTTTGATTGGCACTAATTTCTTTTGATAATTGCAGTCGGCACAAATAAAACATGAATGTGTAAGGTTTCTTTTGATACTTGACAGTCTGCACAAATACTATGTCTATACCATATGAATGTATTACCTACTTAAGATGTAATCCAAATGATTTAATGAGAAATATAGTGCGCATTATGCATCTTTCGATTTAATTAGACACAAGGAAGTTTTACATGTCATGTTTTTTTGAAATCAGTTATCATGAATGAATTCATTGACTTGTTGATGCAATTGGATTTTCCCAATAATATTTTTTCTGTGAATGTGCAAAGCTAGAATTGAAAAATAAACAAAATCATTATTTGGTTTGATTTGCACTGTATTTCTTCTGGTAATTGACAGTCTGCACACATAAAACATGGAAGTGTAAAGTTTCTTTTAATAATTGACAGTCTGCACAAATACTAAGTCTATACCATATGGATGTATTACCTTGTTAAGATGTAATCCAAATGATTTAATGATAAATATAGCGCATTTTGCATCTTTCAATTTAATTAGACACGAGAGTTTTACATGTCATGTTTTTTTGAGGTCAGCTATCATGAATGAAGTCATTGACATGTTGGTGCAATTTGAATTTCCCAATGAGATTTATTCTGTGAATGTGTAAAGCAAGAACTGAACCCACAAAAAAAAAAAAAAAAACATTATTTGGTTTGATTGGCTGACATAGGGATTGTAACATCATATATTTTTTAAAGGAGTAAAGTGCCAAAATAGTTCCCCGACTATTTATATGGGGCCTTTTTAGTTCCAGAGTCTATAAAAGTGTCATATTAGTCCTTGTGCTTTTTTAATATGGGTTACAATCATCTCTATCAAGGACTCTTTTAGACCCTCATTAAAAGAGTTTGTTGATTAAATGATATTTTTTTAGATTTTGGGACTAAAATGACACTCTATAAAGATTTTCTATTACTTGAACACATTTTGCCTTTCTGAAAGGGTTGCTCATCCAAATTTTCTATCACTTGAACAACTTGTGCTTGCATCATATGTACAGTTTCAAATTCAAAGATAGTTTCATATGCTTTTTAAATTATGATCTTTATATCAAAATCTAGTTTTAGATTCAAGTTTGGACTATTATTGAATTTAGGTTAAATTATATGTACAAGTTTTGGTGCAAAGTAAATTGGGTATATGTCGATCCTTAATGCATGCTACAATTTAGATTCAAATTCTATGCACAATATAACTTCAAGTTATTATTGTTTCAAAGTTAATTTAATGCTGGAAGGGTTCTGGTACAGTATAATTTCCTTTTTATGCTCACCTTTAGTAGTAGCCTCAGACTTATTTATTTTAATTTTTTTTTATGTTTGTGGTGGTGGTGGTGGGGGGGGGGGGGGTGGGGGGGGGGTTGTGGGGGGTGGTATATTGGGTGCTTATTTGTTATGTTTATGAGTAAATATGAATGCATATGTGATATGTGAGATATGTAAATACATGAAAGTTTTGTGGTATGAATGTAAACACCCCTAAAAAATAAATTGCTTTTATAAAGACTTTTTGACTCGCACAAATATTTGAGAATTTTAAGAGATGGAAAGTAAGAGATGTTATTTGAGGAAAAAGTTCGAGAATTGAGAGAAATTAATTTATGATCTAGCATAATGCATATTTTTGCCTTGATTTTGAAGAATACAAGATAATTAAGTGGGGAAAGAAGAGATTGAGACATAAAAGGTATATATATGAAGGAGATCGACGATTGGTTCTTTCCCTACTTTCTTAACAATGTTATGAACTAAACTGAATCAATTGGTCTGGTTCAACTTTATATAAGCCTAGTAAAAATCATCAATTTTTATTGATTTTGAACTACACTTGATTTGCTTCCAGTCAGTGTGACTATTTGGCTGCTATTTTAAAGAATTTCTTCGCTCTAGCTTCTTTTAGCATGAACATTAATTGTCTATTGTAAAGGTGGCCATCTTTTCCACGTGAACTTTAAAGGGACACCTTCCCTAGGTCTTTTAAGACCTTTTTTTAAGAAAGGAAAAATTTCTCATCATATTACTCTTTGTAGTTTTCTTGTAGTAGTTGCATTAGCCCTATCTCTATTCTTAACCTTGATATCCAGAGGGCATTGTGTTTTCTTCTTTTCAGGGAGAGGATCAACTCAGAACTTTCAACAAACAAATTGAAGAGGATAAGAAACTAATCTTATCAAGGAATAATCTTATTGAGCTGCATAAGGTTTAGTTGCTTGTGTTCATCGTTCATTTTCCCAGAAACTTCTTTATTGGTATTGAAACATGAAAAACAAGCCAATCTGCATTTTTGTGATAATTTAGGTTCTTGAAGAGCACAGCCTTTCATGCCTGGAGCTTTTACATTTGAAGACAGATTGTGTTTTCTTGACAAAGCAAAGTAAGGGAATAATATAAATTCTTATCCAGTATACACTTGCATTGATTTTTGGTATAGGAATAGATGGATTTTTTCATCATCATTCATCATCACTATTATCGTAAGCCTTATTCCAACAAATTTGGGTTAGGCTTATTGATTGATTGTGAAGTTCTCTTTTTATCGTTACTGTTATTGCTTAACTATGTGGGGTTAGCTCTGTGGTTTCGAAATTACAATTCAACATGTTGTGTATCTACCAGTATTATTGGTTCGTTGTGTGAGTTCTTTGTCGATCGTTAAAAGAAAAAGAAAAGAAATTGAAACACAACCGTTAAAAGAAAAAAAAAAAGAAATTGAAACACAACTTGCTCTCGTCCCAAGATTCGATTACTCCTCCCACACTTTTCCTGGTCAGCTGAGGCTTTTATTCAAGCACAAACTTCAAGTTCTCTGTTCTACTTAAGTTTATCAATCGCGGCAGAGCCACAACGCTTCTTTTTCTCATTTTTCAGTCTCCAAGCCTCTCCCTGCTATAGCCCATCTTGTTCGAACTGAAGCCCTAGTCTTCTCGTCTTTTCATGCTGCCTAGTTGAACCGACAACCCACACGAAATCTCCTTTCTTATTCTCGGATTTCTACCTCAAAACTCATCATTTACCCTATGCCCCGCTCTCCCTCTCTATTGAAATTTCACCTTCGGTTCTCCTCTTCTTTTGTTGTCCCCTGCACCGAATCCTCTTCTTTGTCACATATTGCACCGAATCCTCTTCTTTGTCACACATTGCACCGAATCCTCTTCTTTGTCACACATTGCACCGAAATCCTTCAACCCTGGCTTGATTCTATCTTCCTCCCCGTGGGAAACCTTGAACCCTAGATGAAAATGTTCACAAAATGAGTGAGATATGTGGGTAGTGTCTTATCTACAATCTAATCAGCCTTGTGAAACCTTGAACTAGAATACCAAATACAAAGGTCTCAACTCAACAACGAGAGTTCGGGGTTCAAATTTTTGGAGCCCACAGTCGGACGAAGAATTTTGGAAAATCAAATTTTGTTTTAAATTTAATCTAATTTATAATATATATATATATATATATATATATATATATATATATATATATATATATATATATATATATATATATGGATAATTGTGATATTGAAAAATAGTATTTTAATTTTGAACAAGAAAATGGCGAGATCGAATGAGTCTCACATATTTAGTAGTTTGGATGACTGAGCGCAATACCACAAGTAATACACTATCCCTAAGTAGGCTTAATCACATAAACTAAAGAATTTGTGACATCCGTTTGGTCTACGAAATATTTTATGTGAGGCCGACAAGTTTTCCTACCTAATATAAGGTTTAGATAGGGTTTATTTTACTTGAGTTTTTATTTTTCTATAGAGGCAAGCCCCTATTGTTATCTTAAATGACCGAATTCACCTAAGAAAACTCTCGATTAGTGATTCTATCTTCAAGCATTCAAAGTTTAGGTTTTCAAAGTAGGACACAAAAGAGTGAAAAGAGAGTGGCTCAAAATAAGAACAATTATTTTTCATGAAGTCAAATGAACGAATAAATAAGGGATGTCACGGATACGAGAAGAATCTCTGTTACTTCTCATCTATCCTATTGTTTTGCTTTATGTCTTTGAAATGATGTAATTTAATGTTTAATTCTGCAATTTATTTTAGAATTTAAAACTTACATTCGCATGATATCCCATTGTGCAAATGTCCTAGAAAGATAAGAGACTTTGCACCGTACCATACAACAACCTCAGAATCCTAAAAGTGTTGGAACTTATACTGCACAACAAGGTTGTGCAAAAGCTTAAAAGACAATGTGAGGGTTTACGTTACGCTAAACAAACTACCTCGAAGCTCTATGGGTTATGTTATTTATTTACAAAAAGGTTTAGCTGATTAAGACTTGTTTTACTGCTGTTGATCGTCATCCTTCGTCTTTTACGTCACGATCGTGCTTTCTATGAAGACTTGCTCTTTGCCCCCATGTAGTAGCAGTTTCAGGTTTAGTGCCTTATATGTGAGTGTGCAATATTATTAAGTTGGTGACTTGCTGCTGTGTACCTCCTAAACTAGGCTATATTCTAAAGGTTTTATGAATTTTATAAGTATAGGTATAAAATAAATGTAAAACACGGTAAAGAAATGCAATAGAGAGTACAATAAAGGAAATAAACAATAAAATGTACTGTAAAGGAATAAATAAATAAAATTAACATGTAGAAAGTGCAATAAATAAAATTAACATGTGTGCCTAGAGGTCTTTGATGCTGCTGTAAAAGTTTGTATTGCATATAAAAATAAATAATTATAACAGAGAGTTTAACAGATATGACAATTGTGCATTTATGTAAAAAGAATGAAAGACAACGCGTCACACAGAATACTCGAAGAAAAACGAAGGAAACAAACAAGAAATCGAGGAAACAAAATCTTAAGCATTCCGATCGAGTTAGGCTCAGCTTAATTATTCTCAAAGGGATTCCGAAGGCAACCAGCTGTCATCCCCGTATAAAGCCCTACATTCAGCTAGAAATTTCCAACAAGATAATATTAGGAGGGCAATTCTTAGCCCCGTACAGGTAATTGACAAGTGGGCGATTATGTCATATTGTTTAAAGTTTGTAGTTTGTCATGCATATAGGCAAAACTAATTTTCTTTTATCTAGCAATCAAAAGTATTTACGTTGTAATGAAAATATATGTTTTATTGTTATAGTTATATATTTTGTGAAATGAATCATCCACGAGTCGATCACACTGCCTGGCTAGGTTCGCCAACAGCCTAGGAAGGTAAAGGGCTTCGCTACCCTAGTGCCAATGAATAATATATACATCCTACACTCACACCAGGTTCCTAAGTTGAGTCACGGTTTGTAGGATGCGATATTATTCTGCTTGATGTGCAGATGTGAGTCATAAACCCAAAATCGTCCAACTTACAACCTTGCTTGATGGTTCATATATAGCGACGACTATATATGCTTGCGCCTAAACCAAACCAAGAAGCAAGAAAATAAAAGAAGAAAAAAATGAGATGAGAGAGGAGGGACCAATCCATCCGAAAGAGCAAAAATGTGAAAGGTGGATCGGCCCTAAAATTTATTTTTTGCCTCGAGCGGTATGCGAACCTCTCCAAATAACACCCAAATTAGCTCATAAATTGCCACAAAACAGTAAGAAAAGCCCTCCAAATCAGCTTATAAATGGTAGGTAAAACCCTCAAGATAAGCTATAAAAGATGACATTTAATCTTTCCAAATGATAGACAAATTAACCCCAAGAGAGACATTTTAAACATTTCAGAATAACATCCAAATCAGTCCAAAATGTGCCACATAACAGAAAAAAAGTCCTCAAAGTCAACTAACAAACAATAGGTAAAGCCCTCAAGATAAGCTAGAAAAGATGAAATTTAATCCTTCCAAATGTTAGGCAAACTAACTCCTAGAGAGAGGCATTTTAAACATTTCCGAATAACATCCAAATCAATCTAAAATATATCACAAAACAACAAAAAATGTCCTTAAAATTAACTAACAAACAGTAGGTAAAGCCTTCAAGATAAGCTAGAAAAGATGGTATTTCCATACATGTCCAACAAATCTCATATATTTTCATATGTGACATTTACATATTTACCACCCACACCTTGATATTCCAAAGGAAATAGCATCATTGCATGCATAAGTAAAATGTCATGTATAGGAATTGGAGTTCAAATGTTAGACATGTAGACACGAAAGAATCAAGTGACACATATATAAATCTTCTTCGCTAACAAACGAAAGTGTATAGAGCTTTAGATTTTCACTTTCTTCCACAAATTAATAAAATAAAGAGCAAAGAAGACATCTCAACTTTCCAACCTTTGTAAATAAAACATAAAAACTCTTAGATTTTTCAAAAGTGAAACATCAAAGCATTTGTAAACTTTGCAAATTGAATATGAGAGCTTTCAAAATTTTCAAGAATAAATCACCTCAACTTTCCAAGCTTTGTGAAATGTAAACTATACTGTGGCCTTAATCATGCTTTAAAATTATTCAACTAAGGAGCAAGTAGAAAGCAAAGGAAAACTCTCAAGTATCATTCTAAGCGCAAGTTCTTGCAAATACAAGTTCCACCAAACATTCCTCTCCTTTCTTTTCCTCTTTTTATTTTTTATTTTTTATTTTTTATGAACAATCATGTAAAGCAAGAAGCATATGACCTGACTTTTCAAAATTTTTTTTAAGAACTAAAAAGAAATATAGAATAGGAAAGCTATGCCTAAATATATATCAGCAAAATGATGAAATAGAGTGAGCATATAGAGAGCAAGAAAGCTCCCAAAACATCACCTTAAAAGTGCCAATATAGAATTTCAGTCATGTCTAAATGTATTTGAGCAAAATTATGAAATAGAGGGAACAAGTAGAGACCAAGAAAGCTCTCAAAACATCACTTTAAAAATGTCAATATTGAATTTCAAACATGCCTGAATATATTTCAGCAAAATGATGAAATAGAGGGAGCAAGTAGAGAGCAAGAAAGCTCCCAAAACATCACCTTAAAAGTGCCAATATAGAATTTCAACCATGCCTAAATATATTTCAGCAAAATGATGAAATGGAGGGAGCAAGTAGAGAGCAAGAAAACTTCCAAAACATCACCTTGCTTAGCTTAAAAAAAGGGGAAAGAGGATAACAAAAATCCAAGGGCAGCAAACACATCAATCCATAAACGATTTCAGCAGCACTTCCCCCTTGCCAAAATTCCAACAACCCAATCCTAACCCTAACTAGGGTTTTTTATAGGCAAGCAAGAAAGGGAGGGATCATACCTACCACGGTGAGATGGCCGAACTAGGTGACGGGAGAAGAAGGGACGCATTTAAGGAGAAAATGCGGTCTCGAGAAGGAAAAGAGTTGGACTGGTAAAGCCTTGCAATTGGAGGAGAGGATCGGTCTGGCGGCTAACAAAGAAGAGGAGGGGTCGGGCTCGGCGAGGGGCTCTGCTCGAACTAGATGGCTCGCGAAGAGAGGCGCGAGAGAGGGCACAAGTAGAGCGAGAGGGAGCCGCGCGAGCTAGGGCTTTTGAATGGAATAGAGGACGCGAGATTCTGGGGAATACCTGGGTTGCGCCTGGGAAGAAAGGGGCGAGCGTGCATGAGTTAGGTTAGGGATTTAGGAAGGAATGAAATGCCCTTTTTTATTAATTTTATAATATTTAATATTAAAATCTCTTGATTCACGCACTTTTTGTTCGTGCATGAAATCATAGCAAAATAGATGTCTTTTCTAGTTAAAATCGACGTATCGGACGCACCGACACAGTCCGTTTCGTCAATCAGGGTCGTCTGGATAAGTTTATCGATTTGCGTGCAATTTGCTCGTGTGCGAAATTATAGCAATACGAGTGTCCTCGGGTAAAGTCGATGTTCTGGACGCAGTGGCGCAGTCCGTTTCGTCATCCGGGGTCGTTTGCGCAAGGTCACTTTTTTTTTCAACTTTAAGTTCAATTTTAGTCCGATTTTGCGCAACTTAGTGAATTTGTGTATTTTGTGTGAGTGTGTTGATAAAGTCAAAAAGGTGTTTCCCTAGGGCTTGAGATCCTATTGGGAACTCTCTCCGAGTCTCCACATGGTGGTCCGTAACCACTCGACCAAATGATGATGGTCCGTGAACATAACCACTCGATCAAATGATGATGGTTTGAGATCATCCATGTGAGATACCACAAGAGAATCAGCAACTAGCTTGAATTTCTAAAAGGGGTGGGTCCCAGCACTAGTCCTCTAGGACTGTCAACACAGAAAGTTCTAAGGCTAGATCTTATGCTCTATGAAGAGGAAAGAAAGACCTCATAAAAATGAGGTCAACACCCACATCTACTATATTTTCTTTACACAACTAAGTTTTGTGTAATATCGCTGGTATCTAATGTCCAGTTATATTTTTGATTTTTTGTATTTATTTCAGATGCTGCTTCTCAATGCTAACTTTTAAAGTTTTATTGATACCATCTATGTTGATAGTGTCCTAGCCAAGTCAATATTTGTGTATAGTTATTGCATTGGATGCCCTTTTTTAACTGCAGAAGCGGAAAAAGTTGTTGGGTGGGCTAGAAATCACTACTTGTCTTCCGTCATTCATCCTTCTGTTAGTAATGGGAGACTTCTGATTCCCTGTGAAAGGTAATGTTTTGTTACCTTCTATATGTGGAAATGTGAAGGCTGCTTGGGTTGTTAAACCTAAAATTATTTTCGTTTCTTATAAAGTTTGGAGGTTGCCATATCAAGGTTAAGGGAGCAGGAATCAGTTTCAACGAAGCCCTTAGAGAGTATAAAGGTGATTGCTCATTCTTATTCACAACGATTTAATTCTTATAATTACAAATAAACTGTTGAAGGTTTGATAAATTGCATAATTTATTGTAGAATCTTGCAAAAGATGAGTATGAAAGCAATTTTGTTTCAGCGGTGGTCCCCCCAGATGAAATAGGTGTCAAGTTTGATGATATTGGTGCTCTTGAAGATGTGAAGAGAACTTTAAATGAACTTGTGACGCTTCCTATGAGAAGGCCAGAGCTTTTTTCGCATGGAAACCTTTTACGGGTTAGAAAACCTTATCGTTCTAATTCTGCTTTTCCCTTATTGTCAAATTTTGTTTCATCTAGTTGGTGAGCTGTGCGATCTTCTTTTCAGCCTTGCAAAGGAATTTTGCTCTTTGGCCCACCTGGAACAGGTAAAACACTTCTTGCAAAAGCCCTTGCAACTGAAGCTGGAGCAAATTTTATCAATATAACAGGTTCTACTCTTACATCGAAGGTAAATTAGATTCGTTTCAAGCACTATTAGTCAAGTAGAGTTTTTCTTGTAAATATTATTCTGTTTTAAAGTAATTCATTGGTCCTCTAATAGTGGTTTGGCGATGCTGAGAAGCTCACCAAGTCTCTTTTTTCTTTTGCTTCTCGTCTGGCGCCGGTTATCATTTTTGTTGATGAGGTAAACATTCATTATTTCTATTTTATTTAAATTTGCTGTGTTTCTATTTAATTTTAATCCAATGCATTTACTGTAGGTTGACAGCTTACTTGGTGCACGTGGTGGAGCTTTTGAACACGAAGCAACAAGAAGAATGAGAAATGAATTTATGGCAGCTTGGGATGGTTTGAGGACTAAGGATAATCAAAGGATTCTTATTCTCGGTGCAACAAATAGACCATTTGATTTGGATGATGCTGTGATACGCCGCCTTCCAAGAAGGTAGGGATTGGAACATTATGCTATATTCTTGCATTTTATAGAATGGTTTTATGTGTTTTCATTTTGATCTCTTATTTAATCAAAATTGTTATGCTTTTTTTTTTTTTTTTCATTAAAGGATATACGTAGACCTTCCAGATGCAGAAAACCGTATGAAGATCTTAAAGATATTTCTTTCTCAAGAAAACCTTGACCCTAGCTTTAGATTTGATGAGTTAGCTAATGCAACAGAAGGTTATTCCGGAAGTGACTTGAAGGTAAATAAAGCCCTTCAAACTCTTTCTACAATTGTACTATTTGTCACTTTTTTTTTGTTCTCTATGCAGAATCTTTGCATTGCCGCTGCATATAGACCTGTCCAGGAACTTCTTGAAAAAGAAAAGCAGGTAGTGTTGTTATCTTTCTTTAGTTGTGCTAATTTTTAAGTTTCAACTAGTTTTTTGTTGAGGCCGTAAGTTGTGATTATTTAATTTCAAAACATGTCATAGAATGCTAGGTTGAACAAATTGGAAAATTTTTGCTTGATTGATGGCAGCTATGTGTAGACAAATAATTTTTTAGGGAATAAACCACATCAAAGGAGCGAAGAAGTGAATATCGTAATTGGCGTTGTGACTGCAGAGATCCAGTGAGATAATCTAATATGAAAAAGTTAGCTGTATTTGTTAATTACTGCATGAATATATTGATACTACGTATACTAGATTAATTTTCACATTGTAAAGGCCATGCACCTTCATTTTGTTGTAAGAACACACCTTAAAATATAAGATCAAAAGTTGTATCCTCTTGTAGATCATAGAACTTATAAAGCTAGATGTTGTGTTTTCTCATGGGTCTGGGTGCATTGAAGTTGATTTTAACTCAGATCTTCTATGAAGATGTTTTCTTATTGTAAACTGTAAACATCCCAACTGAAGAACATTTTCACTAATGTCACATTTGATTCTCATAAATTATGGCCGAGGAGGTTTTAGATGTAAGTTGCAAGGCTTTAAAAATCAGATTGGACTGGCTAGTTCAATCGTTTGGACCATGATCCGGGCATACGACCAGTCCTGGTAGCCTCAAGAACCATTCTTGCATCAAATCAGTGAAAACCGATGAGAACCGCCAGTTTGACGGAAAAATTTTGGGTCCGTCAACCGTACATAGAGATACGTACGTAAAAAAGTACATTGGGGTTAGACGTGGGTTACAAGGGGGTCACAAGCGTGTTATAATCTCATTGTACCTCCCTTACAACTCACTTGTAACCCGCTCTTCTATTTCATCCATTTGTACACGGGAGTTATACGGGAGGTACACGGGAGGTACACGAGGGTTATAACCACTCTTTTGTAAACCCCGTGTAACTCCTATGTAACCCCCGCGTACTTTTTTACATACGCATCTCTGCGTACGGTTGACGGACGCAAATTTTTTCTCAGTTTGACAGGCCAGTGGATGAATCGGTTCCTGTTATATTAGAAACAGCTAGTCCGAATAATCTTTTCAATCATTTTTAATTCAGTCAAATGGTTAAAATTTTTTATTTAAAAATTAAAAATAGTTTATTAATTTAACCTTATAATCATGGATTTTAAAATTTAAAATGTAATTAACATGAGTTTAATCAAGGTACAATATATATTCCAACTATAAATTATTTTTTTTAATTTTATATCTCAGCTATAATTTTTTTTTTAAATATATTTATCTCTCACACTCTCACTGTTCAACCTTCGTTGTTCTATTTAACCTTGAACATCTCTTATCTCAATGTCCAGTCCGCTTTTTAGAATTTTCTTTAATTGCAAGAATTCAATTTTTTAGAGCCTGTTCTTTGTTTAGATGTTTAAAGCACATTGTTGTTTTGCATTTGAAGGATGTCAGTTTTTGAAATCAATCTTTTGTTGATTTCATGATCATTTATCGTTGCTTGCAGCATCAATCATCTCCTTAATCACTGTCAACATCACATAGCCTAATTCTAATTGTTTGGGTCAACATTATGCATCTTCATTTGTTGATCTTTCTTTCTTAACTTTGAGGTGTTTAAAACATATTGTCGTCATCATTTTGTGCACCTGTCCGTGACATCTTACATCCACCCCTTAACTTTTTTACTCTGCTGACAATAATTTTATCCACCATCTAATTGTGCAAATTCTACTCACTTTATATGTTCGAACCATCTAAACATATTTTTTATTACGTTATTTTTAATTGATGTATCTTTAACTGTTCTTTTAACATATTTATTTGTTTAGCCTTTTAATTTTGTCAGAAATATATTGTAGAAAAATAAAACATTGGAGAAAAATTTCAAGATTTTTTTATTGCTCTTTTTTTATAAATATACATTCTGAAGGTGCGTTATAAAACTAAAAAAAGGGCCATTACATACATGACACAATTCTCATTTATTTACCTAACACCTAAACATTCATATTTATATGAATTCCGCTCAAATCTTTAACATCACATAAAAATATCACATCACTATCTTCTACACTTGATCTTGTAACTGTTGTTTTTTTTCCATCTTATGAGAATTTTTCCCATGAATAGAAAATATTCTTAAGCGGACTTTCTATTTATCAGTGATCCAATATAGTGTGCATTTGTCTATCATTCAAATTTTAGCATATCATGTTTTTTTATATAATTTCCTTTTCTTGGATTGATTTAAAATATCTGAGAATTTTATAGGCAACATGAAGTGGCAACTTTATGGGTATGTATGAATTAACTTACTAGAGTTACTGTGAATGTGATCAAAAGATAAGTGTGAGATAAATAGATTAATTTTCTTACGAATCTGATATTTTCCCACATCTACATTTGTTCATTCATTAAGGTCCAATTTTTATCTTAGTTTAGTTCGAATTTAACATGACTTGCGTTGTTATTTTTTTTTTTCTTAGTTGACCGATAAGATTTTTTTTAGGAGAGACATATTCCTTGTTTAGATTGAACTACTTGCATACCTAAGAAATATTTGAGTGTTTCTAACTCTATGATTTTGAATTCTTCACCGAGCTTTTTTTATTATGATTGCTGTAATAATTATATCATCAACACATGTAGTAAGAATTTAGACTATCCTTAAGGAGATTTCTTTTGGAGGAGTATGTTTTTCTTAGCTTTGTTTGTATCAACTCCCATCACAGCGTTTATAAATTTGTAAAATCAAAGTTCTTATTTTCCTATTTTGTATATGGCCATTTTCAATCTCTATATTTGATTCTTTTTTAAGGATCTATAAAATTTTGATCATGAAGATTCATTTGCATCCCACCATATTCTTTCTTTAGTAATATAATGATCTCACATGTATAATTTCTTTTCTAACGCATTGATATTTCCTTTCATAGCATTTCTTTCATAGCATCATTTCAATATCTATTTTCGAGTTTCTTAAATAGTTTGTGGAATGGAATGAGGTTCGTGTTGATGTTGGTTATAAATGTTGTGATGGAAAATTTATGAAAGGAGAGTTATACTAAGATATATGATATAAATGAGTAGCAGCAAACAAATCAATATTATCTAGTAATCGTTCTGAGTTCTAGACTTGCTGGAGATTGTGGTTAGGCTATTTCTTGGATAGATCTAAATGTGTACAACTTATATGTGTAGGATTTTGAGCTGTATGTGTATCAAGATATGTATCATCAAATTTATCTTAAAGTTTAGAATTCTTCTCTTGAAGATGAGTTTGAGCGAAGAAATTATGTATTTCATTAATAGTGACATCCATTAAATTGAGAAATTTTTATTGGGTAAATTATGGTCTTGTACTTTTTGTTTGGCAAAATAATTATTGAATACACACTTGGGAACTATTGAATCAAGTTTTTTTATGTGTTGTTTATGGATATGAACATAGGTAATGCATCTAAGAATTTTTTAGAGGATCTTAGAGAAGTTATT
Source organism: Papilionanthe hookeriana x Papilionanthe teres (assembly GCA_022702705.1). Taxonomy (NCBI): domain Eukaryota; kingdom Viridiplantae; phylum Streptophyta; class Magnoliopsida; order Asparagales; family Orchidaceae; genus Papilionanthe; species Papilionanthe hookeriana x Papilionanthe teres. Next base: position 64,409,274 of record CM040425.1, on the reverse strand, counting down.
TGTAGGAATGAACTCTATCAAATAATTTAGAGGGTTTTTAGAGTTAATTACTCTATAGGGCATTCAATTGATTAAATAGGTAGTCATTGCAACATTTTTTTGCCCATGATCATTTTGATAATTGATTGTGGAGGAGAATTGTCCTAGTGACCTCAAAAGGCAGCAGGTTTTTTTCCCCCTTCAAAACCATTGTTTTAGGGAGTGTTTGCGGAAGAAGATTTGTGGATGATACTCTTCCTGAAAGAAGGCGGATGATGCCTGATTAAAATAATCACAAGCATTATCAGTATCAAAAACTTTGATGTCAGAATTTTATTTGTTCTTTATAATTATCGTGAATATAGGGAGCATGGTGTTATAATTGAATGGTTTTTCCCATATCATTCAAATGCATTTATCAATAGAGGTGATAAAATCAATGGCTCCAGAGATATGTAGGTTTTAGAGGGCCCTTAGATAGCTGAATGAATTAACACACAAGAATTTGAGGATTTTGAGCTGCTTTCAGTGAAGGAAATACAATGATGTTTAGGGATTTAAAAGAAAGGTGCGCTAATATATAATGGTGTGCCTAGATGATGTCGACGAGGAGTGGTGAAGGACTGTGACATTTAATTTTTTGCCTTTATTGTGTAAAACATTCCTTCCTTGTCTGCCTAATTTTGTTTCTAGTCGTGAGGTTGTAAAGATATAATGATCAGTAAAGAATACTTTGTGTTTGTGGTCTTTGTTCTGCAACAGTTGGAGATTAAATTGGGATGTTTCTCTGTTCTGCAACAGATAAAGATATATTTTAACTTTTATTTTCTTATTATTAGTAGAAGGCTTGTAAGTTTGATATGTATTTGTTTTTTGATTAGTGGCTATTGAATCTAGTGTCAAGAAAGGGAAGAATTATTGAACCCACTAGAAACACAAGAATTATAAATCACATAATTTCTAACGAAATAGCAAGATTTGTAAAACTTTTCAAAGGATTTGAGAAAACTCTTTAATTTATTAATTTCTTTTGAGCCGAGTCCTCTGGACTTCACTAGGGAGTTTTGGTTCTATGTTGTTATTGTTTTTGTTTTCTTTATAGCCCTGGGGCTTTCTGTGGAACTTCCAACATTTTTCTTATGTCTTTGGAAACAAGATTTTGTTCTTTTTTTTTTTTTGCAGTAGTTGCATTAGATATTGTCTTTGGAAACAAGATTTTGTTCTTTTTTTTGTAGAAGTTTTTTTGACCTAAAATCCCTTGTCTTGGCATTCAAAAGTTGTCTATAGATCTCTTGAGGGTCGGATCATTTAATCATATATATATATATATATATATATTGCATAAGATTAGTATCTAAATTTGTCTAAATTTTCTGCTGAGTCCTACTAGGAACGCAAAAAATCTTTCATGCTCTGTAAATTATTTGAGGATCATTGTATGATCCCACCATCACAACATGATATCTTGTGATTTTAGTAGTAGTCTAACTCTAAATCTTCGTGGCATTAAAATATTTGATGATAGGTATGTTATCTTTTTTGGCAGTGGTGAGTTTTTTTTTATTTTGTTGAAGAGTGTAGCATTTTATTAGAATGAAAGGCAAAGTATAAATCTAAAACTCAAAATTGAAATCATTTTGAGCTTGTATTCTACATTTTTTCATTTTTTTCCCATCCTATTACAAATTTCATCGGGATATCTTAATACAAATCCGGTGATGCATTGCTTAAAATAATAATTTTCCCGCAATTATTATTGTACCCCAACAATCTCTGGATAAAAAATTAAGTTGAGGGCTTGATTAAGAAAATTGGGAAGAAATAAGTATAAATAATATATGGATTACCAATTTGCTGGCATAAAATGGCTACTTTTGATTGCCAATTATAATGTAATTGATTTAATTTCTCATTGGTGTCATATTTTATTTCATTTTGTCCTCGATTATCTTAAGGATTATAAATCCTAGTTTAATGATATTATTCAAAATATTTTTATATTTCTTTATTTGTTAAGGGTAGTTTACCATAACGCCTATTATTCTCATATAGTGCGTACGTTAAGATGACTGTTGAATTAAATATTGAACTAAAGCACAATGAACTTATAACCTCATGTGCATGCTCAAGTTTTTTTTTTGTTCGTTGAGGTTTTAGCACATTGCCTCAAAGCTTTATTAAATGCTTTGAGGAATTAACATTAATGGCAATGAATTACTATGTAACTTTTTAATTTATCTCTCCTTTGAATATTCCTCTTGCTTGTTTTTTAGTACATGTATGAAATTTTCATTATAACATTGTCCTGCCCTGCACCTAATCGGTGCACTTAATGAAATTCAAACGTGGAGCTATCGACAAATTTGTTGCCTTTGTTTATTGCACTTTGATTTTATAATCATTTCATATTGTTTAGTTGTTTTTAGGTTTGTCATGTCATAAATTGATAATTGATGATTTTTCATGAGATAACACTTGGATTCATAAAACGTGGCCTCTTGGAGACTTAATAAATTTATATGGCATTTACTTGCGCAGTTCTTATGGATTTACATATCAAACACCGTAACATCAATTTTTATATTTATAACACCCTAATATTTCATATCACATAAAAATAACACTATCACCAACATTTAGAAAGTGAAATACTCTTTTTTACGCATGAGTATAGTGATATAAATATAAATATCAATGTTTAGGTGTTAGATATATAAATGCATAGGTATTGCGTGGCAAGTATGTAAGTCTTCCTAAATTTATTGTTAATGAATATTCATTCGTAATGATGCATTGCATTAAGGTACTAATCAACAATCATCTAAGAATTTTTCAAGAAGAAATTAATTTTAGATAATATCTAAAATTATTTGTAAAGTGTCCACATATCCAGGGGTACATAATATATTAATGACTGTCCTTATTTGAATAATGCAATCTAATCGTTATTGTCCAACTGTCGTTACTCTCCACTAATTTTTCAGCAATCTCTATAATTACAAGATCAAGCTTGATTTCCAATTTCGTAATCTTGGCAGTTTCAATGGAGGAGAAAGCGTATTTTTATAAATTTACTTATATATTGGATTATTTTCAATTGGGTAGTCCCGTGTGTTTTCTCTTTCTGAATTTTCCATATAAAAACTTTGGTCTCCTGCAACCTTCATTCTTGTCCGTCAGCTAGGTCTTTGTGAAATTCGAGACTTCAAAATTTTCCTCTTCTGCTGCTCATATTCTAGCTCCAGCAATTTTAAATTTACATACATAATACTTATAATTAGCCTTTCCATTTAACTAATTTACCTTAACTCTAGCTTTTTACATTCTTATCAATGTGTTTGTTATTATATGTAAATGGTTGTTCTCATTACATGGAGTATCACTTTCATATATAGTAATTAATATGGTACCTAAGAAAATTGATTTGACATGCTAAAAATGTGAAAAAGAATAAACTGAGAATTCCTTCTCTTTGTTCCCCTCATATGAAGAATCATGCTCCATTTTTTGTTTTTAATTGAAGCTCATGAAGCAAAACAAAGCTCCATCTTATAGATCAAATAAACTTTCTTTGCTCTGAAGATTCTCTCACGCATGTCATTGACCGCACGGTTTTCTTCATAATCACTTCACCAGTGAAGTAAAAAAACATTAAATATTTTTCTTTGCCTTCAATTTCTGTTCTTTCTCTTCAATTTCTTTCATCATAATTCCATTTATTTTGTATGAATCAGCAATGCCAACAGTCTACAGCATTCTCATTGAGGCAGCTTGTGCTTGATGATTTCATTAAAGCCAAAGCCAAGGTACATGGGATCATCCTTTATGTTTGCTTTCATTGAATTTCGTTTCAGGGTATTTTCATACAAAACATGAAATTCTTATTATGTATTTACACGCCTAATAATTATTTTTTTATATTTTCTATTACTCATCAAAATTATAACTAAACTTGCTGCCTGAAATGCACATTTTCATCTCTGTTTCGATGTTATTTTTACATGAGCATATTATACTAGTAAATATAAAGAATTAGTTGTTAAAAATGTAAATAAATAAGAATCTGAAATATTTCCGAGGGAATTGTTTTTCTTGCTTCACTTTTTTTGCTTCGAAGTTGATGCACAATTCAGAACTCTTATTTCTGTTCAACTTTCGACCAGGTGGGAGCTTCTGTTGCCTATGATGCTGCCAGTATGAATGAGCTAAGAAAATGGAATGAACAATATGGAGAGGGAGGCAGCAGAAAAAGATCACCTTTTGGTTTTATGAACTGATACAGACAACAGCAAGCCGTTCATCTGTAAAGATAGTAAGGACTATGTTTTAGAAATAGTGCGAGGTCCATTTTATTCTCATTATTTTTTTTAAAAAAAAATTCTGAATCATGTATGAACGGTTTAATAAATTTCAGTTAAGCTTCTATTAGAAGGAAATAAGCCGTTTACTGCTTCACTGTGTTTAGTATATACATCTTTTCTGATATCTAAAGATTGGAGTGGTGTGTGTAAATATTGAAGTTTAGGTGTGAGATATGTAAATTGCTAAGAATTTTGTGCTATGTAAATGCCCCACATAGCACACAATTCTTGTGTATTTACATATTTCACACCTAAACTTTCATATTTACACAGTATTTTGGTGTTTTGAATCTATACATGAAAATTGAAAATATGTATTTTACTTTTGAAAAATGTTAAGTGTTATTTTTTATGTGATTAAAGATGTGTGTTACGTGTGTAAATATGAAAATTTAGACGCGAGATAAGCAAATACATAAGAATAGTGTGTTGTATGTAAATGCCCATGACCCCCCATAAAAAAAAATATGGGCTATGATGGGATAGTTGTATGATGTATTTACGGGTATCAAAATGTTTGATTGTCACTACAACATTTGTATACCTCTGTTTTCTGAGTTGTTTATTTTTTTTCTCAAATCTATTGTTTTGATAGTTATTTTATTTTCAATCAATGTGCTGCCCATTTAAGCTCAATTTGTTTGCTATTTTGCTACATTGGATTGCTTTAAATTTGATGAATCTCTTGTCGATAATGCATTCTAACAGATTTAATTCATACCTTCCCAAAATTGTCATGGCTTCCATGAAACTCATAAAGCTTTTAAAATTAAGCTTTAGGGTGAATTATTGGGGGATGATTGCTTACGGCTGGCTGACTTTCTTGTTTTGTGTAATAAAAATAAGCTGCCAGATGCATTATAAGCTTAGGAGTTGGGACGTGCAATCACATTTCTCATCAAAATCTTATTAAACTTTGACTCACTGCATCAGTCACAGTAGCATTTATCAAGTAAAAGGTTATGAGGTTGAAAGGTTGGTCTTTAAACTTAAGGGGTTTTGGGTTCAAGAATTTATATATTTGTTGTAGCTGTGGTTAAATTTGCTCGAATTTATTCAAGAGAAAAATGTTACTCAATCATGAAACATATTTTATTGCTCCCGAGGGCTATACAGCTATTTGGCAGACATTTGAGGTCCGTTGGGGCATAGGGCGTCTCAATTTCATATGTACCGCCCAATTCTTATTATATAACGGAAATGCGTGCGGTCGAATGATTGGTCGATATCAAAAAGGGCGCGTGCCCAACATATCAATCCTGATTAAACAGAACAAATGTCCGAGGCAAGATTGGTCGAGCGGTGAGATTATGGTAGGAGATAGCTGACCAAACAACTAGAGACAGACCCGCTCGGTGACTGATCGACCCAAGGGTCATTCGTTCAAGGTAGAAATAGGGAATTGCCGAGAATGCGCTAAGAGGTGAATCGTTCGAGACCAGCTGTCGAAGGCTAAGTAGACAAAATTTAAAAGAGCATAATCAACATTTTACAGATGATTACAATGAATAGAGGAACATTAAATATAAATGGGACCCAAAGATAAAAAAATTGGCTTGTATTATAAAATATCTCTCATTCTTACACTCCATTTTTTAGTTGCGATTTACAAATAAATTTGGGTTCAATACCTTAAAAGGTGTAGTGAGCATGGATTTTTGTCACAAATAAGAAAAGGAATAACTCGAGGAGAAGAACAACAACCCTTGGAAATCACTAACAGCATGGACTGCATGTGAGACTTTATAACTCAACAAATGATGGAGTTCAAAGAACATATGATAGAGGCAACCAAAAGTGTGCTAGCCCTAGAGAAGATGCAACCACCGCGACCAACAACGTACCACAATCCATGAAGAATAGCTGCCCAAAATGCAAAAAGAATCTCACATGTCCCCGAACGGGAGCAAGATACTTGCTATCCTCACGATGCGGTGCACTGCCTAACCATCGTAGGTACGAACACATCGGAGCCCCGCTGTCTGCGCAACTGGGGAACACTTTCTCTCAATATTGAAAAACCACTCATATACTTTTATCAAACCATTAATACGCTTTTATTTATCAACTCGCATGCTTTTATCTATCCACTTGACCATATCTCAAGTTAGGGAAGTTCATCTGAGTGCTTTGAGCAGTTTGATAAAGCATGCATCCTGGGACCAAGCAAAATGGAACCCGACTTACTACCTTTTAAAATCGACAGTATACCTAAACCTGAAAAAAGATGTCTATGTTTAGGAGTGGGTCCATATCAAACCAAAGAAATGAGAGAATCATACAAACATGAAATTAGAGCTCACTAAAGCCACTTGCACTTCTTCAGTCAAGCACGCTCACATCGCTTACTCACCACAATCGGCAAAGGATGTCTCAACTGGAGGTTGAAAGTATGCGCGCCCAATCAACTCCAACCAAGAGGAAGGGATTCTCTCGCAAATGGGATGGATTGCATGTTCCAGTACAGGAAAAAAATGGTCTTTAGAGTCGATGTGCAAGAAGCTCGCCGTTTCAGAATTCAATAAACTAGAAGTTAGAGATTCTAGTGGAGGCGGGTCCAAACTATTCGACTCGCATTTCTCCATCATCCTGGACCTCCACACTTGGCCATCATTAAAATTCTCCTTGAGCAACACTCACTGCCGTTCTCAATTGCTATGCAGATCTGGATAGAATCCCAAAAATTATATCGAAGAAACTATAACGACACATTTAATGTGACTCCTTGAAGTTTTAATGGCTTGGTGACACATCATCCTATTACACTAAATTCTATAAACTACTATGGTACTCAAGAAGTTGCTTGAGGAATTTGATTGATCAAGTGCATGAACATTCAATAAAAAAGAACCGATTATTATTGTTGTCATTATTCTCTCAATCATTCGGCTTCCTTGGACTACTTGGTTAAACCACAAATATAATCAATATTTCAACCGCCCCTCACTTATTAATTATTTGCTTACCTCGCAACGCCCAAAGCACTGTTTCACTTCTTTTCCCTTCACCCTTGGATTACAAGTCAAGCCATTATAACAAGATTTCCACTTTTATAGTGACAAATTCCGTATTGAGTAGCACGCGAATCGCCGCAGAGGTGAGTCTAGATTGTTACCTTCGTGAAGACAGTGATAATATTTAATTAATAAGTTTTTCATAAGGCATGATCTGTCCAGGGAGACAACTTAACTAAGAAAAACAAAACCTAAGGCACAATGGGTAGAGCTGAGCTAGACATCTCACTTTGACACATCCTTCTGGTCAAATCACACTACTACTGAAATTATGCTCCAATCGACTTACTAAGTAGTACATTGATAATTGAGAACTTAAAAGCAAACAATAGAAATCAGACTCATGGGTTTTCACATAGTAGAAAAAAACTAAAGAATATGAAAATAAAACCTGCTTCATTAGCAATTTGTGTTACATATTTCATACTAAAAAAATATAAAGTTCTATCATACATTAGATGACCTTCGATCACTTTTCTCATCCCCCTCCCTTTTGTCATCCACATCTTCTCTCAACTCAGAGTTGGTCACTAGTTCTGCAAACCTCCACTAGTTTTCCCATTCATAAGAGATTGGTCACTGCTTATTCAAGTGGAGAAGGCCATAAAGGATCCCCATGCTGAACATCTCCTTGAATTCAGGCACAATCTCCTCTACTAATTTTATCATAGATAACTAGCTTCTTAGTGTCTGATTCTCTTCATCCAAGACATCACATACCAGTGACCGCTGATTGATGGTTGATTTCAATTCTACCTCCAATTCTCGTGCCCTACTGGCCAACTTTTTACAGGCCTGACACTCACAATGAAAGGAATTCAATAGGGTATCAGCAGCCTGCCAAACCAGCACACGCCGATGGGCAGTCTCTAATGATAGTTCATTTGGATTCAACCTTGAGAAGATTTTGGCCATCATTAGAGAGGTAATGACATAACCCAGGGTGGAGGTGTATCGAGTAGAAATGGATTTTTTAGAATTCCAATACTTTTTTATGTCGATGATAGCATATCGACCCCGCTGAATCATCCTCACATTCACTTGCTACCATTGTACAGGATACCACTTCAACTAGGGCTGTCAAAGCGGCTCGTTGCTCGCAAACAACTCATGTTTGGCTCGTTAAGCAACTTGGGTTCGGTTTGTTTGTTAAGCTTATTGAGCCGAAAACGAACAAATTTTTAAACTTGAAATATAAATGAGTTGAATACGAACAAATATTCGTTCGCTCGTGTTCGACTCGAATTGACTTGAAAAGAAATAAATAAATTAATAAATAAATAAAAATATAAATATACTCAATATTCAGTGGTGTTATTGGTGTTATTCCGCGGTGTAACACCGAATAACACTAACAACACTGCGGAATAACACCCGAGAAACACCCACTGTGTTATCAATGTTATTCCCCCGTTTGACGTGTTATTGGTATTATTCTACGATGTAACACAGTGAAATAACACTGATAACACCAATAATACCATGGGATAACACCAAGTAACACCTGTTGTGTTAGCAGCTTTATTCAGTCGTCCGCAATGTTATTGGTGTTATTCCACGGAACAACATCGATAACACATCAATAACACCCTATTAACACCTGCGCTATTTGGGTGTTACTCAGGTGTTATTGCGGGTGTTTCTCGTGTGTTATCACTGTGCTATCGGTGTTATTCCATTGTCTACGGTATTATTGGTGTTATTTTGCTACGTTTTTATATTCTACCGAGTCTATTTCGAGCCGAACACAACATGAATATGTTATTCGAGCCAAACACGAACACATTGTTCACATGCAATTTGGAACACGAGCAAAATTGGAGTGAGTCCAACACAATCCGAGGCTCAGCTCGCTCAAGCTTGGCTCCTTTACAACCCTAACTTCAACCGTAATGCCCTATAAAAGATTGTTTGTTTGTGTTTTAGGGTGAGTTCTTCTATATGGACCTTTCCTTTACTCTGACGCTCCTTTTCCCAACGGGCATCCTCAGATAAATCTATTGCCCTTGGCTTTAAGCGTCCACTCCTCTACTAACAAAGCTCTACTGGAAGCACTCCTCTCCTTCAAAGAAAGGAACCCTCACTCAGTAGAATTGATACCAGGTGAGGGCACATCCACAAGATTAGATGTGACTTCTTCATAGTGACTCAGCTAAACCTTATATAGGCCAAGTCTCGCGTCAACGGCCAATGCTTCTTCATATGGACTCAACCAAGCTTCACCTCAATTAGATATACTGGTAGAATGAGAAATTGAGTAAACTAAATTCTTATGTAGGAAGTCACTGGTCAGTTTATCTTTCACCTTCTTAGGAACTATAGGCAAATCTTGCTTCTCTCACATGGCCAGCATGGCATCATAAACCCCCTAATTGGCCTCAAACATTTTTGGTATACCTTGGGGGCCAAGACTATGTTGATCGTTGGGGCATTAAGATAATGTCAAATATCCAATACCTCTCCTAAAATTCTATCTACCTCCAGTTGCAGCTTAGGCAAAATTTTAGGCTTAACCTCTACGAAGTATGTGATGTTTAGAGTTGAGCCAACTAGCCATCCAAATTTTTTAAGTGTGAAACAGAACTTAAGCTTTCAAACCTTCTCTTTGTTCTCTAAATGTTGAAAATGAAATCACCCGCTAGTGAAAATTTGGTGTACCCGTAGGATACAGTCGAAATTTGAACGGACGATTGAAGAGCTTGATCGACCAAAAGATTCCCTTTTGATGTAAGAAAAATCACAAAGTCCATTATCACATAAACTGAAGTGAACATCATTTGTGCAGGAATGAACCCGTGATAATTAAATTTGTTACAATTTGTCGCATAATAGGAGTCGTAGGTCGAGTCAGAACTGATCCATGTAAATCACTCATCTTTGTTTAGTGTATTCTCCCTCTTGTTTGACCAAGCGGCTTGAACATGGATGGAAGGATCAAAGAAATGATTCTCTTGTTACTTCGAAACCTCCTCAGAAAACATTTTAGATGAATTGGAGAGACTAGTGGTCAAGGATTCTATTAGAGAATAGTAATGGGAGACAGGAGGAGTCATACGTGATCAATCAAAAGAGGCCACATCTATAAAGAAAATGCCGAGAAAATATATATGTTGCCACACACTTGTTTTTATAGGGTCGAAGTAAATCTCAGCCATCACAAGGAGGACAAGACTGTGAAATTCAAAAGAGAGTAAAGGAAAATAGTGGCATGAAAATTGAAAAGTCGAATAAGAAACTTTATTTCTTAAAAATTATTACTACAACAACTCGAACCCTGACTCAAATATGGGGGAAGGAAGTAACCAACATAGGAGTTTAAAGCCACCTTTGCTGAGACATGCCCCAACCAAACCAATAACCTAAATAAGGAATTCACTGCTGACCTAAACTAGCCTAACCAATCAGACTCGACTTGAACTTGGAGATTTTGAAGCAGCTCCTGCAAATACTCTAGTTCTCGTTGAAGCACAACTGTCATCTGCTTCAACACCATGATCTCCTCTTCCAACTACATCACGCGTGCTAACAAGGCCACTACCCTAGAACCTTGCTTAAAATTAGCTTTATGCACAAAATAGCTCTCGATCTCGCCCAACAAGTGAGCCAACTCCTCCTGGTCCACCCAGACTGCTCAAGTCTCACCTTCCCACACCTTCAAAAAAAGCAAGGGGATTTCGGGAAGGTCGACCACACTACCCTCAATGGGCTGATTATCCCCTCATGTCATAGGAGCCTCACCTAAACTCAGATGAACCCCATTGGCTGCCATACCTGAAACAATCATATAATACACATGAAAAGAATGATAAAAAGAGGAAGAAAAATACACACCAATGTTCTTAGCAAATCAGACACTCGCAACTACAGGGGAGCATTAATGAGTGAGGGGGTGATTCGATCTCCGAACAAGTTGAGGATCACAATTGCATGTTGAGTCATTAGGTCTTGGAACACATCAGTTAGTCATATACTGACGAAAACTTATCGCGTGCTCACAGTGATTGGTTGAGCACTAGTGTAGACCCGCTAAGCTCTCTTTCGGGCAGTCCTGAAAGCACCTACTTAACCTGTGGACAAGGGCATCCTCTTCTTCACCACAACTTTCTTCCTCTCATCCTCATATATCACTTTTCCCTTCTCCTCATTAAATAACCCGCGAAGCAAGATCATGTTTGTAATGATGGTTTGGGATCTTGGTAAGTTTTTCATTACAAATTTTGGAGTAATGAGATCCAAAGAGAAGGGTGAAACGGTTCATGCCACAAAAGTAACTAACAATAAGAAATGTGAAGCTAGTAAATTTGGAATGACGTCTGACCTTATTTATAAGTAATCAAGGGAACATAAGTCAAGGGAGATTCAATCAGAAAAGTCTTTTAATAAGAACTAATCTTCTGTTGTACTTCATTTATTGCATTCTAATTCTCTTGTTCTTATCGCATCACAAAACCTACTAATATACAAGAGAATTATAACTAAATATGTATAATGGAAAGATGTTCAGTCGGATCAAACAATCCCAAGTTGTGCATGCACTTAAGCAGAGCAAAAGTTTAAGGCAAGAAGGCTCAAGCTGTGAGATTAGGACTGGAGACAACAGATCGACCAACTACAAACTGACCTGCTCCACTACCGATCAATCACGAGGCCATCTAACTCAGGCAATGACTACTTAGAAGGTATCATATGTAGAGATTTGTCGATAACACACTAAAAGGTGAATCATCTGAGACCGGCTAACAAAGGCCCATTGACAACCAACATATCAAAGGCACAACTGACATTTTACATATGAGTATAATTTTTTTTGTAAATACATGAACAATAAATGTAAATGCGACCCAAAAATGAGAAATTCACTTGATTCTAATAAATCTCTAATTCTTACACTTTATTTTTTAGGCGTTGTTCACACATAAATGTTGATTCAACACTAAAGTATTTACATATCTAATACCTAAATTTGAATTTTTACAGTCATACCCTCAAATCTTTCACATCTGAAATGCCGCCATTATAATTTTTGAAAAGTGAATTACACCATTTCATGCATGGAGAATGGATAAAATATTACATCCGGACGCCGCACGTAGAGCTACGTGCGGCGTCCGATCTCAACCACACATCCCGCGAAGCATGTATGGAAGCCGGTCCCACTTCAAATTTAAAATAAAAATAAAAAAATTTCAGCTGCCGTAATGTGCGACTCTATCGGGACGCCGCACAGAGCTCTACGTGCGGCAGCCGGATGTAATATTTTTTCTGGAGAATATAGCATGCAAGTAAAAATTGAAATTCTAAGTGTTAGACATGTAAATACATAAGAATTTGGTGGTATGCATGAAAACGTCTTTTACCAAAATACCCACTCTCACATTAAATTCTCTCCAATGTAATGAATGTTATATAAAATTAATATGGCGCATGTCATATGCTGCGTGGAAGAAGGAGAACCAATGAGCATGCCTCACCTGTTCGATTGTACAATGAAAAGAAGCCGTGCGGGCCAACTGCGTTAAAGCGAGGGAGCCGTCCATCGAAAGCAGGAGCGCCGTTAATTACGACCATAACGACCGCCTTCGTCTTCCGTGCGCGCAGCATACTTGAGCCGAGCCGGACTAGTAGCTTCTAACGGCGTTATTTCTTAATTTTCTTAAAAAAAAAAAAAGAACTAAGTCAACTACTTGCTTTAAACCCAACTTAAATAAATACGGATACCACGCCATTTCTATGTATTTATATTATCTAATTCTCTATTTTATCTTTTCTTAACACGTTTAAAGAAATTGTTAGTATTTTTTTTTCCAGAAATGTGAGCTTAAAGAAGAATATGTAGGATTTGAACCAACTTGCGATATGAAGATTATACTCCCAATCACTATGTCTCAAATAAGTACACATATTTACTTAAGCGTCTACTTAGAGCGATACATGCGTTTCGGGATAAAGAAATTATCCCGAAACGCGGCTCATGAGTTGACTCATTGATCACTTTAGTGTAAAAAACCAAAAAGCAACATACAGCGTTTTCAAAAACGCGCGAACTAAACGGTTTGACAGCGTTTTCAAAAACGCCGCCACACTTATAAGCTGCCCCAAACGAGCCCTTAATTTGATAGCTATAATCAGAACATATAATTTTAGATTGTATATAATTGGAATTAAATTTCAAAAAAAACAAAAAAAAAAAGAATGTGAGATGCAATTATTCAAATAAATCTCAAATATTGTTTATTTATAAAACAAGCATTCAAATTTTATATGTTCTAAATATCGTTAAATTCTCATAAATTACCAGAAATATTGTTTATATATTTTTCGTAGTATGAAAAAATTTGTGATATTTCTCTCGATATTTTTTTGTATGCAGAGAATGTATATTATAAGGCCAATATTTACCAAGGTACAGTTTAACATGGATGAGTTTCTCGCATCCAGACACCATACATTGGTGTTGGGGTGCTAGTGGTGCCTCCGTACTAGGATGCTGTTGTTGGTTTTTGAAGGCTCGGTTCCAATCCATTTTTGGCTATTTTGGGCACCTAGATGCTTGAAATTGGTGCCTAGGTGCGGGGCTTGGTGCCAGGACTCAGAGTCGGGTTTATGTATTCCCTGTTTTAACCTCTGTTGAGGATGGTATGGGTGCCTAGGTGCCTAGCCCCAAAATCCTAGTTTTCACCGGATGTGCCTGATGATTGATTTTTTCGTTTTGTAAGCTACAAGAGACTAAATATAACTAAAATATAGTTCTCATAACTCCAAAAATAACCATATTTATGTATCTCGATCGACAAATTTCGGTCGCAACTGGTGCCTTGAAATGTCGTGCAGGTACGATGTTTTGAACCTTAATCTCCCCAGAACATCCACAGGAAGCTTCGATGGGTTCATTTGTCCATTGGAGACTCAATATGGATAGTTCACGATCTCTAAACACCAGAATGAACGTTGAACATGTCTTATGTCCTGAATGAGAGCAGGTTGTCCCTGACAAATTCAAGGCATCGTGGACCCTAATTTCATGCTCCGAACACATATCAGGAAGTCTCAGATAAGTGTTTTAAGCTACGGGATGTTATAAGTGTGTCGTGAGTCGTCCCGAGCCAATCCAGTGTACACCCTACACGTGTGATATAAAAAATTGATGCCAATAACGAGTTTCCCCTTATTGGGCATTCCTATTATTAGTGCAACCTCATTAGTAGTGAAGCCTAAGGATTTTCCACCAATCTTAACAACCTTCTCATCAACATCCCAATATTTTGAGAATTTTCTGCGTTAGTGTATTTTTATTTGTACAAAGGCATCTCAAAGAATTAGAATAAACTAAGATACTGCAAATTGATTACATTTTCATCGTCCAGGCTTCCACGTTTTTGGTCACATACTACTCTGATAGCGGAAAGTCTGCACAACATGTAAGCATCCATTCACTTAAATCCCTACAAAATAATTCAATGAAAGCAAAATAAGCACAAATTCATTATGTTAAAAGAGAGAAGTGTAAGGTATATATAAATAACGCATGTAGCATTCGAATATTTAATATCGCATGAAAAGTAAGTACATATAATTCAATGCATACAAGTATATAAATTGGTTTTTTTCTTTTTTGTGGTTTTTGGTGTGGATTAATGTTTACGGTATTGGGGTGGTATTGACTTGGTATTTGGGTTGTATTTGTGTTGTATTGGTATGATATTGAGGTGGCATTGTTGAAGTCTTGGGGGTGAATTCATGCATGTGATATTGAAGTGGTATTGTCTAGGCCTTAAGGGTAAATCAATGCATGTAGTATTGGGGTGGTATTGAGGTGGTATGGGTAGTATTGGGGTGCTTTTGTTGAGGTGGTTGGGGGTGGTATTGGAGTGGTATTAGAGTAATATTAGGGTGATATTGAGGTGGTATTTTGGTGATATTATTGATATGGTTTTGGGGGTCGTGTTGGGGTGGTATTGGGGGTAGTATTGTGGTGGTATTAAAGTGATATTCAACTGGTACAGGGGTGATATTGTTGAGGTTGTGTTGGCGGTCGTATTAGGGTGGTTTTGGGGTAGTATTAAGGTGGTATTGAGGTCGTATTAGAGGTGAATCAATGCATGTGGAATTGGGTGGTATTAGGGTGGATGGTACTAGGTGGTATTGAGATGGTATTGGAATGCTATTGAGGTGATGTTAGGGGTGGGTGAATTAGTGCATGTGGTATTGGGGTCGTATTGGGAGTGAATCAGTGCATGTCGTATTGGGATGGTATTGGGGTAGTATTGAGGTGGTATTTGGCAAGTATTGAGGTAGTATTAGGGTGCTAGTGAGGTGATGTTAGTGGTGAATTAGTGCATGTGGTATTGGGATGGTATTGAGGTAGTATTGGGGGTGGATCAATGCATGTGGTATTGGGGTAGTATTGGGGTGGTTTTAGGACAGTATTGGAGTGGTATTGATGTGATATTGAGGTGGTTTTGGGGGTGAACAATGTATGTGGTATTGGGGCAGTATTGAGGTCGTATTAGGGGTGAATCAATGCATGTGGTATTGGGGTGGTATTAGGGTGGATGGTATTAGGTGATATTGAGATGTTATTGGAGTGGTATGGAGCCGATGTTAGGGGTGAATTAGTGCGTGTGGTATTGGGATGGAATTAGGGTAGTATTGGGCAAGTATTTATGTAGTATTAGAGTGCTAGTGAGGTGATGTTGGTGGTCAATTAGTGCATGTGTTATTGGGTGGTATTGTGGTATTGGGGGTGAATCAATACATGTGGTATTGGGGTAGTTATGAGGTGGTATTGAGACAATATTGGAGTGGCATTGAAGTGGTATTGGGGGTGAATCAATGCATGTGGTATTGGGGCAGTATTGAGGTGGTGTTCCGGGTGAATCAGCGCATGTGGTATTGTGGTGTTTGTCTGTAAAACAACTCTTAAGGTTAAGTTTTCTACTAACTTTTGCTTGTCTATACAAACAACCCTTAAGGTTAGATTCATTAAATTAAACCTTGTCCTAAAATCATGCATCAAATTCTTACTCTGCAAACCAAACTTCACATAAGCATTGAAAACCAACTAAATTAAAAGGAAATTTTACTCATATACCATTATAATTTCTTACAATTAATTTTATATTTTCACATTCTTTAATTATTAAGACAACACCATATTCTTTTAAACTCTTTAATATCACAACAATTGACTTTGAAGGTGGCGGGCACATATGTAAAATTTTAAAAAATAGGATGATATATAAGCTCAAATTTTAAGTTTTAATTTTATATTTATACAACTAAAAATTAAGCACTGACAAATAAGCATAACCCATTTTTTTCTAAACCTAAAACCCATTACCTTGAAACTCAATAACTCCTATTTCTTCCATTGCTTCGGCATCCCGCAAAAACCCTAAAAAGTGAGTAATGAGTCTACGTGAGAGTCTGTCGACGTAGAACGATGAAAATGAAAACCGTAGGATCATATTACTTTGGTGATTGAGAGGAGAAAAGGCGACACAGAAGAGAGAATGGCTACTCACCAACAACGCAAAGGAGAAACGACAACTTAGCCGCGACGCACAAAGGAGAAGGCCACAAAGGCGACACAGAGGGGCAATCGGTGATCGGGAATGAAATAGAACCCTAGACCTTTCGCACGAACTAAAAATGCAGGTGCGGGTTTCAAGTTTTTGAATAGAGGGGTTCCGGTTGGGGTTCACTAACAGCGAAAATGAGCACTTTTTCTGTAAAAATAATATATAATGTAAGCCATTTTTACGGCTTCCAAAATTTTACTGGTGTCAGGACGCAAAACTACGTCCAGACCTACACAAAAACAATTTCTCCCAATCATATAGAAGACACTCTCTAAATTCTTAAAATTATACAAATGCTCATTTAATTGATTGATAAAAAAAAAATAATTTGGTATTAAATATTTATAGATAAAAAAATACTGAAAAACATGTAATTTTTATATCTGCTGCTTGTCGTATCGAGATGCGAGGGGTCATATTTGCTCAGCGATCGTAAATCAAAAGGACCACAACGTGCATGTCGCTGTTGAACAAAAGGCGAAAACAGCGACGTTGCATGGAAAATAAGAGAGCCGGAAAATTCGTACACGTAAATGTGTTTGATATTTTCTTGCGTGTGGCTTCCCTTCTTCTTTTGTCGACGATTGGCGCAGCTTTGATTGATTGATTGATGGATGGATTTGAGTTACAGCGTCCCTAATTGAATTGAGTTATAATTTTAATTATAAATAAATTAATATACATTAAGATTTACTTTTTTATAATATATATTGAGTAAAAAAAAATAATAAATGAGGCATTTACATACGTACCACCTAATTGTACATATTCTAAAGTTTAATTTTTTGCATTTACACCATCCTAAAAATTGAAGTTTATGTGATAAGAATTGAGTGGTTTGTATGTAAATCTTCCTTATTAGAATTTATATTGAGTTTTAACGATTTAATATTTGAAAAAAGTAGATAATATTTTTGGCAATTTACATTCATATCATCAAATTACTACTTATTTACATGTCTAACACTTCAAATTTACTTTTAAATTCATACCACCTAAAATTTTAATATCACAGTAAAAATATCAAGACTTTAATTTTCAAAGCATGAAATATACATTTCCATGTGCAGGTAAGGTGATATACATGTAAAAATTGAAATTTAAATGTTAGTGTTGTGCAATTTAGGGCGAACAAAACGTAAATCCAGAAAAAGAACACAGATTTAACGAGGTTCGGCAAAGATGCCTACATCCTTGGGAGCAGAACGGCGAATTCACTATTTCAGAGGAGTTACAAGTTCGGTTCAATACCCATAGGGTTACACATCTATTTATAGATAAAACCCACACCGATAAATTATTAAACACCCTCGTTCCCCTCAACCCACTAAATTCCAAGAGATACTCCTTTTCACAAGGAGAATCTTTATTCCACGAGATACTCATTTTCACCAGGAGACACACCTCTTTATTCCAAGAGACTCTAAATTTCCGGTATACGAGCCATACCTAACAGTTAGATATGTAATATTTTATATATTTGGATTGATTTATCAAAGAGAATAAAATAATACTATGTAATAATGGATAATTGAATGAGATAATTTAATAACTAACCAAAATAAATAAATAAATTTCATTTTATTTTATTTTGTAATTTTATAAAATAAGACAACGCCTATCACGTCAAGCATGTAAAGAGTTCGTAGGTAAATTGATTACTTCTCGGTGGTGGTGTGAGGGAAGGGGTCGAGGTGGTTGATGGGTCCATTGCTTGGAAAAGTTTGCCACTCATTAATAATTATCACTTATATGGCTTTTTTCTCTGATTGTTGCTTAGGGGAGATATTATATATCGACAGATTGGCTAGTGGACAAATATATAAATGGAATGTTTAGGAGAATTAGGGGTGTTTCATTTAAAATGAATGTGAGCACAAAGTTGCAAAATATAAGCAAACATGCTTGACTTAAAATAGGTGTTAACTCCATTAATTAGGTCTCTTTGGTTTTCACTAATTTGTTAATATTGGGATATTTACATATATCTAGCATCCGAAAAGCTAATATTTACGAAATCTAACATCTGTGTGTGTGATATTTTTGAACTAACAAATCGATGTATTTAAGCATGCCATGATCAGACCATTGAGAATTTGATACAAATGAAAAGTACGGGTTGGGGTTTTATTATGAATTTAGATATTTGAGTGAGAATTTGAAAAAAAAAATGGATGGACAGAGGAAGCTAGATTTGTAAATAACATTGTTTCAGATGCTCTCTTCGTAAATAGCTCAATTAATGTAATATATTTAATTAATTAATAATAGTATTCATTTTAAAATTGATTTAAAGCTCTTAAGATCTATATGCAGAGCCCTATGACAAATCACTTAACAAACCAACAACCGAATTGACCAAGTGCCAAGTTGACAAGTTATAGAGTACCAAGTAGCATAAATATTAACTAAGTCAATGGCATGCCAAATCATAATTGGTGCTAAGCTTGACATCTAGTATAGCTACAGGAGCCAACATGACCCAGCAAAAGGAAAAGAAATAACACAATGTGATTCTATGCATTTCTATGTACTTTTTACTATTAAATTCTTTTTAATCTAATACAACACTTTCCCAAGTCGCTCCCTTTTATTTAGTGATAATAAGATTTTGGCCAAAATGAATGGACAAATTGCAATCCAACATCTTTAAAATGTGCGATGATACGCATAGAGACTTATAAAAGAACACCAAAATACTATTCAGAGAAAATCTCAATAGAAAAGCCTTAGATAGAAGAGATTTACTTGGACTACCAAATCAAGTTTGTTTGCTTAGTTGCCCTGAAAACAATACATTAAAAAATGTTCTATAGTGTGAAAATAGAGACCCTTTCATGATCTTTTTTTTTCCTTTTTAATTAACAAGGGAACTGCTTGCTATATGGAGTAAGTTCACTTATGACATTTAGGGAACTCATCCCATTTACACCTTGATGGACTCACTGTTCTAGACAAACTTGTTGAAAGTGAAGAAACATACCAACTTTTTCATAAAAACTTGCAGATAAATTATTTAAGTTTGTTCAAATGATCAACTTCAAACTCAAAATGCTTCAATGTTACTAACTCAATTTGCCCTACATGGATAAGTCCCAAGTAAGAGTTTGACTTCCCTTTTTGCGACAAAATGTATAATGACTATTCACTAGAAAATCCAAATGGTGTCTTACCATAACTGTCAATATCTCATAAAGAAGAGGTTTATATATAACACCTAGAACTTTTTTGAATAGACAAGTTACAAAGGAACTAACTACGAGTGAGACTTAGGTGAACCACATGATAAATAAAGCCAACAAGTAGGCTTAATTAGTCTCATGCATGCTATCTATACAACTAGGTCAATAAAAGATACTGAATTCATCCCACAAAGATGAGCAAGGTATATGCTTCACTATTAATTAACGAATACTTTTTTCTCATACTCTTATTTTTATTAGTTTTGGGGAACTAAATGTAAACCCTAGTGAAACAAAAGAACTGATCAACTACTGAGTTAAATAAAAGTTGAGAAAACTTGGTGTTGAATCTATCAACTATAGAGTATCGAGTGTTATGTTTCAGGAGTTGAGTATGAAGTGTTGAGTTGCTAATGCTACATACCAGATGCTAAATTTTAAGTGTCGTATGCCAATTTTTGAGTTCGAAGCATTGAGTCACGAGTATTAAGTGCTGAGTTTAAGTTTAGGCATAATTAATAATTAAGTCGACAACATGCTAAATCACAATTCAACATTTATCTCGACATCCTGTATAGCTACAAGAGACAACATGAACCAGCAACACGCAATGAAATGACCTTATAACTTTTATTAGTAAACTATTCAATCATATACAGTGCTTATGGGCAAGCCATGATCTTTAAATAAGAGTCAAAAGGTCGAAGCAATAGGAAGAGCAAGGATTATCTTCTAAGATACTGCATAGAATTTTTTTGCTATGCCTTCAATCTCTTCACAAGTCTCTCTCTTTTCCTCAATACTAGTAATGTACATAAAAAATGTGCAAGCATTGATCCTAAGCAGATTTAACATGGTCCAAAAGGAAGAGAGTAGGACAAATGAGGGCCCACTAACAAAATATCAGAAGACCCACTTATCCGATTAGATGCATCTGCCTAAGCCAAGGTAAGCAAGGTTAAAGTCGACCGAGTCACGAAGGCGACCAAATCCAAGCCCTTATATTAGTAAAAGAGAGATAGATATCCAAGCCAACTAATACAAGAAATTCGACTAAAGCAACCTACCATTCGGTAGATCCGATCTAAGGAAATATGTAGTCCCGCAATATTACCAACCATCCTACGGACTCCCCATAGGCTTCTCATCAGGGATTAGGAATTAACAATACTATAAAGAATCTTATAATCATCCCCTAGGCTCTCCTCATTAAAGTGCGAGCTACATATCTAGTTATGGTGATTCACCATCTGCTCGATAGTCCAACATCACTTTGTTGATAGGAGATTCTCATGGAGGATCGAAGGTTGACAACCAGACTAGATTAGTTGATCAGTAACACCGAATAAGTTAGCTAACTGAACTAGATATGATGACCCAAAGCTAATCGAGCTCAGTTGACCGGCTACACCGACTGAGCCCCGCTGAGCAGAAGTCATACAAGCTCAGTTGATGTAATTAGAGAGCAGCCGAGCAATAGAAATATATGTGCAAATTACTTAGAATATAATGTACAACTCCTATTAAAGCTGGGGCAAAAATCTAACATCATCATATTTTACTCTCTATAAATAAGGCAATCATTTTATGAATATGAGATGATAAACATGACATATTATTCTTCACTCATCTCTTTATCACTTTTTCACTCCTTGCATATGTTATATTCCTTGGGTGTGATTCATGGACAAATCAAGATTTACCATTTGAAAAGATGTGTTAAGGGTGGATCATGTCACAGATAAGAATGGGAACAATCTGCAAAGAGGAAACTCGCAACAAAAACATTGGTAGTTTGAAGAGAGTTCATGAATTAGCTGATCTAGGAGCTGAAGCAAATGTTGGACGCCATCCACGAGGCACTAGCTCTGGGAAGCGAGTAGGATCCCTGAGAGGAAGGGTCAGTGCCCAATGACCAAAGAGGCCCCTAACATTATAAAGAGAAGGAGAATTCCAATACTTTGGTAGTGTTGGGTCACCACTGATTGAATAACATAATTTTTTGTGTGCTGAGGTGCCACAACATCTGGAATTCATTCTCTCAGTAAATATCTAAGGCGGATCCCTTAGAGAGATTCCAAATCCCAATATCGGAGTCCTATAAAGGCAAGACTGATTCAACTGACCACATAGTGTCATTCAAGTCGATTATTTGTATGTTCAGGATCAGTGACACATTAAGATGTTGTTTCTTCTTTAGCACATTGAGGGAGTCAACCCTCAGTTGACCCTCAGTTGATTGAAAACATTGCTAATAAGAGTGATCACGTCATTCCTTAATTTCAAATGAATGTTTGTGACGCAGTTTGTAAGTACCTAAAAGCCGTAGAAGTCTGTAGTTAGTTGTTGCAGATATAGTAGTTGGCCACAAAGGCCTTGGTTGGAAGCTGCAATATTTTTAGTTGGCCAAAGTGGCTGCAGTTGATAACTGCAATAGTGTTAATTGGCCACAAAAGCTACAATGAAAATTTATAGTAGTAGTTGCTCATATCGATTGTAGTTAGTGACTGCAGTATTGTCAATTGGTCACATAGGTCGTAGTTTGTAATTCTAATGCATCAGTTGGCCAAAAATGCCTAATTAGAAGTTGTAATAGTAATATTTGGTCACATGAGCTGTAGTTGATGACTATAATACCGTCAGTTGGCCACATAGGTCTTAGTTGGTGAATGCAATAGTGTCAGTTGGTCATAGAGAGTTTTGTTGTAATTTATAGTACTAGTTAGCCAATATGTCATAGTTGGTGACTACAATAGCTTCAGTTGACCTAAGATGTCGAAGTTGGATGTTGTATTAGTAGTATTTTGCCACATAGGTCATAATTCATGATTGCAATATTGTCTATTGGCAATAAAGGCCATTGTTGGTTACTGGACCCCTTCTCTTAGAACGGGTTTACAGGTTTACATTTGTTAGTATACAACATAAAGAAAGATATCAATGTTAGGAACAACTGTCATATTATGGCTACAATGGTCACGAGCAGCGACTGTTATTGGCCGATAGTCGATGAAGAACTGTAGTGACGACCGACGGCGGTGGACGGTGGTTAGCGGTTATGAAGGCTAAAAGTTATCACCGGGTCTTCAATGCGAATGAAACCGACGACAGGAGGTCGGCGGTGGCTGATGAGCGTTCGTCGACAACTAAGAAGACCAAAATTTATTATCGGGTCTTCAATACAATGCTATACTCTTTATTCATATTTGAGATACTACCTTAACAAATAGGGTCATTGACGGCAGCGAGCAGGTGTGGTTGGCGGTGTTCGACATTTACTGAGGTGAGAAGTTATCGTTTGGTCTTTAATGTGACGTTATACGTTATAACTATATTTGAGATATGATATTAGCAAGCAAAAGTCACCGACAACGACCATCAAGCGCTGCTAGTAGTGATCGATGGCGGCAGACTGCAGTGGTCGGTGGCTACGGAGGCTAAAAATTATTGTTGTGTCTTCAGTCCAAAACTGGCTCTGGAATCTCTTCTCTTCTCTTCTCCTCTCTCAAGTGAAGAGAGAGAGAGAGAGAGAGTATATGTATAAGCTATAGGGGAAGGGTATTGTGGCCATTTGAGAAATAACTTCCCATCACTATCCTTCAACCATGATCATAGATGATTTTTTTTTATTGAGATAAATATCTTAATGACCTCAAAATTAAACGATCTCATACTCGTCAGATTCCTCTCATTGAGACTATTGATTTGAATATAAAAATGTCAGTTTTGAAGTTTATTTAATAATTAAATTGACAATCCAAATTCTCCGAAAGCACTTTAATGGCTTGGTGAGACTCGAATCAAATAGATTTTGGTATCGCCGGGTTCATCTTATTGAGACAGTCAGATTGGTTATAAACTTAATAAACTTGAGTCTCAGGATGATCTTGAATTTGAATTTTAAATATTTATTATTTAAAAATAAATTAAACCTAGCGCTAGATGGTAAAATTATATTGATTTATGTTGAATACTTAGTTTTATATTAAATGGGCCGTCAATTTATCTAAAAAGTTCTGCATAATTACTGTAATATTTCTTTTGCAATTTTTCATCATTATTGGTATATATCTTCTTCTCACATAAAATAAAAGTTGATATTTTACCATCCAGCGTCCTACTCGCACGAGAAAGACACGCGTGCCAATAATATATATATATATATATATATATATATATATATATATATATATATATATATATATATATATATATATATATATATAGTTTGAAACATACGAACCGTCCAAAAATTTCCTATCTTACATAATAATTTTGATAAGCAGAGAAAGGGGCATAAAACTCGGCGGATCCATTTACGTATGTTATGACGCATGATAGCCAATGTTCCCCCTAATCTTTATCTAATTATCAGTCATAGTTAGCAATAATGGATGTTGGGAGACTAGAGCCCTCTCTTGATCAAATCATGATAGTGATATTTGTTAGCCGATCCAATCAACCCACCCAAACTAAATATAATTTGTGTGATTCGAGACAATACTCCTGGCTAACACTTTTGATCCATAAAATATATAAATATAAATGGACTAATAACAAAATCAATGATAAAATATTGTTTATTTTAAATGGATTGAGAGGAATATTTTGTAATAACAACTTGCTAAACAATAGATTTGATGCGTGCTAGAAAATTCAAGGCGGTAGAGTAACTGATTATCGTTTTAGTGTTGTACGAGAATTCAACACACACACAGATAAAAAAGAAATAAGCGGTGAAAACTCCAGAAATTTTTACATGGAAAACTCTTAAAGGGAAAAATCACGATGTCTGACCCAGTTGCGAAAATCCACTATTAATTGATGATTACAGAAATCTCTTGTCCCACAGACGGAAATGGTAATTATATTCTTCGGATTACAACGTCGATTGACAGTTTCTAATTGGTGGTGATTGATGATGGTGATTAGCAGTGGTCGACGACGGTTTGCGGATGTCAACTGAGGTCGGTGATGGTCAATGACAGAGATCGACCGCGCTAGACGACGGTCAGTGATGGTCGACGGCGGTCGGAGGTGATTAACGGCGGTCGGCGGTAGTCAACTAAGGTCGGTGGTGGTCGACGCCAGTCGACGGTGGTGCTAAGCTGCAGCTTCTCCTCAAGTCTTCAGGCTCTCTCTATGTTTCCTCTTCTCCTCATGTAAGGGTTGGGGGTCTATTTATAGTATTTTGGGTGCAATTAATGCAATCAATTTGATCAAACGGTCCAGAGAGCTTCACTTGATCAGACGGCGTTTAGGAGGCATTTGATAACATTAACGATGTCAGAATTGAGTGATATTGAGCTCGTTGGATTCGTCTTGTCGAGACGCTAGATTTGAATATAAGCTTGCTAGTGTCGGCATTTATTTGAACTTCCAAATGTGTCCGGAAATCTTCTAAAAATGGATTAATGACTTGATTTGAGCTTGATTTGATTAGGATTGGACTAGTTTTTGTCGTTAGGTTTGTCTCATCGAGCCGGTCAGTTTGATTATAAGTTTGCTGAAATCGGAGCTCTAGATGAATTTTTATGATTATTTGAACATTTATTGCTTATAATATTATCTCGAGATTCATGTCAGATGATGAAATTTTGTTGGTGGCATATCAAGATTATTGAAGGTCCAATAGTTTTGGGAGTTCGATTCGCTTAAATATAACTATGAGTAATGAAATTTCCTATCTTAAATTGATATGAATATGGAGAGCTAGCCCAAGTGACATGTGAGCAGGAAACAATCATGGCTTACCAAATAGTTCTCTTAATATGTTGGTGTCTCTGCCACATACAACAATACATACATATTGTTGTGTCAATATAACTTTTTATGAACAATTTGTTTGGGGACTCTAGACTCGATACAATTATAAGTTTTACGTAGCATTTTATAGGAATATTTTGAATTTATTTGACCTTTTATTCGGTTAATTTCTAGTATACTAAATATCATTTTATTTATTTCTTATTTTGCATATAATTTAGAGTGATTTTTACGACCTAACATAAAAAAAAAATTAATTGATCTCATCTGTTGAGGGTTCAACTGTCTAATAAAGTTGTCACCTTTCTCAATAGCCAAATGAAAGTTGAACATGTATGTTTATTTATTTTTGGCTTTTAGATACATATCACACAATATTTATATATTTACATGTCCAATATTTAAACTTATCAATCAAGATTAACTGAAATCGGGCAGAGTTAAGAGTTTTCTTATTTAAATTATTGAATTAAAGTTTGTATATTAATTGTACATATTCTTTCCTTATATCTGAATGGTTAGATTTGGAATATGCATTATTACAAATTATTATGCATTATTAGGCTACGTAAAATAGATTGTATATACTATTATTTATTGGAATGAAAGCAAAGAAAAAGACATTCAACCTATTTGTTCAAAATATTGACAAAACATTCTTATTGATATATAGAACACTCAAATGCTTAAAATCATATTAAACATATCATCACTACTAACTTTTTAGGAGTGAAATATACATTTTCATATTTAGATTTGTAATATCAAAGCATTCCAAATGTTAAAAATCATGTTTTAGGTATTAGACATGTAAATGCATAAAAAGTATGTGGTATGCATATAACAATTTTCTCTGTTTTTTAAATCAAGTTTATTGTTTTGTCCATCAAAGACAAAAGAATGGAGGATTATAACTTAAATCACTTGAAAAAAATAAGCGCCTTGAAATAATTTTTATAATTACGATAATTTAAACGGGCATACTAATTGGAACATGATAAGAGGATCAATGTGTGATTGAACGCGTTGCACAACAGTTAAAAATGAAATAAAAAATTTTTAAAAGTTTTAAGTTGTAGTGCAAATATACTCTAATCCTATCGTTAACCATCAAACCATCAAAATAAAAAGAATAAGAAAGAAAAGCAAATAAGAAAGACAAGAAAAAAATTGGCAATAGAACCAACTTAAACTAAGAATTATAGCAACATAAGCAAACCAAGGAAACTGACAAATTAAAAATACCTCGCAAAGAAGTGAATTACATAATGATCGGGAGGAAATCGAAGAGAGTTTTAATGAGAGAACTAAAGAGAGGAAAAAAATAAAGAAGAAGACAACGACATGAAAAGTGGCAAAATTGACCAAAAGCAGACAACATCTACCGAATTTTACCTTCTCGAGCTTATTGATCAGTGGTCCTCCTCTCCTCCCCACATAAAACTTTTATTTAAAGTGGTGTTTGCCTGCAACTAGGATTTAACTTAAATAAGATTTAGTAAATCTGAATTTATTAAATCCAGATGCAATTCAATACAGAAAGAGAAAAAAAAAACATAAAATTGTTTGATTTGATTAAGGTTAAATATAGTTAAATCTCTTCGAAATGTTTGACATCTTATTTTGATATTTCATAGCCATTGGTTTAAACAGGACTTAAATATGAAATAAAATGCTTCAAATCCAACTCACCCAACAGTTACCACAATCACTATGAATAATGATAATCATATTATCACAATCATTATGAGTAATGATAATCATATCAAATAGGCATTCAAAATTGACAATAATACACTAGAAACTCTCTCCCACGACTCATCGACTCACTCAAAACCACCAAAGCAATCTTAGTTTATAATATGCCGATAAGCAGCTTATTCTAATAATACCAAAGTGTAAAACTATTTACTATATAAAAATGATTTCCCTATGAAATGAATACCCGAATCAACACTCAAATGACCGCTCTTCCGCCGAGTTATCTTCTTCACGTATACTCGTATAGTTATAGGTTTTGCTTAACTAAATATCATATTCATTAGAAAAAAAAGTTTTAGTTTCCTTAAACACCTCAAAAATGCGAGAAAACATTACATATTACTTAGAATAATGAATAGAGTGATCACATCAGATATAAGTGAAACAACGATGATGCAACCACTCCATCCACTATTGTAAGTACATACTTAACAAATATGCAATATTTTTTTTTTTTTCAAAAAAAAAAAAAAACCAAACGACTATTCTGTTAAACAAGGAAACTAAAATAAAATCGTACGGAGTCCGCATGCATGCGATTTCGTGTACAATAATATTGTACACTATTATACATATATTGTACAATAATATTATGTATGGAGTCGACATGTATATAAACTCCGTATGTAAAATTCTTTTCAGCAAGCGAGATACTATTAAAATTCATAAAGGCACTGAGATCTCATAGCTTTCAATATTCACCTTAGCTAGGGTTGGAAACGAGTCGAGCTTGAGTGAGCTCAGGCTCGGTTCGTGTTCAACTAGTTTAGAAATACTAATGATCGTGTTCGACTCGTTTGCTTAACAAACCGAATACGAGCTGTTCGCAAAAGAGCAAGTTTGATAGTCCATGCTTAACAAGTCAAACACGAGCTACTTTATTTTACTGCATTTAATTTGAGCACACTTATAAATCATATTAAAAAATGGCAAGAAGCTAAAAAAAAAAAAAAAGGGGTATCATAGTAATCTATCATTTGTAAGGCCCTAGTATACCCACGAGCGGACAGTACGGAACTATTGAAAGCGCATACCGCGCCAAGCCGTGAAGCCTCAACCCAAGTCAGCGCGTTTTCGTCCCGGCCAAGCCGGCGCAACTGACGGCTTCGGCCGGCTCAACTCCGCGCAACGATCAAAACCCTAAAATTGGAATTTTCCATCTGGAGCAGCGGAGGACCCCTAACCAATAGCTCGAAGCGCGGGGAGGTAAAAAGTCCATCGAAGTTCTCTGCTTTTGGTCGATTTGCCACTCTTCGTGTCGTCGCGCCCTTTTCCATTTTTTTTCCTCTCTTCGATTATTCTCTGATTAAAAGTCTCCCTCGATATCCATCGATGATTATGCACTTCACTTCTCGAAAGCTTTTTGCCTGGTATTTTTAATCTGTCATTTTCTTTGATTTGCTTATGGTGCTTTAATTCTTCATTTCCGATGGCTCTTTTGTCATCTGCTTTTATTGTCTTATTTTGAAGGTTTGATGGTTAACGATAGGATTCGATTGTTTTTTATTGGAACGATTTGTAATTTTTTTTTTTTGTATATCTTACAGTGATTGGTTTGTAGAATTTCGGATTTTGAGCGGTTTATAGGATTTTTTTATCGTTTGAGAGCTTCTATATGGTTGGATGTTGGAACCATAATTAAAAAAATTTCATTTCTTATCTTTCAGTGTTTTTCTTGTCAGGGTAAATCACAGGCTTCGTGTCTTCTGTGGGCTTATCCTGCTTTGTTATCTTCCATTTCTACTCTTTCTTTTAAAAGATGGTAATCCCTAATAATGGTAATTTGTGAATGTTTCTGCATTTTCAGTTCTTTTTATAAATCAGATCTATAAAATGAGGGCATAATGTTTAAGTTTGATCGAGATGTTGTTGTAATTCCGTCAAATTTTCGAGGTTTTGTTTTGGTTCCATTGATATAATTCTTGAGCTTCCGAACTGGCGTTTTCTTGTGGGATGCAGGACATTGTTTCGCATGCGTTTTCTCTGTTGCCGGTTAAATATGAGTGATATATTACTGCAATTTTGAGGTTCTTTTTTTTTTTTTTTAAATTCACTCTCAGGTTCTTATCGTAGATCTGTGATTTTTTTCTTTCGCATTATCAACTTGGTAGGTAGGCATTTGTGAATGATATCAGAAATATAATTTATCCACTATTTTTATCTTTGAGTTTAATCTAGATCTGTCCCTATCTCTTGAAATTCTGGTGTTCATTAATCGTTGTCTAGATTTTGATTATCCAATCCTGCTTCTATAAGCTAAACTAGGACAAAATAATTTAAGTTTTTATTAGCCAAACCAAGCTTGATATGGGGGAGCTAATACTCGTATAAAGATTTAACTTTTGATGATCCAAATCAAGCTTGATCGGAGAGCTGAATTTAGAGAAGATTTTTCATTAATCATGTGCCTGCATAAGGAATTTCCTGAAGGTTAGACGCTAATGAATTGCTGGACTTGATCAGAGCATCAACCACAAGCCTGAATTTACTCAAAAGGCTCAATATGCCTCCTTTACTTGTTGAACTATCCAGAAGTTCTCTATGATTCAAGCTGTTGGAGATCATCAAATTGAAGAGTGAGGAGTCTTGTTTTCGTGGTTAGATAAATTGCGAATCTCCTTGCATGTAGTTTGGCTTGCTGGAGCTTGTGAACTTTGGATGTCCTTCTTAAGCGTTTTGCTTGAGCTTCTGATGAGGCATCTTGCATTATCTCCAAAGGTTTGTGATAGTGGGCTTGAATTCACTTTGAGGTTTGATTGGCTGGTTAGCTTCTGTTTCAGCCACAGGTTTGTTAAAAAGTTTTGAAATTCTCTTGGATTTAGGCTATTAGTGGTCATTTTGATCCAACCTAAACTCCAAATGCATTTTGATCAAACCTAATTCACTAACAAGCTCTTAATGAGTTTAAGGGTAAATTTTAAATTTTAAAAGGTTTTAAGAAGTGTATTTTGATCATTATCAATAGATTGAATTTGAATTCACTTGTTGATTAAGGGTCAAATCAATGTTAATTGATCTCTAGATTCATCTCCTTACCCTTGAAGCTTCCAAATCTTAGATCTTTCAATTCTAAATAATTTAGATCTGCTTCAATGTTTAAAGCTTCTATTGTGACATGAATATGGATATTTTTGCCAATTTGAGTATGGCCACAATAAATGGATTTTATCGCCAAAAAAATATTTAATATTTTATAGAGTCAGGGTAAAAGAATGTTGATAGGGCTTTAGAATGACTTTTGTGTATTACATAATCAACATTGACGCCAGAGCATGATCACACCTAAAGTTGGAGAGAGAATTCTTCTTCAATAGAGTTGTAAAAAATTTTTAGGATGGATTATTAAAAGAAGAAAAAGGACTAACCAAAGGTTTTTATGTGCAGGTATGGAAACATTGAGGATAGAGTGCAATGAAACCCAAGGATAGAGAGAAATCTTGTTTTGTGGAGTTATCACAATTTTGCATGATGAAGTGCAAAGAAATTTGAACTAAGAAAAGCCTTTGATGTGTTTGTATGGTAGCATCAAGGATACATCATAATCATATTTAGAGATGGAGAGAGAAATTATTCCTATTGGAGTCATCGAAAATGTACACAACAGAGCACAAAATATATGGACTAAGAAGAGTCTTTGATATGCATAGATGGTAGGACAGAGCATAGTGTTAACATTGATGAATGAAGAACTCATCCCTTACTGAGTCGTTAGAATATTGTGCAATGAAACATATAAATCTTGCTTAGAAAAAACTTCGATGTGCATTTGTGACTATCACAAACAAAGTGCAGCGAACTTCAGAGATAAATGAATGAACTTTTCTCTAGGGAGTCATAAAAATATGGTGGCCCAATGAAACTAAAAAGCGAAGGAAGATCTGATTCTATTTCACTATTTTGGTGTTTTGGGAGAAGTACATCAAGCAACATGGAGTTTCAAAGGCATTAGGATAAGGTTTAAAAGATTTCTCCCAATTAGCTTGTAAGGTTAAGTGGGATTAATTTTAATTATGGTGGATTATTGTTGCTTATTATTGTAACTCTCAATGTTTAATTACATCCCCATCCTAATTTTGAGAATACTCTCAATTAGGAGTGCCAATGTGCTTTAGATTGGTGTTAAAAGTTAGGTTTATAGTGGCGGATCGATCGGGGATGAATATTTAACCTATCATGATTTCATGGTTCCATTAATTTGAATTGTCTTGGTTTTCTAATGACAGAGGGTTGGAATGGGTTGCTCCTATCAGATATTTCAAATGAACATAGGTGAAGTAGATTAAATGGTGTATCTGTTTGAAGTAAAAACTAATGTTTGTTTTCTTATAGAAAAGGCCTGTAGGGCCAATGTCGTTAACAATGGTTCAAAGGTTCAGGAATATGACCACTAACGATTTAGTTAACTGGACTCAATTGACTCATACCTTAATTAAGTCAATGGCACAAACAATATGGAGTGTAGTCAAATGAATAATGTAATAATACTTGGTTGTATTAGCGCCAGTTGGGTTGCCTAGGATGAGGTTAGGCTTACCTAGGGTGCACGCTAAGGCACAGAAGGTGACATGCTATGAGACACCTTTTTTATGAGGCCTAATTCTCAATGGTTCAGTCCTTATTATAGAGGTTTGTATGCTGCAGTATATGATTGATCGTTGTACCAATGAGTTTTCTTGAATAGGGTGCTTTGATTTAAACCAAGGTTGTTCACTTCAAAGCTTTGTCTTAAGCACAATGTAAAATGTTGTTTGCTCTAGTGAGTGCCTGATTCACCTAGGTAAATAAATTTCAATATTATGGAAGTTGTGGCTTATTGCTATAGATATACTAAAGTTCAAAATTTTGATATTATGGGTTTATAGCTTAACTCAAAACTGTAGATGAGACATGGGGTTTTGACCTAACCCAAGAATGTATGTGGAACTTACACTCTATTTATTAACTTCAAAAGATTTATGTTGCTTATACAGTCGCACCAACAAAGTTGTGTATTAGGTGGTTCATCACACCATAGCTCTGCTTGTATTCCTGCCATACTAGAAAATGCATGTATGAAGTTTGAGGTACCTACAAGGACAGACGTGCGTGCGCACACACACATATGTATATGTATATAGGGTTTGAGTGCACTGGTGTAGTGGTGTGATGGCATTTCAAGCAGGTATGTGAATCCTACAAAGAATTGTGCACTTCGGCATAGGCTAAGTCAGTTTTTTGAAGTTGGCGAGGTTGGTACACATGCTGCACAAACATCATCAAGGTTGTCCCATATTTAAGCGTCATTTATAGAGTGCTCAGTTTTGTTGCTAGTCAAAGTTCACTATAGGAATGCATAAAATTTTGCTGTCTTTGTTGTCTATGGTGCAATGATGGCATAGTTTACTGAAATGGAGGGGTGCCAGTTGAGTATGTCATCGATGAAGGTGATGAAGAGATAAGGAAAAGTCTCGCCATTTAGGAAAAGCAATAATAACTTCTTGATGGCATCAATCTCAGTAAGGATGTCGTTCCCTTCAAGAGATTCTTTGATATCATCTGTGAGCACCTGCTTTCCTTGTTGAAGTGCATGACTAGACCGTAAGAACACTATAGCTTCAAGGTTTGTGGGTTTAAATGACATTTTTTAATGGAGTTTGAAGAGACTTGTACAGAGAGAACATTGACAAACACTTTGAGGAGGAGAGAGGTGATCACAGATTTCTCATTCTTGAAGAAGCCTCAATAATTCTCATCCAGGGAGGTAGGTTGTGGGTGCTCGAACATTTGGTCAAGACTTGGAATCTTGAGGATCATTCTGACTTCGTTCTTACACGTCAGAGGAGATGGGAGGCTTTTATAAAAGTTGATAACTAGGGATGCTGGAGGTAGCTTATTGTGCCCAAGGCTAGAGTGGCCTTGCATTGAGGAACTCAGAGTGAGAGAGCTAGCCAGTTGGGTGAAATATTGTCCAAAGTAATGTAGCATGATGCATGAATGTGACATGAAGGCCACTTGCTTGGTTGAGGAGCCATAAGTGAGAGCTACAGATTAGGTGTTGGGAGGGGAATGGGTCCGTGTGTTGCAACTTTTATAGAGTAACAATGGCTGGTAGCTCTGCTAAGAGCAATTGTAAGCGCAAGAAGCTAGAGCGTCAAATTGTATGCTTTGCATTTGAAATTTTGGTTGTTTGAATGATAACATGCATGAAGCAAGGGGCTGAGGTGGATGACAAGCTGTGAAGTAGAAGCGTTTATAAGAGGGGTTAAGGTGGAGAGGCTGTTTTAGAAGCGGATATTGCTTGGTCAGTGACATTAGGGTTTGAGTCATATGAATGAAAGTTGAATTGGCCACCTTGGGAAAGGAGGAAGGTTGGTAGAACCTTTGCACGTTGTAGGCTAGCGGGGTGAGCTATTGTTCCATAATCAAGAGGGCTCCACAAATCCTTCACCTGTGTTTTCTTGATAAGTCGGGCTCAAGTCAGCAATTGTTTTTGGCTAGGGTTTTTGGCGAAGGTGGTGCATGCAGTGGCTTTTATATGTTGAAAGTGGTGGGGAGCAGACGAATGATATATTTCATTTATTGTGAGCTGTAATTTTCAATGAAATTCTTTTTGTGGCGTTTATTAAGCTTAATATGTATGTCATATGTAAGATATCTGTTGATTTGTGCCTCTCCTATCATGTCTGTATATATATATATATATATATATATATATATATATATATATATATATATCTGTTGAAACTAAGAATATTGTAAGTATTTATTTAATTATGTAGAAAATTTCTGCTTGATTTTCTTCCCTTCTCTTCTCTTTTGTAATCTTGTTCATGAAACCAGCTGTTGTCAACTATGTGGTATGCGTGCCTTTTATTTTTATCAATGTTTCACACGCTGCTTATAAACAATTTTAGACTTCTAATTTGCAAGCTCTTGATTTTCCCTGTCAATTCTCTTGCTAATTGTTTATGTGAATTTCTTGTGCACCTTTGAGATTGACATCTGCTACTGTTGGATTCATTTCCGAGCATTAGATACCACTTATTTTGATTTTTTTGCTTTGTGATAAAGCTTGCTGTAACATGCTTCTTACGTTTGTTGTTTTGTTCCTTTATCATGCATTTTTAAAATATATATTTATTTTTATCATGATGATCATTATCCATGTACCTATTTGGGTGAGCTTTATTTGTCTTCATTTTTTATTGATCTAATGTTTTTTAGAGTAAACCTTTTTGTAAAAAATTTATGTCAAATTGTACTCAATTTCTCGATATTAGTTTTAGCTTTTTTTCTTTTTTGATATGCCTTCTATCATTTATGGCACAAGCCCAAACTCCCTAAATTAAATTTTCTTAGACCTTATTTTTAATATTGTTACTCCCTTCTTTATCATATTGCCATTTCGTCCATTTCTAAACTTTCACTTCGTATGGTTCCTCACCTTATTTATTTTAGCATTTTCATTTTTTTTATGTCGTCTATTAATAACTTCTTTATTTCAAAACACTTCAATTCCGACAACACAGATAGTTTAATCGTTTTTTATGCTATAATGTTTATCTTGAAATATCTATGATATTTTCTTATGATATAGTGCTTCCATGGTGCCTTTTCATTTTAAATACCAACCTTAAATCTTTTATTTTAGAAGTTGTATTCTCGTTTATATCTCTATTTTGCAAAATAGATCTAAAAATGTAAACCTCCTACACCCATTTATCACTTTTATCATTTTATAATTTATGTTGATCATGCCAACATCATTAATATCTTCATTATAAAACAACGACAATAAGCCTTCATCCCACTAAGTGGGGTCGGCTACATGAATCCTTCTTCTCCATTGTGTCCTATCAAGTGTCAGATTTTCATTTAATTTTAATAAATTAAGGTCATTTTTTATACAATATGCCTAAGTTTTTTTAGGCTTATCTTTATCTTTCTTAATGTAAGTCGAATCTAAGGTATTTACTCTTCTAACGGGATCATCGGATGGTCAACATTTAATATGACCAAACCATCTGAAGACGACTCTCTACTCTCTGATTAGCTTTTTTCATTATGATTAACTTTTTTGTAAGTCTCAACTATTTGCGATCAGTTTTATGAAATTTTCATTTTAACTCGTCGTCGTTATGTTATATGAGATGTAAAACGTATTTTGAGGTGTTTTTACCGAAATTTTATCTTAGTTGCATTCAATTTCATTCTTTCTTAGTCCTTTGGAATTATTTTTCTCGACCCATTTTATGGGTGCATCTTGTACTTATTGAATTGTGTTTATTTTTTTATTACATTATTTTCAATACATGTTGTTCAATAGATGTTGCTCTTTCCGTCTTTCTAAAATAATGATTTAATTTATTTCATGCAAATTTTTTACATAAATTTTATCCAGGTTGTCACTTGTTTTTTCTTAATTCTTGTATATTTATTTATTTTTTCCATTCTTATTGATGCATGCTCCACCTTTTGTTAGATATGATCACACCACGTGAGTCTTATTTTTTTATTACCGTATATTTAATGGATGCTACTGTCTCCAGTCCCTTTTAATGTAGCGATTCATCAATATGTTATTCAAATTTTACCACGTTCATTTTAAGATTCTACTTTATGTCATACTTCTATTGGAAATGGGACTGTCTTGGTCATCCTAGAACTATTTTTAGTGTTAGTCAATGTTTCATTATGTAGCTTTTATAATTTCAATTTACTTGCGAGATATTTTGATGCGTGAACCATATTAATTCTTGCAGTATCTTATTATATCGTCTCAAATCATTAAAAATTATTTAAAGTTATTTTCTTTGATTTTTATATTTCTTCGCTGATTGCTCTAGCATAAAAATTGCCTGCATTGTTGATCTTCATGGCATTTAACTAAAATCATGCAATGAAATTTTTTTAACATATTGCAGTAAATGATACGCTTTCTTTTTTTTTTTCTTAAAATGATACGGTGTCTTGAAATCAATAAAACTT
This sequence comes from Papilionanthe hookeriana x Papilionanthe teres, assembly GCA_022702705.1. Classification (NCBI taxonomy): domain Eukaryota; kingdom Viridiplantae; phylum Streptophyta; class Magnoliopsida; order Asparagales; family Orchidaceae; genus Papilionanthe; species Papilionanthe hookeriana x Papilionanthe teres. The sequence continues at coordinate 64,372,663 of CM040425.1, read as the reverse complement.
GTATGAATCTCTCTTTTTTTTTGGCTTTCTATATTTTTTCTCTAATTGCTTCTGCATAAAATTCACTTACATCTGGATTTTCTTTTCCCAACAGTATGTGAAACCTAGTGAGCATCTTCAGAAAGGTGAAGATTTCATACTGTTTGGGTGTATCATTTAAATATTTGAACTTGTTCATGACATTCAATTGATATTTCGATTCATTATTTACAAAGTATTACGTTTTTCTATACATAATCTATCTTTCCTTTGTGTTTTTAGTCTTGTCCTAACGATGTGGTTTGCTGTCCTCCTTTCAGGGTTAATGACGCCTAAGTACTCTAAAATTGAGGAACTCCCTGGATTCTCCCCAGTTTTAGTCCTGAGATTTCTATCTTTCCTTTCACTTGGTTTCTATCCCAGAAGTGTGATAAAATATGCTCAAGACCTTGTAGGATTTTGATTTCAATATTTCTCCTTTATTATGGATCGAGCGGATACCTCAGGTTTTGTAAGTGGAGGATGCTATAAACTATTATCTTATAGTGGTCACCTGTAATTGGCTCCGAAGCATGATCCCATTGTATGAAGAAAAAATTTTACTTGAAAGCAATCACAGGAATTAAGAAAATATCTACTGGAAAACTATCTCATGCATTTCCTGATAACTAATAAGATGGACCTCGGTATCTTATCAGGAAAGACTTGTCTGATGAGTTCTTCAAACACGGAAGCAGTTCGTATGTTTACATGGTGGAATAATGAGAATATGGGTGATGATCCAGGTTATGGAATTGAAAAAACCACAAAAGCAGAATCTTCTCCGAGCTTTGTTGAATTTGCTGGTCAAGATGATTGTTGCAGGTTGGCCCTTGGATTAGGCCCAACATCCTCTTCCTATTGTGGTTGTCACAATGCTAGGCTTGGGAAGCCCAAGAAACCTGATTCTCCGTTCGGCCAAATGCTAATCTGTGGTACTGACTCTGAAATTTTACAGCTTGGTCTTGCTGGGGGTTATACAGGACCTGCACTTCCAATGTTATCAATCCAATCCGCACAAATGCAGTTAGAAAGTAACGGCAAAAGCATCTCTCTTCCCCTTAATGATGAAAGCTCAAATTCAGCAAGAAAACCAGGAGGGTATTTTCCATCTGTATTGTTTGCGCCTGTGTCTGAAAGCACTTGTTGCAGTAGTAAGGGCGCTCAGGAGACACAATTCGAGCTCAGCCCAGAGCCATCTGCTACAAGTTATTGTTCTCCTTTGACAGATTCTAGCCCATTTCCATCCAGCCATCGTCACCCACCAAAGAAGTGTAAATATTTTGGATGCTATAAAGGTGCCCGTGGGGCTTCAGGACTCTGCATTGCCCATGGCGGAGGTCAGAGATGCCAGAAACCTGGCTGCAATAAGGGTGCTGAGTGCAGGACTGCTTACTGCAAGGCTCATGGAGGGGGGCGACGTTGTCATTTTCTGGGTTGCACCAAGTCTGCAGAAGGGAAGACTGACTACTGTATAGCCCATGGAGGCGGGCGGCGATGTGGTCACCTGGGCTGTAGCAAGGCATCTCGAGGAAAGTCTGGCTTGTGCATTCGACATGGTGGGGGTAAGCGTTGCTCTGTTGCTGATTGCACCCGCAGTGCTGAGGGTCAGGCTGGACTTTGCATCTCTCATGGCGGCGGCCGACGGTGCCAGTTCCCTGAAGGCTGCAACAAGGGTGCACAGGGGAGCACCATGTACTGCAAGGCCCATGGAGGTGGCAGACGGTGCGTGTTTGAAGGGTGCAACAAAGGGGCAGAAGGTAGCACTCCGCTGTGTAAGGGTCATGGCGGTGGCCGACGATGCTCATATGAAGGAGGCGGGGTTTGCCCGAAGAGTGTGCACGGTGGTACCAACTTTTGTGTGGCACATGGTGGAGGCAAACGATGTGTTGTGCCTGGATGCACCCGGAGTGCGAGAGGCCGTACAGACCGCTGTGTTAGGCATGGCGGTGGTAAGCGGTGCCACTATGAAGGGTGTGGGAAGAGCGCACAGGGAAGCACAAACTACTGCAAGGCCCATGGCGGTGGGAAGCGCTGCTGTTGGAGTGGAGGATGCGAGAAGTTTGCTCGGGGAAGGAGTGGGCTGTGTGCCGCTCATGGTAATGTTGCTGCGGCCGCAACGGCTGTAAACGGTGGTGGAATGATCACAACTCCAGCAACAGTAGCAGATATGCCATCAGGGATCGTGTCTGTAACAATGGTGTATTCATCATCGGGGGCGAGTGTGGTATCGGATTGCTGCACCACTGATTCATCTGAGAACTTGGAAAAGACTAATGAGTTATTGGAGAACATGGGGAAGAGGCAGCCCCTCATCCCACCTTCACAGGCTCCTGTTCCAGCTGAGCTGAATTTGTCAAGTGCTTTGCCATCACGTGCAGAAACTGTTACCAGCCAAGAAAAATCTGGGTTTGTGATTCCTGAGGGGAGGGTGCATGGTGGTGGTTTGTTATCCCTTCTCGGCGGGAGCATTCGAAAGTCCCGGGTTTAAGGCGAGAAATCTGATTCATTGTTTGCTATAATAATAATAGCTATCTGATTCATGTCTGTATTGTTTGGATGTGGCTTGTATCTATTGAATCCTAAGTTTGGTATGATCTATGTGTAATATGTGATATGCCCTGATCGATGCTGTTATGAGATAAAAAATTAAGTCTTATTAATGTTGATAAATAAATAATGTCATTCATTGGCGTTTGTTTCCTCGTTCTTTGGATTCAGTGGTTTCTTTTATTCAAACATAATATGTTTAAGCTTCTCTTTTTATTATATATAAACTTGTGTTCAAACTGAAGGTTGTATTATTCGGCATAAGCTTTTGGTTATGGAATTTGGCATTCGGCAAATGATATTAACTGTTAAATATGAAATAAAATAAATAAATGAACTAAATTATTAACTTTTCCCTCTTTTTTTATTTTTTTATTTTTTTGAGTTCTGCACCGATTTTCTGATCTCCTTCCCTGCTTCTAGTGCACAACGGGATCGTGCCATACAAAGGCCCTCCAATCCTCCTGCACAGAAGCCACAACCTTCACAGTAGAGTTGCGTCTAGTGCTAATGGGGAAAGCGACGACCGGATCGCCAACCTGCAGTGACCCCGGAACTCTCAAAAAACAACTGTCAGTATACCTCGAGTGCATGGCGATATGATCAGGACTAGGTTAGCAGCGAAGCCGACAATGGGATTACGACAACGGTGATCTTCGAAACTTCTTGTATTGCTTTCTTCGCCCAACCTGAACGTCTCTCCTCTTCACGATCAATGTCGGAGCCTTTCACGAGTCTCTGTCGATCCCTCCCTGCACGGCCCTCCAAAGCTGCTCGATCCAATGTGTGGAAGCCCCTCGGCATCCCCTCCGCTTTGCCCTAGCCAGCTTCCTCTTCCAAGCACGAGTCTCCGTGCTCCGAGCGGTCGTCATGTGGCAGACTTGTTCGACAGGGCAATGTGGAGGTAGAAAGGCTGTTCATCGGAGTCCGTTGCAGCCGTGTAGTGAAAACTTCTCCTAGGAACCTCTAGTCTGGTCGCCTTCGATGCTCAGAACGCCGTCGGTCGTCTTCTGTCGCTCAAAGTTTGACAACCCTTCGCGGTCACAAGGCCGTCAATTGCCAAAAATTATTTTGTACGTTCACCTCAGCTTATCTCACCTTATGTAAATTTGCGTTCCCTGAACCAATCAGAATCAATCCTTACCAAAAAAGCATATGTGAGTGATCTCATTTTCATTTTTTTTTTTCCAAAAAAAAAAAAAAAAATTATTGGACGCCAGACACAAAATGCTTCCCGTGTCCGCAATTCTCGTCAATTGCACACATTGACTTCCATTTGGCAAAGCTGCATACAAAGTTCAACATGCCAAAAGAGCATCATCTCCTCTCAGCAAGTGCAAACGGCATAATCATGCTCTGGGAATTGCATACTATAGAAGGAGACATGCCTTGCAAGGTCCGAAAGTGCACAAGAATGGTGTTACATGCTTTGCAGGAATAATGATATGTTAACTACCTCTTCAGATAGAAGTTTTGGTGTGTAGGAAATTGTTCTTCCAATAGGTATAAATGGCTGGACTAAATACGGCCGAAAGTACACTTATAGACCGGTGGATGAAAAAATTTGTTTCGATTGCAGTATATCATGACACTGAGTAGCACGTCTTATAGATAGTTGGGTAGGCAGACACTCCGATGCAGCGCCCTAATCGAGGATAATGTCGGGGTGCTATCAAAATTTGAATTAACTTTAAACTTGGAAATGTTTTTAAGAAATTGAATTATTTGGATTTTTAAATGATATAAAAATGAAAATAAAAAGACACATAAATCTTGAATTAAAAGTCTCAAACTCAATTATACTTGAAAATTATTATATAAAAGTGAAGTCTTAATGTAAATGACTATTTATGCCCTATGGTGTATATATAAGCAAGTTAATTATGCACATTTTCCAAACCTTGCATGTGCATGTTGATGTAAATTTCATATTAAATTGTATGGAATATGGCTTAAAGTTTATACAAGTCTGTAAAGTTTATTAATTTCTTGAAGCTATTTGATTATATGAAAGTTAAATGCCTGAACGTGCTCTAACTAGTATATAGAACGCTCGAATATCAGGTTTGAGAATGTTGTGGGGGTTAATATGGTCGTCTTGTCTACATGATAGGTTTGTAAGTCCACCTAGCTAATTCGATCCTCCTTCTCCTAAGGACTGGAGTTGACGAGTCTAGTAAGCCCTAATAAATGTCCAAATGAGAGCTTACAAGCCCAACTCACCTAGTCCAATCCTTCTACCTATAAAGACAGGACATATGCTTTGAAAGCTTAAATTAACAAAACTAAATGCTCTCACTTCAAATATAAAAGCTTAAATGTTTAATTCCCCGATGATAGTCGTGTTGATCGAAGATTTCATTCGGAGGGGTTAATCTTTAAAATTAAACTTTTAAAGTGACCTACCTAATATGTAAAGTAAAAACTTTTAAAAGCAATTGAACGCTAGTAAGGACGTGGCCCGAGTCCTTTGTCCGTTTGGTTTTACCGCCAAATGGCGCAACAAAATAGCGATTATGATTAGAACCCTCTGCCCTGGTTGTTGCGCTAAATAACACAATTATATCACGATCACGGCCGCAGTTCGTATGTTTTCTAACTACTTTCCATCACTTGATTTGTGAATTATAATAGTACAATTAATTGACACAAAGTCTTATGTTAGCTAAGGTCGAGGTAAATTTGCCCCCTTAGACAAACGTCCACCTCAGATCTACAAGAAGCTCTTGCATGACACACTGTGATTGCTGGCAAGAATATTTTTGTCATGTTGAGTCGACTACCGCCTCTGACTAAGTAGATCAGGGATCACGATGACTCGGGATGGCGAAACCATGTGATTTTGATCGGGTTTCATCTTCATTATCTCACCATCCGCTTTAAGCTTCAAGTGATGAGTTTTACAACTTAAATTCTAAGTCTGTTGTTATTATATATTAAATATTCAGTTCTTAACTACCAACCTTAATCGAAAGTGCTCCCCCGTTATCATGAGGGCTAATTAACCATAGGAGTGCGTCTGTAAGAAACTTCCAACCCCGAATCAAAAAGTATTCGCTAAATGAGAGCGAAATCTCTGGACAGTTTCTTATCTACAATTTAGTCCGCCTTCTAAATCTTCGACCCTACAATGCTTTCTCTCAAAGCAATCATGAATTTTCGGAGCTGACAGTTGGATGTTTGCACAGAAGATAGGGGAGAATACGAGAAGATATATAAATGCTGCTATACTATAATTTAAAAAAAACTGTCAAATGAGCTGATATTTAAGAAAATTGACTTGAATGGAGAAATAAATTGGTTAATGCCTTTACATAGGGTGAATTTTATGTGTAGTATTAACATATGCAGATTGGCGATATTGTAGTTAATATCATCACAATATCACCTCATCCGCACTTATATGGCTGCACGTGATATTTCATCCTTTATATGATTCCCTATTACAGATCATTTTTTTTAAATGATTTTTTGGGTTATAGTTTAAGCTAACATGAGTTTTATGCTGAATTTTTTTCCTTGTGTTTTTTAATTACATTAATTAATATCAAAGAATTTTATTGTATTTAAAAAATTTCTCTCATCAAAAGATTCGTTGAACTAGCTATCTCCTTGATACTTAGTAGGGTTGTTAATCATCCGATTTTGAACTGAGCTGTGGTCAGTTTAAAATTTGCTAAAAAAAAATTAAATAAAAATTTTTGGCTTTTGTAGCTTGGCTTAGTCCGAGCTAAAATTCAAATTAATTTTTGAGTGATTAATGAGCCTCAAGCTAAATTTTATAAATCTACGGCCTGACATCATTAGAACGGTCAACAATCCGATTTCAAATTGAGTTGGGGTTGGCTCGAAAAAATTCAATCCAAAATTTGGCTCATTCATTTATTTCTATCAAATCTCGATCGATTTCAAAATTTGAAATAGTTTTTGAGAGATTAAAAATCTTAGAGCTAAATTCACAGACAAATTATCACCTTTCTCTTCGCCTCTTTTGAGGATTTTGCTATTGAGGAGGCTTCGCCATCATTTAGCATAAGGAAATATGCATCAACACTAGAAATGAATGATAATTTAATGTGATGATATAAAAATAGATAAATTATATAATACAAGAAAATATTTTATGATACTCGTTTAATATGCTCTTTTAAGATGGAGTCTTAAAAGTGAACACCAATCTTGACACGAAATTAATTAATAGTTTGGGGTGGCTACAGTTTATTGAATAATTTCTGATAAGTTTGGTGCGATTGTTATTATATATTTTTTTTTATTTGAAAAGTACTACGGCAGCCAAAAAGCTGTCAATGCATCTAGATAGGTGCGGCTTGAAAATACTATTTTCAGCATTATGGAAACACATAAGGTGCCAAAAAGCAGTCTACCAAACAAGTCTTTTGTGTTTTCATAACGCCACCGCACCAAATAAACTGCCGCAAGATGAATTATGTGGGAGAGACTTGATGAGTATATATGCAAGTTGATCATCAATCAGATAACACAAACGAGACAAATGTCTTAATTTTGAGATTTTTGACGAACAGTACGTATAGTTAATGGAAACATATGTTTTATTTGAGAATGAAAAACTGGACTGAAGCTCTTTTAAATAGGTGGAACTAAATTATAATAAATAATAGGTGTAGTGGATATATCATATATGAATGGAAAGCCCATGAAAAAGTAATTATACCAAGATTCGGGTGGTATAATTGTAAAAATAAAATTTAGATGTGAGACCTCTAAATATATAGAAATTGGATGGTATGTATGTAAATGCCCCTACTCATTTGCTAGGATTTATTTATGTCGCTTTGGGTCCCAATTCTACCTTTACATAAATTTAATAAAAAAATAATGTTATTGAGCGAAATCTGCAAAATTTGTTCAAATCCCTTCTCCTCATTCACCAAATGAATAAACTGAATGCTTATTATTGCTGCCAAAATTTTTTGTTTCTATGCGGCCTTCTTATATATCTCAACGTATTATATTTAAAAATTAAGAACACAAAATATAATAATTTCAAATTTTCTTAAGAGAATTGCTTGTACTTGTTAGGTATGGCTCATATATCAAATAAGGAAGAGATGTTGGAGCGGACCGAGCAAATCGTGGGAGTTTTATTAAGTGGGTGGGGGTTGCAGGGGCAACACGCTGCGATTTGGTATATGAGTAATTTTGTAATTATATATTATACACCTAGTGCTATAAATAGACCTTATTTGTAACCCTAGGGCTATGTACTCTTTTTCTGAAAGTGAAATGAAAACCGTCGCTCTGCTCCCGAAGATGTAGATATCTTTGCCAAACCTAGTTAAATTTCTTTGTTTTTCTGTCGATCTTGAGTTTCTTTGCCCTAAATTTCTCAACAGTACTGTTCTGAAGCGAAATGTGAAAAGAAAATAAGAGGGACAAATTATTAAGAGGAGTATTTATATAAATTTATTTAGTAATAGGATAATTTTAAAAAAGTTAAGGCTGAGGAAAACTGAATACATTTTTTAAACGTCATATTTCATAAAAATAATGTCAAAAAATTTTTCATTTATTTAGGGGGTTGTTTGTGATTATAATTATTATTTTTTTTATTTTGTTTTAATTATGCTTTATTTTGAAATAAAATATATTTAGTTGAGATAATTATTTTTAGAGACTCTTAAAATATGTTTTGTGTTTTTAAAAACAAATTGATTTTTTAAAAAATAAAAAATAAATGCATGTATAAAAATATATCAAATAAATATGTTTTTTAAATAAATTGATTAAAAAATTAAAATAAAATTGATGCCAAATGGCTATTTAATTAATTTAACATTTCCGTATAATTTCTCAACCACTTTTATCTCATGGGGCAGACATTTCAGCCAAGTTTGGACGCACTTTACCAAGGAGTAATTAATTTAATAGAAAATATTACGTTCAGAGTTCGGACTTTTATAATATGGTTGTGCTAATTAAAAATAATATTCAAATAAACAATTCAAAGTAAAGGCCATAGAGTACAATCATAATATGATTGTGTTGGACTCAAATATTATTCCAAAGGCCATTGAAGTATTTTAAAAATAATACTTCAATCATATTTTGAGCATCTAAAATAATATTATTTTATATATTTGACACGTGATAAATTTTAATTGTAGTACCCCCGCACCCCTAACCCACATAACATAACTGTCCCGATTAGACAGATGCTTCGCTCCGCTGGCTGGCTCCGTTATGCTTCAGTATCTGTCTCTTATCTGATATAGGAATCATACATCACAAAATGATGTTGAAGGAAAATGAAGGGTAATATATGGGATGTACGTAGGTCTATGATTGGTGTCACAATAATTTCCTAACGCTGTGAACCGTCCTCGATACCCTTCTCAGATTGTGAGCCGTGTGGAGGCTTGCAGACATGACATGCTGGTCAAGTTCTTATTTTAGGAATCTTTCCCCAAACGAGCATGGCTGCTATGCTTTGAAAATTTATGTATTCCTATTTAAAAAATTTAAGAAAAAAAACTGTTACGATTAGTCTGCGTATTTTGAAGTAATTTTTTTCGCCATTAATTGCACAACCTTTAAGTGGATAACAATTAATGATTGATGTGCCATTTCTTAATCGATAATTAATATTCAATTCCTACAACTCTATGATTGACTCTCTTATAAAGGGAGAGCAAAAGATGTGGTCAAAGGGAGCAGTTCTTCACAAAAATTGAGGGTCATTCTGTAATTGGGGTGTAAAAAATTGACTCAACGAGTCCATACAACTCGAACTTGACTCGAAAATTCAGGTTCGAGTTGACTCGAATATTTTTCGAGTTTGATTCGAGTCAGAGCATTTGATCCATTTATTATTCAGATCAAGTTTTTTTTTGGTTGGATTTGAACCCGATATGCCGATCCTAATTGGCATCCCTAAGTGTCAAAACTTGACCCGACAAGCTGACTCGACTCGCAAAATTCGGGTTCCGGTTGACTAGAATAATTTTCGAGTCGGGTTGGGTCAGAAATTTGTCTCTTTTATTATTCAGGTCGGGTTCGGGTTGACCCAATTTGGGTCTGGTTATTTTCGGATTGAATCGAAACTCGACCCGCTGACCCAAATTGACACCCTTGCCCAATCATATTAATTCAATTATTTTAGTGGTTTACATAGAAGTCAGCAGGAAAATAAATAATATAGGGGTAGAAGTCTATAGGATTTTATAGTGCACAACAACTCAAAAAGAAAAAATTTGACCAGCAAGTTATCCCAAAAAGTCCATTCTAGATTCTCATGTTTGAAATTAGACAAACTCATTTAACATTTGATGCATGCTAGAAGATTCACTGCAGTAGAGTAATGAATTATTGTCTTAACGTTGCAAAGAATTTATCACACACTTAGATGAAAGAATACAACCAGTAGAGACATCATAAGTTTTTACGTGGAAAACCCGTAAAGGGAAAAACCATAGAGCTTGACCTAGCCCAACTGAAGAAATCCACTATAAATTGGATATTACAAATACAGTCTCTTCTCCCAGAAGTAGGAAAGAATTACATGATCTTCTGAACTACAAAGTCGGTGCACGGATGAACTTGTCGTAAGAAGTGAATGACAATTAATACATATCAACAACGGATGGATGAGTGATAGTCGACAGCTGTCGGTAACTAGTGTTCGGTGGCGGTCAGTGACTTGTATTCAAAGTCTATCGGAGATTGGTGGTTAGCGACTATCGGCGGCGGTCGACAACGAGGTGATGCCGGATTTCATCTCTTTCTCCAAGCTTCAAGCTCCCCCTTCAAGCTTCCTTCTCTCCTCTCAGGCTTCAAGCTTCCTTCTCTCCTCTCAGGCTTCAAGCTTCCCCTCATGAAGAGAGTGATGCTTTATTTATAGAGTCCTAATTGCAATTAATGTAGAAATAAGAACCACTTTGATCTGACTGTCCATAGAGCTTTCCTTGATTAGACGACGTTTGATGGACATTTGAGTGTCTGAATAATGTCAAAATTGAGTGATCTTTGGCTTGTTAGATTTTTCTCTTCGAGATACTCGATTTGATTATAAGTTCTTCAAATTCAGTATTCATTTGATCTTCCATGTATGCCCAGAAAGATTCCAAAAGTGATTTAATGGCTTGGTCTAAGCTTAATTTAGTTTGGATTAGACCAATTTTTGTATTATTAGATCCGTCAGTTTGACTATAAGTTTGTTGAAATTGGACTTTTAGATGACTTTTTATCAAAGCTTGAACGTTTTCTTTTAAAAAAATTGCATTAAGATTAGTGTCATGCCTTGAGATTCGTATTGGATGTTGAAAATTTGTTTAAGGGGCATCAACATTAAAGAAATTGAACATTATACCTGTTGCGTATCAGAAGATTCACGGCGGCAGAGATCCATCACACAAAGATAAAAAAAGTAGCGGAACCAGACATCACGATTTATTTATTTTTTTATGGAAAAACACAGTAAATGAAAAAAAAAAACAACTAGATCTAGCCAAGTCAAAGTAATCCACTATAATGGTGTAAGTATGTAGGGTTACTCTTCTTAGAATTATAGAAGATTGAATCACAATTTTAATAATCACATATGTACAACAGTCATTCATGTTAAATACCACAATTAAGCTATAAAAAATTTAGGCATTGATGATAATACCGATAGTAAGCTGCAAAGATCATAGTTGATTGCTATAAAGTCAGTAGTGTGCCACAAAGACTATAGTCGGTGACTGTTATAATGTCAATTAGTCATAAAACTAATATTTGGAAATTATAATTAAGTTGGCTATATAGGTTGTAGTTGGGTGCTGCAGTAACAGTTAGTTAGATAAGTCATAGTTGATCACATAAACTGTAGTTAGAAGTTGCAGTAGCAGTTAACTACATAAGCTATGATTGATCATATAATTTGTGGTTGGCAGTTGCAGTAGCGTTTGTTTTTTAGAGAGGTCGTAGTGAAAGATTACAATGACATTAATAGGCCATAGTAGAAGGCTGTAATGACAATAGCTGGCGACATAGGTCATCATGTGAACCTATATTAGTAACTGACCACATAGGTCGTAGTAGGTCACTGTAAGAATGTCAATAGGCTACCATGGCTATAGTGGAAGGTTGTTATGACAACAATTTGCTATGTAGGCCATAATGGGAAGCTATGATGGTAACTAGCCAAATAGGCTGTAATAATTAATGCCATATCGGTTGGTGATTGCAATCGTGCTATTGAGTTTATTATTTTACGTAAGAGACAACACTTGTCAATATACAACGTATAAAAAACTCCAAGACTCTGGAGAAAATCGTCATATTTTGAGTATGACACTTGTAAGCAATTTTAGTTTTGAGTTATTGTTTGATCTTCAATACGATGTTATTTGTTGCACTTTCTATGTGATACTTCATTATCCCGTGTTCGAGATAATTTGTAACACAGTATTCAAAACTTTGTTACACCATATTAGGGATAGTTCGTGACCCCATAATCGGGATACTTCATAGATACTTTGTTACATAGTATTTAGGAGACTTCGTAAGCAAATAGAGTTTGCTAACGGTTGTGAGCAGGTGGTGATCGACGGTGGTCCACGATGACTAGCATGTGGCAGTCAATGGCAACTGTCAAGCGGTATTTGTGGTGGTTAATTAGCATTTACATAGGTTGGAAGTTATCGCTGTGACTTCATTCTGGAACAATTCGACTCATTTTCTTCCTCCCCTCCATTTGAAGAGATGAGATTACTTATAGCCTCTAGCGGAGGGGCATTTTTATCATTTGACGAATAACTCTCACGACCACTATATCGGATGACCCATATTGATCCCCCTAGAGTATTAGATATTTTTTAATTATTTGAGAGCTTTAATGATCTCAGGATCGTTTGATTCCCTGGTCGAGACACGAGATTTGAGTATAAAGATGTCAATTTTAGAGTTCATCTCACCATCCAATTAATGATATGAAATCTGCAAATATATTTTAATAATTTGATCTGAGCTTGCTCAGACTTGGATAAGACAATTTTTTATATCATTAGGTTCAACTTGTCAAGATGGTCAATTTCACTATAAAATTATTGAAATATGAGCTCATAATGTTTTTGAATTTGAATCCCAAACTTTTTTTCTTAAAAAAATATCTATATTGAGATTTAAGTCAAATAATAAAATTCCAGTGTTTTTTTGATGACGCATCAGTACGGAATAGAGACAGTTTATTTATGCGCTGTAAATAATACGTAGAGGTTCGATAAATAAAAATAGTCCTTTTATTTTTTTAATAGAAAGAGCATTATACGGCTCCTTACGTGTTCCATCTAAAAAATAAATACAAAAGACATGGAAGAGGTCCTATCTAACCCCCACATACAACTCACACAAAAAGAAAGAATCTAAAGGTCATCTTCAAAAAAAAAAAAACAAGAAAACACAAAAAAAAAAAAAACAAACGAAAAAGACAATCAGGATAAATCATTAAGAGCTAAGTCCCTCAAAGTAAAAAGAACTCTTTTAGAAATCAAGGAACCATTTAAATTGAGTCCAATTTTAGCAGTCCAATTAGCCATTCTATTACCATCACGCTTCATATGAGACCATCTAATAACCAAGTTTTTGGACAAATCCGCGATCCTCTTCATTTGAATGTTAACACTCCAATGATAATATTTGAGATACCTGCAATAATTCCAAAGAACCAACAAATCTGTCTCGCAAATGATAAAATTCCAACAAAATTTATTCACAATCAGTAAGACAAAGACAATAGCATCCAACACTAACAAAGGGAGAAACCGAAATAACATATGCAGTAAACCAACAGATAATAGAGTCTACAAACACATCCAACACTAGCCTGATTATTCTTCCAACAACTATCAGTATTGATTTTAACAAAGGGAGCACAAGGCTTACACCACTTGACCATAGTGACATGCTGATTATAAACAGGAATAGACAGATTCAATTTCTGCATACAAGAAAGCAACTTACCCGTAATCTTCTTCCTAGTAATTAATAGTTGCAAAACTTTCAGAAGATAATTATAAATCAAGCTAACAGTACGAGGGACATAAGGAATCAATCCCTTATGCTTAGCCTCATTACGAGTTATCCAAATGAACCAAAGCACTTTAGCAGGCACAACATTGTAAAAAGAGCCAAGATTTTTCCAATCCTGACAAAGGTTAAGAATCGTATTATAATGCATATGATTCCTGTTCAATTTCAAAAGGGAACCCACATGTTTCCAAATCTCAATAGTACAATGACAGTTAATAAAAAATATGTATAAGAGACTCTTCATCTTGTTCACAAAGAACACAACAAGAGAGAAACCGCAAACCCTTCAATTTAAGTAAATCATCAGTAGGGATCAGATTATGCAAGACTCTCCAAATGAAAAACGATACAGATAGTTTAAGCCAAGAATTCCAATTCAAACTAAGATCAAGCCCCTGGAAATTCTGATTAGTCTTAGCAATTCTTTTAGAAATTGATTCTCCCATATTACCTTTGATTTTAGGAACATCATTATTCTCACAAGTAATAGGAATGGAAGCAATAGATTTAGCATCCTCATTGTGAACCAATTGATGAAGAATTCGAAGACACCAACGGTTTTCATACCAACAATCCTTCACTTTAAAATTAATATCAGCCGGACCACCATAATGTTTAGCTAAATCACCATTGTTAAGCCAATCATCATACCTGAAAGAACAATCTCCTTTGCCAATATCCTAAGTAATGATATCCTCAGTAACTGAGCAACTTTAAGCATTTCATGCCAAATAAAAGAATCATTATTACGATAAGTAACAGACAAAGGGTGACTGTTATGACAGTACTTGACAAGCATTAAAGAAGCCCAAATAAAGTCATTCTTTCTGTATCTATACCATAACTTCATGTAATTAATTCTTATCGAGTCATGTAAACTTCTAAGTCCAGTGAATTTTTGAAGTACCATTGTCTTGCCAAAGAAACTTATTAAAAAGAAGTTCAACTTTTTTAATAATACTAAAAAACATATTCATCACTTGCAATGTATAGAGAGGAAGGGAAGTAAGAATGCTCTTAAGAAGGGTAATACGACCTCCAAAAGAGAGGAATTTATTCTCCCAAGATAAAATTCTTTTTCTAATTTTATCAAACAAATCCCTATAAAGAGCATTACGAGTTCTACCTTTATTTAAAGTAAAATCCAAGTAGGTTAAAGGTAACACAGCTTTATTACAATCAGTATAATCCATAATCTAATTCCTCTTAGCAGCCAAGACTTTAGTAGAACAATAGAAGAAACATTTATAAGTGTTAAAAACTAAACCTGAGGTTTCCTTGAAGCATCTTATTTCCTCCCAAACCTTTTTAATAGAAGACTTATTGGCATTAGTAAAGATAATAAGATCACCAGCAAAACATAAATGAGAAATGCTAATTCTACCCTTATGAATATAATTCATGCTGGGATAATTGCTATACAAACCATTCAGTCTTCTCGATAAGTAGTCGAAAGTCAGAATAAAAAGATAAGGAGATAGTGGATCCCCTTGTTTAATGCCCTTAGAAGCTTGAAAGAAACCATAAGTATGCCCATTAATAAGTAAAGAATAATAATTACTACTAAGCATTCTATAAATGAGATTGCTAAAATCAGTATTAAAACCATTAGCATGAAGAACATCCATAATGAATTCCCAACGAATGGTGTCAAACGCCTTCTTGATATCCATCTTGAAAATGACATTCCCCCCTCTATACTTATAATCAATATCTATAAGAAGCACTTGAACAATAAGAGCATTATCACAAATATTTCTATCTTTAAGAAAAGCAGCTTGATTCATGATAATAATTTTATTAAGTATAGGTTGCAATCTCTTAACAAGAATCTTCGAAATAACTTTAGACAAAACAGAATTCAGACTTATGGCTCGAAAAGCATCCTAAGAATAAGCATTGCTCACCTTAGGAACCAGAACAATGTGTGAAGATTTAAAGTATTTAGGAAGATCTTTACCTTTGAAAAAATCTTGAATAGTCTCAACAATATCTTTATGAATAATGTCCCAACTTTTTTTTATAGAATTCGACAGTAAATCCATCAGGTCCAGCAACTTTGCCATCCTCCATAAGATCAAAAATTCCTTTAATCTCAGCTGCACTAGGAATACAAGTCAGCTTCAAATTATCAATCACAATAGAGCTATTATAAAGAATATTATCCATCTGAGAGAGGTATTCCCCTCTACCGTTAAAAGCAACAGAGAAATATTGAACACCATTTAAGGCAATATCATTGCAATTAGAAAGAACAGTACCATCATTAGTGATAATTTTAGAGATCAAGTTGTTCTTTCTTTTATTTTTAATACATGCATGAAAAAAAGTAGAATTACGGTCACCATCTAAAAAATTATTTTTAGCAGCTTTTTGAGCATAAAAGACCTCTTCCATATGAATAGCTGAAGTTAGCTGTTGCTGACCCTGAAGAAGAGTATCCAAATCAATCAAATTATTAGCAAAATCATTCTCAAGAGAGGTGACCTGCACTTCCATTTTCTCAATATTTCTATGTAAATGCCCAAAGACATCCCGGTTCCACTTCTTGATGGCCTTAGCAAAATTCTTTTGCAAACACTTAAGGCGATAACTTGAAGACCCAACAACATTAGTCTTCCAATTATCTTTAAGAAATGGATAGTAACTATCATGTAAGGTCCACATATTATAGAATCTAAAATGTGACTTAGGCTTCTAAGAATTATTCATAGTTTTTAACATGACAGGAGCAGAAGCATTAATAGAAAGATGTTGAATATTATGTAAAGCAAAATTGTTTATCCATTCAGAGTTAGCAATAAAACGATCAAGTCTTTCAAACACTTTCCCTATACGCCAGGTAAACAGGTTCCCATGGAAACCCAAATACCGATTGAATTACTAAAATAAATTGTCGATTCTGAATTCCACGTCCATTTTTTGAATCACGTACTACAGTTTATAGTTCAATTCATGGTCGCAAATCCATTAGATAAATCTTTGCCTAAGAACCTCGTTATTTTGTCTCATTAGGCTAACTTGAAGAGGTCACAAATCTAAGAATCACTATCATAAGATTAGGGCCATCAAAACGGTTCTTTATTTACAAACAGTTTGTATTTGATTCATTATGAAGTTCGTGTTTAATTGGTTCGTTTTAAAAGTCGAACATGAATAATTTTTTTGCGCGATATATAAACGAGCCAATCATAAACAAAAATTTGTTTGTTCGTGTCCAGACCGAAATAATTAAATTATATATATATATATATATATATATATATATATATATATATATATATATATATATATATATATTGGTGAGTAGTATTTTTAAAAAAATTAATTGACTACAAGACTACAAAGTTTTATAATCAATCAAAATTATTAATTAAAAAATATAATAAAAATATATTAAATTATATTTAAATGATATTTTAAAATAAATAATAAGATTAGATCTTGCCCAAACCCTTAACTTCATACAGTTGCATGACTAGGCTTGTCGAAACGACTCTTAGTTTGCGAATAGCATGTGTTCAGCTCGCTAAGCGAACGAGCTAAACACCAACACATTTTCTTTTTTTGCTTTGAAACATAGACAAGCCGAGTACGAAAAATGTTATTTTTTAATGAGCCGAACATGGGCTGAACCTGGGTCGCTCGTGTTCGACTTGTTTACACCCCCTACATATGAGCATGATTAACTTTTGAGTTATTTGAAAAATTCCAGCTGTTACATTGAAAAATATCATATTGTTTAAGAGTTTAATTTTATTATATTGTATTAAAAATATCAGTATAAATTTTTTTGGCTAATTTATTTTATTGAATCGAGCCCACCTACCGAAGTGATTGAACTGATAATGCCTGCCGATTTGATCATTCTCATTCTCTTCAAGGACAACATAGCCCGCATGTGTATGGGCAGCTATTGGAAGAAGCCATCATAACTAATGAAAAGTCATTATGACCAACAAGAACATCTATGCTCGCTTATTAAAGATATTACCTGACACTTGAAATTCAATCTTTATACTCAAGCAATAGGGATGTCCGTTGTGCCAGCAATATCTAACATTCAAATCACTTTCTTTTCATTGAGACACCAAAGAAAAGCAATCTATAATACGATGCATACTATTTTGATTATTCTATTTATTTTTTCTCTTATGCAAAAAAAGGGATGGAAAAGATCAATAGAGGGAGGGTGATTCACTTTTTTGTCTTTTCTCTTGACATCGTTGTCTATCTCATTTTTTCCATTTTCTCCTATTAAAATCCTGTGATTCAAGGAAACCCCAAAGAGTCTCCTCCCTCAATTTATCGAAGATCGGAATTTAATATATTTCTTATAGTTCCCTCAAAAGACTTTCATCAATCTCTATTATTCTTTCTATCATATGATATTTTTTACAAGGTTGTATGCATTCACGAAGGATACAAGACCTTACGTCTCATAAAGATTCAACATATGATTAAAATGTTTCATAATCGGCTTGTTATAAATGAAAAATACCTTTAAAAAATACTGATTATATTATATAATAAAAATCTTATTATAAATAACCTTATAGAATTAACAAAAACTAAAATCATTGAAATGCATTAAGCACTGTCATTTACCCATCTACAGCTGCAAATAATCAATTATGTGTGTATGATTACCAATAATTTGTCCGACCAGCTTAAATGCTACCCGACAAATGCGACGGCCATATCAAATGGATAAAATGTTATACAAGGACTTCGGCTAAATTTGGTCAAAGACCTCACAATCATAATAAGCTAAATGGAATCTACTAATGCTTACCACTAATGCCAAACCATTATCATAAAAAATACTATGTCTAACCGGTCTTCGTCCATTTGTATATTTCTAACTTATATATTAAAAGATAATACATAAAATATCGCATATGATTAGATCATAAAATTTTAAATTGAGACAAGGGAGATGAGATATGGGCATAGATATATCACATTTATGTATTTACGTATCTAACATATAAATTTCCATATTTACATTTATAATACTTTGTGTCATAGATATATCACATTAAAAAAAAAAAAATAATAGTGATACTTTTTATGTGAAGTTATTTAAATGCTATGAATAAAAATATTAAAGTGGCTAATTCTATAAAAGTTAAAAAATGATATGGCATATATTTAAATATTATATCTCTGAGTAAAATTAATAAGTTTGGCTAAGATCAACTCATAGCTCAATAAAAATTCACTTATAATAATAATAATAATTTATTTTAGAAATTGATGTCTGAAAAACGAGGAGCCGACGTCTGGGTGTTCAGCCCGCCCGCATCATCCATCTCCTTACTGCATGCGGCCAATGTGGACAAAAAACAAGAAAAAAAAAATCATGATATTGTAACGCATTTAGTTAAAAAATCATGCTTCGCATGCCATGTTGACGCCTCAAAGGGAATTGAGATTTAATATAGTACACAATTTTCAAAAGAAATACACAAAAATAGTGTTAATGTTATTATCAACCATTTTGCTATATATTTGACGCTTCTTTTTAATTTGGATATGAATTGTTTTAGTTGCTGGCTACTTAGTTCGAGATCTTGCCAGACGGTTAGTTTGAAAGTAAAGCCGCAGATTTCATAAATCCGAATTTCATCGGTGTTAAAGTCCAAGTTTCATTAAATCATGTTGTTATGAGAATTTTGTAAATTTATGAAGAGGAAAGAGAAAGATTGGTTCGAAGAGGCCTCACCATTCTCAATCGTTTCGGGTTGGAGCTGAGAAGGAGGAGTCGCGATCCCGTCCGTATAACAAAAATATGTCAGACCGAATCTCTAAGAAGGACAACCCGTAGTCGGGATGACTCGCAACTGTTGGAGGACCAATAGCTTGGACGTCATGTAGCCTTGATGATCCACAGTTTGGATGACTTGCAGCCTGGAGAACCATCTCGCTGCCTGAATGATTGGTAGCCTAGATGACTTGCAGCCTAGATAATTCACAGCTTATAGGACCTACAGTCTAGACAACAAGATCATGCATGTAACAACATAAAAAAGTTCTCTGTGACACCCTCATTAAAGCAGAGGAAAACTTGTAACTTCGGATTTTGTACCATCTCCCTGAAAATATGAGATCATTTTGTGAATAAAACAAAACCAAGAGGTCCGAGAATACCCCAATTACCTCATATTGTTGTTCTTTAATGTGCACCTCTCTCTCTCTCTCTGTTTCCCCCATCTTACTCAATATTCATTGGATGAGATTTACGGACAGGTCAGAATTTAAAATCCTAAAAGCTACAGTGAGCGTGGATCATGCCACCAATAAAAAGATGAGCAACATAAAAATAAGAACAGATTATTAAGTTTGGCACAACTAGTTCCAGATCTTCCAGGCCATATCCCAATTGACCTAGCATGGATGACGCGCAGCCTGGACGACCATCAACCTGGGCGACTAGTAGTCTGGATGGCCATCAACTTGGATGATCCACAGTGTGGAGGACCAACAGCTTAGCAACCGACCCGGCCTGCATACCTAATGTAACCAACTGAGCTCTTTATGCTAACACTTAGCCTTCCACATTCGACTATACCCACTCAGTCATATTTGCTCGACCACCTCCACTCATATGCCTGCATGTGGCTAGAAAAATAGCACCAAAAAAGTTAGTCAATGACACTCCAAAGAAAATCTCTCTTAACCCTCCTATTTTCATTAATTTTGTTCACTAATATGCATATGAAAAGTTTTCTACAAAGAAATGGGAAATTTGCCTCTTACAAGCAACTTTCGAAAATTAAGGGAGAAGTGGTCTAAATTTTTTGGTCGATAGCCAGACTAGATACTAGTAAAACCAACAAACCGAGTCAGTTTTGCCAATCCAAAGCTAAATCTACTTGACAGGTTGCACCAACTCAGTGAAACCAAACCAACATTATTGAGCCGAAGTCATGATTACCTAATCGACCTAGACATAAGTAAGTCGAGCAATAAGCTCACATATTTAAAATATCTAAAATATATTGTAATGATTAATTAAAAAATAGGCAGATATATAATATCACATACAGTAGACTTTCTCCTGTAAATTATAAAGATCTTTTTATGAGAAATGAATGATATAGAACACATTTAATGTTCATTTTCTCTTCCCATCTCTCTATCTTTCTTATTTTTTTTAAGCTCTCACCTTTGGGGTGTGACTATATATATATATATACACACACACACTTTTTAATGCTACTTAGATATTAAAATGCTACATAAATTAATATAAAAATATAGATTTAAAAAAAATAAAAATGCATTCAAAATTTGTTTTTACAAATCCTCTAAAAAGATAGGCCGCCAAGTGAATTTAATATAAAGTCCAGAGTTTTTCGTTTTTGTGCCACTTTAAAAACTAAATTTCCGTTTTTTTTAAAATTAAGTAAAATTTTTTTTAAGAAATAATTACATACAGGGCATTCAAAATATGGCTATTTACAAATAAAAAACTTAGGTGATTTTTTGAATTATGAAATCGATACATTTATACATGCCATGATCCAATGTAAAATTAAAAACTATGGTAACAATTTATTAATACACAATGTTATAAACAATAATTGCTCCAAACACTCCACTCTTTAAAGAAGCGAAAACTTCAAAGAGCTAGACCTCCCAAACTCGCCTCCCTGATTTCTTCCTCGTCTTCACATTGCCAATTTTTCCTCGCAAATGACGAGCTCTATGGCTAAATCCCAGGTTCTTCTCCTCCTTTCCCTGATAGCTTTTCTCTTGCTGAGCTCTTCCTCTGCAACACCGAGGAAAACAGTGGGGATCTATGAGCTCAAGAAAGGAAATTTCTCAGTTAAGATTACCAACTGGGGAGCCACAATCCTCTCGGTCATCCTCCCAGATTCCCACGGCAAGTTTTACTACAGTGGTTAAAAATGTTTTTTGCTTAATTTTTTTGGTTCATTAATTCCATTAGTGACTATTATATCTGAATATAATCAGTATTGCACTTTCCAGGAAAGTTAGATGACGTTGTACTGGGCTATGAAGGGATTCGTCCATATATTGTACGATTTATGGCTTTGAATTGATTTAACCAATTGTTTCCTTTTTTGTTTCCCTCTTTTGCCTGCTTCGGTCAAGAGTACGGAAATTAATATTTATTTATACTTCAAGACTGGTGTAATATAAATGTTTGAAACATCGGTAAATTTTCATTCTTTGAGGTCATACTCTGTTCCGGATTTCTGTTCATTGAAAGGTGCTTAAGAGGGTATTCCCTTCCTAGAAAGCTGATGTCTGGTTGGTAAATGCTGTAAATTTTGATTTACTAAAGCTTGTCAACATTAGGATTTAGTAAATTCAGGATTGAAGACAAAACTGAGATTAATTGTGAAAAAAACAATGGATTTGCTTAATCCAAGGTTTAAAATTTACCCCCATTTTTTTCCTGTCCTGCAGATTTAAGCTAAGTCCCACTTAAATTCATTACTAAACAATCTCAGTGGCTTTCAATATTCCTATTATTTCATGGACTTGCAGAGGGTGAAATGGGATTTTCATCAAATTTTTAGGGCTCAAAAAAGTTTGGTACAAATTAAAATTTGCAGCAATGATTTATAAAATATATTTAATGTCGTGATCTCAACACATACTCTCATGTGCTTAGGCTTTGAACTCAAGAACTTACAATTAAGATAGAACTCTCAACCGGTAGCTCAAATGAACTACACGAAATTAACTCAACTTGTTTGATTGGAAAAACAACTTTGTAATCTCATGATAAAATCAACTCAACCTAACTGTGATTTAGTTTCCACTCGTTCTTAGAGCAAAGAACTAACAATTACATTTAAGGATTTTTGTAGGTCAAGATTAATCTTGATTTGTTAAGACATCCAATCAAATGAGTTTTTGTTGTACTTTGCTCTAGTTTTGTGGTTTAATTCACCAGTTAGATTTATTAGAGCTACTCTGCTCATGGGTAAAAAATTTGATCTATTTTATATGAAATCACTACAAAATTTTAGGCTTGAATCTAGAAACCAGGTTGGAATGCATTTACAATTAACTTGTTAATCAGATAAGATCTCCAATTTTCTTACATTTTTATAGGTTAATCTGAGGCACAAAAACTACTCGTTTCTCAATTACTGCAACTCATGTTTTCTTGTGAGCGTTAACCACAATTTTGTTTATATTCAGAATGATACTACTTATTTTGGCGCATTGGTAGGGAGGGTTGGCAGCAGAATTTCAGGGGCTCGATTTGTTCTAAATGGAACTGCATATAGATTATACCCCAACGATGGAACAAACAGCATTCATGGTAAAACTAACTTGCAAAATTGATACAAATGGCGCTTTATATAACTAAAGCTTTATGTATTATTTCCTTTCTTCTGATCAGGTGGGCATAGAGGATTCAGCTTTGTCATCTGGACAGTCAAGGAGAAGGTTGATGGTGAATTTCCCTACATAAAATTGTATTATTACAGTTTTGACAAAGAACAAGGTATGTCGTCTTAGATTTTATCTAATTATAACTAGGGGTGTAAGTTCTATGATTTTAAATTGTTATGCATGAATGTTGTTGGCTCATTCCGGACTTGATGGTCTCGACTAAATCAAAACAAATCAATTAGTTGTGTTAGGGTATTACTAAGTTTCACATATAAAATGAACTAAGAATTAGCTCCAGTAGCTTGTTAGTCAGCTTTTCCTTGATGAAGAATCTATCATTCTCCACGTGTTTGGTCTATCGTGTTGCACTGAGTTGTCGGCAATGCTGCTTGCTGACTTGTTGTTGCACCAAAACTTCATTTGAGTTTTGTTATTTTGACCCCCAATTAATGAACTAAGGTAAAATGACACTTTCATAATGTGATACCGCTCACCTATCACATCTCACCTACCGCTCACCTACCACTCTCTTGCTTTGTATAAATAGAGAGGGTGTGAGGCTTAGGAGAGCAAGGGA
This sequence comes from Papilionanthe hookeriana x Papilionanthe teres, assembly GCA_022702705.1. Classification (NCBI taxonomy): domain Eukaryota; kingdom Viridiplantae; phylum Streptophyta; class Magnoliopsida; order Asparagales; family Orchidaceae; genus Papilionanthe; species Papilionanthe hookeriana x Papilionanthe teres. Next base: position 64,349,085 of record CM040425.1, on the reverse strand, counting down.
AGACGTCTTAAGCTACCACAAAGGAGGAGAGAATAGCTAGAGAGCTAGAGAGGAGGAGAGCATCTTGAGGCCTTGTACCAAGGTGTCGCTTGAGAGGGAGGATATAGAAGGAAGATGAGGGCTCTTCTCTATGTATAAGCTAAGTATTCTCCATTTCTTTTACTTAGTGAACTATTTGATTGATTCCCTCCCGTGGACGTAGATCCAGTTGGATCGAACCGCGTAAACGATCTGCGTTTGCTTGTGCTCTTTGTGTTTCATTTCTATGCCAGGAAGTACATATCTCACAACAAGTTCCTTGGTCCACCTTGAGCTCGACCAACAAGGCTCTCAACCACATCATCTCAGCAACTCTTAAGGCCATGGTCCTGCACTTTGCCTCTGTTGTTGATCTCGCTGCTACAACCTGTTTCTTGATCCTCCAAGAGACCAAGTTGCCTCCTATGAACATGAAGTATCCTAAAATGGATCTTCTGTCATCTACACAACTGACCCAGTCAATGTCATTAAAGCCTTCAATGTCTATATGCTCATTCTTCTTGAAGATCAACCCCTTCCCTAGTGCACTCTTCAAGTACCTCAGAATATGATACACTGTATCAATATGACTCTTCGGATCATACGTATAGCGGCTCATCAAGCTCATTGTAAAAGAGATGTCGGGTCGAGTGTGACAGATAGATCAGAATGTCCACAAACCTTTGTTACCTCTCAAGATCAATCGGCTCTTCTGCTCTGCAATCAACTTGGTATTTTGATTAATTGGAGAGACTGCAGGTTTGCATCCCAGCATGCCTATTTTCGTGAGAAGATCTAGTACATACTTTCTTTAAGACAAGACCATCCCTTCAAGTTCATGGGTCATTCCAATTCAAAAAATAATCTGAGCTATCTAATATTCTTCACCTTAAATTCATTGCCCATTCTTACCTTTAGTTGATAATCTACGTCTCATCATCACCGATGAATGATGTCATTACCATACACAACAAGTTCTTAGTTTGATGTAATTGAAAGATTGTCGTATGGTCCGCATTGATCTACTGATATCTCATGCTCACCATAGCCTTTCTAAATTTGTCAAACCAGGTTCAAGAAGACGCTTCAAACCATATAGTGATTTTCCAAACCTGCACACCTTGCCCACTGTATGGTTTGATACTGAATCCTAGTCGTATCTCCATATATAACTCCAATAACCTACTATGAAAAAATGCATTCTTCATATCAAGTTGGTGTAACCTCCACCTATCAGTTATTGCAAGAGAAATCAGTGTTCTCACCGTGTTCATCTTTTTTACCGGTGTAAAGATTTCATCATAGTCAATGCCATGTGCTTGGATGTACACTTTCGTCATCAGTCGTGCTTGTGCTGCTTCACCTCCCCTTTTAGAGTTAGCTTCACTGTGAAGATCCACTTACACCAAATTGTATTTTTTCTCGCTAGTAGTGACACTATCTTCCATATTCGATTTTTATCGAGAGCCCATACATAACCGCTTTTCATTTGGGATCCTTCTTACTAACCTGTCAATACTTGGGTATAAAGACAGTGTCCAAAAATGCAATGAATGCTTCATGTAAATGTGATATGTTAGAATATGAAACAAAGTTAGCAATGTCATGTTCCTACTCAAAACAATCAGAAGGATGTTCCGTATTGCTATGAGAGGTCTTCCTTAAAGTTCGGGGTTAGGAGGAGAAAGAGGAGGAATCATAACACCTGTGAGTTTTGAGTCAGAGGTAAATGGTGTAGGTGTCTCAAGAGTCAGGGAAGACCGAGATAAGGGACTAACTGACACAAGTGACATTGCAGGCATTAGTCCCTCATTTTGCTTCATTTTTTGTGTATATGCCCTTGGCTCACTTTCAACCTGAATACCACCACCTATGGGTTCACTCTCCTCATTTATGGTTCCTTAACTAATTCATCCTACATCACAAGACAAGGCATTGCTCCCCAATGTACCACTCGCAACATTCTACTCACCACGTCTTGCCTCATATCTCTAGTATCTAGTGAGTCATCGAAGGGTGAGGTCATCTCCTAGGTGTAGCACGATTCAAATTCTTTGAATGACACATCTATGCTCACAAACAGTCTTTTTTCTATTGAGCTCCAATAGACATACCCCTTATGGGTATGAGAATAACTTACAAATACACATTTCACAGCTCTGGGACCCAGCTTCCATATTGATGGTTTTTTATCCTTCACAAAACATACACATTTAAATACCTTATATGGAAGGATTCTGCTATTATCTCCTTTCAATATCTGATAATGATACAAACTTCCAACACCCTCGATGACATTCTGTTGATCAATTGAGCAACTGTCAAAACTGCTTTCCCCCATAAATGTTTTGAGACATTCATTGTGATCATCATATTTCGGGCAATCTCTAGAAGGTGTCTATTCTTTATCTCTGCGACACCATTTAGTATCGGTATGTATGGACATGTGATTTGATGCTGTATCCCTTGGGCTGACAAGTATTCCCCAAATGCTTTGTCGGTATACTTTGTTCTATTATCAGACCTTAATATATTCTCTATTGCATCATAATGAGTCTAGATTATCTTGTGAAAGTCGTTAAAATAAGGAAACACATCACTCTTATTTTTCGTTGAATAACCAAGTAGCATGAAAAAAATAATGAACAAAGGTCACAAAATATCGATATCATTCATAAATCTTGTAGAAATAAGATCCTCAAATATCAGAATGAATCAAATCAAAAACACCAGAACTTCTAGTCCCATTACTGCTATAAGAGTTCCTAGTAAGCTTGTCAAGCTCACAAATATCACAAACAAACTTTTGTTTATATGTCTTTTCATACAAAGAAGGATACAACCTACTCAATAAACTAAAACAAGGGTGTCTCATGCGCCTGTGATGTAGTAGCAGCAACACATCTTCCACACTCCTTTCAGATTCTCCTACTCCATAACTCTACCATTGATGTGAAAGCTGAGTCTTTCATCTCCTGATCGAAGTATCAGAGTCCACTATGTCATGTTCCAGTCCCAAGTATCTGACCCGTCTCTTTGTCTTAGAAGATATTAAAAAAAAATATATATTTAGTTGGGGAATAAGGACACTAATGGATAAAAGATTCACTGGAAAAGGAGCATGCAAAATATTGGACAAAGTCATAAAATTGGTATATCTCATTATATTCTTATCGAAGAAAGGCTGTGTTGTACCATTAGCGATTTGGATGTTCTTTGATACTATTAAGGGTATATAAGAAGAAAAATCTCTAGCATTACCTGTCACATGTTGAGATGCATCAAAATCCACTATCTATTTTGATGATTCTGTGGTGTAAATAGAGCTATGGGCATATGTATCACAGGTATCTTTGTCAGAGTGACTATAAGTGACAATGTTACCCTTTGATGACGACCGGTTGGAAGCATCCTTAGCCCCATCTCCTGCCACTTTCTGCTTCCTTTTCAATAACTCAAGACACTCATGATCCTCATTAGTAAAAGCTACACTTATGTCTCCCTCCTTTGGTAACATTAAATTTTCCTGGTAGCCTCTTTTTCCACATTTTCGACCACAATGGCCACGATCAAGACTACGACCTCCAACCTGTCCACGTCCACCTCTCTCTTTCCTAAGGTGGCCTAGGACATGTCTTGCTTAGAAGCTCGATTTCACTACAGTTGTAGCACTTGCAAGTCTCTTCATGGACACCTATCATACTTGAGCTAGAGGCAACCAACGTTGATCTCGCTCCCGGAAGCCCACTAGGCTCTGAGTGTAGTTTCATGTGACTCGCCTTCTATGTCATTACAATAATGATCTCATCTAGTGAAGGGATAGTCACTTGTGCTAGGACTAATCTTCTCTGATCGAAGACCAGGTTCAAATGGTCCAGAAACTACGTAATCCTCTTTTGTGTAATGATCTTCCCTTTCTTACACTTCGGATTGCCACAGCTTTACATTGGTGAGAAGTGATCAAGGTTTGCCCACAGTCTATCCAAATCTATGACGTATTCTTGAATTGATCTATCACCCTTTACCACTCTTCGATCTCACGTTGAATTTGGAACACTCTCATGTGGTTCTCCATCCCAACATAAATATTCTTCAGCTTTGACCATATGTTCCTCACCTTTCGAATGACATCTACTGATGAGGCAATGGTAATAACAATCATGTTGAGAAGCCCGGTGTAAAGTAAGGCGTGTGCGGTCCTCCACTCATCTCCCTTAGCACTATTCTTCTAATCTCTTCCCTACTAGAGTAGTCTTGATCTGATGCGACAAACTCAGATACGTGGCCGGTCAATCAAGCTTTAGATCCATAGGAGGGAGATCTAACTTCACCTGCGTCGGAGTACATGTTGTGGTAATGACTCTCGTTGAGACGCTAGCTCCCTATATGAGTGCGAACAATGCCTTTAGAACCTCAGGATCTATCTTCTCCAGATGCTCAAATCCTTTATCTTTTGCACCTTTTTTTCTTGACATCCTCATTCACAAGGATCTGTTTTAGATCATACGCGACTTTGTTCCTCTTCTTGACCCAATCTTGATCTACTTCACCCTCAAGGTTGACATCCTCATTCACAAGGATCTGTTTTAGATCATACGCGACTTTGTTCCTCATTCTTTATTTCCTTTCGCTCCTCATCCCGTACGCAGAAGTCACACTTCTCTCCCTGTTCGCTCCTCTCTTTCGCCTCCCCTTGTCCTTCCACAGTGTCGCTCCACTCCTTCCTGTCGCTGCAAACCGTAGAAGCCCTCTCTTGCCAGAATACCTCACAATGCAGTCGAGAAAGCAACTTCTGGATCGCAATGTACAGAAAACACTTCATGACCAAGCCCTATGAGAAAGTCGCTTTGGGAAGGCGACGATGTGACCAAACTTACAATACTTTCATGATATGGGAAGGATGAACCCTCCGATACAGTCACGATGTATTTGGGAAGGTGAAGACGTGAATGAACCCTGTGATAAAGTCGCAATTTGGGAATCCCAAACCCTACAATACAGCCGTGGTCTGGGAAGGCGAAGACGTGAGAGAACCTTGCGATACAATTGAGATATGGGAAGGCGAAGACGTGACGGGGCTGTTAGGCTTTGTTACTAAAAAGAAAGAATATATCAAAAAATCTCATCTGTACATTGATAACATGAGCTAAAATAAGGCATTACAATATTTTACAAATAAACCCCTAAACTTCTTCGATATTCTCTTTTTGTCAATAGGACCCTGAAAAAGGTCCAATTCTCAACACTCAACTAAATCAAAACAAATCAATCAGTTGTTTTAGAGGCTTTTCTAGTTCAATGATATTGGTATCTGTTCGATTCAATGTTAAGGGGAAATTTACATACATAACGCACTATTTTTATGTATATACATATCTAACACTCAAGGTTTGATATTTACATTTATTACACCCTGTGTCATATACTCAAGCAAAAGTTGTATTTCACTTTTAAAAAGATGGTGATAGTAATATTTTTTATGTGATGTTAAAGATTTGAGAGGTATCCATGTAAATATGAATGTTCAGGTGTTAGATACGTAAATACATAAGAATTATGTGGTATCTATATATGTAAATCCCCCAATTATATTTTGAGATGTTAATGCTATATGTCTTCAAAACCAGTAGCATAATTCTTCAAATAATGCGAGTAAATCTAAGATTCAATTATCGTTTCAGAAGTGTTATTTAAAGATATGAGTAAATCAAATAGTTGACATTTAGAAAAAAAAAAAAACATGATATTATCGATGCCACTGAACTAGATAATCTCTCTGTCTGCTTGGCTCTGCTTGGCTATTGGGTAAGGAATGAAAGGTAAATTGAATTTTTTTGGATTGTTTTGATAATATAATTGCTGAATTTTGGCCAAAAACCAACCAAATCATCTAACCACACATTCCTAATTATAATCAACAGATGATTCATGCTACTATATTGTTAGCTATAAAAAATTATTAAATAACATAGGATCAAGAGATTTTTATATCACCAAAGCTATGTCGGATGGGTTTTGCTGAAGCACTTAGGCACTAAATTAACACTGAGATTGAGATCATTTTAGCTGATATTAAAAGATTTTGGAGACTAAATTAACAATTTTTTAAACTCTAGGACTAAATTGACGAAAGAGTCAAGAGATTAGTTTGACACTTTTCTTAAATGGAAAATATTGATACATAGAAGCTATTCTTACACAAATCAAAACCATTGAACAGGTTTTCCTGGCGATTTAGATGTCTATGTGACCTACAGAATCTGTGGTGCTTATGAGCTCAGTGTCACCATGGAGGCTACACCACGAACAAAAGCGACACCTGTAAATCTTCTCCAACATTCCTACTGGAACCTCGGCGGCCATAGCTCCGGCACAATCTTATCCAACACCGTCCAGATCTTTGCCTCCAACCTTACACCGCTCGATGATCAACACAACCCTGTTGGCACCATCACCTCAGTATTTGACACCCCTTACGACTTTCGCAATCCTAACACCATTGAAAGCCGAATCAACAAAGTTAAGGGTGGCTATAACATGAACTATGTTGTTGATGGTGATGGAATGAGGAAGGTTGCAATTGTAAAAGATGACCGGTCTGGCCGATCGATGGAGCTTTGGGCAAACCAACCAGCAGTACAGTTCTACACTGCTTATTATCTAGAGGATGTCAAAGGCAAAGGAGGGGTGATATATGGAAGGTATGCAGGCCTATGCTTGGAGTCACAAGGGTTTCCTAATGCTGTAAACCTCCCTCAGTTCCCCTCTCAGATTGTGAACCCTGGGGAGGTTTACAAACATGACATGTTGTTCAAGTTTTCTTTCTAATGTGAGGCAAGAGGCCAAGCTTTAATTCATTTTGTTGTTAGTTTGCAGTGTTGTTTAGTTTTGCAAAACAAGGTGTATTCTCTTCAAGTGTTTCTTTTAGCTTGGCCTTGAATGGGAGTAATATGCTATGGCCTTGAATGGGAGTAATATGCTATGCTTCCCAAATGTATTCTATTCAAATGAAAAAAGAAACTTGTTTAGGATATCTAGTGGAATTGAAATAAAATGTGCCCATAATTTTCCTTGTGCCATTTTTTTTATTTCAATTTCTTTTTATAATTTTACTCATATTTATTGAGATTATTTATTTATTTAGTTTTGAAATTAAATTATTTTCTTATGTTAATTGATGTGACAAATTGTGAATATGTTAAATTTGTAATCGTCTCCTAGTACTCCATGAACAGGTCCTAGTTTTCAAAGGGTGGAACTAGGTCTTTGAATGAACTTTTGATGCACTTCACGGGCAATAAATGCCCCATTAAATTTATTCAAATTAGTAAATAAATAAGTTTGATCATTTTTTATTAACTCGAATGTTAAATGAACCAAATATAAATACAATCTAAATCATTTATCAGTTCTATAATAAGCTTGAAGATAACTCATATCATATATGATATATTATTTAAATAAAATTTTGATTAATTAGAAATTATTTAATTCTATATTTAGCTGTAAAATTTTATAATTTAGTGTCAATAATGTCTTATTTTTTATTTTAATGATTTTGTTAGTACTTATTTATATTATTTTATTATAACAAAAATTACTTTTAATTTATAGATTATTTTATTTATTTTGTGTAGTAAGATACTAATCAGTTTTTTTTTTGATTGGTTGGTTCTTTCGATTTATAAAATTATTTGCTATTAATTTTATATGAAGAATAAATACTCATTTAAAATCTTAACTTGTTATTAACTGATTGAAGATCTCGTTTAGTTAATATAAACACATAAAGTATATGCTAAACATGATTATTAGATAATTTGAACAAGCAATGTAAAAAGAATGTAAATGAACTAATGCACTTGTCGAACAATTTAAACTCAACTTAATTAATAATTGATCGTGTTAGTTTGAACCTTTTTTTTTCCTTACAGGCTAAACGAATCAAATTTGAACATAATCTAATTCTTTTATCACAAACAAAGCCATCTGTTGTTCAAGAAGTAACTTTTTAAATGTTCTATACTTATATAATTTGTTATTTAAATAAAACTCTGTTAACTATAACTTATTTAATTATATATATAATAGTAATATATTAAAATTTAACATCAATATGCATATAAATTAAATGTAAGTTTTTCTTATTTTTTTAAATTTCAACTAACTAATTTGTAATTTGTATTTATTTATATTTTAATAAACTTACAATTTATATATTATTTTATTTATAAGGTAAAAACTAGTTAGATACTAATTTATAATTTATTCAATTATTTATTTATTTAGATTTATAAAATAATTTGTTAATAACTTTATATAAAAATTCAAGTACTCGTTTGAATTTTTAGTTTATTTACATGTTTTATATGAAAAGTCAAGTACAAATCTAGTTATTTGTTTTTTTTATGAAAAATTAAGTACTCATTCAAATTTTTAGCTTGTTGAATTAATATAAGAAAGTCAAATACAAATCAAATATAATCATTAAAAAGTTTAAGCAGGTTAAGTATGAACTTATATGTGAATGCTCAAGCTCGATTTAAATAAGAATGACTTATGATTCGATCAAGCCAAGTCCAATCCATGACATACTCTTCTTGACTGGGCTTAATCACAACCCTAAATCTAAGTATAAACATATATGTGAAAACTCGGCTTGAGCTTCAGCCAAATATAAACAACTTACAATACAAATAAAAAAAGTTCAATCCATAACAAACTCAGCTTGATTACATTACTAAGGGGAGCCGAAAGAATTTCTTATAGAATCCACCTAGTTATTACAAACATTTTGAAACTTAGGCTGAATTAACTACTTAACTTTCTGTCATTTTGATGACTAGTGAATCAATAACTTTGTGTCATTTTGATGAATAGTGAATCAATTTGTTAGCCAATTCAACAATGAATCAAGCCATTGATATTGGGTCATGTTGATTAAATTTATTGTGTGCTGGAAGATTCACGATGGTTGAGTAATAATTTAAAGTCTTAGCATTGCACGAAGATCCCATAAACACGTACATAATAAAAACAAAACAATAGTAGATACCAATAATTTTTACGTGTAATGGAAAAAGCCACAGGACCCTGCCTTTTAAAGGCGAAGGAGGGGTAACGTACGGGAAGTATGCAGGCTGATGCTTGGAGACAGAAGGGTTTTTTGATGCTGTAAACCGACCTCATTTCTCCTCTCAGATTGTGAACCCTAGGGAGGTTTACAAACATGACTCGTTTAAGTTTTCTTTCTAATGTGAGGGAAAAGGCTTCAATTCATTTTGTTGTTAGTTTGTAGTGTTGATTATTTTTGCAAAATAAGGTGCATTCTCTTCAAGTGTTTCTTTTAGCTTGGCCGTGAAAGGGAGTAATATGTTATGCTTCCCAAAAGTATTCTATTCAAATGAGAAAAAGAAACTTGTTTAGGAAATCTAGTGAAATTGAAATAAAATATGCCCATAATTTTTCTTGAGCCATTTTTTTATTTCAATTTATTTTTTATAATTTTACTCATATTTTTTGAGATTATTTATTTATTTAGTTATGAAATCAAATATGTTAATTGATGTGACAGACTATGAATATGTAAAATTTATAATTGACTCCTAGTACTCTATGAACTACTCCTAGTTTTCGAAGGGTAGAGCTTGGTCTTTAAATGAAATTGATGCACTTGACGAGCAATAAATGCTCCATTAAAACTATTTAAATTAGTAAATAAATAAGTTTGATCATTTTTTAAAAAAATTTGATTGTTAAATGAACCAAATATAAATACGATCTAAATCATTTATTTATGTTCACGAATAATCTTATTTTATTGTTTATAAAGTATTTTTTTAAATGCTTTATAATAAGCTTGATGATAACTCATATCATACTAGGTAGACTTAGGTTCTTAATAGCTTAGGATGATGGATCTGTGGTACTCTAATATGGCTATATTTACCTTCTAGGGATTACTCATTTCTTCCTTTCACTACCCATGTTGAGCCTTGTCGTTTCCTTTCACTTCGTTGGCATCATCTCGACGACCTGATTGCCGATGAGCTGCCCTCGTTTGGGATATGACGATTTGTCATCTACCCTTATTGCCTGTATGTGCTTTGATGTATCTCGATTCCTCATTGGGATGATTCAGTTATTTTGCAGGATCCGTATGCCGATGAGTCTGTTACCCATGTAGGGATCGGGAGAGACCCACTCTTTGTCCCGTGGCTTGGCATGAGTTTTGAAAACATTAGAGTATCCCCCTGCGAGATAACCGTCCTTTGATAGCTATGCGCTGCTTGTCACTATTTATGTAAGAAAAATTCCTTTGAATGAAGAGTATTCTTGGGCAATCCTCAAGATTGAATTAACCAAGTGGGATATATCCCATTGGGAGCGCTCTAGACCCCAGAATAGGCAAACACACCTGAATATCTAGTTGTGAGTAATCTAAGTAGGTATTCTTTCATGGATATTGATCCAAGGTGCTTCCATCCGATCTTGTTTGGGCAGACATACTTGACCTATCCTTACAAAGTTTATCGTACATAGGCTCTCCACATTATTTCTCTTATTTTTTATCTTTGTTATATGTTTGTCTTTTCGGTTGCTCCTTTCTCCTTATCATTTATATGATCCAGAAGAGACATTTATTTACAAAATGAAAGTATACGATGATAGAAAAACTGATGACTCCTTTAAAAATAAAAAGAGAAAAAGAACGAAAACAAATATAAAATATTGTTGACCATTCCATGAAAATATAGTAAATGGCCAAGGTGACAAGACTTCTGAAGCTCTATGGGCACCTTGGCCTCTTTTATAGATTTGTTTCCCTTTAGTACATTCAACACGAACTTCAAAAACTGTAAAATCAAGAAAATCAAGAATTTCATCTGTCATAAGCTTTTCCATTATTATCCATGAAATATGTCCTAATCACTGATGTCATAACATAGTAAAATTATGATTATCTAATTTTTTCTCTACGTCAGACTATTATAATGCCAGGCTTCCCTATAAGAAGCAATCATTTGAGCAAGTAAAGACCATCTTGTAGACATAAATAACTAGTACCAATAATATTTCAATTTAAAGAAAAATTGAACTCACTATTTCCAAATGAATTAGTATATTAAGATTTGTCTTAAGCAGAAATAGAAATTAAATTTCATCTAAATGATAATATAACAAAATTATATTTCAAATCCAAATAATAACCATTACATAATAATAACAATCTAAAATTCCCTATAGCTTCAATTTCAACCTTCTTATCATCATCCACATAGATGAATCTTTCAACATTAATTGGTATTCAATAGCTCAGCCAACCCTACATAGACACATTGGCACCTGAATCAATCGACCAAGTGTACTTTGACTGTAAGATTAAATTAGCTTCAGAACAAACCAAATTAAGAAATGTGCCTACATTTCTTTGCTCGCCAAGCAAGATTTTTGGTACAAGTCTTCTTTATATGTCTAGATTACCACAAAAGAAACAATCAGATTTTTTTAGTTTTTTTTTTCAATTTTGTTTCTTTTGTGTTGGATCTCTAGCAACTTCATTATTCTGCCACCTTTTCTTATTATTTTCCTTAGAGGTGCTAGCCAAATAAGCACTTTCGGTCATACTTCAACATTTCTTCCTCTTGCACACAATGAGAAATGAGCTCATTTAGAGTCAATTTATTCTCTGCAGTTATAACCAACATTGAATTGATCGATTTGTGCAGGAAGAAAAATCAAAACTAAATGCACTAGAAGATCTTCAGAAATATTGAACTACAGTGTCTCTAGTTTTGAAGTAAAGTGAGATATCTTCATGATGTACTCCCTTATATTTTTTTTACTTTGATATCTCATTGAAATCAAACTCGCTAAAAGCATGCTTGTTTCAGCCTTTTCATTCTTGACAAAGCATTTCTCAATAGCCTCAAGGAAACCTTTGGATGTATCAACCTCATCAAATACCGTGTCCCAAAATATTTCCGATGGCTAGCTTGATGATCATAAGACTCATGCAATTTGAACGATCTCTTTTTTCAAGTTTCATTTTTTCCTCAATGGAACTTTGATTAGTAGTAGTGGGATGTTTAATCCTTAGTGCAAGATCTAGATCAAGACGACTGAGAACAATTAATACATTATCTTTCTAATCCTTAAAGTTAGTTCCTTTCAACATAGGAATGAAATTAACATTTACAGATATTGAGGTAAAAGAAGCAGTAATTGTATATAGAATAAAATCACATATTCATAGAAGTGAGCAAGATTTAAATAATGGTTAAACCCATCACAAGAATACTACACACAACATTAATATTTAGTCTTTTGATATAAATATTAATTTTTTAAGTTGTATTATTGGTGTAGTGATCAAATATTAACAATAAATCATGTTAAATACTAAGTTATTATTTTGATCCATTTATTATTTAAGTCTCAATAAACCAAATAATTGTTACATATACATCACCACATGTATGAATTTAAATATGTTTAAATATTAATTTACCCAAAATATTAATATTCCTTTGGGTAAATAAATATTTGCAAAAGTTAAATTTACACACCTATCTGAACATCTTAAATTAATTAATGTCCACAAAAGAGAATATTTTGACAATATATTGCTTCAATTAATTAATTTAAAGTTATAAAATCAAAATAATCATTATTTCTGGAAGAGAAGAAATACTACAGTAATTGTTATACTACTATAACATAATTTAGTGTAGCAAAAGAGTGCCATGAATTATTGTCCTGATCGACGATCACCTGGTTTGATTAGCTAGCTAGGCTCAATCGATCATTCACATTGGTTCTATCAGCCACCAAGGTCCGATCATAAGGCCAAGCACTGGGTTTGATTGGCCACCAAGGCTTAATTGATCGTTCACATTTTGTTAAATTGGCCTCCAAGGCTCGAGCGTTCATTCACTTTGGTTCGATCAGACACGAAAGGCCGATCACAAAACTACACTTTGGTTTGATCGGCCACGAAAGGCTGATCACAAAAAAACATTTTGGTTTGACCGACCACTATGACCGATCATAAAACCACACTTTGTTCGATTGGTCACGAAGGTCCGATCAACCACCCACTTTGGTTCGATCGACCACCAAGGCTGGTCATAAAACCAGACTTAGGTTCGATCAACCACGAATGTTCTATCAACCACCCACTTTGGTTCGACCGGCCACCAAGGCTAATCATAAAATCATACTTCAGTTTAATTGGCTATGAAAGTCCGATTAATCACCCACTTCGGTTCGATCGACCACCAAGGCTGATCATAACACCACATTTGATTTGATTGGCCACCAAGGCTCAATCGGATCACCCACTTTGGTTCGATCGGTCACCAATAACGATTACAAAGCTAACCACATATTGGTTCGATCGGCTACCAAGATCGATCATAATACCACACTTTGCCTTGATTGAACACTAAGGTCCGATCGACAATCAATTGCATATTGCACTGCTTTACACTTGTCTTTGCATTTATTGTATCTCGTGCTTGAATTCATACTTTTATGTGCATAAAAATGAATGTTTGAATGTTATGTAATGTGATAAATATTATTCCATGAAAAGAAATCAAATTTGCTTTTGACATATTCTTGCATGTGGTGTCTCATCGAGCGCCAACACTTGCTGTATTACCGCACATATATGCCACCGTATGTGTATGACCCATTAGTGGCGAATCTTTGGTGAGTGGCGACTAACAATGCTAAACCGTCGGTGTGCTAATTTCCTAAATGGAGAGCACGCCGCCTCATCTCTCATGACATCACACTTAAATACCATAAGAAATTTACGTTGTGTGCTCAATTTGAGTCACGCTCTAAGACTCCCCAAACCAATTCAGTGCATAATGTATGCCCATTTGATCGCATTATGTTTGCATGATTGCATGTGCATCACCTTATGTGTCTTGATAGCAAATTAGACTCATTAAGTGAGTGACCTATATGTTGATTGTGATGCTTTAACGAGCATTGCTTGCCAAGAAAATCTCGGTGAGCAATGCGAGTTATTGTATTGGATTGACACAAGCACGACCATGCTAAGGATCAAAGTGATCTAATTTGGGTCTCCTTAAATATTACGGGTCTGCACTTAATGGCCCTATTTTAGAATACAAATATTAATTTTTTTTCACGATATCTAACAAAATTTTAAAACTATGCAGGTATCAAGCTAGGTCATATGTAAGGCCAACTCTTTTCTAAAATCCAGCTTGGGCGACGCTTATTAGATCCCTTTGATCTTTAGGATGATGTTGAAACTGACAACTACGTTAAAGTTATGCATACCCAGAGATTTCACTTTGAGCACTTAGATGCTGGTTAAGACACTTTTGATTAAATTGTGCGCTAGCCTTGGACGAGGTTGCTAGGTAGTATTTTTGGGCACCTGACTATTGTTCTATATTGGTTTGGTTTTCCTAGCTAGGTGCATTTTTCTATTTGTGCCTTTTGTGTGCTTGCATGTCAACCGTGTTTGTGTATACATAGTAGTATATTAGGTTATTTTGTCTTGCAGGGAGCCATGCCTAAATATACACACACAGATTTAGTAAGGGGGGAGCAGTGTAATGATTTATACTAATTTTTTTCTACAGGCGTTGTTAAGCTTCCCCCCGCTCGGCATGACTCATATGTGTTGCATGTTAACCCGTGCTAGCATTTTTTGTAGCTTGAGTCTTTTCTCTTTCACTTGTATTTAATAGAGTCCTAGAATTGAGTCTTTATTGGAACTAAGGTACGAGGATGAGCTCCGAGGCATACGACGCATTAAGCCACTTGACGAGGGACTGGGAGCATTAAGACCGTGTCTCGTACCTTAAATCCAAATTTATCTTCTTGTATAGAATTAGAACGATGTATGTTCATGCGGTGTCCATCTGTTTTTCCTGTTTTTCTTGGGATATGTCGCCGGCCCAGCGGCACTTGCTCTCCTATATTTATTTTGGTCGTGCTTCTACTTTTCTATTGCATGCTTGGGTGTTTAAAATTGTTTTCTCCTTTTTTTATTTGTGGTTTATCTGGATTGATCAAGAAAATAATTTAGGCTCATTAAGGACCTTAAAACCTTAAACTTCCTATAAAACATTAATAATAAAAGATTAAAATTAACTAAAATTTAGGATTAAAATATTCTGGATTTTTCAAAACCCCCACTTTACTTTTCTGCATGGCCTTTGGGCCGGTTTTAAAATGAGTTGGGATTGTGGTAAACAATTGCATCATATGCATATTCCTGAGAAGAAGTCCCTGTGCTTCTTCATAACTAATTTACCTAGGAGGCTGTCTAGTATGAATAGGAGGCATCCACGACCTAGACAGAATTTAAGCTCTTCGTGTAGAGAGTTTTTAACTTTGTAGTTGAACCTCCTTTTCCATTCTTTCCAGCGGCAGCTCTGCCAGTTTTCTTAACAAGCGTAAGCCCCATCTCTCTGAGCTCTACCTATTTATGGTCATAGGAATTAGAGTTGCCTTCCTTTGAATTTAGGGCTTATGGTCATAGGAATTAGAGTTGCCTTCCTTTGAATTTAGGGCTACCGAGACTTCCTTGGACGACGCAATTCACCGTTGCTGACAAGGAGCCTCCCGTTATGTTGGGTCGACTATCTTCACGATCAGGTAGATTTAGGCTCTTAGTGGCTTCGGATGACAGATCTATGGTATCCTCACCCAGCTATCTCTACCTTTTTAGGGTAGTGGCTTCGTATGACAGATCTATGGTATCCTCACCCAGCTATCTCTACATTTTTAGGAATTCTTCTTCTTCGTGTTGACCTTTTTTAATCTTTGTCGTACTTTTGAAACAATCGTTAATGTTTTCTCGTAGGCCTCACATGCCTAAGCATCACCACCTATAGTAGTTACGATGATCCACTCTCTGCCTTATGACCCGATACATGTGTCAAAGCGTCGGGATTCTTCTGCTCGAGATGATCAAAATCTTTTGGTTTACTTAGGCCCCGTTTGGAACCCGCTTTTTGGCCTGCGGCGCGGCACCGTGCCGCAATTTAACGCGACGCGGTAGGATGTTGCCTGAGATTCGCGGCGCGTCACCGCGAATCCGATCGAAAGCCGGCCGCGGGATAAACCCAGCGGCCCCGAATTATAACCCGCTTTTTCCTATCGTTGCCCTTGCTCGCCCGTGCTCCCGTGACTGAGCCCCCGATCTCCTTTACCTTAGATCTTCTCGTGAGAACTGCAGCTGTTCTCCAAAGAGATTCAAATCGAAGGTCGCATACCTCCGATCTAACTGGTATCCTTCTCTTTCGAGGCTCCGTCCCCCTCTCCCTCCCCCTTGCTCGTTCCTTCCTAGAACATATTTCGTTATTTTTATGGTAGCTGGTCCCTTTGCACTATTTTTACGGTAGCTGGTCCCTTTGCACTATTTTTATGGTAGCTTTCTCTATTCTATGGTATGGGGCTCGGTTTTAAGTTTTTTAGGTCCTGCAGCTAGCCCCATTGCACTATTTTTCTTATTGGTTTTTATTTTTTTTGTGGAACTGTGAAGTGCTGTGCATTGCATTCTGTGGAACTGTGAAGTGCTGTGCATTGCATTCTGTGGAATTGTGAAGTTCAGTGCATTTTGTGGAACTGTGAAGTGCTGTGCATTGTGTCGAATTGTGAAGTGTAGTGCATTGTGTAGTGAAGTGCAATGCAGTTTGCAGTGAAAAAAATGGGATTGTGTGTGTTGAATTGTGCAGTGCAGTGTGTTAAATTGTGTGTGTGTGTGTTGGAATTGTGCAGTGCAGTGCATTGTGTGTGTGTTGAAATTGTGAAGTGAAGTGCAGTGCAGTGTGTTAAATGTAGTACACTGTGTGTGATGAATTGTGTGTGTGTGTTGGAATTGTGCGGTGCAGTGCATTGTGTGTGTGGAATTGTGATTTGCAGTGCATTGTGTGTGTTTAATTGTGAAGTGTAGTTAAGTGCAGTGCATTGTGTGTGTGGCATTGTGTTGAATTGTGAAGTGTAGTGCATTGTGTAGTGAAGTGCAGTGCAGTTTGCAGTGAAAAAAATGGGAATTGTGAAGTGAAGTGTTGTGCATTGTGTGTGCGGAATTGTGTGTGTTGAATCGGGTGTGTGTGTTGGAATTGTGTGTTTAATTGGGCGTGTGTGTTGGAATTGTGTGGTGCAGTGCATTGGAATTTTAAATTAAATTAAGATATACCGATGCTCGTAAATATTTTGTTAATATACTTAAACAATTTAACCTACATAGTGAATTATTGAATTGAATCAATAATTCACTATATATAGAAAATATATATTAAAAATATAAAAATAAAAAATTCTAATTTAAATTTATTAACTTGTATATTTAAATATAAAATTTTTCAAAAAAAATTTATTCCACTTTCAAATAATTGATCCTACATAAATATATTGAAATATTAAAACGATTTCAATAAACGAGGGCGGTCGGTCATTTTTCGCTCGCAATTGTTTTCCCATACAGCAACCAAACGAACAACGAGCTTTCTCGCAATTGCTTCCCATAGTTACTTTCAGGACAATGAATTCTGTTACTAGAAATGAGCAAGCTATTGCTTCCAAACAGGCCCTTAATAACCAGATAAAAAATTATGTAGCAAGACTCTTCTTATTAAAAATATGCTTGGGCATCTCACAAGATGTGATTGTTGGCATCATTTTTTTTTATATTGCATGCATGGGATGTCCATTCGAGCATACCAGGGTCGACAGGTGTTACTCGACGCGTCGCGGGTAAAATTAACTTAAATTGGCCCATCCACCCGCGAGCTTGTTCAGATGACCTCGAACGATGAAACGGACCACGCGAGTGTGTCCGGAACATCGATATTAGCAAGGAAGGACGTCTATTTTACTACGGCTTTGAGAGCGGGGTAAAAATTGTGTAAATTATCGTTTTTAGCCCGATCGTCAAAAATCACCCAAACGACTCTGGATGATGAAACGGATCACGTGAGTGTGTCTGGGATGTCAATTTTACCTACAGAGGATGTTCATTTTTCTACGACACCGCGAGCTGGCTTAAAATATGCGAATTATTCTATTTGGCCCAATTGCTCAAAAAGTGGCCCTAACGGCCCCGAACGACCTCGGATGACAAAACAGACCACACCACTGCGTCCGGAACGTCGATTTTAGCTAAGAGGGATATCTACTTCGCTGCGAGGATGTGCACGGGCTAAAATTTCGCAAATGATAATTATAATGTTATTTTATTATTATATAATATATAAAAATAATATTATATTTATCCTATTTAAAAAAAAACCTACGCCTAAACCTCCTCCCTCTCCCAGAATCGCGACCCAGCCCTAACCTAGCCGACATTTCGCGAGCTCCTGCCCGGGCTACCCTCTCTCGTCGCCGGTACCCTCGCCGGACTTCCTTCGTCGCTGGAGAAGACCGGCCAGCCCCGCCACCGTCCGGATCTCCCCCATAGCAGCCGCGACTCCCTCATTTTGCGATCCTAGCAGCTTCCTTACCTCCCACGCTGGCCGCCGTTCCTCGCCGGTGGTCCCTCACTGCTCGAGTTCCCGTCCTCGACAAGGCTACCATAGGGCCAAGTCCTTGCTGCCGTAGCCAACCGCCGCCACCTTAATCTTCTCTTCTTTTCTCGAATGACAGCCTCGCGGCCTTATTTTCTTGCCGATGGCGTCCCGCCGGCCCCCTCCGACGCCGGCACAGATATGCAACCGATCTAAGCTCTCCCTCGATCCCTCTTTCCATGTTTGTTGTTGCGAGATTCGCCGGAAAGTGGACCGAACACCGGCGGTTCGCCGGGAACGTGGGCTCTCCTTCAGCATAAAGAGAACGCGTCTTCAACCGTCACGGTGGTGAAATTTCTCTGTCCCTTAGCCGACCCTAGGTTTAGTCCGGTCTAGGCGTGTGAGTTCGATCGCCCACACGGGGTGCGTGCTCCAGCGTGAGTTGGTGTGTCGACGTGCCTATGTGATGGATCGTTGATTTACCTAGAGTGAGCTATAGGTTAGGAATCTTGTGCGTTGACAATTCCTATTCGTAGCCTAGCGATTTCCCTGTTCTGAGCTTTAGATCTTAATCCTGCTGGGTTGGAATCCCAATTTCCCACGGTTTTGGCGCTCCTAATCTCCCTTGGAGGGATTAGTTGAGTTCGATCTTAGAGGACGGAAAAAACTTTGTAGCTAGTCCGTCCTATAAGATCGGGGCGTTCATAGAGCGGAAAAAGCTTTGTAGCTAGTCCGCCCTACGAACGGTGGAGAGTTTCCCCTACGAGAAATCGGAGCGGGAAACCCTCTACATAGCCACGCCAAAACTGGAGGCGGCGATGCCACAGATCCAAGTGCGTCAACCCTAGGTACCTATGTGAGGTCGTTAGGACGAGTTCGACGTGTCGTCGACCGTTTGGGTTTCATCGCATGTGCATGGATCATCTTGTTGCATTTTTGCATGTGGTCATTTGTTGCATTGTATGCATGTTCGCATGAGCACTTCGGGTTGATCGGCCGTCCCGGGCCGATCCCCGATCCTCGGTTGGGTTCGATCGGTCGTCCCAAGTCGATCACCTATCCTTTAGGGTCGGATTGGTTACCCCGAACTAATCTACCCATTTCTTTGGTCTGACCAGCCACCACGGTCCGGTCGACCGATCACTCATGTTTGTATGCTTTTGCATTTTATTGCATGTTTTCTGGCATGTGAATGTTGGTCTGGTTGCATATTGCACCTTATTCTGTTTTTTTTGCATTTGCATTTGCACTGCACTTTTATGATTCTCCCTAGTGAGAATTATTCTACCTCCGAGTCACTGCCTCCTCGGCATACTCATTTGCTCGGGCCGCTGCCGCTACGACATGCCCACCTCTGGGCCGCTGCCACTACGGCATGCCCACCTTCGGGTCACTGTCTCCTTGGCATACCCATCCTTTGGGCCGCTGCCTTCGCGGCATGCCCGCTCTTTTCGAGTCACTGCCTTTATGGTATACTCACCATCACCACTTTGGTGCATTCTCTTTGCATGTAGCATCCTTGCATTTTGCATGATGTGTGTGCTTGCCCTTTTGGGAGTCCGTTGTGATTGTTTCGTACTTCAGTCGAGCAATCACAATGTGGGCTTCTTGCATGACTGTTTGCTTACCCATTCTTCGATGACTTGTCCTACTCGTTAGGAGAGTGACCATGTGTCGGTCGCGATGCCTTAACGAGCATTGCTTGCTGGGTTGATCCCAATGAGCAATGCGAATTAAGTCATCGGGATCAGCACAAGTATGATTGTGCTAAGGATCCATTGGATCTAACTTGTGTCACCCCTCTTCGTGACGCCCTTTAAATCCTTTGGATCTTTATGATGGGGCCGGTATGGCGACCCCGTCAAAGTCATACTATACTCAGACTTACCCTGCACTTAGGCACTAGGTTTGTGCACTTTCGTTAGATGGTGTGCTAGGCTAGGACTTAGGTTGCTAGGTAGTCTTTTTGATGCTTGGCTATTGTTCTTTGATGGATTGGTTGCCCTAGCCAGGTATCTTTCTTTTGCACTTTGCCTGTGATGTGATTGCATGCTTCATATGTATGGTAGTGTGTTAGGGCGCTTTTCTGCAGGGAGCCATGCTTATTTATACACACACACGAGTACCGCTATGGGGGGAGCAAGTGATGATTTCGACATTTTTGTTTGCGAGTGCTATTAGCTCCCCCATTTATAAAGCATGGCTCATTATACGTCATTTGCATGTGAGCTTTCCCGCTAACACTTGTTTTCATGCGGGATCGAGTCTTTTTATTTTTCTTTGTACTTTTAGAGTTCTAGGAGAGTCTTGTAGCATAAATAAGATACGGGCGGGGGTTCCAAGGCTTTTGGTCTAGGAACCACGTGAAGGGGACTAGGAGCGGATGCTCATGCCCCTTATCTTAATTCTGCATTTTATATTTATGTATAGAATTAGAACTGGGCATGTATATGCGGAGTCCGACCGCATTTTTCTTTTTCTCGGATTATGTTGCCGTTCCAGCTGCATTTTGGCCTCTTTTATTTTATTATGAAGTGCTTTTTTCTTGCTTTTATTACATATTTGCATGCTTCGCATGTGTTTTCCTTTTTCTTTTCGTGATCCGGGATTTCACGATATCATTTAGGCTCTTTAAGGACCCTAAAATTGTAAACTTTATATGTTTAAAAAGTCATAATAAAATATTCAAGATAAATAAATTTTAGGATTAAAATATTCAAGATCTTAAAATATGCACTTTTACTTTCTTGCATGGCCTCCGGGCCGGATTTTAAATGGGTTGCATTGCATGGCTATCACCCAAGTCATACTAATAGGGCCTCCACATTATTTAAGGACCGCTCCGGATAATCGCATTCATATTTGCATGTCCCGAGGAGGAGTCTCCGTGCTTCTCCAACCTGACTGGCCCAGCATACCTTTATAGGTGGTTGTCTAGTACGCCTAGGGTGTTTGAAGGCTCCCAGACCCAGACGGGGTGTAAGTCCTTTTTTTGGAGCGTTTGCAGCTTTGTAGCTGAACCTCCCTTTCTCTTCTTTCCTGAGACATCCTTGCCACTTTGGCAGGTGTGAGACCCACCTCTTTGAGCTCCAGCTTATAATCATAGGATAGAGTTTCCTTCCTTTGACCTTAGGGCTACCGAGGTCCCCGTGGATAATGCAATTCTTTGATTGCTGACCGGGGATCTCAGGATGTGTTGGATCGACTACCTTCACGTTCGGGTAGACTTAGGGTCCTACTGGTTTGGATGACGGGTTTGTGATACCCCAACTTGGCTACCTCTACCCCTTTAGGATTACTCCTTCCTTCTTTTAACTACCCCTGTTGAGCCCTTTCGCTACTTGACTTCGTTGATATTATTTTGATGGCCCGATGCCGATGAGCTACCGCCCGTTTGGGATACGACGATTTGTCCTCTGCCCTTATGGCCCGGACGTGCTTTGACGTGTTGGGATACCCCCGTCAAGATGATTTAGGTTATTCCGTGGGTTTCGTATGCTGATGAGCCGCTACCCCATTTGGGATGTGAGAGACTCACTCTCTGCCTGATGGCTTAGCGAGAGCTTTGAAGCGTCGAGACTTTCCCACACGGAATAATCTCCCTTTGATTGCCTATACCCTGGGTCTATGATAATATAAAGCGAAACTCCTTTTATCGAGAGTATTCTTGGGTATCCCCCAAGATGTAATTAACCAAGTAGGAATACGTTCCTCCGGGAGTGCTCTTGACCCCGGAACCGGTACATACACTCGACTCTCCGGTTATGGGTAGTCTACGTAGATAATTCTTTTGCGGATATTGGTTCAAGGTGCCTCTGCCCGATCTTGTTTGGGCGGACATGCTTGACTTATCCTTGGGAGGTTTATCGCACGTAGACTCTCCATGTTTTTCTTTTCTCTTGTTTGTCACTTTATCGTATGTCCCTTCTTAATCGGTTCCTCTCCTCTTCGAATCACTTACTTGATTCGGGAGGGAGATTTATTCGAATAGGGGAAGTAAACGACGACTGACAAGCTGACGACTCCTTTTAAAATAAAAAAAAGAGAAAAGAATGGCGAAAACAAAACTGGCGACTCCGCTGGGGATGGGTCTCTCTCTCCATACTTGGAGTTTTTGCTTATGAGTTTTGTGGATCCCAGCGTATTCGCAAAACTGGCGACTCCGCTGGGGAGAAGTCTCTCTCTCCATACTTGGAGTTTTGCTTTTCCTGAGGTTATAGCCTCTCTCCATACTTGGAGTTTTGCTTTTCCTGAGGTTATAGCCTCTCTCCATACTTGGAGTTTCGCTCATATTATCGTGACCTGGTTCTCTTTCTTCGAGTCACAGTTGAGCCTTTTTGTGAGACCTTGGTTTTCAGTCCATGTGTCAGTTGCTAGGGGTAGCAACTCGATGCATTCTTTCCCTTCTCTCACCCTCGACATTTTGGTTGCAGCATTATCGCATGCATCAATGTCGTTGTAGTTTTGTGATTGGTTTCTTGACCTTTCCTTATTTTTGATCGTTGTCCCTTTTTGCCTCGCTACGCGGAAGAGCATAAAGATGGATATGATCGCTGCCGCCAGGGAGAACTCTTTCTCCTCTCCCCGAGCATTTCGTGCTCCCGAGGGTGTCATAACCTTCGCTTCTTTCGAGCACCCACGTGGGGTTACCTTACGTAATCCTACGCCCTTTGAGACATTTTGCTCGTGTGCCTCCCCTTAAAAGGAGAGACGTGCACATTGAGTCTTTCATACACCATTTGAGGCATTTTCTCTATGCCCTCCCCCTTAAAAGAGGAGACGTGCATATTGAGTTGTTCTTACACTCTCTCAGACGTTTTGCTATATGCCCTCCCTTTTAAAAGGGGAGACGTGCGTATTGAGTTGTTCCTGCGCTATCTGAGGCGTTTTCCTCCGTGTCCTCCCCCTTTAAAGGGGAGTCGTACACATTTAGTCGTTTTTGCCGTGGTGGCTAGCGTCGCGTTCGCTTCTTTTGCAAAAAGAGGACGAGGCTCGATAGCGATGCGCCGCCGCACCTGACGGTCTTTTCTAGACTTGTCCCTCCGTGTTCTCACGTGTCTCCTTGCCATAGGCAGGTGAGTTTTCTTTTAGCGATAGGTTTGTCACTATCGTCGTCGTTGTGACATTTGTCCCGACTCTCTTTTCGTTCCAGTTTTCCCTGAGGATCCACCTGTCCCTCGATTAGGCAGGAAGGCCATGAGGACCAGGAATAGATTGCTACAAATTTAGCAGCATTGCTTGTATCAGGTTTCTATACCCATTTTGTCTCCCGTTTAGGAGGTGCCTTCGGCCCCCGTTTTGAGTCATGTTTGCTACTGTCCCCGTTGAGCGGACCACGTCCTCATTGGACATTTGCTACGTGCCCCCCTTTGAAAAGGAGTTGTGCATGTAGTACTACTTTCGTTGTAGCAACCCGCATTAGTGTTACTTTTCCCTTAAGGAAAGGACTAGTGCCAGATGGCGATGCGCTACAACGCTCTTTCCTGTTTACTAGCCTCTATTTTAGTCCATCCATATGTTGAGGATTTCCATCCTCGCAGATGTTGCACTATCTAAGAGTGTTAGAGTTACCTGTTATGGTGCCGTCATCTGGCGGTGTGGATCGGGTCCCCGCCATGATTTGTCTTGGTTCTGGCCTGAGATTTATACTTAAATCTTGAAGGTTGAGAATCACCTTTTCTCCTCCTCCGACGTTGTGGACCATGTCAACGTTACGATACGTTTCAGATCTGGCTCGGGATGGTGCTAAATCCCGGCGACTGAGAATCGCTATTTCCGTCCCCTGGCGGTGTGGTATGTCCCCGTCATGACTTATTTTGGTTATATCACGGGATAACGTTAATATCCCGTCAGCTGAGAATCACTTCTCTCTCATGTATGATTGTGTGGACTACACTCCAGTCGGGTTGGCTTGGGATTCTTCCCTCCTCCGGATGCAAGTCATTCTCACCTTGCAGTCCGTACTGCTATTGCTACAACGAGTTCTCTGACTTAGAAGATCTAGGAGCATTTTCCTCTTTGAGGGGAAATGTTTTTGCTGGTTTGACGATTGTTCCAGCCCCAGTTGTTTTGGTTTCTCTGAGGTCTCGCCTGTCCCTACATTAGGCAAGGGCGTCCAGAAGAATAGGAACAGACTGCTGCAACCATAGTGGCTGATTCAGCCACAGGTCTCTTTACCTGTTGAGATTCTAGTTTCCTCTTTGAGAGGATAGGGTCCAATTTCTTAAGATGAGTTCCTTGCTTAGATCTCTGAAATATCTAAGCATGTTGTGTAAGAACTCCTCTACTTACCATACCCCACGATCCTTATAGTAGGAGACCGAGATATACTTCTCAGTCCATTACGAGATCTGGATGTTTGCCATCTGTTGTGTAGGACATGAGACTCGCCGAGGAGTTGCATGGAACCATTGGCATGGTATTTAG
Source organism: Papilionanthe hookeriana x Papilionanthe teres (assembly GCA_022702705.1). Taxonomy (NCBI): domain Eukaryota; kingdom Viridiplantae; phylum Streptophyta; class Magnoliopsida; order Asparagales; family Orchidaceae; genus Papilionanthe; species Papilionanthe hookeriana x Papilionanthe teres. Next base: position 64,324,135 of record CM040425.1, on the reverse strand, counting down.
TGCCACTTACCGTATGTTGTGCCGTGTATCATTGATGATCCTGTTGGAGTGGCTTTTGCCCATATTGGATGTGCTAACTCTTTCCACAAGTTATAAGGAAAATTTTGTGGCTTCCTTTTCATCGCGATAGATGAATTTGTCCTATGTCGATAAAGGGAGATCCGGGGCATACCCCGTCGATTCTCACCTTTTTTTTTGGGACTAAAGTTGATCTTCGTCCTTCGGCGAATATCCATTGGGTTAGGCAAATTCTTTCCACCATGTCTCTTGATATTCCGACGCTGCATGTTGAATAACTTTCTACATTTGACGGCGAGGGGTTTACTCGCCTTTGCTTTGAAGAGTGCTTTATTCGACCTCTTTCATTTATTAACCAAGGCTATAATGGATGTTTTATACTCCGATTGGGGGACACCCTCAAAAATCTCTTGTTGATAATATGTTGTATTGACTAGACCATTTTGCTAGTCTTAGTCGATCCATGTTTAGCTGTGATGCACATCTCCCAGGCTATTTGAGAGTGCCTCATTCAGTTTGAGCTATGTTTGCCTTTTGGCTAAGCTCTTGGTGAGAGCATTTCTTTGCTACGACCACTTATGTCTAAGCATTTGATTTAGTCAGTCTACTTTGAACCTGACTAGGATTTGGTGCCTCACATATCTAGAATCTTATTGACTTTTTAGTTTGTTCTTTGTGAGAAAGCATCACTGTGAGATGTATTCATCTCATATATCCAACCTCATGGATATTTTGTTTGACTTGGTTGATTCTTATCACCATGTTAATATTCATGTTGAACTGATTAAAACACTTTGTCATGATAAATCAGTCCATGACTCATCGGGATACCTCGATATCCGACACTACCGGTTAGACCTCGCTGCTTATCTAACCGAGATATACCTCGACCAAGAGGCAGTGGCTTCTTATCCCTGTACCTCTTGATATTTCAGCTCCATTTACAGAGGCCGTTGAGACGCTTCCGAAAGGAACTGTGCTCCTTAGTTGATCTTATCTTGGATTTTCCTTCGATGTTTCTTGAGGTTGAATCTATGATAGATCCTAAGAATGGGTTTAAGCCAGACCATGTATGCACCTTCTTAGGATTTGCTCGATCTTCATGGTTCGTGGGATTTGAATTATGTCTTGATGACCGAATCCCTTACTTTAATGAACTTTCACCTAAGTCCTGAGAACACCTCAGAGTGACTAGATGGGTGTCATTGAGATGTGAGTAGTTTCGTAGACTATTTAGATCTCTTACTTTTCCATTCAGCTAGACCGATGGAAGCTTGACAAGTAATGTACCATAAAATTCTAAGAATGTTTCTTCAGGAGATTTTCGAGTCGAATAAATTACTTTATAACAAAAAGAAGCTCACCAGATATAGTAATTCTCAGGAGAGATAAAAAAAGTGTGAAAGGCTTCAAAATAAAAAAAAAGAAAAAGGATTAAAAAAAATGATCAACACTCCTGAGAAGAAGCTTTAGGTGAGTGGGAAATCAAAAATTTCGATATAAAGAACCTTTTGATTTAAAAATTCTCCTGGTAAGATCCTTAGAATATTAAGGTTCAGATAATTGCTTAAGTGACATTGGGATGATTGATAAATTAGTAATGAATTTAAAGACATCTCCAAAATGAAAACATTTTCTTTACACCCAGATACGAACGACGAGGCCTATCTAGGCTAAGGGTGAAAATAATTAAAGGACAGAGACTAGAGAAGAGTACTTAAGGAAAATCCCACCTGGACCTGAATTTTGCAAATCTCATATTTTGCATGGTACATCTGGTCATGAGTCTAGGATGCTTATTTGAGAGCTCAACTTACCAGATTGAGTTGGCATGTCACGCCAAATCATTCCCCATAACGACTTATGTTGGGAATAAAAAAAATAATAATAATATTTAATGCCAATGAAAAATATAAATGACATGGAAGGCTCTCAATAGCTTTGTGGGCATGTTGTATGACATACCGTACACCCACATTATATCACGCTTGATGCGTTGACCCTCTGGGTCCGGCAGTCCTTCCTTGGAAGTTGACTCTCTTTTGTGTGTGGACTTTTCACCCACCACCCTTATGCACTATGTGTCAACCCTCTGGGTCCGGCAGCCCTTGCTTTGGATGAAAGGCTTGCCATCTTGTGGGCTCCTCACCCACCATCTTTACGCTTTATGCGTCTACCGTCTTGGTCCGACAGTCCTTCCTTGGAAGTTGACTCTCTTTTTGTGTGTGGACTTTTCACCCACCACCCCTATGCACTATGTGTCAACCCTCTGGGTCCGGCAACCCTTGCTTTGGATGAAAGGCTTGCCATCTTGCGGGCTCCTCACCCACCATCTTTACGCTTTATGCGTCTACCCTCTGGGTCCGGCAGTCCTTCCTTGGAAGTTGACTCTCCTTCTTGTGTGTGGACTCTTCACCCACCACCCTTACGTACTATGTGGCGACCCTCTGGGTTCGGTGACCCTTCCTTCGGAAGAAAGGCTTGCCATCTTGTGGGATTTTTACCCACCTTCTTGTACACTTTATGTGTTGACCTTCGGGTTCTCGGCGGTCCTTCCTTCGGAAGTTGACTAGCCTTCTTTGTGGGTATGTTGTACGACACTCGTACACCCACCCATTCCTTTGCTTCATTGCAAGTAAGAGAGGTCTTGTGCATCTCTTAAAACTGATTGCTGAATTGCTAAACAGATAAAGTGGAAGTCTTACGAGCGGCTTATACCTGGTGCAACCAGTAATTGGTGTAAGAGAAGCCAAGTACTTCTCTTATCTTTTCTCTTTGGCTCCTCGCTTTGAGTGGGTTCGAGCAAGTGTGTCCCACCCATCATAAATGAGTGTGGTAGATACATTTGTCCCTCTCGTCACAGTGAGAGTGGAAGATACCCTCTTTTTGGAGGATTTGAGCCTAGCTTTATGATTAAGCAGTTATGGTTATCATACCTTGCTAAGCTAACCTTCACAATATCTCGATTGACAGTCAATTTCGATTGATATTTGTCTTATGCAGGAAAGCCATGACCTTTCCTAGCATTCTTGTTCGGTTACCCATTCTACATAGGGTCCGAACTGAGCACCTTTTTACGGATATGCTTGGGCCCACTCACTTCAGATGAGTGTGGTGTATTCCCTCTTAAGGGATATGTTTTGGTCTTCCGGCTAAATATCATTTGGTTGGTTCACTCTATTTTGCCCAACCTTTCTAAGGTGTCTCGACCAACTGAGGTCAAGTTCAATTGATGCCTCTTTTGTGCGGGAAAGCCATACTTCTTTCCTCGACTCTTCTATTCGGTCGAGCACCCTGTGTGGGTCCGAATTAGAGTCTCCCGCTCATTTCAAATGAGTGCGACATTTTCCCTCTTAGGAGGATGTTTTTGGCTTGGTCTGAGATCCATGCACCCATGCAGTTGGAATGCTATATTTTTTTTACCAACCACTCTTGGATACTGTGGTAATTCCCCATTGGAATTCATTCTACCAAATTTCCGGTAGACGAGTATCGTATAGTGGTTGGTATGTTTTGACCATCCACCCTCTTTGATATTCTCGACTCGGTCAATTTTCATCGCCTTGTTGGAGCGACATGTTGTATCAATTTTAGACTTTGTCTATTCTCTATTCGATCCATGTCGCTAGTCGCTTGCACTTCCGAGGCATGACGTTCGCCTCGGTATTTTCCCCGACAGGAATTGCCTTAGCCAGTTCTTGCAGGAAATATCCATTGAGCTCTCCTCAGCGACAACTAGTTCGCTAGTTTTGAGGGCCACTTTAGCGAGATTTATTTCGCTATTGCTTGCTTAAAGCACTCTACATTTGGACTTGTGAGTCCACCTCGATGATATTTCGATTGGCTTGGTTAGTTTGGTCCGCCTCATTGAATGACATGTTGTATCGATCGCTCGCTTGATCCATGTCTACACCGGGATATTTGATGCCTCCCAGCATAATTATTTGCTAAATGGGAGAATACCCTGCGAGATTTGTCTCGCTAGTGCTTACATAAAAACACTTTATTGGTTAGACCATTTCAGTTACCTAACCCCGTTAATTCTTTCGATTATTTGGTTAGTTCTGTCTACCACATCGAGTAACATGTTGCATCGGATTTATCGCCGATCTATGTTTGGCCGGAGCGCTCTATGCATCCAGCATATACTCGAGCATGATACCTCGGGCTATTTTAGCCATATGGTCGCTCATTCGGTGCATAGGCAGGATACCTCCCCTGTCTTATTTGATATTTTTGACTACTTCGGTTGGTTCTATCCACCACGTCGAGTCACATGTCGTATCAATTTTAACACCGATCCATGTTCTTTCGGAGCGTTTTGACATCCGACTATACTTTGAGCATGTTGCCTTAGGCTGTTGCGCCATATGACTGCTCGTTTGATGTGTAGGCAAGATGCATAACTCTTGTCCTTTCGATGCTCGCCGAATACATACCTTCTGTGCCGTTTGATATGTGAAGTAGGGTACATACCTCCTACTTTACTTGATGTGTAGTCAGGATACATATCTCCTAGACTACCTCGATCGGGATATATACCTTCCTGATCATTTGATGTTCCGATCAATGGCACTATTGCCTTCACTTGGCTGACCCTTGATGATAAGACCTTATTATGAGGCACGTCGGGTTTCACAGCCATTTGGATTTTAGCTCTCTCGAACCGCATGCCCATTCTGGCTGGTTCTCTTATGAAAGCATTTTTCGGCTTTATATAGCCATATACTTTGACGTTTCTTGAGCCACATGACACTGTAGTCGGCTCTGTTACGAGGACATCTTGTCTTTTGACTTTTTGGCCCTGTAGCCATTTGATATGACATTTCTCGAGCTATATGACGCTCTAGTCAGCTCTTATGAGAATATATTGTCATATCCGGCTCATTAGCCTTTCGATACTTCTCGAATCACATGTCCCTTTTGGGCCGGTTCATTTACAAGAGTATCCCGTCTCCGGACACTTTCGGCTTTCTAGCCATGTTCCTCGAGCCATATGACACTTTAGTCGGCTTTGTTGTGAGGATACCCTGTCTTTTGACAACTTTACCTTTGGTTCGTTTGATACGACACCTCTCGAGCTATATGACGTTCTAGTCAGCTCTTTTATGAGGACATATTGTCGTATCCGGATCATTAGCCTTTCGATACTTCTCGGACGACATGTCCCTTTTGGGTCGGTTCATTTACGAGAGTATTCCTTCTTCAGACATTCCTTGAGTCATGCCTCTACGGCCTCTGAACCCACCCCTAGGTTATGCCCTTTAAGGCCTCTGAACCTATTTATGTGGTTATGCTTTTATGGCCCCTGAACCACTATGTTTGGTCATGCCTTCTGATCACTGAAAAATTTATTAAGAAATTCATACCTATTTTTGATGAAATTGCACTTTAAAGAAAGATATTTTCTTTATTTTGTTGCAGGAATGGAGAATTTAGGTGATAAAAGCAAAAATTATAAAAAGGAGCGGATTTGGAGCAAAAAGGAAGAAAATAATGCCATTTGTGCTGAGCCGCCGACGGCGAGATCGAGCCCGCCGACGGCGAGGTTACGAGGAGACATTTCTGAAGGATTTATAACTGTCTCGTTGACAGCGAGCCCGAGCCCGCCGACAGTGAGATAGCGCGGTTCAAAGACCTTCTAAAAGCCTCGCCGACAGCGAGGTAGTTCGTCGCCGACGGCGAGATAGTTCAAATGGCACGGATACATCGAACCCGGACACCTTTTGAAGAGATGCTTACACACCTCTTGGTCCTTTGCTCACCTCATATATAGAGGCCGAAAATGGTCTGTTGTGTGGTTGTTTTTAGAGTCTTAGTAGTCTTTTGTCTTTAAGTGTCTTTTGTGTGTTCTAAGTGTGTTATAAGTGTGTGAGCAGTCTTTAGAATCTTAATTAGTGTAATTAGTGAGTCTTTAGTGAGTTTAGTGAGTAATTAGTGAGTCGTGCTATACTGGAAGGAAGAGTCAAAGGAACTACGAGGAGTCCGCTCGGGATAAATCAAGATAAGTATTTGTATTTATTGTTTTTAACTTTAAATGAAATCCATGCTTAGTTTAGTTCTCATGCATTCTGAGTAGTTTATTAGTCTTTCTCCCTGTTTATGAAATTAAGTAACTTGATGAACTAAAAATAGAAGTGCTTTTATATACATTAATAAATTGGGATAATTTTTACTTAAAACTTAATTTACTTTTCAAACTGGTCATTTGATTTGTTAAAATGTGTTGATTTATAACTATAGTAAAAATTACATCTGATATTCGGGGAATTCAAAAGCCTTGGAAGGAAGGTGCAAATAAATAGGGAAATAATATCACTTGGGCGTAGAATCGAGCATTTTAGTGTGACGGACTAAAATATTCAATTCGGTCCTATTGTTTGAGAGCCGAAGTGTAGATGTTAGCCCTCGGGCGAGGGAACGTGGGAGCTTCGAAGTGGCGATCGGTATCCTCCCTACCTAGCTAGCAGATTCGCAATCAAACATAGGATTAGTCAATATTCTTTACACCTGACCAAAGGGTAAAGAATAGGAATGCTCCTATTTGTCACAATACCTTAAAATTATCTATTTAAATTCATCAATCACTTAAATTTCTAAACAAGGGGAAAGATACTTTTTCCGAATAGTTAAGACTTATTTAACAATTAGTTTAATTTTCTGCACTTTCAATACGTATTAATTTTCTACTTAGTTAAGTTACCTAATTAAAATACTTAGTTTACTTTATTGCGCATAAATTTAGAATTCCAAATTTTCGTATACTATTTTAAAATTTTTATTATTATTATTTAAAATTAGTTGTTATTTAATTTTCTCTTTCCTCGTGGGATCGATAAACCGAACTCCACTAGAGCTCCGTATTACTTGATACGATACGTATACTTGCGTAGCATCCACAACATAAATAATTACAATTCTATACATATAATATAGCGGGGTCAAGTTTTTGGCGTCGTTGCAATTAAATTAAAAATATCATAATATAAAATTGTGGGTCACTTTCACGGCCTCTGAACCACCTCTTTTTTTTCTTTTGGGTCAACCATACTTTATACTCATTAGTTTGATCGCCACCTCGGATCAGGATATGTTGTGATTTATAGCCACCTGATTAAAGTGATGGGTGTTTCGTCTCAAGGAGATCAGTAGACTCGCAATCAGGGTCTCTTTCAGAGGAAACACAACAGGAGATTTGGTCACACGAGATGATTGGGTTTTCTCCCCTACCGTTTCGAATGTGGTCAGGTACAGGGTTTTTATCGATTCTGTTGTTTCGAATGAGATCAAACAGATCGATATTGCCGTTTCGAATGAGGTCAGGCAAACCCCAGCCAAACATGTCCAGCTTATCTGGCCTGGTTGGGTCCTTTCTCTCCTACCGTTTCGAATGTGGTCAGGTACGGGATTTTCATCGACTCTATTATTTCGAATGAGGTCAGACAGATCGATTTTGCCGTTTCGAATGAGGTCAGGCAAATCTTTTCTCAGTCATACCATGTCCAGTTTATCTGGCCTGGCTGAGCTCTTCGGTGGACAGTTAGCTTCAACTACTGACCACCACTCCCAACCATACCTTGCCCAGTTTTTCTGGCCTGGTTGGGATTCTTTGTGGTTATGCCTCTACGGCCTCTGAACCACCCCCTAGGTTATGCCTTTACGGCCTCTGAACCTATTATTGTGGTTATGTCATTACGGCCTCTGAACCACCCCCATAAGTTATGCCTTTACGGCATCTGAACCTAGTATTGTGGTTATGCCATTACGACCTCTGAAACACCCCTTTTAGGTTATGCCTTTACAGCCTCTGAACCTATTTTTGGTGATTGACCGGTCACGCAAGGTTAGCCACACTCTTGACCATACCATGTCCAGTCTATCTGACCTGGTCGAGTTTTCTTGTACTCTTTTCTTGGGATGTCACATCGACTACCAAGAGATGCTCTCTTTTAAGGATGCTTCCAACAAGTGCACTGTGCCTCAGCAGTACACCACACTTGTTGGGGGTCCTTTGTTGGCATCATTTTTTTTATATTACATGCATGGGATGTCCATTCGAGCATACCAGGGTCGACAGGTGTTACTCGACGCGTCGCGGGCAAAATTAACTTAAATTGGCCCATCCACCTGCGAGCTTGTTCAGATGACCTCGAACGATGAAACGGACCACGCGAGTGTGTCCGGAACATCGATATTAGCTAGGAAGGACGTCTATTTTACTACGGCTTTGCGAGCGGGGTAAAAATTGTGCAAATTATCGTTTTTAGCCCGATCGTCAAAAATCACCCAAACGACTCTGGATGATGAAACGAATCACGTGAGTGTGTCTGGGATGTCAATTTTACCTACAGAGGATGTTCATTTTGCTACGACACCGCGGGCTGGCTTAAATATGCGAATTATTCTTTTTTGGCCCAATTGCTCAAAAAGTGGCCCTAACGGCCCCGAACGACCTCAGATGAAAAAACAGACCACACCAGTGCGTCCGAAACGTCGATTTTAGCTAAGAGGGATATCTACTTCGCTGCGAGGATGTGCACGGGCTAAAATTTCGCAAATGATAATTATAATGTTATTTTATTATTATATAATATATAAAAATAATATTATATTTATCCTATTAAAAAAAAAAACCTACGCCTAAACCTCCTCCCTCTCCCAGAATCGCGACCCAGCCCTAACCTAGCCGACATTTCGTGAGCTCCTGCCCGGGCTACCCTCTCTCGTCGCTGGTACCCTCGTCGGACTTCCTTCGTCGCCGGAGAAGACCGGCCAGCCCCGCCACCATCCGGATCTCCCCCATAGCAGCCGCGGCTCCCTCATTTTGCGATCCTAGTAGCTTCCTTACCTCCCACGCTGGCCGCCGTTCCTCGCCGGCGGTCCCTCACTGCTCGAGTTCCCGTCCTCGACAAGGCTACCACAGGGCCGAGTCCTTGCTGCCGTAGCCAACCGCCGACACATTAATCTTCTCTTCTTTTCTCGAACGACAGCCTCGCAGACTTATTTTCTTGCCGACGGCGTCCCGCCGGGCCCCTCCGACGCCGGCACAGATATGCAACCGATCTAAGCTCTCCCTCGATCCCTCTTTCCATGTTTGTTGTTGCGAGATTCGCCGGAAAGTGGACCGAACACCGGCGGTTCGCCGGGAACGTGGGCTCTCCTTCAGCATAAAGAGAACGCGTCTTCAACCGTCACGGTGGTGAGATTTCTCTGTCCCTTAGCCGACCCTAGGTTTAGTCCGGTCTAGGCGTGTGGGTTCGATCGCCCACACGGGGTGCGTGCGCCAGCGTGAGTTGGCGTGTCGACGTGCACTATGTGATGGATCGTTGATTTACCTAGAGTGAGCTATAGGTTAGGAATCTTGTGCGTTGGCCAGTTCCTATTCGTAGCCTAGCGATTTCCCTGTTCTGAGCTTTAGATCTTAATCCTGCTGGGTTGGAATCCCAATTTCCCTCGGTTTTGGCGCTCCTAATCTCCCTTGGAGGGATTAGTTGAGTTCGATCTTAGAGGACGGAAAAAACTTTGTAGCTAGTCCGTCCTATAAGATCGGGGCGTTCGTAGAGCGGAAAAAGCTTTGTAGCTAGTCCGCCCTACGAACGGTGGAGAGTTTCCCCTACGAGAAATCGGAGCGGGAAACCCTCTACATAGCCACGCCAAAACTGGAGGCGGCGATGCCGCAGATCCAAGTGCGTCAACCCTAGGTACCTATGTGAGGTCGTTAGGACGAGTTCGACGTGTCGTCGACCATTTGGGTTTCATCGCATGTGCATGGATCATCTTGTTGCATTTTTGCATGTGATCATTTGTTGCATTGTATGCATGTTCGCATAAGCACTTCGGGTTGATCGGCTGTCCTGGGCCGATCCCCGATCCTCAGTTGGGTTCGATCGACCGTCCCAAGTCGATCACCTATCCTTTAGGGTCGGATTGGTTACCCCGAACTAATCCACCCATTTCTTTGGTCTGACCAGCCACCACGGTCCGGTCGACCGATCACTCATGTTTGTATGCTTTTGCATTTTATTACATGTTTTCTGGCATGTGCATGTTGGTCTGGTTGCATGTTGCACCTTATTCTGTTTTTTTTGCATTTGCATTTGCACCGCACTTTTATGATTCTCCCTAGTGAGAATTATTCCACCTCCGAGTCACTGCCTCCTCGGCATACTCATTTGCTCGGGCCGCTGCCGCTACGACATGCCCACCTCCGGTCACCGCCACTACGGCATGCCCACCTTCGGATCACTGCCTCCTTGGCATACCCATCCTTTGGCCCGCTGCCTTCACGGCATGCCCGCTCTTTTCGAGTCACCGCCTTTATGGTATACTCACCATCACCACTTTGGTGCATTCTCTTTGCATGTAGCATCCTTGCATTTTGCATGATGTGTGTGCTTGCCCTTTGGGCGCCCGTTGTGATTGTTTCGTACTTCAGTCGAGCAATCACAATGTGGGCTTCTTGCATGACTGTTTGCTTACCCATTCTTCGATGACTTGTCCTACTCGTTAGGAGAGTGACCATGTGTCGGTCGCGATGCCTTAACGAGCATTGCTTGTTGGGTTGATCCCAATGAGCAATGCGAATTAAGTCATCGGGATCGGCACAAGTATGATTGTGCTAAGGATCCATTGGATCTAACTTGTGTCACCCCTCTTCGTGACGCCCTTTAGATCCTTTGGATCTTTACGATGGGGCCGGTATGGCGACCCCGTCAAAGTCATACTATACTCAGACTTACCCTGCACTTAGGCACTAGGTTTGTGAACTTTCGTTAGATGGTGTGCTAGGCTAGGACTTAGGTTGCTAGGTAGTCTTTTGATGCTCGGCTATTGTTCTTTGATGGATTGGTTGCCCTAGCCGAGTATCTTTCTTCCGCACTTCTGCTCGTGATGTGATTGCATGCTTCATATGTATGGTAGTGTGTTAGGGCGCTTTTCGCGAGGAGCCATGCTTATTTATACACACACACGAGTACCGCTATGGGGGAGCAAGTGATGATTTCTGACATTTTTGTTTGCAGGTGCTATTAGCTCCCCCATTTATAAAGCATGGCTCATTATACGTCATTTGCATGTGAGCTTTCCCGCTAACACTTGTTTTCATGCAGGATCGAGTCTTTTTATTTTTCTTTGTACTTTTAGAGTCTAGGAGAGTCTTGTAGCATAAATAAGATACGGGCAGGGGTTCCAAGGCTTTTGGTCTAGGAACCACGTGAAGGGGACTAGGAGCAGATGCTCATGCCCCTTATCTTAATTCTGCATTTTTATATTGATGTATAGAATTAGGACCGGGCATGTATATGCGGAGTCCGACCGCATTTTTCTTTTTCTGGATTATGTTGCCGGTCCAGCGGCATTTTGGCCTCTTTTATTTTATTATGGAGTGCTTTCTTTCTTGCTTTTATTACATATTTGCATGCCTGCATGTGTTTTCCTTTTTTCTTTCTGTGATCTGGGATTTCACGATATCATTTAGGCTCTTTAAGGACCCTAAAATTGTAAACTTTATATGTTTAAAAAGTCATAATAAAATATTCAAGATAAATAAATTTTAGGATTAAAATATTCAAGATCTTAAAATATGCACTTTTACTTTCTTGCATGGCCTCCGGGCCGGATTTTAAATGGGTTGCATTGCATGGCTATCACCCAAGTCATACTAATAGGGCCTCCACATTATTTAAGGACCGCTCTGAATAACTCGCATTCATATTTGCATGTCCCGAGGAGGAGTCCCCGTGCTTCTCCAATCCGACGGCCCAAGCATACCTTTATAGGTGGTTGTCTAGTGCGCCTAGGGTGTTAGAAGGCTCCCCGACCCGGACGGGGTGTAAGTCCTTTTTTTGGAGCGTTTGCAGCTTTGTAGCTGAACCTCCATCTCTCTTCTTTCCTGCGGCATCCTTGTTACTTTGGCAGGTGTAAGATCCACCTCTTGGAGCTCCAGCTTATAGTCGTAGGATAGAGTTTCCTTCCTTAGACCTTAGGGCTATCGAGGCTCCCGTGGATAATGCAATTCTTTGATTGCCGACCGGGATCTCAGGATGTGTTGGGTCGACTACCTTCACGTTCGGGTAGACTTAGGGTCCTACTGCTTTGGATGACGGGTTTGTGATACTCCGACTTGGCTACCTCTACCCCTTTAGGATTATTCCTTCCTTCCTTTAACTACCCCTGTTGAGCTCTTTTACTCCTTGACTTCGTTGATATCATTTTGATGGCCCGATGCCGATGAGCTGCCGCCCGTTTGGGATACGACGATTTGTCCTCTGCCCTTATGGCCCAGACGTGCTTTGACGTGTTGGGATACCCCCGTCAAGATGATTTAGGTTATTCTGTGGGTTTCGTATGCTGATGAGCCGCTACCCCATTTGGGATGTGAGAGACTCACTCTCTGCCTGATGGCTTAGCGAGAGCTTTGAAGCGTTGAGACATTCCCACACGGAATAATCTCCCTTTGATTGCATATACCCCAGGTCTATGATCATATAAAGCGAAACTCCTCTTATCGAGAGTATTCTTGGGTATCCCCCAAGATGTAATTAACCAGTAGGAATACGTTCCTCTGGGAGTGCTCTTGACCCCAGAACAGGTACATACACTTGACTCTTTGGTTGTGAGTAGTCTACGTAGATACTTCTTTCGCGGATATTGGTTCAAGGTGCCTCTGCCCGATCTTATTTGGGCGGACATGCTTGACTTATCCTTGCGAGGTTTATCGCACGTAGACTCTCCATGTTTTTCTTTCTCTTATTTGTCACTTTGTCGTATGTCCCTTCTTAATCGGTTCCTCTCCTCTTCGAATCACTTATTTGATTCGGGAGGGAGATTTATTCGAATAAGGGAAGTATACGATGACTGACAAGCTGGCGACTCCTTTTAAAATAAAAAAAAAGAGAAAAGAATGGCGAAAACAGTGATTAATCAAATGGATACGTCTATTTGGGAGCTGCTCTTGACCCAAAAAAAGCACAAAAACTTGGATCACTGGTTGCTTTTGTAGGGTTTTATTCGCGGATATGTTTCCAAGACATCTTAGATTCAATCTCATTTTGGACGTACGCGTTGGGGCTATCGCGCGAACGTTACCGTATGAGAGTTCTCCACGTTTTTTAAATTGTTGCCACTTTTCATCATATTTTCTTTCTTTCCGGTTCCTCTCAAAAGAGAGACTTACTTGGGAAGAAAATTATACTACAACAACAAGGCAAGCAGGCAACTCCGAAAAGCTCAACCGAAAAGAATGAAAACAATTATTATTTTAGCATTACAACATTTCAATTTCATCAGAACTGTTAATTTCAAGACGGTTTCTGAAGTCTGAAATTCAATATTTGGGAATAAAAAATCACATTCTAAGGGCTTCTATGCAAATTTTAATAACAAAAAAAGTTATCTTTAATCATTTTCGATTCATAATATAACAACAAAAAATCTTCATATTATTATGAAAAATAAAGTTTTCTTGAATTTATACAACCTAGAAAATAATATATCATTGAAAAACTTGATTAAAAAACAACAAGGACAAAAATTAGCATTCTTCAACAAAATTCATAGGTAAATCCAAGAAAATTAAACTTAAAATAAATAAATACATAAAATAAAATAAAAACTTGATTCCGAATAGATTAACATGGAGTTGGCTTTGACATCACTTGTTGGAAAACTTTAGCGAAACCACAAACCAAAGGGTTGATTCATAACACAAGATCTTTCATCTCAAATCATCAACAAAAATAAAAATAAAGTGCGGAAGCATATCTTGATCCATGATTTCTTGTTGTTATGGGTTGTTGTCTTCTAAATCGATGAGATTCTAGATAAGATGAAATCTCTCTCTCTTTGAAAAAGTGAAGAGGCACTTACACTTGAAATGTGGACTATGACCCTTTAAGATAACCACTAATGGATAGTTATTTTCATGACATTTGCACTTACAATTTTGCCCATCATAAAGTTTAAAAATACAAATAAGTCTCTACACAATATTTTTGACCATATATTCAACTTTTTAATTCCCATAAGTCTATATTATATTAGATCACATTAATTAGGCTTAACTTTAAGATATCATAAGTAGCACATCTATTTACATATGTTGGCTCATATAAACTAATTAATTATTTATTTTTCTAATAGGGTGATCTTGGGCTAGTTGGATTTGTATCATTGAGACTTTTGATTTGATTATAAACTTGTCAAATTCAAAATCTATTTGACCCTCCAATTAATTACCTAAAGCCTCCAAAAGTTGTTTAAATGACTTGATCTTGGCTCAATTTGACTTAGATTTGTTCAATTTTAGTGTTATTCGGTTCATCTCGTCGAGTCGGTCCTTTTAACTGTAAGTTTTCTTAAATCGGAGTTCTCGATTTTCAATTTGAGGTTGAAGATTTCTTGCTAAAAGAAATAAATCGAGAACGTGTATCTAGCAACAAAGCTTTTCCTTAGACATGCCATAACAGACGAGTGATCAGAGGCTCCATTAGTTTAAAATAAGAGGAAAATCAATCATTCTTTTTAAGCTTTGGTTACTAATTTACTTATTGATGCAATTAGAAGAAAATAAAGTATTTGGAAGTCCCAAAAGTCCTTAATTGAAATGAATGATTTAAAGTAAGGAAGCTTACCTTGTATGGGATGAACGCCGCAAAATTTTTCATCAAATTTAAGAATATAATTAAAGTCACCCTTAACGAGCAATGATTACATGTAATATATATGTATACAAAGTATAAAATAATTATACTTTTTATGAACTATTAAATTCTGTTTCTATGGGATTACCCAAGCAAAAGGTACCCAAAATCGAATAATCGACAAATCAATTCAAATATTTTTCTGCTAGTTTGAGGTCATTCATGCGGTATACCTGTTGGAAGATGATAGACATTATAAGAGGAGGAATGCTAAAAGAGAAGAGAAACACTTGTAAAACTCACTTTTATTTCACTCATCTACTTGTTGATTTTTTTTTCTTGATACAAAACGCAAACATACTATACCTATTTATATTAGTGCTACTCCATTAGAATTGTGCAAGCACATTTCAAACCCATGGCTACTATTGATTCTCTAGAGCATTCTTATTTTTCCATTACAAAAATCATTAATTATATATTATAGAATTCTCTAAATCACTCCTTTAAAATGTATCTCTATAATCCTCTAAAACATTCTTCATAAAGTAAGTCTCCAGAATTTTCTAAAGACTATTCTAGATTATGAGCTCAATTAAAAGGTCCAATGATTAAATCAAGTTTAATTTTAACACCCCTTCTCAAATTTGATTTGTCATTCCGAGCAATCTTTATACTTAAACAGCTTGGTGAATATATCAGTTATTTGATCATGAGTCTTCACATACTCCATTTGCACATCCTTTCTTATGATGCAGAGATAGGATCCGTCGATATGCTTACTTCGACCATGGTCAATGTTAACTTTTTGGTTGCATCCTTTTGTTAGCAATCTTGCTTTATTGTTCTCTATTTCTTCTTTCACATTCTTCTTTACAGTGTACACCCGCTTCATGTTAGTTTCCTTGTGCCATTTTGGGAGTGTAGCTAGCTCCCATATATCGTTCTTCCCGATCTCATTGATTTCTTCATCCAATCCAACCTTCCATTTCTTACTTTGCATATTTTCTTGAACATTCACAGGCTCACAATTGGCAGAAAGACAAAAGAGAGTAAGATTGTCTTGATTCTCGGTTACCTCATAGATTTCTTGTAAACTTCTAAATCGTGGTACTTTTTCACTTGACCCTTCACTTGAAGATGATGGGTCCTCTTGAGTACATGCAGTTGGTGTAGTTGGTGGTGCAGTAAGCTCATTTCTTTCTTACTCCATCCTTGGTTGCTGCACTTGTTCATCCTCAAAGAAATTGTAGTGCTCAACATGTGGGTCCTAAACCATTCTCCTTCATCGAACACGATATCATGATTGATGATTGCTTCATAGTGTTTGGATTGTATAACTTGTAACCTTATGAGTTGGGGTCATAACCGAGAAAATTGTAATTCTCACTCTTTTCATCCAATTTACTTCGTTACTCATCATGTATGTGCACATTGGTTGTGCTTCCAAACACTCTTAGATAGGAAATACTGAGCTTCCTTCCACTCTAAGCTTCATGCGGTGTCATTCCCACACACTTCTTTTTGGAGATCGATTGGACAAGTAAATCGCGCATGCAACAACTTCGGTCCAAAATTCCTTAAGGTAGCCGCTTACTCTTGAGCATACTTCGAGCTATGTCAAGGATAGTTCAATTTTTTCTTTATGCTACACCATTTTGTTGAGGGGATCTTTGGATGCTCAACAGTCGACGTATTTCGTTGGCTTCACAAATTCCTGAAATTTCCTTGAAGGGACACCCCTTCCCGATCAGATCACATGGTTTTGATTACCATGCCACTTTCTTTCCTACGAAAACTTTGAACTTCTTAAATAGTTCAAAGACCTCCGATTTTTGCTTCAAAAAATATACCCAAGTTTTTCTTGAAAATTATCTATGAAAAGAAGGAAATAATTACTCTTATCGAGAGAGCGGCTTGATTGGGCCACATGCATCTTTATCTATGAGTTTAATGGCTTTTGTGCTCTCGATTTTGACTCCTTTGAAAGCTCTTCTTAAATTGCTTCCCGGGCAAGCAACCTTTAACTATCGGTCTAGGTGTATTGATGCACGGTAGGCCTCTCACCATTTTCTTCTTTGATAATAGTTCCAGTCCTCCAAAACTATGATGCCCAAATCGAGGATGCCAGAGCTAAGATGGAACTTTTAGCAAGCTTTGAGACACTTGGCAATACCATTTTGAATATTGAGCAAAAACATTCTATTTCTTGACATTGGTATCTTTGCAATTTGGTTGCTTTTAGTCTCTTATAGAAAGGTTCTTGTCTTTCAAATGAATATTATAACCTTTCTGTAAGAGCTGGCCCAGACTTAGGATATTAGTTTTCATATTTGGCACATAATAGACGTTAGAAATGAATTGGGGCTTTCCATTATTCAATCGAATAAATATATCACCTTTTTGCCCTTCACAACTACCTGGGATTCATCTCCAAAGGATACATTGTTGCTCACCGACTCCTCAAGCTCCACAAACATGCTATTTCTTCCACACATATGGTTGCTTGCACCGATGTTCAGATACAATGTGTTATCTTCACCTTTTTCTTTCTCTTTATATAGCAAAGAGCCATCTTGTTGACTTTTCTCTTCACGTAATTAGCCCTCTTTTCAATTTTATTGTTATTGGGAGTTCTACATTCTGCAGCATAGTGACCAAATTTTTAACATTTGTAACACATCACTTGAGATTTGTCATACCTTGATCATAATTTTCCTCTTCCTTGCCCTATTGTTGAACTTTCTCCTCGTTTAAGATCGGTGTTATTGTTATTGTTATTATTGGAGCTCCTACCTCGTCCACGTCCACGACCACGGCCTTATCCTCGACCACGACCTCTTCCTTGTTAACTTCTATCATACGTGAGGCTCTCGTCTTTAGTTGAATTAATTTGTGTCTTCAGGAGTTGTTCTGTGATCCCTTATTTCTTCTTTATTTTTTCTTCACAGGCTTGCTAAGAACCCATGAGCTGCACGATTATCATAGCCTCCCAGTCTTTGGTCACTTCAATGATGACGACAATATGGTCGAACTTTTAATTTAAAGATCGAAGGATCTTCTCCATAATCATTACATCTTCTAGTATCTCCCCAATTTTTTTTTTAATTAATTAGAAGCTAATAAAACTCTAGTGAAGTAGTCAGAGACGACTTCAGCTTCTTTCATATATAAGGCTTCAATCTCACCTCTTAATGTTTGGAGACACACCTTCTTGACTTGCTGTGCTCCTTTATAAGAGCCTGAAACTTTTCCCATGCCTCTTTGGCAGACTTCACATTAGAAATCTTCTCAAAAGTGTTATCATCTAAACCTTGAAATATTAGATGGAGAGCCTCCTTTTCTCTATTCCTCTAATCTCTTTGACTATTATTTTGCGTTTTGGATAGATTTGCCTCGTCTTGTGGCTCGTTTTAGCTTTTCTTTATCATCTCCCATACATTTTGCGCTCAAAGAAGGGCCTTCATCTTGATGCTCTAATTGTCACAGTTATTATTGTTGAGCGTCAGAACTTGAAAGGGGATTATACCATTGATCGTCATCCCTCAAAAAAAAAAAAACTTTGGTTCTGATACCACTTTATTGGAAGATAAGAGATTATTGTAAGAGGAGGAATACTAAAAAGAGGAGAAACACTTATAAAACTCACTTTTATTTCACTCTTACACTTCTTGATTTTTTTCTTAATATAAAACACAAATATGCTACACTTATTTATATCTGTGACTGCTCCATTAGGACTGTATCAACACATTTCAATCCAATGACCACTACCGACTTTTTAGAATAACCTTTTTTTTCCATTATAAAAGACATTAATTACATATTCTAGAAATCTCTAAATCACTCCTTTAAAATATATTTCTAAAATCCTCTAAACCACTCTTAGCAAAATAAATCTCTAGAATCTTTTAAAGACTATTCTAAACTATAAGCTCAATTAAAAGGCCCATTGGTAAAACCAAGTTTAATTTTCAACAACACCAAGCCATTTTTAAAGTGTCCACGAATTAATATCAATGACAGGAATTACCCATATCCCTTCCAATATTGTCACAATATTAAAAAAATACTTCAATTATATCAGATTCTTACAATCCACCCTGAGATATTGTTCTTCCAAATAAAATCATCACACCTAAACCAAGTTCTTATTCCTATTTTTTCAGATCACAAATAACTCAAACATAATCACTAATCTCAGAAAATCGTGAATCAGAGATCCCTCCCGGGCCTCCCACAACTATCCTTAAATGGATTTATAAGGATAAATACAAAAACTGATAATGAAGACAATAACAGCATTTCTAAACATAGGCGAAGGCTAAGCGCAACCACAGCCAGAAAACCTCCTCCATGTCCGGCAATCCACCCATTTTAAACTCCACCCTATTTATATATGCAATTCCCTTCTTCCCCTCCTTTCTTCCCGGAGCCCCTCAAACAAATAGGAGCTCAGGCTCCAATCCATTAATTTAAAAGAAAAAAAAAACAAAAAAAGAAGACTGAAATGGCGAAAAAGATTGTCATTGCTGGCATCTCCGCCATCCTCCTCGTCGCCATCGTAATCGGAATCATCGCCTCCACCACCCGCCCACGAACCTCCAACTCCGGCGGCCAGCTGACAACCAACTCCAGATCGATCTCCGCCTTGTGCAACTCAACGGTCTACAATAACCTCTGCGAGCGCACCCTCCGCTCCGCCCACATCAACGAATCCTCCACCTCCGGCGACATCATCCGGGCCGCCGTCAACGTCATCACAACCGAGGTGCAGTCCGCCAACCAGAAAGCCCACGAGCTCCACAGACAGGCTAACACCTCCATCGACAATGACGGCTTCGAGTTCTGCAAGCAACTCCTCGAAGACGCCGGTGATCAGCTGGCCGCCGTGATAGCCGAGGCGGACAACGGTCATCGATTCGCTGACTTCCAAGCTTGGCTCAGCATGGTTATTTCATACCGTACCAACTGCCTCGCGAGCATCGAGGCACCGGAACTCAACAAGCAGATGACCGACGCTCTTCGCAATACCACGGTGCTGACCGACAATGCCATCGCCGTCGTGACAACTGTCGGGGAACTCGCCGAGCAGCTTGATGTTAACATGAGTGCGAGCGATGGGGTGACGAAGAGCGGTCGTCGGTTGCTGTCGAATGGTGAGTATCCGACGTGGGTGGCGGCCGGCGACAGGAAGATATTGGGGTCGCGTGTGGTGAGGCCGAGTTTCAGGCCTAATGCGGTGGTGGCTAAGGATGGAAGCGGGCAGTTTAAGAGCATCAATGATGCGCTCAATGCCATGCCGAAGGTTTATAGAG
The DNA here is from genome assembly GCA_022702705.1 of Papilionanthe hookeriana x Papilionanthe teres. Taxonomy (NCBI): domain Eukaryota; kingdom Viridiplantae; phylum Streptophyta; class Magnoliopsida; order Asparagales; family Orchidaceae; genus Papilionanthe; species Papilionanthe hookeriana x Papilionanthe teres. The sequence goes on along the minus strand of CM040425.1, from coordinate 64,304,160 downwards.
GACGGTACGTGATCTATGTGAAGGCTGGGATTTATTACGAGAAGGTTATTGTTGAGAAGCATAAGCCGAATGTTCTTATCTACGGAGATGGACCAAGGAAGACCATCGTCACTGGCCGGCTTAACTACGCTGAGGGGGTTGGGACTTACAGGACTGCTACCTTCTGTATGTCTGCTGCCTTTGCTTTTGAACATTTTTTTAGCACCAACATATATATATATATATATATATATATATATATATATATATATATATATATATATATATATATATAACTCGGTAGCTCTTGATATATCGCATATATAAGGTTGTGAATTCTGAATATTTTGTTTGAATAACAATATACTAGGATGGCTTGCATACTTGCCTGCTAAGAGAATATTAGGTTTGTTGTGTGGATGTGCAGATGATCATATGGATTCGAATAGTTCATATGGATTCGACTAGTTCATTGTGCCCAGTGACATGGTCAAATCATTATCGTCATCTGCACATATGGACAGATATAATATTTTCTCCACACATACATACATTGAATGTTTTAGGTTACACTTTGTAAGTATAGGCAATATAATATAAGCTAATGCTCATTGATAGGCATATGAGGGCATTCCATGTTTAGAGAATTCATGATAAAAGACATTATTCGAAAAAGTTAATATTTAGATGAGATGATCTCTCATTTTGCAATATGTATTTTTGTGTAATTTTTGTCCATTTGGCTTTGGGCTTAATTATACTAAAAGGAAAAGATTCTAACAAATTTTTTAGCATCACAAGTGCAACATGAATGAGTACGACTTGGTTGTCATGAAATAGAAAATTATTATATAATAACAACAAGGTAAGTATGTCGTAACATCATCAAAAAATGGCATTAAAATTAAATTTTGGGGGATTTATATACCATTTGATTCTTATGCATCTATGCCTCTATAAGTCTTAAATTTTTATATATATTTATATGTATATTATAATCTCTAAATAACATGAAAAATACCATTAAAATTATATTGTATAAAATAAAAACCACATTCTAAGGCATATTTTTTTTGGCATTAAACACTAAACGTTTTGCTTCACCACCATTACTAACAATCAAAACGGTCGCAGCGGTGGAGGCACCCGGTTTCATCGCCCGTTCGATGGGCTTCTCCAACACCGCCGGACCCCCTGGGCATCAAGCAGTAGCTCTCAGACTACATGGCGACGCCGCCGTGATCTACAACTGCAGAATCGACGGTTTCCAAGACTCCTTCTACCCCCAGTCCGGCCGCCACTTCGTCCGCAACTCCGTCATCTCCGGCACCATCGACTTCATCTTCGGCGACTCCCAAATCGTCATCCAAAACTCCCTCATCATCCTCCGCCACCCCATGGACCACCAACAAAACACCGTCACCGCCCACGGCAGAGATACCACCAACGAATACACCGGCATCGTTATCCAAAACTGCCGCATCGTACCTGATCTCCGCCTCTTTCCCGACCGCTTCAAGATCCACAGCTACCTCGGCCGTCCGTGGAGGAGGTACTCCACAACTGTAGTCATGGAGTCCACAATAGGCGACCTGATTCGATCCGAGGGGTGGATGGAGTGGAAAGGTGACTACGCTCTCGATACGTTGTACTATGCTGAGTACAACAACCGCGGCCCCGGCTCGCGGACGAGTGGAAGGGTGAAGTGGAGGGGATATCATGTTATTAACCGGAGGGAGGCTTTGAGGTGGACTGCTGGTATGCTGCTCGCCGGAAGGAATTGGATTCCGTTCTCCGGTGTGCCGCATGCGCTTTGGCTCATGAGGTCTTGAGCGCGCGCAAATGTGGCGGTTAGATTGATGAGAGGAAATCGCTAATCCTTACGTTTGATCTAATTAATTCATGCAATTGCTGTCTTATGTTTTATTTACTTGCTTAACTACGTATATGCAATTGGATGTATTGAATTCTATGTTTCGTAGTGTGGGGTTGTTGAATTGGCTGTACGCAGTGGCGATATGAGGTCAAAGAAATATGTAAGTTTTGATTTTTTTTACATATATTTATTTGAAAAAGGACTAACTGCAGAATATATATATATAATAGTGTTTTCGCGCTTTCTGAATGCAAGTAGTGATCTACTTAAATAATAGTGTTGTGAATTCTTGAGATATCATTAGTGTAATTGTAATTAGAATGTATATAAATTAAATGGTATTAGTCAATTCTACGACGAAATATTGCATCTAGGTGCGGAGGCGATGGCGGGGGAGCCATGTGGCAAGTGGGCCCCGCTACCATACACTGTCATTGGCCAGTGTATGGGGTGGCGGGCCCACTTGCCATTTGGCGCCCTGCCATTCTCCTCCTCATGCATGCGGAGTCCGGATGCAATATTTTATTCTATTCTACATATACACACATACAGTTATTATTGGATAACTTGCCATAATAACATGTCATAAGAAAAAGTAACAGAAAAATTGAATATGGTTACAAAAGAGCTAAGAAAGTGTGAATTATACACTCCAAGAAAAATGCAATGTTGAATGAGATTGAATTAGGATTAAAACCATCTAACAATCTCGATCTAAATGCTTATGCATATCAATTCCTATTTCGCAATGATTTATTAAATTTGAACAATGATTGAACTAGTAATGGGTAGGCATTTGGATGTCATGACGGAAAAAAATTGTAACATCTTCAACTGCAATCATATCTCTGATGAAGAGCAATTTAAATCAACTTGCTTAGATTTCTCTTGAAATATAAGAATTTCCATTAGATGCAGAGCACTTTGGTTATCATAAACTACTACAAACTTTTTGCATAGACGCCAGCTTCTTCATAAATCCTTGAAGCCAAAGACCCCCTTTGATTGTTTAAGTTGTTATTACAAATTTGACTTTGGTAGTGGACAGAGCAACTGATTAATCAAACTGATGACTTTCAACTAACAATTCCACCAAAAATTATAAATAGGTTTCCAAAAATGGGTATTCTACAGAAGCAGAATCAATATAATTTGGCATGAATTCAATACTTGAAATTTATCTTTAATATAACAACCCTAAATTAAGTTAACCGCACCATTAATGTATCATAAAATTAATTTCAAGGCATTCTAATGATTCTTTCTTGGATTTGCCATGAATCGATTCATCATGCTTATTGAATAAGCACGATCTGGTTGTGTACAAATCATGCTATATATTAAACACCCCATGATTTTAGCCTAGAGGATTTTATTCATGTAGGATTCTTCATCTTCTAGTCTTTGGTGTGCCATTTGGTTTGAACTTAAAATGACTTTCCAAAAGGCGTACCAATTATTTTAGAGTTCTTCCTACCAAACTTCTTCAAAGTGTTCCTCATATAATGCATTTATGAAAGAAATAGTATTGTCTTTAGATCTGGTATTTTCAATTGGAATCCCTATAATCTTATTTGTTGCACCCATATACTACATTTCAAACTCCATAGATAATTATATTTTCAGCATAATCAATTTCTAATATCCATTTGCTTGCAACAAAAATATCATCTACATAAATGAGAAAATACAGTTTGACATTATCATTAAATAACTTATTGAGATATACATAGTTATCTAACATGCACCTTATATAACAAATTCTCTTAATTAATTGATTTACCATTGTCTAGTAGATTGCCTCAAGCCACATATTGATCTTATTATGCAACTAACTTTGTCATGATCACCCTATATAAAACCTTCAGGTTGTCGTATGTGGATGGTCACCTCTAGGTTGTCAGGTAAGAAACTAGTAGTAACATCCACTTAATAAAGCTCAAGTTCCTATTTTTTTATAAGGAGCATCATAATCCTTATTGATGTATGCTCGAACAAGGGAAAAGTTTCAATATAAAATACTTATTCTGCTCTTGAGTGTATTCATTTGCAACGAGTCTAGCTTTAAACTTCAGCTTAAATATAATGAGTAAATTTTCTTTCTTAAACAACAACTTGCAACCAATATTGTTTTGATTTTTAAGCTTATGTACAATGTTTTAAGTTTCATTCTTGTGTAATGAATTCCTTTCATCTCTAATTAATTTTATTGAATAAGATGTTTGCTTACATTCACTGCTTCTGTTAGTGTCAATATTTATTATCGCATGTGTAGGGTGTCCAAACAAATATCTAAAGATGATTTATGGCTCATTCATAGCATCCCGTAGCTCAAGACACCCATCCAAATCCTCTAGTACCTGTTTGAGGCATGAAACCAATGTCTGCTATAATTCACCCTTACTCGGGAGAATCAGTCATTGAGCGGGCCTACTCAGAACATTGGACATGTTTGATGTATATTTCGGTGTTTAGAGGTCTCTATGTATCCATTTAGCGCATTTCGAGGTCAACATAAGTCATGGAGCATGACTATGCGTGCTACAAAAAACATTAGGGTTTAGAATGCCTTACACATGCTGTAGTTCGGAGCGCCTGTTGGCAATAGATTCTTTAATCAATAGTTGAGCAAAATACTCATTTTTTAAATTAGTTGATTATAGTTTAGTCATATGTGGTCTCCCGTAGCTTTTGGATCGAGAAAATCTTTTGATAGGCACTCCTAATGTAAATCAGGGTTTCCTAGGCTAGACTGGCACCTAGGTGCCAGCTCCAAGTGTTAGGCTCCCAAAATGCCCTCCCGGATGTTCTGAGCCCATGGAATTCTAGCACTCGTTTCTGGCACCTAAGGGCCAGTCCCGAGCGCATAGTTGCCTAAAATCTAAAAAAAGAACGATCATTTTCCCTAGATCCGGGAAAGTTGGGGTTACCTGGGTGGCGCCTATGCTCCGGTTCAGTACCTGATCGCAAAAAGACTCATTTTTTATGAAGATTTGACCTGGTGCACCCCAAATGAGCCGAAATTACAGGGATTTCTTGGTTTTGGGGGGATTTTCTCAGGGGAAGATAAAAAATATAATTATACCTTTTTTGGAGGCTTTTAGGGTTTAGGGTTTAGGGAAATGAGTATTTTAATTTTGAAAATTAGTATTTTAATTTTGAAAAATGAGACTGGATTGGCCTAATATATTTGGCAGTTTACGTAATCGAGTATAACACTACAAACAATATGTTATCCCAAGAGATGCATACTATTTAATAGTGGGCTCAATCATCTAAAGTACACAATTTATGACATCAATTAGATCTGTGAACCATTTATCTGGACTGACAAGTTCCCCTACATAATATTGAGGATTAAGGAGGGTTTATTTTATGTTGGGTTCTTTAGTTTCCTACAGGGGCAAGCTCCTATAGTTAATTACATATAACACAACTGAAGTTACATAAGAAAACTCTCGATATATATCAGGGTGCTTGTCTACATGAATTCTATGTTTAGGGTTTTCAAGGTCGGATATGAAAAATTCAAATAGGAAGGCGAATAGGGATAGCTATTTTCATAATCAAATGAGTGAAAGCTAGGGGACGTCATAGATCCTGAGGTGATTCTTTGTGACTTCCCAAACTATCATATGATTTGGCTTCAATTTCGAAGAGAAATTATTAGATGTTCCATCCTGTCAATTTTATTATTTAGGGCTTACATTTGCGTGATGCTGAGCATGCAAATAGCCTAGGAAGATAGGAGGGCTTACATCGTACCAAACGACAACTTCAGAGCCTAAAGAGAGTTAGGACTTATGCTGCTCAGCATGACTGTGCAGGAGTCTAAGGATAAGTTGAGGATTTACGTCATGCTAGACGGACTACCTCGAAGTCCTATGACTTGTTGTTTAAATCTATGAAAAAGTTTGCTGACATAGACCAATTTGTTCTTCTCGAAGATGTTCTTCTGTATACCCTCGTTGTGGTGCCCACGATATTTGTTCCGAGCTCCTCGTTAAAGTAGCAGTTATACGGTTTAAGAGGTTCTAGTTTGAGGGTTATGTTTCACTGTTTTGGTGGCAAAGTTTGGTTTTGTTGTCGTTGTTTAAGTGTTTTATTCGGAGGAATTTTAATTTAATTAGAGCGACGCCGATTAGGATCTCACGGTTTCTTCATTCAGACACCATTATTTTCTCTCGGATTTACTTATTCTAAGTGAGTTATTAGGCTCGTTTAGATCGGAGAATCCTCATTAGTAATCATCCGAGAGATTTCCGTAAATAAACAATGAGTGTATTTTGTTGGTTCATTAATGTTTTATAAGTATTTTATCTGTTCATTAACAAAATTCTTCCGCACCTAAGGACCGAACTCTTCCAGTTTGCCCACCTCGACAACACTCTTGAGCGGCTTTCTCGGCGAAGTCCACGGAGTTCCTTTTCTTCCACCAAGTCCAGAGAGACTGGGTTGTAACCTTCACACACATTTTCGCGTTGACTTCTCTACTCCAGCCACCAAAAAACGACTTTCTGCTGTCCCTTTCTCTTCTCCACCGACTTTTCTCTTCATGGTCGGCAACTCCTTCACCTCATTTGACCCATTCAATCTCCCCACCTTCTCTACATTCTTCTCCTCTGTTTCCGATATCGATCGCACCATTATGCTCTGCAGGTGATCGACGCTATTCTCCAGAAGGAATTCGCATTGTCGACTGTCCTGCAATTTTGATCGACCCATTCTATCTCCTCAAAAAACGAGCTTTTTGAATTTCTTTGTTTTCCTCTCTAAATCTTTTCCAATGGGCTGCACGAACTCGAGGGAAGCACAACGAGACCATTCCCAAAGCCCGTCTCCGTTCGTCAGGATTTTCTCTGTATCGGTGTCAATTGGATCCCAGCGCAAAGGCGACAGCTTTAATACCACAGCCCTCCAGCTCTTCGATGCGGAGATGACGAAGAGACCTAACGACCATAAGAACCTAGTCTCCAACGATATACGGGTGTCAAAAACACCGACAACGAGCCTGCATTACGAGCTCGAACCGGAAATCATCAATGCGTGGGAACTAATGGATGGCCTCGAAGATATTACTCCTCTCAGACCATCTTTCGCCTCGAACACATTTGAAGAGAGCGCAACGTGCTCCCCGGTGAAGTCGGCCTCCGAAGATGACGCAGGATTTGATCTTGATATCATCTCCGGTTTCCGAAAGGCCATTTCAGAGCTCTCGCCCGAAGAAGTTTCCTTAGAAGAAAATGAAATCATGAAATTCGCCGGAATTGTTGATGCTGAGAAATCAATGGTGTCGCCATTGAACAAAAGCCCGCCGGATGGAGAGAAGAAACTCGTGCTGTACTTAACAAGTCTGAGAGGAGTGCGAAAGACCTTTGAAGATTGCTGGAATGTGAAGGTTATACTCCAAGGCTACGGCTTTCGGATTGATGAAAGAGATGTTTCGATGCATGGAGGCTTCAAGGATGAGTTGCTTGAGATTCTTGGACCTGGGTATTGCGGAAGTAATCTTCCGAGGGTGTTTGCTGATGGAAAGTATATTGGTGGAGCAGAAGAGGTGATGCGAATGCATGAGGCTGGTGAATTGGAAGAAGCTTTGAGGGATTGTGAGGTGGTGGCCATGGAGAATGGGTGCAGTGTGGTGGCCTGCGAAGGCTGCGGCGATGTCAGGTTTGTGCCATGTGAGGTCTGTTCGGGGAGCTGCAAGGTATTTGTGGAGGAGGAAGAAGGAGGTGAGGTGGAGATTGGAGGATTCAGGAGATGTTCACAATGTAATGAGAATGGATTAGTTCGATGCCCTCTTTGTTGCTATTGATCTTGTGATGCGAATTGTTTCATGGAGGATAAGAGATTGCTGCAAATTAACTGTACGGTGGAAGTCGAAGGTTTTGAAAGATGAAACAGAGAAACAGCTTTTGTAGGCCAATTTTACTGTGATGTGCTTTGTGCTGTTTTTATTGTTTTCTATTTTTAATAAAGCATTGCTGCTTTAATGAGAGCAACGTTTAATACTTGAAGTGCATCAAAGAGTGAAACCATAAGCTTCCATTTGCTTTCATTTTTATTTTATTTTTCATGATTTTTTCAGAAACTATTTCTCATTAGCATTTATAATGGCTAAATAGTTCTCTAGAGACTCTTAAAACAAGTGACAGAGAGAAAACTTCAGCTTGTTTATTTATCTTTCTAGATGACTCAATTCAGAGAAATGGAAAATGAGAAAATGGAGAACTCAAATCCAGCGATTCAGAACTGTTGTGAACAAAAAGACTATATCTTAGTTGTGAAAAAGACAGGTTATGTTGATGTCATGGGTTTAGTATGTCAATGTATATGAAACAACAAGGGAGACCATCTTCTTAATGTTGTTATAATATTTTCAGTCTGATATTTTTTGAAACTGAACCCATTTTGGGGCTCTGGTGTTTTTGAAGAGTAATTTGTGATAATGGGAGGTGTATTTTTTGCCTGAAATTTTGGAATTATGGCATAAAACATGATTTTATATGCAAATGTAATGTACTAATAATAAAACTTGAAATTTTGCTGAGCAAAACCTTAAATAATAATGCAATTGTGAAAATAATTAATAACAACCATATTTCTTTCACATTCAAGAACTTTGGTTATATAATCTACAAGCAATCCCCATCAAACTTTCACAATTATTTGTTAACGGTGATAAATTTTGGTCTACCAATTTTTTCCTAGGAACTACACGACATTTGCAGTCTCAGATTGGGTTAGGAATCCTATTGATCAAAGTCTACATTTGGATTCTATATTTTCCTAAGAACTACACTCATCTCTTGGTCTGTCAATAAAAGAGCCACCATTGCTCAGTCCTCACCTGAGGCTGAATATAGAGCGCTAACAATAGCTGCCACAAATATTGTTTTGCTCAGGCGTCTACTACTTTTCACATAGCGTCCACATTATATTGTGATAATACATCTGCCATAACACATGCTAGCCATTTTATCTTTTTATGGAAGAGCTAAGCATATTAAAATAGATTGTAATTATATTCGAGACTACATTAAGAATAATTACATCACAGTCAACACAACACCACCATGGATCAACTAGCAGGTCTATTAATAAAGCTCTTTACAAGTACTAGATTCAGGAATCTCAAAAACTACAACAAAAATAACTAACCAACTTTTTTTGTACCAACGCCTATAAACAGTCAGATGTAATACCAGTAAGTAATTACTTTTCTTGAACTCTTGAACTCTTGAACTGAATTGTTTCAATCTTCTTCTATTCATTTGTATTTGCTGTAATCAAGATTGCTATGAGATTCTATAGCATCGAGTATCAAATTTATTGATTTTAACATTCTTATATTGCTTAGATTTATTTTATAGCTTAACTTAGGCCCTCATTATCATTTATTAGAATAAAAGAGGGGCCGATAACACGAAGACGAAAATGAAAGTAAAACAAAAAAGAAGCATAAGTACATGAATAAATTTCTATGCTCTGATAAGACCCATCTATCTGCATTCATGCACATAAAGCAAACCATTTTACATACTAATGGCCCGTTTGGTTCCGCTTTATTTCGCTTTGCGCGACACAGCGCCGAGATTCCGTGGTTCTTACGTCGTTTTTAACAGTTTTAACAAACATGGGCAGTTTGATCATTTTTCAGAAAAGTTTACACTGTATATTGTTTTCACACAATTGAACAAAACAGATTGTAGAACTATCCGCTAACTCGCTTAGGACAGAAAGGCGAGAAGTTGTAGCTGCGCCAAACTGGACCTAAATCTCAAAAGAGGCATATCAAATATATATATATTAGAATTCGTCAAATTTTAAAAAGAAACCTTATAGGATCAATTATCTATAATAGGAGCTGGCAGATTGGCAAATAAAGTTATTGGGGTAATGTGCAAAAACTCAAAAATAAGTGCGTTTCACATAAAACGCAAAAGGATTTTGCGTTTCATATGAAACGCAAATTTTTTTACATTGTACATATAAATATTAAAATGTCATTAAGTAATATTAATTTTTTTACTTTAAATTAATAAATGTAATATTTAAAAAACAATTATTAGATATCATAAGAAATTCTTAAAATTTAAAATATTTTACTATTAAATTTATAATATAAAAATAAATTTATATAAAAAATTATATTTATGAAGTGATGTAAATATTAAAATAATTTGTATTAAATAATATAGAATTATTAGTAATAATTAAATAAAATTATATAGAGATTATGTCATTGAAGAAATACATGTAGCTTAATTATTTTGACATTAAATAAACTGTTTATTTAAGTTAATTATTTTGACAACAAATTTTACTTAGTTTAAAAAATTATAAAATTAAGCTAATTGAAAGAAAATTAATATTAAATTATTTAAATAGTACTGAAATTAAATAATTTAAACAAGAATTGGGTAATTTACTAAGCTTCAACATTAAAAATAAGAAGATTCGAACAATATATTTATCGAAATAATTTCAGGCTCCATTAAAATAATAATTGTATGTACAATAAGTTTAAAAATATGACAAAATCTATCTTCTACGGTGTGGTCGAAAAGTGCCTAATCCTGAACTATATTTTGATGGAGCTCGGAGGGTTCGCTCTCATAATTGACGTTTCTCTTCTTCTACCTCTTCACCAGTTGATGCAAAAATTAGAGTATCTTCTTACATGTGAAGTGGTGGTATGCAGTAATTAATTCGGTCCCAAATGAAATTGCAGGTCAAAGTTTCCACTCTTAATAGTCGAACACTAAGCAAAACATGGAACCTCCTGTGATGTTGAAAATTTTGTATATGTTGAGGAACCTACATGAGTTGAGGGTCTAGTATATGCTGAGGACCAATATCGTAATGTTCTTGCATTGTCATAACATCTTCACCATGGCCACTAGTGAATCTCCCAGTAAGGTCCCATGATCGTATGTAATAGTCCACATGCAAAAGTCATTATTAATTAAATCAAGTCAAAGTATAAGAAACGATAAATATAAAATGCATCCAGTTCCTATCAAGTTTTCCTCGTCTATCTACCCTTTTGAATGATCGCTCTATAGCCTCAATTCGCAGTGGAATGCATGGAAGAATACTGCCGCATTACTCAATTTGGAAGATGCCACTCCACACACTTACAGCTAATAAGAGGGACATGAGCTGTCCATATGAACATACTCTCAAGACAAATTTCCAGTAACTACACCATAATATCATCATTGAACGATACTCAAATAACATATTTGTTTAGATCTTATGATTTATTATAAAATGGATAAATAATATAGAGGAAAATATATATAATTTATATAAATAGAAATATACTTAACTCTGCATTAATCCATCAATAACGTCTCTATAGATTTGTAGATTTCTTCGAGACACTTGTCACACTCTATCCTCATTCCATCTATGTAATATAGACGATATTATTTTGAAATTTTAAGGCAGATATTAAAAAAAGTACTAATTCACAAAAAAATATATCTAAACCTCAATGGCTAGCGAAATAAATCCTTGGGAGTATGAACATGGAGAGTTGGTTCACCTACATATAAATGCTCACACCACACTTCTAACAGGTGTAAACATCACACTGTTTTAACACGTCCAGGATTTGTGGAAGATTTAACTCTCTATACAAACGTTATAGCACAGACATTCCTAGAGTGCACTGTGAAGATACTGCTAATTCGTTAAGTAATGGTAAATATTGTAAATGTATTTGCTCTGTGAATGTATCGAAAAATAAAAAACAACCTGACGTATGTAAAATATACACTCTAACATTACATAAGAAAATGGATAAGCTAATCCCTCATACGATGCTTTATAAATGTTTCAAATAAGTCAACGGAGAGGCATACTTGTATGGGATTCATAGTGGTCCGTAATGAAGTTGCAACAGCATCTTCCTCGTCAGGTTAATGGACATCCTCATTTATGTTTGGATGAAGTTATAATAATTCATAATAACAATTTAGCCAATTAGACCGACGCAACCCCAAGTCAACAACTACATGACCAATTAGGGCCTCTTTATCCATCATAATGTCAAAAATAATTTACACATACTGTAGTGTGATAGTCATCTCACCTACAATATAGTAAAAATTTAATATGTGCTCATCTTACCAACTAGTAGATGAAATCTAGTGGTCGGAGAGCACCATCTTTCGACCATCGCAGTTATCAAGTGATTGTTTAGACTATTGAATTGTAAGTGTCTGAGATAATCAAGCCCTGTAACTTGTAATGTTTGGGTTCAATTTAATATGTGCTCATCTTTCGACCAATCATGGGCATAGAACTGACCACTCACATACTCTACGTACATGACTAGTGATATAATATCCACTCGAAATGCCCTACAGTTCTTATCAAAGACCTGATACTCTTGTATGTTGATACAAAAAGGTTGTGAAAATTGTCATGCTTTACATTCGGATATTTGCAAAGCCACTCTTGTACATATGGGATAATACTTTTTAATATATTGACAATTAATTAGCAAATAGCCAAAATTTTACTATTACGCATGTATTTATAAACAACAAATCCAAAATTTATGTTTTACATGAAACGCAAATTTTTGTTGCAGTTTATATGAATCACGAATAATTTTTGTGTTTTTGCTCCTTTCCCCAATTTCTTACTCTGTCTGCTCCTATTATAGATAAAATATCTCATTAGGTTTCTTTTAAAAATTTAGCCTTTAATAAACTCAGGCCTTGTTTGGGTTCAATTTTATTTTCTTACTTCTATTTTTAATTTTTCTTTTGTTTTTTAAAACACACAAAATAAATTTTATCAAATAATTCCACTAAATATTAATGAGATAGATTAAAAATTTAACCTCATATATAGAAAAAAATTATTCCGTCCGGTCTCCGGACGCAGCTCGCGTCCGGAGGCGAATGACGGGGCGCCGCGTGTGAAGCGAGCCCCGCCTCCATACACCCTGATTATCAGGGTGTATGGAGGCGGGGCCCGCTTCACACGCGCCCGGCCATTCGTCTCAGGACACGTCCGGAGACCGGACGGAATAATTTTTCCATATATAGAGATACTTTAGAGTTACCATTCTATGGAAATCCATCCACTTGATATACTTAATGAAGATGGTATCATGCACCTGTTAGAAATTTTCTTTGAATTTTCCAAATAGATTTTGATCGAATCAAAATCTCTTAGGAAATTGCCACGAGAATCTTTCGTTCACGTTCAAATTAATGAGAAAAAATGAATCGATACAATAGCGGAAGCGTACCTGAATCCATTTGATCGATTGCAAGCAATGATCTTCCAATCTGCAGATTTTCCGGAGTTTTCCTTAGTTTCTCTCGTTGATGGGGAACCGAGAGTTTAGAAGTATGCGGATCGGGGACCATTACCTCTTGTATTTATTAGTAACTAACTTGGTGGTTACAAAGGATTGCTTAATTCCACTCGCCCTCATTAAATTGGAATTTGCTCTTATAGTATCCACACTTATAATTTCATGACAAATGTGTCTAAAGTCATAAACTTTATTAATTAATTAGACCACAATAATTTTGACTTGTTAAATAATGACCCAACACATTTATTAATTACATTGTAGTCCCATAAATTATCCAACAATCTCCCACTGGACTATATATGTAAAAAATAAATGTGTCAACCTTAGAGCGCTCAAAAATTTGTTGTCATTATTATAAAGGCACATTCAATCTGGCCCATTAATCATATCAATATAGGATCAAAACAGTCTTCATTGTATTTGTCACAACTAAACCCATCAATGGTCACATATATTAATATAATCAAATGACATAGATCAATCATGAATGTGTGGAATGAAAATTACATGCGAGTGGTCGGTTCATGTCAATTTTCAACTGGTCCTACTTTACTTAAGTGAGATCAAACTTTAATTATACGAGTGTATCGAGCTCGAATAAAATACCATATTTCGATCGGAAAATATCCAAATATGTTTTGTACATAAAATAAAACATATAACTAAAAACACAAACTAACAAACTCCCACTGAATCTAAATTTTCTCGAAGCTCTATAACACCCATATGAGTAGTATGCTCATGAAAGACCTCGGGTATCGGACCCTCTGTAAGAGGGTCCGTGATCATGGAGTTTGTTCCAATATGCTCTATGCAAATCTGTCCACTCTGTATTCTTTCCTTCACAACAAGAAATTTGATGTCAATATGCTTTGACTTGGATGAACTCTCGTTGTTATTGGAATACAATACTGGTGATTTATTAGTCACAAAATAACTTTAGTGGTCTTTCAATTCCTTCCATAATGCGCGGCTTAGTGACAAAATTTCTCGACCATATGCCATGGTTGGATGCCTCATAACATACTATATACTCTCGCTGCCATAGTGGATGAAGTCTATTAGTGTTTGTTTTGCACTTCTCAGGATATAGCTCCACCACTTAACAAAAATATGTAGCTCGATGTGGATCTTCTCATTGTCTTAGCATCAAGCAAAATCGGAGTCGAATACCCGATGATCTCCAAATGATCCGATCTCCTATATGTAAGCATGTAATCTTTTGTTCTCCTTAAGTACCTCATAACCCTTTTAGTCGCTTTCCAATGATCCATTCCCAGGTTACTTAAGTATCTGCCTAAAACTCCAACAATGTACGCAATATCTGGCCGCGTACAAACTTGAGCATACATAAGACTCCCTACTCTTGAAGCATAGGGAATCTTTTGCATTTCCTGAATCTCAAGGTTTCCTTTTGGGCACTAATTGAGACTGAACTTGTCTCCTTTAGCGACGGGGGTGTCGATTGGTCTACAATTCTGCATGTCATATCTTTTAAGCACTTTATCAATATAGCCTCTTTGTGATAATCCAAGAATACACTGAGAACGATCTCGGTGAATTTGAATTCCTAAAACAAATGAGGCATCACCAAGATCTTTCATCTCAAAATTATTTGATAGAAATCTTTTGGTTTCTACGCAACATGTCATATATCATTTGTGGCAAGCAGTATGTCATCCATATACAAAATCGGAAAAATATGTTTTATCCCACTGAATTTATGATACACACAATCATCAATCGCATTCATTTCAAAACCAAATGATAGAATCACATGATGAAATTTGTGATACCATTGACGGAAGCTTGTTTGAGCCCATAAATGGATTTTGTCGGTTCGCGAAACCATATTCTTTGGGTCTCCTATTACAAAGTTTTACGGTTGCACCATATATATCGTTTCATCAATGTCTCCATTGAGAAATGCGGTCTTGACATCCATTTGATGTAGCTCCATATCATAATGAGCAACAAGTGTCATGATTACTCTAAAAGAGTCCTTTGTTGAAAGCTGGAGAAAAGGTCTCTTTATAGTCGATCCCTTCCTTTTGAGTAAAGCCTTTAGCTACAAGACGAGCTTTATGTCTTTCTACATTGCCTTTTGAATCCCTTTTAGTTTTAAAAATCCATTTACAACCAATGGGTTTCTTTCCTTCGGCAATGGAACAAGTTCCCAAACTTTATTGTCTTGCATAGACTTATATTCCTCATTCATTGCTTTGATCCATTTTTCGAATTGGAACTTTGCATAGCTTGATGAAAGTTGATAGGATCATCTTCCATCATACTAATATTTTCCTCATGTTCTCGAAGAAATACAATATAATCATCCGAAATAGCATTTCTTCTTTCCCTAGTGGATCGTCGCAAAAGCACTTGCTCTTGAACTTGTTCTTGAGGTTGTTGAATTTGTTCCTCGAGGGTTCTTGATTTGCAACTTGATCAATGTCGGGAGTAAGATCCGATCATTATCAAAAGCAATTACAGGAATAGGAACCAATTCCTCTTCAACGAGAGTAGTTTGGTCCGATTCCTCCTCGAAGACAAAGTCTCTAACTCGATTTCTCCCCCAAATTCAATATCCTCGAAAGAACACTGCAGTTCCCGTCTCGAAAATTATCTTTAATTTGGGATCATAAAACTTGAAACCCCTAGATCGCTCCGAATAACCAACAAAGTAGGCTGCTTCTTGTTTTAGGGTCTAACTTTTTCTCAAGTGGCTTGTAAGGCCTTGCCTCGATTGAGGCGACCCCGAACATGAAAATGCTTTAAACCGGGTTTTCGCCACGTCCAAAGCTCATAAGGTGTAATTGCGAGTTGCTTTAGTTGGTACTCTATTTAGAATGTAAGTTGCTTGTCTTGAGTGCTTCTCCCCGAGTGAATTTGGTAAGGTAGAATGATCGATCATACTTCTTACCATGTCTTTAAGAGTGCGATTTCGTCTTTCAGCTACACCATTCATGCTAGGTGAACTCGGCATAGTATATTGTGGGACAATTCCACACTCCTCTAGGAATTTAGCGAATGGTCCCGGACGTTGTTCACTCGAACCGTCATATCTACCGTAGTATTCACCACCACGATCGGATTTGACTTTCTTTATTCTTTTGCTTAGTTGGTTTTCAACTTCGACCTTATAAGATTTGAACACGTCCAATACTTGGGACTTGTCATTAATAAGAAATAGGTATGCATATCTTGAATAATCATCTATGAATGATACAAAATATTGTTGACCATTCCAGAAGGCTGTAGAAAATGGTCCACAAACATCCGTATGTATCAATTCTAAGACTTCGTAGCTCTATATGCACCTAATTTCTTCCTTTTGGTCTGTTTTCCCTTAATGCATTCAATACGGACATCAAAGTCACGTAAAATCATTGGAATTTAGAATTCCATCCGACACGAAGTCTTTCAACTCTATTTCTAGAGATGTGACCTACAACGCTTGTGCCATAATGCTCCCGAATTTTCATTTTTAATTTTTCGCTTAGTACCTCGTGATTCCACATTCGAGTTTCATTATAAGAAGCAACAATATCAAGCAAATAAAGATTGTCATATACCACAAGAGAACCAGGTTCAACAATATTGGAATTAATAGATAAAAGCTGAAACAAGCTTGTTTTGAAATGAACAACAATAACCTAATTTGTCCAAACAACAAACGAAACCAAATTCCGTCTAAATGACGGTACAACAAAAGTATCTATCAAATCCAAATAGTAACCGGTACATAATAACAATCTAAAATGCCCGATTGCTTCCACTTCTACCGATTTTCCATCTCTCACATAAATGCATCTTTCGGCGATCATTTGGTTTTCGGTAGCTCAGCTGACCCTGCATTGAAACACTTATGTTAGTAGTAGCACCAGAGTCTAACCACCAAGTGTTTTTAGGTACTGAAGCCAAATTTACCTCAGAACAGACCAAAGTTAGAAATGTACCTTTCTTTGCACGCCAAGCATGATATTTAGCACATTCCTTCTTCTGATGTCCTACTTTGTTGCAAAAGAAACAAGCGATATTTTCCGAATTTTGAGCTTTATTTTGTTTCTTTTGAGAAGGACCCTTACTCTTAGCGAGCTTCATTCTTTCTTTTAGAGCCCCTTTCCTTAGAGGTGTTTACCGGATGAGTACTTATCGGTCTTTCCTCGCTTGACCTTTCTTCCTCTTGCACACAATGAGAAATAAGCTCATTAAGAGTCCATTTCTCCTTTTGCATATTATAGGCGACCGAGAAATTGACCAAATTGTGGAGGAAGAGAAATAAGAACTAAATGCACGAGTAAGTCATCCGTCGACTCGAGATTTAGTTTCTTTAATTTTGAAGCAATATTAGACATCTCCATGATGTACTCCCTTATATTTTCCTTGCCTCGAACTTCATTGAAATCGGTTCTTTAAAAGAATACCGAGTTTCGGCCTTATCGCTCTTTGCAAAGCGTTTCTCGATTTCGACGAGGAAAATTGCGGCATCGATGATCTCGATAGACACCGCACCTCTAAAGGCCTCAGGTATGTCGCGCTTTATGATCATTAGACTCAAGTGATTAGAACGGTCTCACTTCTCAAAGTTCCTCCTATCCTCGGAGGAACTTGCATCCGTAAGAGGAGCGGGCTTTTCTATTCTTAATGCTTGGATCTAGATCCATGCGACAAGAACAATGAGAATATTCTCTTTCCGATCCTTAAAACTATCACCTTTAAGGATTGGAACCGAATCGAGATTAGCGAGATACATTAGCAACAACTGAAAAATGAACAAAAGATTTAATTAATAAAATGTTTAAATTCGATTAATGGTAAATCCCATCTCAAGATACCTAATGCGACATTAATATCAAGTCTTTGGACGATAACATTAGCTTCTTAGTAGTAATCTTGTTGTAATGATCAAACATTAACAATAACATATATCAAGTAATAAATCTATCTTTGGATTGATGTATTACTTCATATATTATTCCTTATAATTGTTACATGTTTATCATCACGAGTGTGTATGCATTTCGCTAAGTATTAATTTTCCTTTGGGCGATTAATACTTGCATGAACCTACATACACACAACATCCATCATTCATCATGAACTATCTACACATGAGAGGTCACTTTAGCAACATCATGCTTGATAAGTTCATTAAAAATGATGGACAATTTTAAAATACCATTTATTCGAATTTAATTTAAACTTTAATTTAATTTTATAAAATCTTATATTTATAAATAATGAGCTTAATTTATAAGCCATAAAAGCATGATTCTACAAAACAAAATTATTGATTTTATAAAATTAATCAATCCTAAACTTTACAATTAATTTACTCATTTTAAAATGAGTAACTTAATTAACTTAAATTTTAATTTACTCATTAACTAATAAAATCAAGAAAATCAATTTAAAACTAAATAAAATAGAATAAAATAAAATAAAATTGATTTTATTTTATTTTATTTTTTCTGATTTTTTTTTTATTTTTCCGCGAACCGGGTCCGCGGAGCCGGTCCGTGAACCAGGTTCCGTGGACCGGGTCCACGGAATGGTCCGTGGAGGTCCACGGACCGGTTCGCGGACCGGTTCGCGAACGGTTCCGCGAGCCGTCGCGGATCGCGCGCGAGCGGTTCGCGGTTCGCGAGCCGAGGCGCCGCCGGCGCCGCCTCCGGCGCCCGTCCGGCGCGCGCCTCCGGCGCCGCCCTCCTCCAGACGGCGCCTCCCTCCGGCGCCGATTTCGGCGCCATTTCCGGCGGTTCACTTTCGCCGCTCGTTTCGATTTTCGCCGGATTTTGCCGCCGTCGGAGGACGCGCCACCGCACCCACCGACGTCGCGGTCCGCTGCGGCATTCGCTTTCTCCGTAGTCCCGCGCCGCAGCCTTGGCTGGCGAATCCTTCGTGGGTAAAGGCGATCGAAAGCGATAAAAAACACGAAAGAGGAGGAGAATCTCGAAAGAACATGAACGGGAGGCTCGATACCGATTGTTAGAAATTTTATCTTGAATTTTCCAAATAGATTTTGATCGAATCAAAATCTCTTAGGAAATTGCACGAGAATCTTTCGTTCGAGTTCAAATTAATGAGAAAAAATGAATCGATACGATAGCGGAAGCGTACTGAATCCATTTGATCGATTGCAGACGATGATCTTCCAATCTGCTAGATTTTCCGGAGTTTTCTTGGTTCTCTCGTTGATGGAGACCGGAGAGTTTAGAAGTATGCGGATCGGGGACCAATTCACCTCGTATTTATTATAATCAACGTAGTGGTTACTGAAAGGATTGTTTAATTCGATTCGCCCTCATTAAATTGGAATTTGCTTTCTTATAGTATCCGTAACTTATAATTTCATGACGAATGTATGCAAAGTCGTAAAACTTAATTAATTAATTAGACCACAATAATTTTGACTTGTTAAATAATGACCCAACACATTTATTAATTACATTGTAGTCTCATAAATTATCCAACAGCACCTTCCATAGTTAATACTATGCAGTGGAGAAATTTACCACTTCCTATAGTTAATGAAGAATGAGATATCACAAACTTCTTTCCTCCCTACAGGCATGGCAGGCACATGACCCCCTCTCCTTTCCCTCAGTGTTGTTGTTTGTGTAGGATGCCAAGCCCTTTTCCTCATTAGAACAAGCAACGCTGTATTAAATGCTGTATTTAATTGTTAGATCTATCCAAATATTATAAGATCTAAATAGCCCATCGAAAATATAAAATCTTTTTACTGAGGAAATAAAAAAGATACTTATATAAAATAAGATGTATTTATTAAATTTTATGAAAATATAATGCTGAGGAAAGCAACACTGCCACGCATTTAATATATAATGCAAGGATTGCGACAGAGCATCTCCTGCAATTCCAAATGCCTACAAAAAAGCTGTTTGATCGAAAAAGCTCCCTATTTAAATAAAGCTGAAGAGGACCGCACTTCAAGCTTAAGCTTCAATTAAAAACAGCCCATTTAAAATATTGGTTCGATTTTTGCTGTTCCAATTGAAAGCTACATCTTGTGGAAAATAAATCGCCTATAATTACCAAATACTATTTTTTTAGTTCCCACAAAGGAATTTAAAAAAAAACCTATATTGTGGCTGCATCATAATTTCTTTTTGGGACAATTATATAAGGACACGTGAAATATTAATATTTATAAATCAATCGTCCAAGTAATTTTTTGAACTATCGAACTGATGCATTTACACTGATATTATAAAAAATGGAAAAATTTTGTATAAAATTATTATAAATATATATATATATATATATATATATATATATATATATATATATATATATCTTTTTCTCAATGGATGCGAGAGATAGATTTTGATTAGTTTCTAATCACTTTCTTGCTTCGACACTCTATCATCATGATCTCATTGGCTAATAATTTTCGGGATCATTGAATCCTCACACATTACTTCTGGCTTTTCTCGTCCTTTGCACCATCATTAACGGAAAAATATTACATCAGGACTCCGCACGTAGAGTTACGTGCGGAGCCCAATGGATGGGAGCTACGTGGAATCCTAAAATAACACGGAGTAACACGGAAGAATATTTCCTCGTGTTACTCTGTGGTCAACGGTGTTTTGGGCGGAATAATACGAGGAATATTCATCCGTGTTATTACGCGTTGCTGAATAACGTGGAATAACACGAGGAATATTCCTCCGAGTTATTCTATGTTATTGGGCTCGTATTGTAATATCACT
This sequence comes from Papilionanthe hookeriana x Papilionanthe teres, assembly GCA_022702705.1. Taxonomy (NCBI): domain Eukaryota; kingdom Viridiplantae; phylum Streptophyta; class Magnoliopsida; order Asparagales; family Orchidaceae; genus Papilionanthe; species Papilionanthe hookeriana x Papilionanthe teres. The sequence continues at coordinate 64,283,219 of CM040425.1, read as the reverse complement.
ACAATAACACGTCAATACCACCACAATAACACTTGAATAATGTAGAATAACACGGAGAAATATTCCCGGTGTTACAATACTACCAAAATAACACATGAATAACGCAGAATAATACGGAGAAATATTCCCTGTATTATTCCGAGTTATTCCGCCCAAACAACTCTGACCACGGAGTAACACGAGAAATATTCCTTCATGTTATTCTCGTGTTACTCCGCGTTATTCTGGGATTCCACGTGGCTCTCATCCATTGGGCTCCGCACGTAACTCTACGTATGGAGTCCTGATGTAATATTTATTACTCTAATGCATGCTTACGTGCGGAGTCCTGATGTAATATTTATTACTCTAATGCATGCTAGCCGCATTTGCCTCCAGGTTATCAAGGGCCTTAAATCCAATTAGAGAAAATTTTGAAAGAAAAGAATTTCTATAACTAGCAATATTATAAAAAAAAAATTAAATTTCTTATGCTTACTACCAAATACTAAAAAATTAAATTCATGAATTTATTTTATAATTTTATAATCAATCAAATAATTCTAAGCATTTGAGATATATAATATTTTATTTATAATATATTTAAAATGCATCTTCTTTTTAAATAATTGCCCTTAATATAAATCACATGAATCAAATACTTTGAGTGTTACATCTTAATAAGTTAACATTTACGCCAAATATTGTCTGCCACCCTAATCAAACCCGTACGGGTTCTTTGGTTTGGAAGCTTGCTAGATAGGATGTCCAATCACGTGCAACTGTAATCGTAGTGTACGTCAAAAGTAAAGTACCAGCAGCGATAGATTCTATCAATGTAAACAAACTGTGATAACAACAGCGACGATTGAGTCAATAAATTAAAGATGTGAAGTAAGGCATAAGCTTAGGGAAGCGGAAGCCTTACGTTTCTACAAATTGAAGAAGACACTCCATAGAAATAGACTTCTGCAAGTTTTAGAGGGTCCCTCCTTAGGAGTAATTCACAAGGAATCTCAACAATAAATTTGTTTTAATTTTATATTGATTGCTTTTTGAAAAAATTTATTAAGAACGCTTAATAAAGTTTTGATTTCTTTTTATTTTTTTCTCGTTATTTTTTCTATGATTGCTTTGTTGAATTTTTTAGTTCGGGATGGTTGAGGACCTAAAATGATACTCTAGAAAATTGCTTTCACTACTCGACAAGTACTATATATATATATATATATATATATATATATATATATATATATATATATATATATATATATATATATATATATAGACACACACACACACACACACACACACACACACACACACACACACACACACACACATACAATAGATGAAAGCTACGTTTGTAAGTTGGTCGAGAGTTTAAGAAGCCATTCAAGAGATTCTGAATTCAAACTCCTATATATGCAGTGTGAGTACGTATGTGACAAAATTCACTCAGATATGCCCTCTAAAGAAGGAGAAATATTTATATATAGAGTACGCTGTTAGATATGGCTCATATCTACGGAGGGAGTTTCTTGGTGAAGAGGCGTGACTCCTGGTGAAAAGGAGTGTCTCTTGGAAGTTAGTGGGTTGGCGGGAGCGAAGGCGTGTTTGTAATTTATCCTTGAGTTTTTTTCTATAAATAGATGTGTAAACCTATGGATATGTAACTCCTCTGAAATAGTGAAATTCGCCGCTCTGCTCCCGAGGACATAGGCATTCATGCTGAACCTCATTAAATCTCTGTGTTCTTCTTCTGGATTTGCGTTGTGTTCGCCCTGATTTTTCATAACAATTGGTATCAGAGCCTCGTTCGAGGGAATAGGAAGAGATCGACGCGGGAGATCGAAGAAGAAAAGAAGATTTGGCTTCGAGGTTCGAAGAATTGCGGTGTTCTAGGCGGGACTTTGGCGTGGAGCAACAGTTCCCGGTGAGGCATTCGTCGCAGGCGGAGTTCGGTGGACTGAAATTTGCGGTTCGCGGGTTCCTGAGGAGTTCACGACTTGCGGCTCGGGTTGAGTTCGCGCCACAGCGAACGGCGGGCGCCGAACGACGGGCGACTCAGGATGTGGAGGAGCAGGGTCGGTTCGGGAATCGCTGCGGAGGAGAGGAATTCGTTCAGGCGGACGAAGGTGTTCTCAGTAGGGAGGAGCAGTTCGTGCGGCAGTTTCAGGCGAGGGTTCAGCAGATCGATCAGCGGCAGTTTGCGATCCGGGCGGGAACAGGTTCGCGGTACAGAGGCGACGGACGGTTCCTGCGGTTGCGACGGTTACGGCGGTTCCAGGCGGCACAAGGGCGGCGGTGCTCGGCAGTTCGCGTATACAGGGAAGTGGGCGGGCGGTTACAGTTCGTGGACAGGGAAGTAACTGGGAAGAGGAGAAGGAACAAAGGAATCTTCCTTTTCTACTAGAGGAATATTCCCTCAAATTTGGCTGGGCTGGCAACTGCTTAATCCAATGCTTAGAGCTTAATCCCAGGTTTGGCTGAAACTGAAAGCTAAGGAGGGAGAGGAAATCAGGCTGTAGAATATTTTCCGCCGTTGCAGAGAAGGAATATTAATTCCTACAAAGGAGTTCGACCGGCTCAATAATCCGTGGGAAACAGAGGCTGTCCACCGCGAACAGGAGCCAGTTTTGCCGGAAATTGAGGTGTTCAACCAGTTAAATTCATCGGTTCATCGCAAGAGATTTTGCGACATGTGGAGTTCGGCAAGGTGCAGGTGGCGAGCAGACACGATTATTTCGTGAACAGGAGTTTCGTGGAGGTTTTCCTCGAACAGGTGCGAAGGGATTCGTGGCTCGGGGAAACAGCAATTAGCCGAGGTACTGGTACGAACAAGAATTGTGCTTCGTATGGAAAATTTGATTCACGAATCACGGGAGAATCGCGGGAAAGTTGTTGCATTTGACAGGAAAAATTTCAGGTTTCTTTGAATTTATTTGCGGAGTATTTTCTTTTGTTTTTTCGAAGCAAGGTAGGAAAATACGGTGCAAGATTAAATTCGGATGGCAATGTCTGGAGCAAAATTCGAGATAGTGAAGTTCGATGGAACCGGGAACTTCGGATTGTGGCAAACAAAGGTGAAAGATTTGTTGGCACGACAAGGAATTTTGAAGGCATTGCGGGCTTCGAAATCTGATGGTACTATCTATCAACTGTTGGGGAGTACAGTTGTAGGTGGAGTACACTCTGTCAGATCATATGATGGAATTGCAACAGGATCTTTAACCAAGCCAGGTTAGATGGTTTGGTTGCCCAACCCACTGATGTAAGAAACTCCATGATCTATTTCTCCTAAAGAGCTGGATATTCGCAAGGTGGAGATTTTCTCCTAAGGGTCTGAATATTCACAAAGGTGGAGATTGTTAGATATATTTCTCCTAAGGGCACTGGATATTCGCTAAGGTGGAGATTTGTTTGGTAGGCATATATACAGGGTGAAGCATTTCTCCTAAGGTGCTTGATATTCGCCAAGGTGGAGAATTGTTAGGTATGGCTCATATCTACGGAGGGAGTTTCTTGGTGAAGAGGCGTGACTCCTGGTGAAAAGGAGTGTCTCTTGGAAGTTAGTGGGTTGGGGGGAGCGAGGGCGTGTTTGTAATTTATCCTTGACTTTTTTCTATAAATAGATGTGTAAACCTATGGATATGTTACTCCTCTGAAATAGTGAAATTCGTCGCTCTGCTCCCGAGGACATAGGCATTCATGCTGAACCTCGTTAAATCTATGTGTTCTTCTTCTGGATTTGCGTTGTGTTAGCCCTGAATTTTCATAACATATGCACGCAGTTCTGCATGCGCACGAAGGCTATTTGGAGGGTATTGGGGGGTTATGTCGGTGTTATTGGGGTTAATACCTCCAATAACCTCACAAAACCCCATAATAACACTAAAAAATATGAAAGCAAAACCGCGGAAGTTATTGGTAGGTTATTGGAGGGTTATTGGGAGATTATTGGAGTTAATACCCCAATAACTTCTCAATAACCCCCAATAACAGGTTATTAGGAGGTTATTCCAGAGAGTACACACACAAAACTACATGCATACTCAGTATGTGAATATTTCTCCTAAAAAACAATGATAGTAGAAGAAGTGATGTAAGGTGCAGAGACAAATGAGCATTGATGATGCTTGCAATAATAATTAAAATTTTGCCAGAATTGAGAATAAAAATGCATATTATTTATTTGTTTAAATTTAGAACGTTAAATTTACTTATGATATATCTAACTAAGACGTGTAAATAAGGAATTGTTATAAATATAAGCATACTGCCTAAATTTTGAAAAGAAAAAAATAAAATAAAACAAAAGTTTTCTGAAAGAAATTGTATACTTTTAATATAGAAGTTGCCCTGAGCAAAATTCTAGTACATCGATGGTTTTGCATCCTAGTTATGGCAATAATCTATACTTGAATCTAATTATTACATTTGTAGATACATATTGAGTTGAATTAAGTATCAAATTATAATGAGATTGTTGTGGGAGATCTACTTGGCAAGAGAATCATAAAAGAGAAATTCAAAACAAAAAATACAACACAAGAGACACGGGAGGGAAATCACAATTAATTCACTAAGGCAAATAAAGAAAGAATTACATAGCTTTGCATTGAGAGAGATAAGCCTTCATCTTGTCATGGCCTCGCTTTCTCACAAGACCTCCAAGATTCTCACCCTCTCAAATCTCGAATGCTATTTACACTTTCTCTAGGAAAACATGGTTTTCTTTTCCTTAGCCTCTCAACCCCTCTCTACAAGCCTCCCCATTATTTATAACATAATGGACCTTTCTATGTAGACCCGGTTCACCTTGGATGCTTCCATTCATCTCAAATTACAAGTATGTCATGTCTTATTTATAAAGAATTTGGAGTCATAGCAATAATTCTCCACCTTGACTCACAATTGCAAAAGCTCCGTAGTAGTGATTCCCTCTATCTGGCCCCCGAGGGGCCCTTAGCCCGTTGTAGAGTTCACTAAGTCTAGACAGTATCTGAACATAGCTGTAGATAACAACTTGGTTAGCATGTCAGTGAGATTCTCTTCAGTATGTATTTTATCTACAACTATAGAACCCTTGGTGACAACATCCCTCACAAAATGAAGCTTCACTTCTATGTGCTTGAACCTTATCATGAAAGATCTGATTTCTGGTTAGGTGAATAGTGCTTTGATTATCACAGAACACAGTTACTGTCTTCTGATGTATGCCAAACTCTTCAGTCATGCCCTTTAGCCACATAGCGTCCTTAATTGCTTCTGTCATAGCGATAGATTCAGCTTATGTTGTTGAGAGAACCACAACTGATTAAAGGTTGACCTTCCAGCTGACTGCAGTACCGAAGACAGTGAAAATGAATCCAGTCAGTGACTTCTTAATGTCAATACTTCTTGCATAATCAGAATCCACTTAAACAACTACATTTTCCTCTTTGTTCTCCTGTCTTTTAATGAGCAGCCTCAAATCAGTAGTGCCTCTTAAGTTTCTCAGGATCCTCATTAATGCTTCCCACTGAGCTTGTCCTGGATTTGCCATGAACCTGCTTACAATACTGATGACGTAGGCCAAGTCTAGTCTACTGCAAACCATCCCATGCATGATACTATCAACCCCGCTAGCATAGGGGGCACCATCCATGTACCTTTTCTCATCTTCAGTCTCAGGTGCTTGAGAGTTTGATAATTTGAAGTGTTGATTAATAGGTGTTGTAACCTGCTTAGCCTCGTGCATGTTAAACTTTGCTAGATCTTTCTGAATGTATGACTTCTTAGACAAGAATAAACTGTCATTTTTTCCTGTCTCTTATAATCTCCATCCCTAGGATCTTTGTAGCAGGTCCTAGGTCTTTCATGTCGAATTATGAGTCGAGCATACCTTTGATCTTCTAGACTTCTTCCTTGCTTCTGCTAACTATTAACATATCATCCACGTAAAGGAGCAAGTAAGTACTTATATCACCATCTTGCTTCTTCATGCATGCACAACTGTCGTAGTTGCTTCTGACAAAACTAATCCTCAGCATAAACTTATCAAATCTTTTGTACCACTGTGTTGGGCTCTGTTTCAGTCCATACAAAGATTTCTTCAGCAAGTAGACTTTGTCCTTAGTCTCAAGTGTGTTGTACCCATCTGGCTGATCCATAAAGATGGCTTCTTCAAGTTCTCCGTGTAGGAATGCTGTTTTAACATCTAGCTACTCTAATTCCAAATCGAATTGAACCGCTAGTGCTAAAACTATCCTAATTGAGCAGTGCTTTACCACATGCGAGAAGATTTCATTGAAGTCAATTCCTTATACATGAGTGAATCCCTTTGCAATGAGTCTGGCTTTGTACCTGACCTTTTCAATACCTGGTGCGCCTTCTTCTTAAAGGTCCACTTGCAACCAATTACTCATTGGTTCGTTGGTCTGTCCACAAGTTCCCAGGTTTTATTATTCATCATAGAAGCCATTTCCTCATTCATTGCCTCTACCCACTCGTGTCTTTCCTTGCTCTTTAGGGCTTCCTTGTAGCTACCTGGTTCTGCTTCTTCTATAACTTCAATAACACTTAAAGCATAGAAGATCATATTTGCATGGCTATATCTCTCTGGCAGTCTAATGGTTTTTCTTTGTCTATCTCTCACCAACCTGTAGTCATCTGTTTTTCTTTCTAGTTCAGTTTATTGCTGGTCTTCTACCACTTCATTTTGATTGTTCACATTTGTCCTTTGATTTGTCACAGCTTGCAGTTGTTGCAGCTCCACCTCAATTGAAGAATTCTCCTTAGTGACACTGGTAACGTAGCTTTGCAGATTCGCCATTTTGGACTCATCGAATGCCACATCTTTACTAATGATGCATTTTTTTTATATAGACACCATAGTTTGTTACCCTTGTTTCCAGGTGGGTATCTGATGAAAATGCACTTCAAAGCTCTTGCTTCCAACTTATCATGTCTAACATGAGCATATGTAATACAACCAAAAACTTTGATATTATAGTAGTTACCTGGTTTCCTGTACTACATTTCTAGAGGAGTATTTATTTCAATAGCAATTGATGGACATCTGTTGATAAGGTAGCAAGAGGTGACACAACTTCACCACAGAAAGTTTTGGGTAGACCGGCGTTTAGCATCATGCACCTCACTCTCTCTAGAAGAGTCATGTTCATCCTTTCAGCCAAACTATTCTGTTGAGGAGTGTTCCGAATTGTCTTGTGCCTTGTAATGTCATTCTTCCTGCATAACTCATCGAACTGCTCTGAACAATACTCTGAGTTATTGTCAGTTCTCAAGTGTTTCAGTTTTGTTTCTATCTTTTTTTCAGTGAGAGTTAACCCGTCCCTGAACCGTTGAAAAGCTTTATCTTTTATTTTTAAGATCATACCTTTATGGTGTAGTCATCTATGATGGACATAAAGTACCTCCCTTCTCTATGAGTCTGAGTTTTGGCTAGACCCCAAAGATCACTGTGTACATAATCAAGAGGTTTTTTTGATGTGTGTTTTGATAGAGAACTTCACCCTGATAGCCTTTCCTAACACACATTGTTCGCAGAATTCCAGTTCTTGACTCGGTCTCCACATAATATGTTCTGTTTGGATAATTCTTGTAAGCCTTTTTCACTTATATGCCCCAGTCTCATGTGTCATAGTCTAGAACTATGAGGTTTTGTTTAAACTGCATTAAAGAAGTTACCGATCACAGTTCTTCCAACTAGGGTGTATAGCCCATTATTTCTGACTCCTTTCATGAATATGAGAGAACCTTTACTATCTGGATACAGTCATTCTCTGCCTTGAACGAGTATCTACTTGACTCCAGCGTACCAAAAGAAATCAGATTTCTTTTGAGTTTCGGGACGTACCTAACGTGTTGCAGTATCTGTTCAGCTCCATCGAACATCTTCATTCTGATTGTCCCGCTGCCGATTACCCTGCAAGCTCTATTATCTCCAAGTAGAATGGACCCACCATTTTCCAGTTGCGGTGACTCGAACCAGTCTTTTTGACGACACTTGTGAAAAGAGCACCCTAAGTCGAGGATCAACTCCTTGTTGGATTCAGCTTCTGTGATCACAGAGCTTCAGCTGAATCATAGCCGTTTGAGGCTACGCTTGCTTCTCCACAATCATTAAGTTTCTCCCAAAAGCTTTTCTTCCTATCCGGACTGCACTTCTTAAAGTGACATTCCTTGTGGCAATGGTAGCACTTGTCAAATCTCTTAGATGACGAACTTCTGCCCTTCTTTCTGGATTTTGATCTGCTCTAATTATTCTTAGAATCATTCTTATTCGATCTTTCACTAACTATCAGATTGTCTCCGTTGGTTTCCTCTTTCATGTCGTGTTTCTTCTGAAGTTCTTTGGCTCTCATCAATGATTGAACCTCTTCCAGAGAAATTGTCTGCACCATTCCATAGAGCATCGCATCCTTGAACTGCTCGTAGCTCGTAGGAATGGAGTTTAGCAACAGTAGTGACTTGTCCTCATCGTCCATCTTGACGTCAATGTTTTTAAGATCATCTATGATCTTGTTGAACTCTTCGAACTGCTCCAAAACTAATTTATCTTCGTGCATTTTGAAAGAGTAAGGCGCTGCTTCAGGAAGAGCCTATTAGCCAGAGATTTTGTCATATAAAGTACTTCAAGTTTGGTCCAAATTGCTTGAGCCATTGTCTCTCTCGACACCTCCCTCAGAACTTTCTCACCTATGCTCAAAATTATTAGACTGTGAGCCATGTCCAGGAAGTCATTCTTCTCTTTCTCAGACATGTTAGCCGGTAATGTCGCTGACCCTTGCAAGGCTTCTGCAATACCTTGCTGAACCAACAAAGCTCTCATCTTGACTCTCCACAGACCGAAGCATTTCTCAATATCAATTTTGGCGGATCCCATTATCGTGGTTGGATTCCCACAAATGCCTGCAGTTCGCCTCCTTGAAATTGTTGATAACGCCTTGCTCCTAAAAGGAATTGTCAAATCCTTGTAATCCTCTGTTTTGTCGTATGTTGTTCTGCCAAAGCCAAAGAACTCATGTATCTGAAGAACACATACTGCCTAGGTTCAAGAAATTGAACTGCCAAAGTTTGGCTTACAGCTGAACTTCTCTTGTTCTTCTTCTATATTATTTGCTGGACTGTTCGGTACCTGTAGAACCTCCAAGAAGCCAACACCCTAACATCCTGGAGTCAAATGGGAAGAAACAGTAAATGTCGAACACTTCCCTGCAGTTCGACTACCCTGGGTCTGAAGTGTCGAATTCCTTCTGGCAGGACTTCTGATTACCCTGCAGGTCAAATTCAAACCTCAGCCCTCCTGTAGCCGAATAGATTTGAGGCCGAATTTGGTGCCTGCAATTCTTCAGCTACATAGGGAGCCGAAGACTTAGCAAGACAGTCGAATTCCTTTTGCTACAATTTGGGCCTTGGACAGCACTTTTAAGATGTGAAATGCTTCCTTACTGTCAGTGATACCTGCAGTCTACAAGAATACTGAAGGCCACCACTTGCCTATATCGCACCTCGGCAACCGAGTCCCTCACCTTCTTGGATTTGAATGATTCCTGTAGCATTCGAATGCCTGCAGATTTGGAATAAATGAATGACGATACCTCTCACCGCCAAGGCTGCCGAATGACTGTAGCCTCTTTGCTGCTAATTTCCTTGTGATCCTTCCAGTTTGTGAAGAAAAAGATATGCCGAACACCAAGAAAACCACTCCTTGCTGCCAGAGCTGAATCCCTGAAGTTCTTGAATGTCGAAGGATCTGACAGTCGTATGCCTCTTCCTCCCTGCTGCGATTCTTGGATGTTGAATATCTCTAGCCAAGAAATACTGAATTCCCACAGACGACGCCAATTGTTGTGGAAATTCTACTTTACAAGAGAATCATAAAAGAGAAATGCAAAACAAAATATATAACACAAGAGACAAAGTGATTACGTGGTTCGATCCATAGGATCAACATCCACAGGAGGGAAATCACAATCAATTCACTAAGGGGAATAAAAGAAGAATTACATAGTTTTGCATTGAAGGAGATAAGCCTTCATCTTGATTATGTGATTCCAAGCAAATTTCATCTACTCTCTCTCTCTCTCTCTCTTCAAATTTGATCTACATCTATAAAAAGACTTTTTGATGTTTTTCGAAAACCATAATAATTCAATCAGCATCCACAAGTACAATAATTACTAAGCAATGAAATGTTGCAAAGCCATAATCTCGGATCAAAATCATTGGACTGCAATTTGTGAAGCTTGCATTGTTGTCCAGTTATTCTATGCCTCACTGATCCAGAAAACCATATCAATGCCCATAATGGACTTGAAAATCCCTTTGCTTTAGCCGACTTCGAACAAAACCCAGCAATTTTGCAGTAAGATGATAATATTAGCTACAAAATTAACGTTAACATGTCTGTTTTAGCATTAAACCGCAACTTTTCAGCATCTTATTTATATGATAATCAGGATAAGCTTTAATCTGGCCTCAATAATACCATACAGCGAACCATCAACCGCGGAGTCAATTCTAAAAATATAGACACCAATCATGCATGAAACCAACTAAAAATCCAATGATTCAAAAAAATGCCAGCAATAGTAGAAAACTCACTAGAGCATAAAAAAACCATTTGCTTCATCACAAAAGGAGCAAAGCCAAGGTTCATACATTATATAATACACTGTAAGAGCATTGAAGCGAGTGATTCTAAAGAAAGCTCAGTCCAGTTGAACTCCAGACAACTTTAAGCTTTGCTGAACTCCCTTCTTTCCAAAGCCCAAACTGCATTCTCTAATCATATTCCACTAAAAAATCTGGTCAGTTTCATCCAAAAACCAAATCCCATGAATAAAAACCTAATCCAGATGCCGATCACCAGTCCAAAAGATCAAATAAATATCAGATACGATGGTGCTGCAGCTGCAAGAGCCGAGAGTAAGCCCCATCTGGCCTCGACACAAGTTCAGCATGGCTCCCAATCTCAATGATTCGACCTTCCTGCACCACCCCAATGCAGTCGACACCTCGGATTGTTGACAAACGATGTGCAACGAGCACCGTTGTGCGTCCCCTCATCAGCCTGTCCAGGGCTTCCTGCAATACACACTCAGATTCAGCATCCAAAGCACTTGTTGCCTCGTCCAGCAACAACACTGCTGGATCCTTGAGCACTGCTCTTGCGATTGCAATCCTCTGCTTCTGTCCCCCTGATAGCTGTACACCCCTCTCGCCAACGGGCGTCCTGTACCCATCTGGAAGCTCACTAACAAAACCATGAACATTCGCCGCACGTGCAGCTTCTATGATTTCTTCCTCTGTTGTATTGTCTTTTCCATATGCTATGTTATCAAAGATGGATGCTGCGAACAGCACAGGCTCTTGCTGCACGAGTCCAATCTTCATTCTCAGGGACTTTAGGTTTAATCTACGGATGTCCTTGCCATCAATCATGACCTTCCCAGATGTAGGATCATAAAATCGTTCAATGAGTGCAATGACAGAGCTCTTACCAGACCCACTAGCACCAACAAGGGCCTGACTTTGGCCTGCACGAATTCGGATGTTTAGGTCTTTAAAGATGGGGATCTCTGGTCTGGATGGGTATGCAAAATCAACATGCCGGATTTCTATTTCGCCACGAATGGAATCCACGGACTCTGCATCAGGGTCATCAGAATCAATGCGAGTACTGCGATTGAGAATGGAGAAGACAGAGCGAATGGACTCTCCACCACGGACAATTTCAGGAGCAAGGCTTACAGTCTCAGCAACAGAGTTAGCAGTGACAACGAGAACAACGAAGACCTTTATGACACGGGAAAAAGTAGAAGCTCCAGACCTCACAAGATGTGCACCATACCAAAGTATGAGGGCCTCAGAGGCATAAAGTGCAAGCTGGGAAAGACCAAAGAAAAAACCAGAAGTCTGGCTGCGACTGAGGCTGCGGCGCTGGGGAATTCGGAGCTCTAAACGGAAGAGGGATAATATCTTATTTTGGGCGTTGAAAGCTGCTACTGTTCGAATGTTGCTCACACCTTCCCCAGCGATCATGCTGGTCTTGGCATGTGCCTTTGCCGTGTCCCCGGCAAAACCTTTCAAGGAAAGTTGCTGATAGAAGCATATTTCCCAACCTCAATAAGTATAATCCCAGCCATTGCTCAAGAATGAACAAATATTATTGTGCCATTTTAATCGCGTAACAGATCAAGTTGTTTAAATGAACCTTTTATTAAGAAAAAGCAAGAAGTATATGCGGGTAGTAAACACTCGGGAAGTTAGGGTCTGAGAACATTAAATAAAACAACTAAAAATTGAATGGATTGCATAATCTAGGTGGTTTGTATCTGGAAAAGAACAACCAACTTTTTACAAGCATAATAATCCCTCTAAAGCCTGAAGAATGATGTTGCTTCGAGTTCCTACATTATAAAAATAATCGTACCCCTATGGTAAGAATGGCTTATGCATATAGCTTGGATCAGAAAAATTAATTTAACTGGTGAATATAGCCTAATCTAGCAAGAAAAAAGGTATAGTGCTACCATCGCCAAAATTATACTACACAAATCCATACCACTAATTAAGCGTAAGGACTTCAATAAAGTGAAGGCACAAAACTACTCTGTACAGCTCAGATGGAAAGAGACAATAGTAAATAATTAACAGGACACGGTAAACTTTTCTAAAAGGTAGTTCAAGTTTTCACAAAAAAGAATCTCTGAGCCAGCATGTGAGCTTTTCTCAGAAGGGCAGCGGCCAAAGGATAAAAAAAAGGTTTACATTTGGACACATACTGGAAGTATTCCCCACTTGCGTTTAACACTTTTTACTTGCTATCATGCTTTTCAAACTCAGAATTCAACACGGGAGCACAAACGTTATAAAAAGACAGAATACTGGAACTTTGGGTGGGCCTCCACAAGTTTATTATGTGCAGCACTGAGAGAGCTGCAGAGTAATAACAAAGAACCCTAAGGAATGCATGTATCTGAACCAATAGCACGTGAAGTGATCGGAGACGATAGTTTCTCTCACGTGGGTATAGAGTTCGAGCCAGTTAAACCAATAGCACGGAGCAAATAAAAGCATTTGTTACTAAACAGGTAGAGGAGAAGTTTATTGACAGAATAGGACTCACGGCTGCCTATGGCTTCCTGTTGATATCATGCAAACAGCAGCACTAACCCCAAGAACATATGCCCCACAATAAATGACATTTCAGTCCTTTTTTTTTACCAAGCCTCTCGTCTTTTTGAGGTTATACTAGAGTAAACCATTAAATCAAAATGCTATGGCCAAAACATAAATTATTCCAAAAACAATCTCACTCTCATGCTTTAAAAATAGAAAAAAGAAAAATTCAAATGAATTAAAAGTGATCAGATTTTCATACCTGTGCAAAGTTAGCAAGGACAATAAGAGGGAAGGTAGCAAGAATGAGGAGCGCCACTCTCCATTCAACAATGAACCCGATAATGAAGGATGTAAGGAGTGAGGTCATGTTTTGAAGTATCACGGATATCCTCTCTGCAATTGCAGACTTCACGTCAGCTGCATCAGTGGCCAAACGAGCAGCAACAAGGCTGGAATTGTTCTCCTCCTCATCAAACCAGCCAACTTCATTTCTTAGGATAGCTGCAATCACTATAGTGTTTGAGCCTTACTAATCTCAAAAGAACTAAGGTAGAATAAATGAAGAAAAAGGGACATCCTCATTACCAGCAAGCATCATTCTCCTAACCCTAGTGGTGAGGTTTTCCCCCATAATACTAAAGAAGTAATGCTGAACAAGATAGGCAACAACTGCATAAAGTCCTGCTCCAATATATATGAAAACGTACTCCCTGGTCTTCCTCTCCATTGTATTGGGATCAGGATAATAGAACACTTCTATCATATTGCTCATCACTATTGCAAATGTTGGACCTATGAACCCCGAGAGAATTGAACCAACAGCTCCCAAGATGGCATAAGGCCATTCAGGAGCATTTAATTTCAGAAGTTTGAAAAAATAGCCATCAGGAGCTGGATACTTGCGATCATTGTCTGCATTAGAAACCATCTCTATGCGGCCATCAGCTCCACTGCTGTACTGATAGCTCAAGTTCCTCAGACTTCCAGAGCGCAGACTGAGAGATTTGGTAGAAAGAGAATGGCTCAGGCGTGATGAGCGAGACCTACGAGTAGATGGAGCACCAAAGTCCCTGTTCCTTGCCATCTCTTGGAAACGAATTAAGGAAGCATACGCTCCAGTGCTTCCCTTAGCAATCAATTCTTCATGTGTTCCAGTTTCAACAACTTGTCCTTGTTGGATGACGGCTATCGTATCAACATTTCTTATGGTTGAAAGCCGGTGAGCGACAACCACTGTAGTTCTTCCAACCATGAGGCGATCTAGTGCTTCTTGGACAATGCTCTCTGAGCCAGAATCAAGGGCACTGGTGGCTTCATCAAGAAGGAGAACCTTGGGATTCTTTAACATGGCGCGAGCAATAGCAATTCTCTGTTTCTGGCCACCAGATAGCTGAACTCCCCTTTCTCCAACCTATATTGGAATAGAGACAGTTACAAGTACTTTTTATTTTATTTTGGATCCAAAATGGACCAAATAAAAAAAATAATCACTAGACACAATTACTACGAAAATCCTTGATGCCACGCCTATAAAAAAAATTCTTTTTGAATTATTAACCATGAGGTAACGCTCTGAGTAGAGAATTAGGATAACCACAATTTAGGATCAGCATCAAATCACATTTCATAATTGAATGGAATTCTTCTTTTATAACTGGAAGGATGCCATTAGAAACTAAATAGCCTTCCATTCATTTATAGCACTAGCTATGATTACATGTAATTCACCTTGTAAGGTTATCTGGTTTTGATCAGAAAAGCTTGTACATAGTAAAGCTGTGAAACCTACTAATAGATAAATTTCTGTAGCGTTGACAAATAGGCTCCAAACTCTTAATACAATTTTAAAAGAAATTAAACTGTTAAAGATATGTACAACATTAACCTGAGTATTGTAGCCATTTGGAAGCAATGCGATAAAACTATGAGCATTTGCCGCAGTTGCAGCTTGCTCAACTTCAGCAATTGTTGCATCAGATTTCCCATAGAGTATGTTCTCCAGTATGGTAGTCGCAAACAATGCAGGTTCTTGGTTGACCAAACCAATTTGGTCCCTAAGCCATCTCAATTGCAGTGTTCTTATGTCCACATTATCAAGCAAAATTTGCCCTGCAGTAGAAACAACCAGAATTTACATTAATGATCCGATACAGTAGCAGATCTGAGATGATTTATACATGACGGGGATATCATATTACCTTGGTTGGGATCATAGAACCTTTCGATCAAAGAAACAACTGTACTCTTACCAGATCCACTAACTCCAACAACAGCAACTGTTCTCCCAGCAGGGAAGAAAAGAGAAAAATCCCTAAAGATAATAACATCAGGTCGTGATGGATAACTGAATATGACATCTTTAAATTCTATATTTCCATGAACCTCATCCAACAATTTTCCATCCGTAAGATCTTGAATGATAGAAGGCTTCTGCCGAATTATGTCTAATAGTTTGTAGCCTGCAGCTCTCCCTTTACTAAATGCTCCAAGATTTGAAAATGACTGACCCAAGCTCCTGTGTTAGCACGAGTATCTCTCACTAAAACGATAGGAATAAAATAATAGTATTAACATGTTTAATGAATTGATTAATTAAAAACTGAAAATGCCAACAAAAATAGGATTCATAAAGATTCATTAGAGAAGCATTGGTTTAATGTTTTATGCGCTTATTTAATCAGCCAACTAAAACTAGCACATACAAATAAATTCCATATAAACAATGTTTGGAGGCTGCAGTAGATATAAATTCCAAAAGAATAGTGAGAAATAGCTATCGATTTTGAGTTTCATGCTTGTAAGAAAGGAAGATTGGCAGTGCAGAAGAATTGCAATAATAAGAACATTAAGGGGCATACATTCCACCAACGATGGCAGAAAATATTGCTGTAAAAGCCTTTCCTCCGTCAGTCTGTCCATTCCGGATAAAGACACCAGCGTACCAAAACACTAGCGCCCATGACATACAAGCAATTCCATATGTGCACCCAATCCCCAAGCCTTTTGCCATGCCTGCCTTATAGCCCAGTTTAAGTGTATACTGTATTGCTTCAGAGTAAGCATTTAGTGTCCTACTCTCCCCAGTAAATGAATAGACGGTCCTTACTTGAGCAATAGCCTGTAAGCCACCAGAAAAAAAAAACATAAAACTTCACACGTCCACATCGAAAAACACAATCCCACAACACATTAAGAGGAATGCTAGTCCATAATTCAAACACAACAAAAAAAGCAAATATTATTAGTTAATATTATTTGTATTTCTTAATATCAGCAAAACCCACAACCGGGAATCATGAGTTAAATTGATAAGTGATAGATTAATAGATAAGATTAAAAATAAATAGGGTAACTGGAAAGATCTTATAATAATTTAAGCAAGCATATTGAAGAGGGAATGTGTATAAAAGAACTTAAGCTTCCGGAGATATTTTCAAGGTTTATCATAAATTTATAAAACAAAAGTGTGTTTACTACCCATATTAAATTTCAATATCTCAGCAATGTTGAACTATAATTTATCAATGGATATACTAAAACATGAAATGTAATAGCATGAACTTTTCTATTAACATCACTACATATCAGCAAAATAAAATTGTTCATGGAGGTCATTGTTCCTTGCATGGTTCACGAATAATAGGAATCATTTATAATGCCAAAAAGAGACATTAAACACCATAGGCAATTGGCTATGACACAAACTTGATTAGCAGATACAGGGACCGATGATACAAAGGGATTAAACCCAAGTCAACACTAAGTTCTGTGCATATCAAGTAGCCCCGTTACAATCCATAAAAAAGTATGCTTTCAAAGGACCTGGGAAAATATCACAATAAAAAAACAGCATAGATGGAAGATATGCATCATTGCTTTGAAGAACAAAATTAAAATCATAAGATTGGTTTCACTTCTTGTTTTATTATAATCCATGGCACAAAGATGTATACATAAATTCTTGCACAGTTTACAAGTGTGCATCCATGTGTGTTTCTGTCCATCTCAATATTCAAAAATTCATTATATATCCTAGGTAAGGCTATAGATGTCTGAAGGTATTCAAGAAAATATAAGCATATTTCAGAAGATTAATTCAAAAAGATATTGTGTACTAATTAATAGAAAATCGCTGGGTAGCAGTTATGTTACCAAGAGGAACTCTGAGACACATAAACTGGCAAATATCATGTTTTTGCACACTTTAAAATGTAGACGGTATCTTAACATTAAATAAATATTGTTTCCCTATTATTATCACCTAATGTTTTAATATGCTCTTCATAGCACTAACTTAGTTAAACAAGACAAAAGATTGATCCTGAGGAAACTCAACAATTCTATTTTGAAACTGTTGCCGAGTCACTAGGACGGTAATCTAATGTAATGGAATGCTTCCCTATTTTATTTCTAATCAGTTAAACCTTATAAAAGTACATTACAACAATCATGGGGATGAGAATTAAAATAAAAAGAATAGTAGAGACAACTCTGTCCACCAATGATGGTAGAAGCGGTACTGTACAGCTATCCCATACATAACACTTTCTAGTCACTAATGGAATTTCAATTTGCATAAAAAAATCTAACTAATTCATTACGCTGTTCAAATATCAAGAAACCCATTAAAAATTATTATTCATACAAAATTTTTTGTTGAAAATCGCATTTCCTTCATATTAGCAATGTTAGCCCACAAAAATAGTACAAAAATAACAAATATTGGGCTAATAATCAGCAAAGCGTACGATTATCAACAGTTTGAGGCAGCCAATCCAAGTTAGCGTCAAAAAAAAAATCTAAAGTTCATGAAAACATAATTTACACCGTTTTAGTCTCCCACAACTATAGTCTAACAAATGAACAGGAAAAATGAACGGACAAAATTTTAATCCCTAATCACTCTACAATCCAAAGATCCAACAAAACTTGAACAAATCGGCATAGAACTAAATGAAAATGTGGGTCAAGTTTTCAGTGCAATGCCTGCTCGGCGATAATTCCAGCATTGGCATATGACTCCCGGCTCTTTGAGGTGAGTCCGGTTAGGGTATAGGCATAAAGCCCACCAGCAAAGGCAATCCCCGGTATCACTGCCACGCTCAGTAGAGCCAACCGCCATGCCGATATGAAGCCCACCACAAGGCCAGCGAGGAAGGTCGACAAATAATGAATGAAATTGCCCACCTGAAAGCAGGTCACCGTTAAGTCAAAAGAAAATCAAATCGATCAGTTCCGCCAAATAAAGCAGGAGTGAGATTACCTTCTCGCTAATAGCATCTTGAACGAGGAGTGTATCCGTGGAGACGCTGAAGACGATATCTCCAGTCCGAGCGTCGGTGTCAAAAAATCCTACATCCTGCTTCAGCACAGCCTCCAAATACTTCCTCCTCAGCGTGCCGGATTGCCTCTCACCGGTATACATCCAGCACGCGATCTCTGCAGGCATCGAGAAAAATGAACGGTAAGCTCACCCAAAATGTATTCGTAGAAAAGGCAACAGCATCGCGGACAGGAGCGTCTATCAGGGAGAATCTGGTGAGAGTACCGCAAAGACGGAAAAAAACAAAAAGGCCAAAGCGCACGGCGAAAGCGACGGCAGTAGAAACCATGGGGCAAACGAGGAAAAGAAGAGAAGACGGAGGGAGGAGATGGAAGACACGGCTCTTTTGGTCTTCCACAACCTACCTCCGTCCTCATGAACCAAATCAATTAGAACAAAAGCTTAATGGGGGGAAAAAACAGACAAGGGTGGGTCTTACCTGCATACGAAGAAACGCACACAACCAGCCCGAGATAGACGAAGTACAAAGCGTACTAGAAGATCAAAAAGCAAAGAATGTAAGGAGTGCAGCATAGGAGAAAGATTCATAAATGCGGAGATCCGGGAACTGAGCAGTGGGAACAAACCTTAGAGACCTCATCGGTCATTTTGCTGAGATTAGTCTGATTCTTTCCAAATCCATTTACCAGATCTCCAAAAAGGAGAAAAAAAACCGGCATGGCGGAGCCGTGCACCACTGCGCCGAGGCTTCCGGCGGCCATCAGCAGCACATCGAATCGGTCCGCGAAAGAGAACAGTTCGTAGTAAGCCAGACTCTGCTCCAGCTTCTTTTTCTCAGTCTCCCCCACCACTTTTCCTTCCGCAACCTCCGCCATTGTCGCCAAACAACAAATTCGCAGATGAGCCCGTTCCTCCCACGAGCCTAACGAAATATGGTCAGGTAAAACACCGGCTGTGTTTTAACACAAAACTACTACGGAGACGGAAATTTCTTAAGCCGGAACGAAGCAGATCGCAGCTCCGGCATGCAGCGTTACCGCCATTGAGGCACCGGACGGGAGCTTCGAGCGGAGAAAGAGTGTTGTCGGCTTCCTCTTTTGGTCACTTTAAACGAACAATGCAGCGATCCAGTAGTCCGTGAGTCAGGACTTAAGGCTAGTATACTCGGCTAGTGCGCGACTGATATAATTCTCCACCGCTGCCGTCACCGCTCGAAAGCCGCGGTTTAGTAGAACCGGAACACATTGGAGCGGACGGGGGGTGAGTGTTACCGGGGAGCACGGGATACACTTAAAGGCATCCAAAAATCGAAATTACTGAAAGGGGGAAGGAAGAGAGAAAATCATGGGGAGAAGTATTGAATGTCTTCTCGCCAAGGTTTGGAGGCACCGTATAGCTATTGATAAAGAGTAAGGGACAAGTCGAGGTTAGAAATAACGCAAATCAAGTAAGTCAATGGATCAGTGTTGACCGAGTCAGGTTTCATTTTTTATTTCAAGAGCTTCCATCTGTTTATTTTTATTATTTTGAACAATTAGCGTTTAAATATGTACTTATGGGATAAAGGGTTTTTAGAAAAATCATAATAACTAAATATGTTATCAATTGAATAAAAGATTTTTTTTTTAAAACAGTGAGAATCATGAAAATTTTCTTAAATGAGGGAAAAGAATCATTCATATCATCTAAAAATGTCATTGTCAATAGGTTATATTGAAAAAAATCGATCAAGATCAATGAAATTTAATAGTATTTTAGTCAAAATTTAGAATCATAATTTAGGGCCCGTTTGAGACAGCTTATAAGGGCGGTGACGTTTTTGAAAATGCCGTCTAACCTTTTGGTTCGCGCGTTATTGAAAATACTGTCTGTCGCATTCGGATTTTTTATACTAAACGCAGGCCGCGGGTCAATCCTCACGGCCGACTAGCGGGCCGCGTTTCAGGATAAACAGCTTATACTGAAACGCACAAGCTGCCCCAAACAGACCCTTATAGTGTTTGGGATATTGGCTTATCGGTCTTATTGGTCGTCTAAGTACATGAATGATCAACTGGCATGATCGTTTGATTTTGAGTAGGTGGTAACCAATTGTTTTAGGGTTTATGATTTAGGGTTCTCAATCAAGCATGTAAGAAAAACTTTTCTATTGCTTGGGCTCTCAATTCTCATTTCTCTTTTACCCTTAAATTTTATATAATTGAACTAAAATATTTAATTAGTATTTATATAAAAAAATTAGTATCTTCATTAATTTTTTAAAAAAAAAGTATTGCTCATGATGCTAGCTAACCTTATATTTAAGGTCGGCCAACTTCTCAATGTTCCTTGGTTTATCAATACCTTGGAGGTTTCAACTATTCAATGGCATCATTGCACTTTACAAACAAAAAATACACATATGAACTCTATAATAATATAATTAAGAATACATATTAAATACGTTAAATCTATTTCAATTTTATATCAAAATATAAATTGAAAATAAAAGTAAGAAAATAGTTTTCTTAAATACTACTTTTTAACTACTTGGGTGAGTAAATATTTTCCACGTATTGATCAACAAAAAATGATCCTTTAAGGGTCTGAGCCTTAGGACAAATAGGCAAGCGGGGGTTTGAGTTCAAGGACGGGTCTTAGAGTTGGAGAGAACAATTCTCCAAATTGAAAAGGGATCCTTGATGAGATTGATTGGGAGATTATCTATGTATATTCAATTAATGCTGATGATGATTAATGACACCATTTGTTATTCCATTCTCATCTCATATTGTTGGAATTAATGCATAATTTATTTATTTTTCTTAAATTTTGCATTCTTATTTATGCTTTTATGTCTCTTTAACCCAAGATGTCAAGAGCTTCCGAGCATATATTTGTTTTCTCAACCACTAAGGCTCAAATTCATGCATAAATGCAATTATGGTTATGAAATCGCAACACTATGGAGTAAGGTTGACTACACGCATTGGTTAATCTCTTGAGGAATGTTTATATATGTTTCCCCCTGAAACTGTTGATGAAATCATACTCTTCACGAGCAATGAATACGAGCAGTATTTTATTTCTTCTTCATGTTAACTTTCTTATTATTTTAATCTCGAGAGTCATTAGAGATTGATTCCAAGTTGGCTATAGTTTTTGTTGCATTATTTGCAAGATCTAGATATTGATGTCAACTAGAAAAGGAAACTCAATCTCTTTTCAATTTCTTAATGCCAATAGCATATGTTCTTCCTCGTTGTTATTGGTGTTAAATGCTAGTGAGTTGACCCAAATTTTGATCAATAAACCGGTTTAACATGGGTAATGATAAAATTGGATTTTGATCAACTCGTTCCAAACATAATATGTTAGCATCCTAGTTCAATGATAATCACTTTTTGACCATCACAACCAAGTCGATATTAGCAGTAGGATGATAGTATATAAGAAAAGAGTTAGAGTTACGTTTGAGGCAATTGCAGACTTATTGACGATTCATTGATAAGTGAGTGATCCAAATACAGCTGCGATCAATGATTGATCCGAATGAATTTGGTTAGTTGTTTGGTTTGAGTTGAAAAACAGTTGATTAGCATCTGATTGTGGATAAATGACCAGTCCGCCCCTGTGCAGTAATGTTGTTTGCAATAGAACTGTCATAACAATACATTTGATACTTGAGAAGCATACATACCTCACATAACAATGAGATACAAACCTCACAAAATAAGTTATTTAATGTTTTTATTAAAATCATTACAGCATGTTATTGTTGTTGTGGTATTGCTGCAAATTATTGTGATGTTATTGTAGCTCCAAGAATATACTTCAAAAAATGCGACATATGGTGGCTAGATTTAATTTAAGGGGCTGAGATTTAATTATAATGAAGGTATTTATATTATTTGTATATCATGTTTTCTATATACATCTATGTAGGTTTAAGCAACCCATTGTTATGAAAAAAAATGACGACAATAAAATGAAAATTGGAACAAGAAAAATACACCAGAAAAAGGCGACACACAAATTTACGTGGTTCGGCAAATTGCCTACCTCCACGGAGCTGCAGAGGATTTTATTACTTCGAGGAATTACACTGTCGAGCATCTCGACGTTTACAAGAAAGAACAATATCTCTCTGCCTCTCCCTCTCTCTTCCCCACCTTCTTTCTCTCTCTCTATGTCTCTCCTACCCGAGAGTTACATAGCGGATAAAACAAAACCAAGGAAAGCTTTTGGCTGCAATACCCATGCATGGAATTCATTCACCTGAATATATAAGCATGGAATTAATTTCTTAAAACGCAAATCCAGAAGAAGAACACGTAGATTTAATGAGGTTCGCCCTAAATTTCATAACACCCGTTCCTCTCATTCCTGATATTGTCCCTCGCCGAACAGAGTGTTGCTGCTCTTGAGAGCGAATGACGCTATTGGAGAGACCTGAGAGAGAGAGAGAGAGATCGAAGCTAGGGCTCGGGTCGAGGGCAGATGAGACGCGAGGGTAGTGGGGTAAAACGCGAGTGACCGAACGCGGGCCACAAAGTCGATCCCGCGGCTGCGTTTATTAAACAATTGAAACCTCTATTTCTCAAAATACACACCAAATGCTTTTATCAAATGGGACGGAAAACACCGCCTGAGATTTTAATCCACCCGAAATGGGCCCTTAGTTAACATACTCTACACAAACCTTAACTAAGGCTGCAAATAAATCAATATAACCGACAAGCTTTTCCTGACTCAATTTAATTAAAACTCATTCAAGATTATTTAATAAATTAATCAAATACACTTTAACTTTTTTACAACTACTCAATTAATGAATAAACAAGCGTGATTATTTTGATATTTGATGTGTTTTTGTTCGGGAACATCTTCATTTAAAACTGTTGGATGGTTAAAAATTTTGACTAATACTTAAAAATGGTTACAAATTTATTTAATATTTGATTACATGAGAGTTGGTCCTTTTTTTATATTAGATTTATGTTATTTATCGCGATGCATGTTAAATGGTTTGTTGTTTAAGGCTCGTTTGGCATCGCATTTGTTTTCAATTTTTACTTTGGCTTTACTTTTGTATTTATAAAAGAATTTGATTAGTATTATTATTATTATTATTATATATATATATATATATATATATATATATATATATATATATCTTTAAGAATAAGACCCTGTTTGGCGCAACTGCAGCTTCTCGAACTTTTCAATTAGCATATTGTCTTTTGCAGAAATTGTTACGGAGTTGCTTCGTATGCAGTTCGTAACCTATTTAGTTAAGTTGTGTGAAAACGATTAGTAAGAGCGATTCTTGGAAAAAAGATCTCGTTGTCTCTGTTTGTTAAAACTGTTTATAAATATATTTATTTATATATTAAATTGATTAATATTAGTAAATATATAAAAGTAATTATAATTATGAAATAAATTTAAGTATTTAGGCTCCGTTTGGCGCTGCAGTAAAGCTGCTTCGCAGCAGGTCGCCGCTATTTTTGATCGTTTGGGGCGGTGGTGGCCCTGCGGCGTGCCGCGATATTCCCCGAAAGCGGAAAGCTCCCACGGACCCGCATCCCAGCTTTGCCATCCTGCTTTTTACCCCCCTGCCCTCTTCGCGTTACACCCATTCGAAACCAATCCGGCCCGCATTCTCATCCTCGCAGGCGATGAACTTCTCCCCTCTCCTCCACTTCTCCTCCGAACGTCGTCCTCTTCCTCGCACGCAACCCAGATTCTCGTATCCATGGCTTCCTCCACTTGCAGAACGCAAAAGCCTTCACGACATGCAGGACCGACTTCGATTGCTCTTCTTCGTCTCAATCATCTGGGTTGTCCTCCTCTTCGGATGGTGGGCGATCTCCCGATGGAGCTCATTTTGCCAGCCGTCTTCGTCCTCATCATCTATTGAAGTTTAGGTATTAGATATGTAAATACATAAGAATTGAGTGATATAATTGTATGTAAACCGTCATTTTAGAAATTCATTAGCTGCGGTTCATAAACCAAACAAAAATCTATAGAGTTTGTCCATATTTTCATATAAGGGTGTAAGCTCTGTAAGATGGATGTACAATACATATTTGATCTCCATTATGGAGTACATGACCCATTGAAAATATGTTAAGATTTTCATGTATATTTTATATTGATTTTGATGATATTACACTTTAAAAAATGGTATTTTTGATGATTTGTTGCATATATGATGATTTATGGACATTGGAGCAAAAAAATGCAAAAAAAAGAGCGAATTTGGAGCAAAAATGACAAAAAATATGAAAATTTGATCTAGGGCGCCGACGGCGAAATTTTCCCAAGTGTTCAGAAAATATATTACAAGGAAACCCGCCGACGGTGAGATTGAGGCCGCCGACAGCGGGCTTTATGAAAGAGAGTCCAAGGCTAAGTATTCTAGAAGTCCGCCGACGGCGAGCTCGAGGCCGCCAACGACGAGAAAGTCGGTTCTCTCACAAGGTGCATTGAATGTGGACGATTTTTGAAAGGATGTTTGGAAAACTCTTGGAAACTCTTCAACTATTTTAAAAGAAACAATTTGGGACCGAAATTGGTGTCCCTAGAGGGTCAAGTGTGTGTGTCTAGTGAGTCCAAAGAGTTTCTAGAGTGTTAGTTAATGTCTTATTTTCCTTAAAGTTTTAGATAGTGAGTTCAAATAGTGATATTTGTGAGGAATTCTTCGAGAGATTGTATGAGTGGAAGGGAAGAGAGATTTCTTACTCCTTGCCGTTTCGAAGGAAAATTCTGCGCACTATAAAGAAAGAAAAAGATTCAGAGGAACTTCAAGGAGTTTGCTTGAGGAGGAATTTAAGATAAGTTGTATTTACTTATTTTAGTTTGTAGAACTTTGCTTTTATATATGAAATTCAAGTTTTATCGTATATTCTCTATGAAATCTGAGTAGTTTTTCTCCTTGTTTTGATATTTTTGTGAAATGGTGATTTGAATTAGTGTGACAAGAAAATTTTAAAGAAGTTGTGATAATCTTTTCACTTCAATCTTAATTTACTTTCAATCTGGCCAATTGATTAGTTAAAATATGTTGAGTTTAACAACTAAAGTAGAAATGACATGCGAGATTCAGGGAGGTTAAAGTCCTTGAAAGTAGGGTGCAAATAAATAAGGAAACAATATTCATCGGGCGTAAATTGGAGATTTTAGAGTGACAGACTAAAATTCTCAATTCAGTCCTATCATTTGGGTGCTGAAGTGTAGATGTTAGGCCTCAGGCGAGGGAAACGTGGGAGCTCCGAAGTGAGAGCCGGTATCCTCCCAACCTAGCCGCAGATTCAATAACCAAGCATAGTGATTACTAATGTTCTTTATGCCTGGACCAAAGGGTAAAGAATAGGTATACTCCTATTTAGCACAACATAGTTATAAACTAATTCTAATTATCCATTCACTTAAATTCTTAACAAAGGAGAAAGATTCTTGCTTATAAATTTGAACTTCATTTTATTAGTAGAATTAGTTAACTGTTAGTAGAACTAGTTTATTAAAACTTCATCTTATTTTCGATTGCATATTAGTGACAGATAGACAATTTTGATCATCAAGTTGTAATTCTGAATTGGTTTCTATAATCCTAGTTCGTAGCCTCTAAAATATTCCCTGTGGGATCAATATCAATGACTCCACTAGAGCCTTGTATTACTTGAGCGATACGTATACTTACGTTGATAAGAGTAACTCTACGATTATTGAATATTTTTATATACTTCTATATCATCTTCTTGCAATATTAAGATTAAGCGAAGTGCGCAGAGTGGTTCAGTACATCAGTCTGAACGGGTGCTTGGAGTGGGGAACTCATCCACATTTTGGACAGCTTTCCCACTTGAAGTCACTGTACCTTTGTAACATGTCAAAGTCAAAGCGCCTTGATTGTGAATGCCATGGGAATGAAGGTTTATGTGTTTCCATAGTTGGAGGTGCTAAATATTAAGGGATTACATAATTGATTAGTCAGATTATGAATGTTTTTTTTATTTCCTTAAAATTATCAAATTTATGGCTTCTGGGACTGACTAAAAATTGTAGAAGACTATTTTTTAAATGTTTAGCTTGTACAGTGAATTTATGGTTCTGATGTATCACATATAAGCGTGTTATTGTTTTGTTCCAAACAGTTTAACTAAACAAGGGCAAAATGGTCATTTTTACAGAAACGAGCGGTCCGAGTCTATTTTCACACAACTGAAATAACCAAGCCAAATTTTCTCCGTAGCAACTTCCACATAACAACATTCTAGCGCAGCGAGATAGCATGTAATCGGAAAATTTGGAAAGCTGTAGCTGCGCCAAATAGAGCCTTAATATATATATATATATATATATATATATATATATATATATATATATATATATTTATTTAACTATTACATAATTTTGAGTAAGAAATTTAAACAAAACGTAAAATGCATGTGTTGGATCTGTAAATATAAATGATGTTAAATAATATTGTATAAACTGTACGAGCCAATTTCCATAGCAATTGAACAAAAAATAATCGTCCATAGCCACTTAGAAATAGTTCTAAGCCGCAACTTAAGTAAAAAACATTACAGAATCACAAATCTACAGCTCATGTAGTAGTGACTATCAGGAGTGTAAAAAAAAATTGTAAAACAATTACAATGACGATTATATTAGTTTTAAAATTTAGACGGTGAATCTCCCAGGCTAGACTTTCCTCTAGTGATGTTTCCCATTCCTGATTATCGTCATTGGGGGAATTCATTGGACTGTTTGCCCAATGGAAAAACTTGCATTGTTCTGCGATCCTCCGTGGGCAGCTATAAAATTGTTTACCTTAGCTGTGGGCCTGATGTGACGTCAGCATGGATGTTTGGAGCCTACAGTGGCACACGACTCGATGGGAAGACCCGGAGTTCCTTAAGCTCATATTTCAGGCTGCAAAAGAAGAGAAAACAAGAACAAATATTAGTTAATCGCAAGGGAAATCAATGATAGGTCATAAGGAAAATGAGAAACAGAAAAAAAAGGAAATGATAACTGCTTGTACTCCATAGAACAAATTTAAAAAAAAGATGCTTATACTCGTTCGAACAAATTACAAATATTTTATGTTCATCATCAGTGAACATACAGAAAGTTCAAAAATCCAAACACCCACAAATTACAAATTTATTGTCCTTCTAACAAATTACAAATCTATCGCAGATTAACTAACGCGTTAGTAATATGTTCTTGAATGGCCGCCATTTCAAGAAGACCTACATCCACAGGAAAGGAAGATGAAAAATTTTATTAAAAGAATAAAGAGGAAGATACCAGGCTTTTATTCTTACATGACTCCCACTAATAACAAACTCCTCAAAATACATAAACCAATGCATTGGCATTTCAATGCATATGCAACCAACAATAAACAAAGGCATTTTACAAACCAAAAATGGAGGTTACAAACCAAGACTCCCACTCCAAATCGGCAGCAACACCTAAATCGGCAGCAACACCCAAACACCAAACTGCAAGTTACACCCAAACATATGAACTGGCAGCAACACCCCTAAACACCCAAACACATGAAACATCTTTGATATTTGGAAATCACTGTAAAACTAAACTCCCAAAACCATGTCCAAGTTTATAAAACCGAGCCATTCAAAAACCAGCAGCTCGATGATTTTTTGAAGTTCATATGCTTCACATATAAGATAAAGGTATCATAGGGTATTTAAAACATTAATCATCTTTGAAACCGAGGCTAGCTCAATACATTATTATCCATGTACATATATATTCACATACCTCAGTACGTATATATACACAACACCGAGGCTATGATATTTAGATATAAATCACCAAATGCATATATATTCACATGTTACATTTGTGAATTATAATTTTCACATCCTTTACTATCCATGTCTTGTATACCACACCTAAACATAACCATATAACATCTTTTCATGTATGTATAAAGTGGTATGTATCTAAGGGAAAGAAAAATTTAAAAAGAGAAGAATATTTCCACAACTAATGACAGCAAATGGGACTACCTTAAAGGAGGCAAAAAAAACGTAAAATCAAAAATAGAAAAAGGGCTCAGATGAAATTGAATCCATAAAATGAGACAATAACATATGCTTTCCATAGGTAATGGCAACAAATGGTTCCCAATAATCTAGGCCATCCTATAGATGCCGCATCTTCACCATAGGAAACATCTAGATCTCCATATTGGTAAGTTAAACCACAAATGGAACAAACTGAGATACTCCAATGAAACTAAGTCACCAATAATAAAGAATGATATGTTATGTCCATCTAACTGCCTTTTAAAGAACTAAAATATAGGAACAAGAAAGTCCTTGGCATTCCAGCCAAACGAATTATCATCCATTTTAATTGATCTCAACACAAAAAATTTAGCATCATCAGGAGCTTAGAAACCAAAACAAAACATCTCGAAGGGGCTGTTTGGCAACAACTACCATATGGCTCAAAGTAAGATAAATCAAATTATAGTAATCTAGAAAAGCTTGAGATGGTTAAACTCATAAAAATGATTGCTTTGACAGGTGAGAAGAAGAAATCCTAAAATTTATAACATTTATGAAAATTGAACTTTAGAGTTCTGTTCTGCAAGAGTTTAAATAAATCTTGCTAAAATGCCACAACCCTCCTAACAGAAGCAGGCAAAACAATTTTACACCATAGAACAAAACTATTTTACACCATAGAAGAAATCTGATGCATTAATGGTACACCATAGACCGGTCCACAGAAGGAAGAAACAAAAATATCAGAAACGGGAAGGGAATGAGAAGGAAGATCGCAGTGAAGTGACTACTCCATAACCAACGTGATCTAATTTACAGATCCACAACATTTCATAAGGAAGAAACATAAATGGCAGAAACAGGGAGAAGATGGGAGGGAGTAAAGCATCACAGCCGAAAAAATCATCAACTCCCTCAGATCCGCAAGTAGAAGAAGAAAATGACTCGTATTATACCTTGGATCTGTCGATCGAGGGGCTACGAAACAAATACACGAAGGAGAGTAGCGAGGGAAGCAACGGGGGAGCCATTAGGGCGGAAGAGAAGAAAGGGTTAAAGGTGAGAAAATTTTGGGGCGAAAGTGGGGCCTCTAGGGTATTGCCACGGCCCGCTTTCGCTCCGCTTTATGAAAGCTGTCGCTCGAAGCTACAAACCAAACGGGCGAAAACGGGACGAAGCCGCGGTGTATCGCCACGCAGTGCCAAAAAAGCCCAACCAAACGGGGCCTAAATTACTTAAAGTTGTTTTAAGAAATTTTAAGAAGGACTACCACAATCAAACATGTTTCAGTTAAAATTAAAACATAAATAAAAGAAAATAAATATTAACAATAAAAAACAAAAAACAAAAATGATCCCTAGCGGGACCTTAATAATTTGTTTAGTTAACTCTAAGCTCAATATGCGGCTCATAAGTCCACTTGATAAGGCTCATAAGTCCACTTGATAAGCCTTGCTCAAATAAGTCACAAGCTGATTTATGGTATTGCTCATTAAAATATTTGACAAGGATCATTTGATTAGTTAAAAAGCCAGGCTAAAATACTCATAAATTAAAACAATTTAAACATTAACACTACTATAAATTAATCATCAAATCAATCTAGAACATATTCTTGTTCGGCTCGGCTCAATTCATTTGTTCCCTAATCTCTACTATCCTAAGAAAATTATTAAAGTTAATGCATGTATGCCAAACCTAAAAGCAATTTTAAAACTCAAATTAATCTTATTACATTGTCATATACTCACATTTCTATAGTTTAGATTAATGCAACACTTATTTAGACTATTTATCATAAATGATGCATAAGTTATTTCTACCACCACCATAAGTTGGTATAGAGCTCTAATATCGTTGTCTGTTCATTCATTTTAAGACGGATTATATGTATACGTGTAGTTTTTTTTTTATTTATTACATACATAAATATAAATTTTGAAAAAAAGAATACATAAAGTTCTGTTTGCATTTTTTAGCAAAAATTGAGCCGATTTTAAGGTTGAATCTAAGAAAAAGCATAACAATTTCGATTCCAAACTGATTAAAATTTGATTGATTATACATTGAAAAAACTGCAACCTCTACGTCATGTGCTCCTTAGTAGACAATATAACCTTTTTTTTTCTTTTGATTATTGTTGAATCCAAAACTGTCCTGTAAAAA
Organism: Papilionanthe hookeriana x Papilionanthe teres; assembly: GCA_022702705.1. NCBI lineage: Eukaryota > Viridiplantae > Streptophyta > Magnoliopsida > Asparagales > Orchidaceae > Papilionanthe > Papilionanthe hookeriana x Papilionanthe teres. The sequence goes on along the minus strand of CM040425.1, from coordinate 64,252,613 downwards.
CATGCACAGAGATCAGAGCGGTAGGGACCTAAATGAAGAGGTTGAGAGAAAAAGAATACGAGTGCAAATAGACTTGTTCTGTAGGGGCAAAATCGGGTATTCTCGAGCTCTTTGATCTATTAAATATATATATAAAATAGGGGTTACAAGAGAAAATGAGAGAGACTTCTTTCTACAGAGTATAGGTCTAAAGAGGAGAGTCATAAAGCCATTTTTACATGTATTAAACCCTTATTTACAGAAGATAGGGGGGTTATAAAATGAAAATTTTGGTAAAGGAGTCACTAGACATTATTGTCTTTTGTTCTGCATCTTCATATATGTAACTGATTTAAGCGTCTTTTGATATTTCTTGAACCCTTCAATCGGTTGTTATTCGAGTCGGTCTGACATTTGGTTGCCCTTAACGCGGTTGATTGGCTTCGAGTGTGGTATCGGTTGATTGGCTTCGAGTGTGGTATCTGGTTAGCCATAGTGTGGCCGGTCGGCTTGTTTGTTTCTTGAAGATTTTTAGGGTAGTGTTGACAAAGTCTTGCTTTGATGTTTGTTATATTGTCCGGGGTACTCAACCTTTGTTTTTGATCGGCCAAGGTGGGCCATCAATCAGTCAACATTATTTTGGTAGGTTTTATACAAGTCGAATAATAGTCATTCAATTATTCGTCTTTTTGAATACTTAGCATTTAGTCTGGACCGTCATATTGCCTCGAGATCCTTGGGTGTACAATTAGAATTTACTATAAGCAATTGTAGCAATCTCAGCATTAAGGAAAAAAATAACATCATCAACTTATTTTTATAAATCATTTAAAAATGTCCTAGAAATCTAATGACTTTATTTATTTATTTGAAAGCAACCGAGAACAACCCCTCTCAAGGCCAAGATAATTCCACTGCCCCACACTTGGACATTAGGGATGGCCCAAGAAAGAAAATCTCGTTTGGAACTGACGATCTCCTCCGCTGGATCTCAATATGATTAGGAATTTCAGCCATTGATGAGTAATAATTAATGGTTGGTAGATAAGATTCAAAAGACAAGGACATCAATACTTGATAATGCCATTCATTCAAGAGAGAAGACGAAGTTATATAAAACAAAAGATGAGCATTCCTTCCTTCAATTATTGCACTTCTATTGATATGCACATATTAACCACACTTAATTATTGTATTCAACGTGTATGCTCTTTCTTTCTTTTTCCTTAAAGGACAAGAGATGTTGATTTTTTGTTCTTGATGTTCGTTATTTTACTGATCTATGTATATATATGTATATATATCTTCATGATATATCCACGTGACTAAACATAAGTCTTATAACGAAGGCTTATTTTGACAATTCCTCAAGATTTAGCTAAATTCAATCACAAAGATCATAATAAAGTTCTTTCTACGCTTGGTTTACCATTAGTAGGACCACATTGACTAGTTATTTAATGAATCCTAGGAACACAAAAGCATACCTAGGTGATGAATTGCTCCCAAAATGACATACAACCCTACCCACCAACCCCATGAGTAACTATCCCTTAACTAAAGAATTTATCAAATTGGGATTACTTAATTCTTACTGAAAGCTTTATAAAAGAATTTTAATTATTGTACTCCTCATTGTCATTCTAATGGAAGGGAAGAAGACATGGGGACAATTCATGAATAGGGTTTTGTGAGATGTTGCTTAGTTTGTTATTCTTTTCAAAATGATGAAGTTACCCAACTTAAATATTTTCTTATGTCATTAGAGTGTTGTAGATTTATTTAATAAATGATATTAATCCTAATGTTATAATCGTTAGTGCTAAATTTCTTTTTATGAATTCTCGAATGAAATTAAGATTGTTTGTCATTAGTGTGGATGTTGAATCTACCATGAGTCTAAATAGATTCTCAAGGCATTTCTCTTATTTTTGTTATATATTATTAAATATTATATTTGTAATCTTGTGATGAAATTCTATCCTAACTTTAATACATTTTCAATATTTTTTTTCTTTCGTTAGTTATATTTTGCTTCTCTCAACAAATAATTCTATTAATTAACAAGATTTTTATAGTATTAGTATTTATCTATTTTTAACAATATCATTTTCAAAATCAGTGCTAATAGAGTGATTAATTTTATTCTCACACTTATTTGTCCCAGTTAGAGTGTATTTTTATAAAAAAAAATATAATTGATATTATTTTTATATTTCAAAAGTTATTAACTAATCCTAATTTAAATATATGTGGGTAAAATTTTATTTTGTAATGATGTATATATAAAATATATTATAGAATTAGCTGGAATTTTATTTTTTTTAGCTTATAACTTTTATTTTTCTAACAAATTTTTTTAATTTGGCTTTCTTTTTGTATGAATATGTATTTGTTTATATTCTAATCAATAGTTTTAAAGCATGCTTCTTCAAGTCTTCTAATGGCTAGAGAAAAAAGGTCCTTTATCTCTTGTTTTGTTTGTTAATGCCATGCTATATATTTCTAGATTAAAAATTAGTTTATTTGCTAAATTTCGCCTATTCATTTTATATCTAAAACATATTTATTTGGTGAACTCATTCATTAAATAAAGGAAGGTTAATGGGTGGCAAGCTTAGGCCTTAGTTTTAAGGGTAAACTTGCCCTTACTAAAAGTATTCCAACTTCTATGAGTATGGATCATTTCGTTCTTTTTTTAATGCTATTTTACATAAACTTGAAAGAAATTTTAATAGATTATTTTGGAGTAGCACAAAATTAATTAAGAAATTGTATTGGGGTTCTTCAAAAGAACTTTGCTTTCCTTTGATGAAGGTGATTTGTATTTGAAAATTTATAACAAAATTTTGTTGTCACTAATTATCGATGAATTTATTGATAAATTTGTTATCATTTAAAAAGTTACTCTGATATTTCATCATTCTTATTTACAACAAAACATTCATGCTAATCCATTAGTATGTCACAAATTTGGGCAAGAACCATAAAAATGTTTAATCACAATTTTTCTTCCTTTTTTCGCTAGTTTACTTCATATCGTTGTTCTCACCCTAATGTTGCCTTTATCTTAATCCCTCAATTATATTTACTAGTATCCAAACTCCATTCATGTTCCTCATCTGTGTCTCCCCTCCCGTCCTATGATACAAAATATTATTAAAAAAGTTAGATATTTAGTTTTTTTTTTTTTTTGGTTAAAGTAAAAAAAGTAAAGAATTTTTAAATTTTGTATTGAAAAAGTTATTGTTGTATCTATACTTTTAAAAGGAGCAAATCATTCTTATTTAAATGTAAAGTTTTATTGGAAATTTATAAGTGATGCGCCATCAACAAATTTTCATTATTAAGCACGAATCTCAAGGCATGACATCTCAAGGCATGACATGACTCTCAAGATAATCGTTTAAGCAAGGGATGTTTAAATCTTGATAAAAAGTCATCTAGAACTTCAATTTCAGTGCACATATAGTCAAACTGACCAGCTCGATGAGACGGACCTAATGATATCAAAGTCAGTCCAATATGAGTTAAGTCAAGCCCATATCAAGTTATTAAATAGTTCTTGGAAGATTTTCGGACACTTTTGGAAGTTTAAACGCATGTCGAACCTGGCAATTTTATAGTCGAATCGAGCGTCTCGACAAGAAGAATCCAAAGAGCCCGAGATTGCTCAATTCCGACATTGTTAAGACACATATATGTCCATTAAACGTCGTCTGATCGAAGGGAGCTTTCTGGACCGTCCGATCATCATCAAACTCCGCCTTAGGTGAGGCTTTAAGAAGGAGCTGAAGTTCAGCACCACTGCCGATCATCGTCAAACACCGCCGACCGTCGTCGACCACCGCTGATCGCCGTCGACTTCAATCGACCTCCGTGGACCACCACTGATCGTCGTCGACTACCTCTACAAGAGCTGTTTAAGCACTTTGTATCTATTGATACTATCATTCATGTGGGCTTTGCTTTACCCTAATGTTCCATGATAAATCTATCCAATATAATTTTATTAAAGGTTTAGTTGCTTCTCCGATTTGAATTACTTTATAAAAAAATATCTATTGGTTATTGACATATTACCAACAAATTGACATGATAGTATATATTTTTTTTTTAACTCAAGGTCATTCATGCTCAAATTTAAGCAATTTAATAGTCAAATTAAACGTCTTGAAAATTCGAATCCAATGACGCTAAAATGATTTGATCCGAGTCCAAATGAGCCCCAAGTTGAATCACAATAAAAGATGAAAATAATTTATGTTATTGAGATATCATGTCGAATCATGAAGAAATTCAATCAAAAGCATGCATGAATCTATTGAATGGCAAATACAGAGTTATCGGCCCTCCGCCATCGAATGTGGCGTGTGTGAGAGAGAGAGAGTGTGATATTTTTACTTGAGATTAGATGCGAGCAAAAATGAGAAATAATATGTTAGACTGCAAAAATGAGCAAAAATGAAAGTTACACATGGTCACTACACAGTATTAATTCCATATAAATATTAAGCAATATATGCCAAATAATTAATTTCTACTTGATCATAATTTAAATAGGCTTAAGAAAAATTAAAGATACCATATAATGTATGTTTATTATTGATATGCATATAATGTATGTTTATTATTGATATGCAATCCACAAATTTCCATCATCCCACAGGAATCTCAAGGCATGATAAGAATCTCGAGGTTACTTTTTGAGCAAGAAATATTCAAACTTTAATTAAAAATCATCCAAAACTTTGATTTAAACACTTATTGTCAAACTGATTGACTCGATGAGACAAACCTAGCAAATAAAAAAATTGGTATAATCAAAGTCAAATCAAACCCATATCAAGCAGTTAAACTATTTTAGAAACATTCAATGCATAGTTGAAAGTTCAAACATTTCCTAATCTGAAATGATTATAGTCAAATCGAGTGTCTTGACAAAATGAATCCAATAAGCTTAATATCACTCAATTCTAACATCATTAAGACAACTTAAATGTCCACATAATGCCGTATAATCGAGAGAACCTCTCAAAGTAGTCCAATCAGGGTGGTCAAGATTCCTTCTTTGTTTACAACCTTGGCTTTGTAAATAGAGTCCTACCCTACTTGAAAGAATACCTGGAGCCAGCAAAGGATGGAGCTTGGAGAAGGACTTGAAGCTCATCATCATTTTTAAACAGAAGATCGGACAGATTCTTCCTACTCTTGTAGCCACTGACCATCATTGACCACCACCTGTCAGTCATCATCAACCACCATCAGCCCCCACCCACTTCTTGTAGCGAAGTCACTCTTGCACTGAGGATTCCCGACATACACTAAGAATAGTGAAGCACCTGATGGAGCAATATGTCATCTTCTATACTGTGTAACAACACATTCCAAATACAGTGCAATGACACTACCCGATGATGGTATAACAATGCACCCCACATACGGTGTGATGACTACTCCCAAATATGGTGTAACAAAGCATCCCAAATATTGTACAATGACATAACCCAATGATGGTGTAACAAAGCACCCCACATGCGGTATGATGTCGACTCCTGAAGATGGTGTAATAATGAACCCTGAATATTGTATAAAGATGCACCTTGATAACAATGTAACAATACACCTCACATACGGTGCAACAATGACCCATAAAGATGGTGTAAAAGTGTATCTCGAATATAGTGCAAAGATACACCCCAACAACGGTGTAATAATGCACCCAAATAAGATGTAAAGACATACTGAGATGTTGTTAATGTTGGTTTAACAATGCACCCCACATATGTTACAGTGATGTCTCCCAAAGATTGTGTAATAATGCACCCTGAAGGTGATGTTTTTCTTTGGATTCTTAATGCTCTCTTTGAGCAGCTCCCGACTCTAGCCTTTGCAGCCTACAAATTTCATTGCAACTCACCACTACGACTTATCTGAGCTTATGTCTCTCACGTACTCGTCTAGCTGATGGATATGGGCCATGTAATCCACAATGTCATCACAACACACCGCCACAACCTGTAGGACCATCTATTTTCTGTGTGGCTTACAATGCATGCCGCTCCCAACTCAGGCCCTTGCAAAGTATAAACGACATCACAACTCATCGTCATAGTCTACATGACCAAATACAACCTACATGGCTCACAACTCGTGCAAATTTTGACTATGGCCCTTCAGCTGACAAACATCATCACAGCTTACATCGATGACCTACGTGGCCAACTACGGCCTACGTGGATTACAACTTATGCTTCTCTCGACTCTAGCCCCTGTGGCCTACAAACATCATCACAGCTCATCACTACGGCTTATGTGATTAACTACGTCTTGTGTAACTCACAACCCGTGTAGCTCTAGACTCTGGCCCATATGGTCTACGGGCATCATCACAACTCACCACCACGCCCTATGTGATCAACTACTGCCTACGTGGCTCATAGCTCAGCAACTCCCAGCTCTGGCCCGTGTGACCTATGGATATCATCGCAACTCACTACTATGGCTTATGCGACAAAATATGACATACATATCTTACAACTCGCGCATCTCTTGACTTCAGCTTTTACAACCCACGAATGTAACCACAGTTAACCACCATGGCCTGCGTGGCTTACAGCTCGTGTAACTCCCAACTCTAGTCTTTGCGACTTATAGATGTCATCACAACCCATTATTGCGGCCAATGTGACCAGCCATGGCTTACGTGGACTGCGGCTCGTTCAACTCTTGACTTCGACCTTACAAATGTCATCACAACTCACCACTACGTCCATGTGACCCACTACAATATACATGGCTCATAGATCCTACAACTTTATGTAATGGCTTGTGTGTCCAACCGATGCTTCTGAACAACTATTTGTAGCTCACTTAGCCAACTACTATCATGATTTTTAACTATGACCTACACGATATGCTGATACTACATCCACTGATTAATATTCAAAACAGATTACTGTCTCAATAGAAATCGACTACAACCTTTACAATCTGATATCTCTCAGAACTACGACCAAAATACAACTATTATTGATAAACTATTGTTGTACACTTACAATGATCATCTTTGTAACTCAATCTTCCCTAATTTAGGATAAAAGTCAACCTGTGTAACCACCATTTACAGTGTAATATTTTAACCAGACATTTTGTTTTTTACCTTTTACAAAGGTTTTCCACATAAAAAGTTGAGGTTTCTCCTCGAGCTATTTTCTCTTTGATCACCCGAATGTATGCTAGGTTTTCGTGCAATGCTAAGATGATAATTCATTACCCTATCACCCCGAATCTTCTGAAACGCATCAATTATACATGTCCTCGCATACAAAATATTCTAACACTAAGATTTATCACTTTAAGCATATATAACTAAAAGAATCAGAGTGTTAATTGAAAGGTACACTGATATCTAAATTTAGCATATTATATATAGTCAAAATGAAAGGCTAGGCAAAATAATCTAACAAGTCCAATAGCTCTTAATTTTGATTTCGTTATGGCACTTAAATGCTACAAACACGATATGATCGAAGATATTAACACAAACCATATGCTAGTGTTTTTGAGATTTAAGCTAAATCAATCGAAATACCCCCAACAAAAACTATAAATATGCCCTTATTACTCACATGAAAAGGTCAAGAGGAAAAGAGCAAACTAATAACTAATGCATGATACTTGAAGAGAAGTGCAAAATCAATTATTAATGGTATTTTTCGTTTATAACTAGCGAATGTTGTTGCCCAACTATGGCTATTCTAGCTCAATCATGATTGTTATAGCCTAATTATGGTTGTTTAGCTTAGATATGACTATAATAGCTCAAATATGACTTTTATAGCCACATATAGATATTCTAACCAAAATGTCATTATAAAATTATGATTGTTTATCTCAAAGTAGTTATGGCCTCAACTTAATTTTGTGATTCCATCTTCCTCCATTAAGACGAATAGTAGATTTTTATATTTTTAATCTGTTGAATCTTGATTTATTTGTGAATCACACCAAATGAATAGAGTGTGAAAAAGAAGAGAGATGGATGAAAAGTAATACGTCATGTTTATCATGTTTTATTCATAAAATGATCTCGCTATTTATATGAAAGTGGGTACAATATAGTGATATTATATTTTCGCTAACTTTGCTAAACTTGATTAGCTTCGGGTCGGCAATACTGACTCGGTAGGCTGGGCTTAGTCCATCGGTTGATTTATTATAGTCGTTGACCCTCAATCTTTAGATGAGAAGCTCTTGTTGGTGGGGCGAGACTAGGCTATTGGGCAGATTATGAATCGATAGCCTGATATGTAGCTCATTCCTTGGTGAGGAGACATTGTAGTTTGACTATAACTCTATTGTATTGTCAATTCTGGGCCCTTAATGATGTGCCTTTGGGGCGTCCGTGAAATGTTTGATGATAGTGAGAAACTACATGCTTTCTTCGGGTCAGATTTATTAGGATGTGAGTTGATGGCTTCAATCAGCTTTCTTACAGTGGTAAGCTCGGATGCTTATCTGTTCTGCTTTAGCCTGATTGGTTCAGATTCATCTCATTAGGTAGTTTTTTTTATCTTTCTCATAGCTCAATCGGTCTTCTACAATTGCTCAGATGGCAAAGTCTGATCAAATCAATGGATATCCTAATCTTTTATTGGTGTGCCCTCCTTCATCGTACTTCCTCTCTTTTGAACAATTGAATCTCCTCAGGATTCACACCGATATTTTTGTATACATAATCACATAGTGTATTATTTTGATTAGATTATGCCTCATAATTTTGTCTCTTCCTAAATGTTTATTTGAAAAAAATCCGATCATCTCCTATATTCTATTTGTGTTTACTGAAAATTATATTAAATTAAAGCTTAAGAATTTCTCTAACATTGGAAATTATGTAGCTCACATTAATTACACATTATATTAAACTTAAAATAAGTTTAACGATTATAAAATCTTTCTAATCAGATTACATTAAAGTCAGTTTATTTCAACAACATTTTTCTCATTTTCTATAAAACAGGAAAGTTGACGTGCATGCATATTAGCCCAAGTGGTAGAAGAAAATAATAAATCTATGCTGTTAACCGCAACAAAAGATATATAGGCCCGTCTCATAAATTAAAAAAGATAGTACTTTATTCTTATAAAAATAAATAATAATAATTTATAATGATGTTACCTCGTCGTGTCATCATAGCGGAATGTGTTAATTATGGGCTTGTTAAAGTTGTCGAAAAACTAATTAGTACGATCACATTATAAGTGACATTGTTAAAGTACTCAGGTGTAACAGCGGCCGTTGGATTGGGGCCCTGTGGGCCCCATCGAACATTATCAAGCCACATGCACCCGTTAATTAGGGGTTTTTGTCTTCGTTAATTTAATCGATGTTGATTCGCATTACTCCCCATCTTTCTTTCTAGTCCATTCGCCGAAAGTTGAGCTTACAAAATGTTATGCTTCAACTTTCACCGAGGAAAAAATTAAGGGGCTGTTTTGAAATCATTTTATTTTAATTTGTTGATTTAATCAAGCTTTTAAATATAGTCCTGTCCCCTATATAAATAGAGCAACAACCCCCTCATTGAAAGGATCTAGATGGGAATTGAGCCTGAAGAGAGATCGAGAGAAGAAAGAACTAAAGCCTAGTATTATATTTGCACCGAAGATGCGACAAATGCTTATAGCTCTTGCAGCCACAGATAACTACACACCACATCTTGTCGGGTGATGTTGATCATTATCAGCCCCCACGTGCTTCTTGCAACCAAACTCCCTCTGGAATCACACCATGTGTTGTGGAATCCCGTCGCACATTATAAATTAATAGATGGTGCAGCGATCCATCCGAAGACGTTGTAACAATGCACTCCTATGATGGTGTAGAAACATATTCTGAATAAGGTTCAACGTTGCACCTCATATATGATTCAATGACACACTTCAATAATGGTGTAACAACGCTCCCAACATGCGCTGTAACGACGTATCATGAAGGCGGCATTGCACCTCGCAGTACCTACTTACAATTGTCATTCTATGGATACAATGGCTTTCTATGGACTTTTGAGGCTCTCTCCTTACAATCCACCAATACGACCTACATGACTGACTACAATCGACATGATCCAAAACTCATGCAGCTCACAACTCTGGTATCTGCGACCTACAAATGTTATCACAATTCATACAACTCCCAACTCTGGCCTCTGCGGCCTATGGATGTTTATCACAATTCATGCAGCTCCTAATTCCAACCTTCATGATCTACAAATGTTATCACAGCTCATGCAGCTCCCAACTTTAGATAATGCAACCTATGAAGATTATCTTAACTCAAGCAACTCCCAACTTTGGGTTCTGTTGCCTATATACGCTGTCACAGTTCATGCAACTCCCAACTATGACCTCGGTGACCTACAAACATATCAAAGCTCTCCACTGTAAACTACGTGACCAACTACATCCAACGTGGTGACTCCAACTTTTGTGGCCTACACACGCTATATTTTTTTTTCTTAAACCTTGGGATAATTGATTTTTTTTCTTTTTTTAACTTTTGTTCTGTTTTATAAACATATTTATTCTACATTCTCTATATTTGTATACTAAAAAATACTCAAAATAATTTATCTAATTTTATAGAAACAACACTATCTAACCACTAGGTTTGATTCCCTTCACTAAATTCAGTTTCTGTTGATATATTATTTTTATGGAGCTATACAGAAACTATATTATAATCCAAGTAGTCCTATTTTTTCCGATTGATTTGTACTGGACGTTGTATTTTACCTGTTCGTTCTTTAAATATGTTGGAGCTTCGGTTGTCCAGAATAATAAAAAAAAAGCCAAACCACTTCCGTCTGCTTATGAATTGAAAACTGACGTAGGGTTGAAGCCTCACAATCTTTTGCTTTTCAAATAGAGTATTGGTGCAGAATGGAATCTCGCAACTGCTGTGTTACGTCAACATAATAATAATAATAACAACAATAATAAGTAATAATAAAATGGTGATGATGATGATACCTATTTATTTGCCAGAAGATGCAAAGTTTAAGTTAATTTTTACCATGAAAGGTTAAATTTTGGGCTGTAAATTTTGCTTGGATCGAAAATTGATTTGAATTTTAGGTTGGATGGAGACGGATTGAAATTAACGAGCCAACCAAAATTTTAAATCAGAATTTTTAGCTGATTTTGAGTTGAGCACGGTTCGGCTCGAAATTGAATCGTATTTGGATCGAATATTTTTCAAGCCCATTTTAAACCGGCCCCAGCTCGGCTTGAAAATAAGTGATCTTTTTCAAAATTATAAATATGGATCACATAGTTTATAATTACAGCCAAATAATGAAGCAAAAATAATGTTGTCATCTTTAGCTTCTTGAAATAAATAGATGTTTTTATCCGTCTGTTTTTTGGTTCAAATTAAAAACTCGGGTTGCTAGTTTTTCAATTTATATGTCGTTGTCGTATGATTCTATTTTCTAAATAAATCTCCCTTTCGGATCATATAAATGATATGAAGAGGGGGAAGAATTAGGAAAAACAATATATACATGAAGATAGACAAATAAATTTTAAAAAGAAACATGGAGGGCTTATAAAACGGTAATCCTCGTGTTATAGGCCGAAGTATACTTCTGAACAAAATTGGTTCGAAATACCTCAAAAACCAATATCCACGAAAATACCCCTACATAAGCCACACATAATCAAACAACCAAAAGAGCAATTTGTTCTGGGTCAAGTGTCTCCCAAAAAGACATATCCCTTCGGTTAATTACATCTTATGGAAGACCATCAAAGAATTATTATTTTATATGAGAACACAATGATGCTTTCAAAGCTCTCGTTAAGCAACAACGAAAGAGAGTGAATCTCTCACATCACAAATGGATAGCAGTCCGTCAACATTAAAACCTATAAAATAAACAAAATCATCTCGACGGAGATATCCCTATACATCAAAGCACATCGAACCTTAAGATCAGAGGGTGAATTACTATTTCCCAAAAGAGCGATAGTTAATACGAAATAGAGCAGTCAAGATGATATCAATGAATTCAAAGAAATGAGAGGGTTCAAATGGGCTCAATAAGAGGAAGGGTAAAGTAATCCTAAAATGTAGAGGTAGCTGGGTCGGGTACAACAGACCCGTCATCCAAGCTATTACGACACTAATTCTACCTTGCCATGAAGGTAGTCGACCCAATAGTTCAGAGGTCCACAGTCAGCAATTGTGTCGTCTACGGGGAACTTCAGTAGCCCTATAGTTAAAATAAGAAAACTCTAGTCCTATGACCTACAAGGTGGAGCTCAAGAGATGGGAGAAAGAATGGAAAAAAAGGGTCTAGCCAAAAAGCTGTAAACCACTCCACAAAAGACTTACACTCCGTCTGAGTCGAGGAAGCCCCTAACATCCTAAGCATGCTAGAAAATCACATAATTATAAAACTTCTCCTGGGCCATTCGGGTTGAAGAAGCATGGGGAATTCTCCTCAGAACATGCAGAATGATGCAATTATCTATCCCTAAGCGCGGAGGCCTTATTAAGTATGATGAGATGTAAAGCCATGCATTCAAACCATTTTAAAACTAGCTCGAAAACCATGTAGAAAAATATATACAAGTTTTAAAAGCATTAGGAGGGGCTAAGTTGCACCTTCAAAAAAGAGTCAATATTAAAATTATACATTGCTCCTCCCTTTTTGTACCTGTGTTTGTGGGCATATTTACTGGCATGACTCTCTGTAGAAGAGAAGCCTCTAGGTCTAGTCTAAAAGGCGGAAGAAAATAACAGAAGTAAATTTTAGAAGCGTCACAGTGTTACCCCCAAGAACAGCTTTAAAATTTAAGTGGAAGCAAATAGCCGTTTAAGAAGAGCCAGTTCCGCCAACAGAAGAAGCACCTGCCCGGGAGGAATTCGGAAGAACTAATAACAAAGTGGAATATAATGTTCTAGCCCATCTTTGAAAGTTGTCAGCCAAACTAAGCATCTACGATGCTCTGATACTGTCAAAGGAGATGAGAGAAGCATTGATAAAGTCCTTATTTGATCCATAAATTTGCTTAGCTCAATTGGTCAGTTGCTCCTTATATGAGTTTTGTTCCTTAAAGAAACAGTCTAGTGTAACCTTTACAACTGAAGAATTGTTGCTCGGTATCGTTGATCACAACCGATCTTTGTACATTTCAGTTAACATTGGCAGATTTACGCTCTCGAGAGTGTTAGTGGTTTCGAGAGCATAAATCAACATAATGAGCTTACGGACGTCGGTCTACTTGGATATTGACATTCATAAGCTTACAATGAATAAAATGATGCTAAGATGACTTAATTAGAAGTGGAAAAAGCTTTTGGATCGATAACACTGTCATTGAAGATCGGTGATCTAGTAACAACCACAAAATTTCACATCTTTCATTCAAAAACTTCGTCAACACCTTACAGGATCGATCTTGGATTCACGATTACAAGATTGTCCATTCGTTTCTACACCAATGAATAAAATATTATGAAGAAGGATAAGAATGTTACATAAAGGGAGAATTACAATCGTTCTCAATACATGAAGTAGGCATTCACGAAGACGTCTCCTACTATGCTCTTCTGAAAAGAATAGTTTTCTCCAGACACACCTTACCAAATAAAGTTCAAGATTCAAAAGGATTATAAAACGATCTCCCATTACTCCTTTGCAACGAGAGGGGGAAACTCTTTAACCATCGTATTCGAGATCAAGGTCGGGGAGGAGGGCGAGGAAGAGTTCATGAGATTGTTGATCAGAGAAATCTGACTATCAGCATCGACTTGGAAGAGAGTTCCGAGGACGAGCATATCGAAAAGAATGCAATGAAAATAAATCAAAGGAAACCTTAGTTTGAGATCTCTCTAGAAGATGAAGAGAAAGATGATTACAAGTCAATGTGTGATAGAATTAACCACTACGTACAAGCCATGACCCTAACCCCAATTCAACCTTCTAAAGTTGAGGGTTTGGAGGTCAAAGAAGTACAAAGTGCGGGCATGAAACACTAAAATTCCATTGTGGTTCTTCTTCCTCTAATTTGAAAGTTAATATAAAACTAGAGGAAGACGCTTCTAATGAAATAATGGAATTACCCGTTGGCTATTACTCCCTGCGTATTCAAAAACTCGTTCAACATGGTTTTTTACATAAATAGTTGTCTAAGAACAGGTTACACCTTTCAAGGAACTGTGAAACAACAAAAATCAAACTTTTAACTCACAGGAGGGTGTTGGATTCGACACGGTAGAGCCAGTGGATGATACAGAATTTTGTTTGGTTGTTTCTAGCAAGTCAGAGGAAAATTGCCTCAAAGCAGAGGATGAACCTGAAGAATCCATAATAGAAGATGGTTCGCCAGAATTCGTAGAGAAAATCAAGTCAACAGTCAATGAATTAAAAGAGATCAATCTTGTGACTAAAGATGATCCAAGTTCCAATTTTATCAATTTTCTATTAAGTGTCAAAGAGTCTGTAGAATTCATCAAGTTATTATCAGAATTCAGTGATTACTTTGCTTGAAGCTACAATGAGATGTTCGGTCTAGCACCAAATGTTACAGTTCACAGGCTTGGAATAGACTCAAATATGACCCCAGTCAAGCAATGTCCTAGGAGGATGCGACTCGAAATAGAGCAACAAGTCACTGTTGAGGTCAAGAAGCTAATAAATGCTAACTTGGAAAGAGAATAACAATATTCAACATGGTTAGCTAATATAGTGTTGGTCAGAAAAAAGAATAGACAGATTCAAATCTGCATCAATTTCATAAATCTATACAAAGCTTGCTCAAGGTATTTCTTCCATCATTCTCTCTCATTCCAGCACTTTTCCTAAGATGCGAAGTCTTTTACAAAGTTGTATATGCTTGCGGACAATACGAGATGCTACGTTCTAAAAGGATTCGACAATATCATCTCATCATCACACTAAAAAATTTTTAAGTTGATAATGATGAGGATAATTCCCTTTATTCTAATTGGCCTTGCATAAAGTGTACAAATAAATCATGTTAATTAGACAAAGTTCCAAGCTAATATATAACTTGATGGCCAAGTTAATTGATTGCAAGTCACATGATGCACTCAACAGAACATGAAATCCTTTATTAATCAAAGTGCATTTGCCTTTAAAACGCAAGTAATCACACTACTATTGATAAGACTTCTTTGGCTAAACTGGACTGATTATATTATTTGATTGGGTAAACTATGATCTTTATTAACTAAGGCTAATAAAGATTACAAGTGGATAACACATATATGAATCGGTGATTTCAATACCATCATATCTCTATCTATTCACACCCACACATACCAAAATAATTTATACGCTAGGATCAGGGCTGTCAAAATGACTCGTTGTTCGCGAACAGCTCGTGTTCGGCTCATTAAGAAGTTCGAATTTGGCTCCTTCACTAAGTTAACAAGTCTTGACGAGCTGAACATGAACAAATGTTTGTTCGTTCATGTTCGGCTCGTTTTGGCTCGAAATACTATTCCTCAATTTTATATGTATATATATGTATATATAGATACACACATTTTATATATCTATATCTATATATCTACACACATATATATACATACATACATATATCTACATACAAACATTAGTACGTGTGTGTGTATATTAATGACTAGTATTTTTAAAAATTTAAAAAGAGTTATAATAAATTAAAATTATTAATTAAGTAAATATAATAAAAAGTATTAAATTAGATTCAAATGATGTTTTAATATAAATTATAATTCTTAAATCTTACCTCAACCCTTAACACTTATGATTACGTGATTAAGATTATCAAAACGCTCTTTGTTCGTGAACAACTCGTGTTCGGCTCATTAAGCAAACGAGCCGAACACGAACATACTTTTTAGGCTTGAAATATAAATGAACCAAACAAAAATTGAGCTTTGTTTAGTTCAGATGTTCGGCTCGTTTACACCCCTAGCTAGGATGAATAATTTTACGTGTGAATTGTAAAACCAAAATTCTTCGAACCAATCCCACTTAATGAAAATGATGTGAGTTGATGCTAATTGCTTTCTTCAGCTGCTCAGACGCAATAAACGCCTGAGGTCAAGGGTTGCGGCTGCAGCGAATGGACAGCCCTGATCAAGATGGTGGGGCCATTGCGGGCACCACAAGAATGTGATATGACTCACTCTGGCTGGGCACGTGATGATGCAGTTCGGTGTGACAGGTCCCAGCCAGACACGACACTGCTGTATTCTTTATGGCTGCCATTTTGTGCAGTAATCTTATGCTGTGAAGATATGTTATGGAGAAGCAGAAATCTGCTGACCATACATTTGCTTCGAGATTATTTTGGGCAGCCTGTCACGGACATTTATGTCCTGGGCTGTCCATCTCTCTAAGAAGCTTTTGTAGGCGCGACAAAGAAGTATCGTAATCCGAACATCGTCTGCTCGGCAGTGTGACTTCCACGGTGTAGGCCTCGATGGAATCGATTCGCGACGGGCGTGCCACGCGATCGTGTGGAGTAGAATATCACGGACATTTAGTCCCACATCAGCTGAAGGTAGGAGCAAGATATGATTCCCGGTCGCCCACCCTTCTTAAGAAACTCTTTTGAGGCGCGTAATGATCGCAGTTTTCATGAGAATTAACCGTGAAGCAAATTTTGAGAGTTATTATTATTTGTTTTCTAATAGCCATATGTGAAAATATAGATTTCAATGGCAATGCGGACAACAAATAAATTTATAAAATATAAAACATTATGATGCAGCACGGTCGCTGTAAATGTGCCATCAATCACGCCCGGACGAGACAAACCTATGGCGAACCATTTAAAACGCCTAAGCCGATTGTTGGATGGACTAGCTTCAAATTTTTAAGGGGATAAATTTATTATAAAAATAAATTTTTAAAAATTTAATACGAAATTCATGACTGTTATTAAAAATTTATTTAAAAATACTAAATAATTTAATGCAAAATAATTAATAAATAAATTTATATATTTATGATGATTATAATTTTATCTAATTTTTTATTATGTATTTTTTTAGTTAAATTATTATAGAAAAGATGTCTGATTAAAATTTTTAATGTTCATATTTAATTTGTACTAATTATATTTATATTAATTAAAAAACTTAAAATTCAAAGGAGTAATTTAGTTTTCATAAGAAATTAAGCATTTGGTATGCAACATAATTTTTCACATAAAATCAATAAACAACTTAAAAATTTAAATTGAATATTTGATTTTTTATATAAAGTTATTAACGAACAATCTTATGAATCAAAATAAATAAGCAATTTGATAGATTTAAAATTAGAATATAACTAGTTATTACTAAGTAAAATAATATATAAGTTATAATTATATTTTTTATAATCAAATATAATAAATAAATACTAAAAAACTATATTGTTGAAAGTAAAAATATTAATAATTCTTTGAATTTATTTGTATATTAATATTACATTATGCTATGATACCATTAAATATATTATTAAATACATTCCAATTAACAAACTTAATTTAAATATGTCATATAAGTAGCGTTTAATAAGTTACTTGTTGAACAACATACGAATTTGTACATGAGCATTAACAAGCAAGTTTAACTATGTTTAGATTTGGTTAACCTAAGCTTTGAATTTTTTAAAAATGTTCAAATTTGTTTATTTATAATATTGAACAAACATGATTAAGTATTAATCGAGCCGAAATCGAGTTGTTTATTAAGTGCATTATTTCATTAATGTCTAAGAAGATACAAATATATTAAAGATTTTCAAAAGACTATAAGTCTTTGAAAATACCAATATATTTTAAAACTTTTAGACTACACCAAACCCAAAAATCACAATCTTTCTTTATATGTAGAACCTGCGTTAAATTTTGATTGTAGGTTTATAGTTATTCAAGAAGCTAAATATTCTTATAAAAATTTTAAAAAACATAAGCCTTAAATTAACTCAACATCACTATGCCCCTACTAGGGGGCAATATCTTAATTGCAATATATATTAGATTCCCAACGAGACTTATAACGACTTTGGTTTCTCTATGTGGTAAGTTTTAAGGCATCAATCTTTTTATGATGATCAAGAATTCATCAAGTATCAACATTATGAGTTTTAGTCGAGCTTATACATTCAAAAGAAATCTTACCTTATTGCAATGTACAAGATTATTGGATCTACATGATATCACCACACTCTATAGCAACATCACCAGATAAAATCTTCTATGGGCTCCAAAATTCTCCTCAATTTTTATTGGATCATATGCTCTTCGTGAAGTAAATAATAATAATGAAACAATTGTCTCCACTATTGTTCATTTAATGGCATCAAACCCAATGTTTATACCTTCCAACAAAAAGTTTCTAATTTCTCTAACCAATTGATATCACTCATATAAAAAATATTAAGTTTGTGTAAAGAATAAAACACGATCATAACCACCTTCAAAAAGAGATGAAAATTTTATCATTATGTCTTAATGACCACATTTATGAAGAATAAAATCCGAAAGATTATCGGACAATAATTTCACTGGAAGAAATATATAGAATCAGTCTAAAAATGATAAACTAACTAAATAAATTTGGTCAGGTGGTACCAGCCAAAGTTTGGGTAGGTAACAACTGCTTAAATTTGAGTCAACAATAACAACCTAAATTTAGGTAGGCAACAATTCTCTGAATTTTAATAGGTAACAAATACTTGAAGTTGGATAGAAAACAACCTAAATATGGGTATGCAATAATAGCTTGAAGGCAACAACAACCTAAATAAGGGTAAACAACAATAAATTGGAGAAATTAGGCACACTGCTATAGGCAAGACAACTACAACTTTAGAGAAAGTTTAGTTCTTTCATTCTCAAGCGGGGCATTTATAGTTAAAATTTCATAAAAAAATGGATAATAATCAAAATTTGAATATTTGCTCCAGAAGCAAAGCTGCTGGGGTGTATCCATGTACGCATGAGAGTGCGCTTGCATGCATGTGCCTGTGAGTATATACACCCGTGTTATGTGAGCACGCATATGCACATCAACATGTTGAAACATTTATGAACTGCTTCGCATGTGCAAACAATTTTACAATCATTTTGGCTCCCTAAAGGGGGCTCACCAGTACATGTAAACATACGCTCACTTGTGCATGCAAACATCTATAAAATTGTGTGTGCATGCACATGTGTGAGTCGATAAGTAGGTGCTCGATTATGCTTCCATGTGTGCGCATGAGCTCGCAAATGTCACACGTGCGCACCCACATGCCCTAGCGCGCCCCATATGTCACTACACCCTTCCTCTTGCTCGTATTCACCAATGCACCCGACGACTTTCTCGAAATTATTGGGCTTATTTGCTTGCAAAAATGTACATATGCATCTATGCAAGTCTATGTATCCAAACACCTACCACCATTGTTGTTGGATCACCTTCGCTTTGCCAATGTCGAGCCACCACTGCTATACTAAACCACCATCATCGTGCTATAAGCACCACCAAACCACCATCATCTAGCTGACGTCAAGCCACAGTCACTACCGTCGTTAGGTCGTCACAATATATAGTGACAATGATAGCATGATCAATTTTTTTTTTCAGACGCATGTATTTCACCATTTTCCGCATTCCTAACTTAATTTTGTCACCCTTAAAAGCTCCATGAAGCATCTATAAATAAATTTAATAAATTTAGAAATGTTGAAGATTTTTGTTCCAATCAACTTGCAAATTTCGAGAATTTCTCAAAATTATGATGGAAGTATTTTGAATGATATATTTTTTGAACAATACAAGCATTGACATTACAAAATAAGACAACAACTGATGTTTCATAAATAATTTTTTTATAATCACACACATATCTCAATGCATTTTGAAAGAAATCATTTGAATTCAAATCCCAAATCATCTGAGCCCTGATTTCAACTAATTTATAGTCATACTGTGCGTCTTGAATTGATTAACCTAATGACACTGAATGATCTAGTCTGAGTACGAATCAACTTAGATCTAATAGCTAAAGGTTTTGTCACATGGGTTGGAAGACCAAATAAATTTAAACATTGGCATGCTTATAACCAAATCGCTTGTCTCGATGAGAGGAATCTAATGAGTTTGAGATCATTCAATTTCAATATCAGTAAAACACTTAAAAATCAAAAAAATTATATGTGATCAAGAGAATCAATGTAGATAATCTGATAGACTATTTCATGATATTGATCAAACTTACTTAAATGGCCATCGAAAAGACTATAAATAAGCCCATAATCTTCACTTGAGAGGAGAAGATAGAAAAGAGTTAGCGGACAACTAAATCTTAACATTTGAAGTCTCAGCAATGTTGCTGGTTACTAAAGTTTGTCGCCGACCACTAAAATTGGATGTCAGTCATGAAAGGTCCTCTTCAACCACAACCATTAAATTGTTAAGACCAACTAAACCAATTATTATAGCCAAATAATGCTGCTATTGTAGCCACCAATAGCTTTTTATAACCCTATCTTCCTTAATTCAAAAGAATAGTGAACCCCAATACTTTCAATTTTTTAGTGAGTCAGACACCGTGATTTTCTCTTTTAGGTTTTTTGCAATTTAAAAAGTTTCGATGTCTCCTCTAGGGGCGTAAATGAGTTGAGTTGGCTCGAGTTCAACTTGTTAACAAGCTCACAATTCTAGCTTATCGAGTCACGAATTCAAGCTCAAACTCAAACTTAAGCTCTTTTATAGGCTGGGCTTGAGCTCAAGCTCATCTTGGCTTGCCTTGTTGGCTCGCAAGCCGACTTAATTAGCCTAGTGTTGGTCATTTCAATGCATTTTCCAGTGTGTTGTCACTGCATCCTCCTCCTCCTCCAGCCACCAATACCTTCTCTGGTGAGCTCCCATAAAAATTATATTGTAGTCGAGCTCGCGAGCCGATTGCTATAACTACAAGCAATACTAACATATTAAATTATTAATCTATCGTCGTGAATTTCTTGCACACGATAACAAATAGTGATAAAGTAGTAGTAAAATAGGAACTTGAAAAACAAAATTGCAGTCCGGGGTCAATAAGAAATTCTTAATACATTACGAATAAATTTGCCTTGGAATGATTTAAAAAAATAATTTGGTTGAATTTAAAAGATGAAAAGAAATATTTCATGATAAATGGATATATAATTTTGGTGAGGATTCCTTTCTAGATATTTAAATTCGCTTCAGGGTTAATGTCATGCATGGAGAATTTGTATGATGTATCTTAACTTTTCTTAAAGCAAATTCAACAATTTTCAGATCCATGTTATTCATAAATTGTGTCGTGATATTCTGCGTAATTTTTTGTTCTTCAATTCTCCTGTATCTGCTTTAAGAAGTGTGCAATATTGATAATATATTTATTACACTAATTATAAAATAAATCAAATTACCATTAAGGCTCGGAGTAGCTTAATTCTTTTCCCATACACTATAGATCGCCATTTTCTCTATTTTTTTTTTAAGGTAAAGGAGACTTAGGCTCCCTACGCTTGAGAAAATTACAAAACCGGGAAAGAAGTTTTATCTAACCCCACACATATAACTCACACAAAAAATAGAAATCTAAGGCCCTCTTTCCAAAAAAACAAAAAAATTCATTGCACAGGACTCAACCACACACAACAACATCAACACCACTAACAATCAGACAAAGTCAAACAAAACAGATCATAAGAAAGATATTTAGAAATAATAGGTTTAACCAAATTTATTCCAACCTTAGCAATTCAATGCGCAGTCCAATTGTCATCCCTTTTAACATGCTGCCAAAACAACAGTTAATTGTTTAGCCAACGCAAAAATCTTCTTCATTAGTAAATTTAAACTCCAATGATGCTCCTCCTGCCAAGTACAAAACTTCCAAAGAGTTAAAGAATCAGTCTCAATAATAAGTGATTTTCAGCCCCGATTAATAGGCACTTGCAACTCCAAGACAACCGCATCAACTTCCACAACTAAAGGAGAAACGGGGATTGATTTAGAAGCAAACCAACAAAGTGGAAGGCCTAAAACATCCCTAAAAATACCACCAACAATTGCTTTATGTTGATTCCAACAACCATTACAATTCAGTTTAATGAAAGAAATACTCGGTTTAGTTCACTTAACCGCAGAACAGAACTTAGAGTAACTGGGTAAAGGAATAGTCAACAACTTCAAAACATATGTTAAATTCAATATAATCTTTAGATTAATAATTTTGAAGTGATTATTGTATTTTATATAATCTCTTAAATGTTTATTTTTTGCAAGTATTGATTGAAATTCTATAAAACATGCCAACGGAAGCACTACTTGATTAAATATGTCGTTGTTTACAATATATCTATTATCATATTAAATAAAAAAGATAGGGTTTCATATGTATAAGAGTAAAGCTCATCTCATGGCAACATGATCTTCACCTTTATTTTTATTTTTCTTTTCTTGGGCCTTCACACTCATTAATTTTTTAAGAAATTTGAATTCATATCATGTAATTCTTATGTGTTTAAATATAAATA
The DNA here is from genome assembly GCA_022702705.1 of Papilionanthe hookeriana x Papilionanthe teres. Lineage (NCBI taxonomy): Eukaryota > Viridiplantae > Streptophyta > Magnoliopsida > Asparagales > Orchidaceae > Papilionanthe > Papilionanthe hookeriana x Papilionanthe teres. Next base: position 64,230,059 of record CM040425.1, on the reverse strand, counting down.
ACCCGAAGTTTGATATTTACATTTATAATATCTTGCCTATGCATGAAAGTATGTATTTCACCTCTAAAAAGATAGTGGTGGTAGAATTATTAATGTGACATGAAAGATTCTAATTATATGTAATTTATAAGTGTTAGATATATAAAGACATAAGAATTGCGTGATATGTATGAAAATGCCGATAAATTTTGTGGTATTTACATACTTACCTCCCAATTCTATTTTATTAATAACATATCAACCCCCGAAAGTTCAAATTTTAAATACAAATCATTCAATTCTTATGATTTTAGCATAGATTGGAAGGTTTGTAGGTAAAAATTAATCATTGGATAGTTGATATGTAAATACATAGAAAAATAGGAGTAGGTATGTTAACCTCCTTAAATTCTTTCATAGTAATAGAAAGCAACTCGACTTGTTAATTTTAGTCCCACTTTAGAACGTGTCCCCTCTTTCCACGTGCGCTGCTAATACTTATAATTATTGCAAACTCTTTTAACGCATAAATTTCTCAAAATACTTATTGGGGCGCAGATTCCATTCAAGAAGGGGGGAAAAAGGTGTGGCATTTCAACTGTTTTGGAAACCAGTTTTTATGCGTCCATGCTTTCCAATTTAGTTCATGAATTGAATGAGGGCTGCGTTATAATCGGTCAAAAGTATTCAGTCTGAGGGGATGGTTTTTATTGTTTAGAATCTTTTTAAATGTTGTATTGGAACTTTCATTTATTTTCTTCTTGGGAGTCTAAATTTGCTGATAATAGAATCTAAATGTATAATATTGGACAGGACGCGTCTGACACTTTTTTAGAAATTCTTATAATGTATAGTACGGGTATTGTATTGCCAAATTTTATTTAGAATTGTTTTAAATCTTAGTTATTATTATTATTATTATTACATATGAAATTAGTCAATGAAACATTTTTTTCTATTACGTTTTTCAGCATATTTATATTTAAATATATAAATCATTTCATTTCTTATATAGAATCGGTGGTTCATATGTCCTTTTGATGCCAATATAATTGATTGAACATATATCATTAATTTCATTATTTTGTGTGAATGCTAATCTTTCTTTTGAATGATAACCCCAGGAACAGAATCTAAAGCAAGAAAGAGAGTAAAAGAGAAATAGAGAAAGAGAGTGCACAATAAGAAACTAATTCTTTCAATGCTGACCGATTAGCCTTTTAATATATAAATGAGCCCCCTGTTTATAGGCATGGGGGTATAATGTGGCAAATTATATGGTTACCCATGCTTTCAAGGAGGCATTATAGTGTATTATGGGTATACAAAAAATAGAGTAGCTTACGGATCAGCTATTTTGTCTTTCAGTCAACAAGAGTCTGATACCATAGGTCAGCCAAGCGCATTCTGTTAGGTTAGGGCAGTCGGTTAATCTTAGTCATTTAATCATCTATCTTGGTCTGAATATCCACTGTTGAGTCTTGGATTGGAAACTCATGTTGTTGGGGTAGCACTGGGATGCAAAATGTGAATCTTTGTAATTGAATAGGTAGCCCAACTTTTGACAAGAGATCCATTCGGAGGGCATGATAAGTGTTTGGTCATGAGTTAGGGCCTCCTAAAAAGCCTTCGAAACTTTTGTGAGGTGTTCGATGATACTTGGGCGAGAGTTAAAGTGACTCTTCTCCTCATTTGGATATGTTGTATATTTGGCTTCGTTGGCCTTTGTTCGATCGCCCCCAAGTCTTGTTCTAAGAGAACTGTAGCTTGTCAATTCCTCTGATGAGTCATAATTCGCCATATTTTGTCTTGTAGTCTGTTGAATTTCTTTGAGATTCAAATTGATATATTTTTGGCATATATTTTGAATGCCTGAAGAAGTATTAATTTTTGGTTCCATTTAACTTTGCATTATATATTCTTCCTGCTACCATTAAGAGAATTATTTGGACGAAAAAAATGAATAAATTTTTTTCATGATTTGTCACACAATTAGCTTTATAAAATTTGTATTTTAGAACATTTATGCCAAAAAATGTTTACCATAGAAACAGTGCATAACAAACTAACTTCAAATCTTAAGACAATTTTAGAAAACTTTGAATTATTAGTCAAGTGGATGGATGGATGGATGGACAGTAATTTAATGGATGGTCCCAAATCAACGTGGCAACTGAAGAGTGGTCAGAAGCATCGATCACGTGAACGTCGTTGTCAGTTGTCGGCCGTGCGATCTAGGCATGATTCCTCCGACACTAAAGACTGAAAAAAACGGGGAACAGTTCAACGCACCATTCAGATTAATGCAAACAAATATTAACATTATTTAAGATACGATTTTAATTAGAGAACTGTTCGCTTCGAAATTGATTGATAATCAGATTATAGATTATTTTGAAAATAAATTCATTTTTTTTTATAGAATATATTATCAACCAAAGTTTGTTTTAAAATATTTGTAAATCAAACTTATTATTTTTATAGATATCTTAATTAAAATTTAAGTCAGAATATTTCAACCTATTTTCACATAATTATAATTATGATGACAACCAATCTTAATAATACTCGGTTGTATACCCCTTAATTGCTGCCAACTATTAATCTTTGACATTGTCAGCATAGTATTACTGTTCTATTTATAAAATTAAGCAAATAATAATAAAAAAAACACCTAATGATAGCCCGTTGTAGAGGTTTTGTTTTTGTTAAAATGGGCTTCGAAATCATTGAATTTGTCGTGAGATTAATGACATATGAATCTTTCAAATATAATATTAATATCAAATTAAATCTAGCAATTTGAAAGCTTATCTCGATAAAAAAATATATATGTATATATACCAAAATATCTTGGCATATATTTTATTTTAATTGGTTTGGATATCATAATCTGTATATTAAGATAATATTTCTAGCTCTTAAATTTGCTTTCAAATTAGTATAATATAACTAATCAATCAAGTTGTATATTATGTTCATCTCAAATCAAATATAATATTTTAAAATTGATGCTAATTAGTGAATGCCTTCAATATATCTATGTATATATATATATATATATATATATATATATATATATATATGTATATATATATATATATATATATATATATGTATATGTATATCTATATATATATATATATGTATATATATGTATCTATATATATGTATATATATGTATATGTATAGATATATATATATATATATATATATATATATATATATATATATATATATATATATATATATATATATATATATATATTTGTATAGTTATGAATATATATATATGTGTGTGTGTGTGTGTGTGGTGTGTGTGTGTATTTATATACATATCTATCTATACATATACATATACATACCTATATATACATATCTATCTATACATATACACACATACATACCTATATATATATATATATAGATGTATATGTATATGTATAGAGGTATATGTATTTGTATATATATATATATATATATATATATATATATATATATATATATATATATATATAATCACATCAACGGATGAAATAATTCAATCATACAGTAATATAATATTCTATAACAGGCAAAAGCCTTTATCATATGATCAAAGTCATTATAACTAAAATGTCGAAAACTGTCGGCACTTTGTGAGGAAAGCTTTCAACATTTTATGTTGTATTAATTTAGTTGAAGAGAGAGAGTCTATAATTAACAAGATTATTTGTTATTGTAATAATTGAAGATAGAAACACAACCATCACTTTATTCACAACAGGAAAAACAATTAAAGTTGATGGTAAAACTAATTAACTACATCATGTGAGAAATTTGCACTGATGCCCGACGACTTAGCGACAATACATTGATAGCATTCTTTCAACGACTTTTCTACATAATATGACGTAACTTCCTGGTAAGAATGTTTATGATAGTTATTAAGGCTAAATTGATGGTCCAATGCATTGATCCGTTCATAAGGAGCTATAAACCGATGGATTGATTTCGTCGGAAATTCAGCACGTCGGTTTTTCTACGTTACAAACCTAGAAAATCCGACGGCTCTTTATATTAACCAACTGATTAACCGTTATTTATTTTATTATTAATAACGACGTGTTTAAAACCGTTGGTAAGAGGTCCTAAAAATTTATTATAAGAAAACCTATGCTGAAATTCTTCATGTCTATCTCCCTCGCACGCTCAAGCTCCAGAACCCTCGTTCACCCCTTTTGATCACGTTACAGTGAAATTGAAGATTATCTTGATTCATTCATTTCTCTAAGTTTTCATCTAATTTGAAGCGTAAGTTTTTTCATTAATTCTAGATTACTTGTTTTGAGAAATGCAAGTTTTTATTAGGCTTTGTTTGTTTTTTTCATTAATAATATGATTGATACATGCCTAGAGCTTCACTCTTATGTCTTCACCTATTTAACAAATTAATTTTAAGAGAAATTTACTTATGTATCGTATAATTTATATGTATTTACATATCGCACATTTAAACTTTCATATTTACATACGTAGCACTGCAGTTTAAATCTACGCATTGCAAGGTGTAATTTACTATTAAAAAGTGAATAGTGTTATTCTTTCTGTGATATTAAAGATTGGGATGATATGTGAGTAAATGAGAGAAAAAAAATTATAAATGATTGTCAATATTTAGATGACTCAGTTGAGGAATTTGATGAAGAAGGTGAAATGAGATATCCTAGACAATTCATTTTAGAGTTTCTATGCTATTTATTTCTTTATATATGCAAAGACATAAGTTTAGTGTTTAACATCTTTTTCTTAGGAGTGTGATACCAACACTTAGTTGTTTTTTTCCAATATTTTTTATTGACATTTTAAAAGCGTAGCTATGTCACAAAATGTTATGCACACTCCTAAAAAAGATGTCGATAGTCATCTCCTCCTGCCGGACTAACACCATCGCCAGCTACGATTGCAGCGCTGTTTACTTTGGCTGAGAGTCATGCAACTACAGTTGATCGAGAGGCATCGGGCACTAGAAGTAATACTTATTAGCTGTAGCCTATAAAATTTCATGTAAGCTTATCCTTCTGTTTACTACATAATTTAGTGTTTTCAGTTTTAGTGGAATTTAGAATACACTTAAATTATGATCTTACTTTTGTTTAAGGTTATGTGCACTTATTAAATTTTCATTCATTATTGTCGATTTTGTAGCTTGGTGATGATGTGTTTGACTCACTACTCAGGGCCTGCTATTTTCCGGTTTACCAGAGGGAAAGCGAGCATGCCAAACAAAATCGATGCTCTGACTCCGGTGATATGGGGGCCTCCAAGCATACTAATGAGGCACTCCTACATACAAAATTTATGAGTAGTTTGGTAAAGGTTAATTATTGTAAATTAAACATATGTTAAAAACTTTATTACATTGAAAAACTCTAGAGTTGATATGAAAGCCCAACTCTTATGAGTTACGTGCACACTCCCATAAGAGGCAGTTGGACCAAGCTTGGATTAACAACAAATCTCAAACGACCCAAGTAATTCACAAGTATAACGATTATGCAATTCAAATAAATATTGAAGTTTATTTAGTCTCTAAATTTCTTTAACAATTTTTTTTAAGAGACATTTCAAAAGTTGAAAGAGAGCCGAGCTCAACAGTCGGGCGGTATTACGACAATAAGTCATGATTCGTCTGAGTATGCGCTGTAGAGGTAGGCTGCTGGAGGCAAGCTGAAAGGTCAGAACCATGACAATACATCTCTCCCCAGTGCATTCGGGGCATCTACCTTTACCACTCAGGAGGAGGAGGAGGTTCATAGGCAGGTTTTCATATTCACAACAGACATTGAGACTAGAGTTACCCAGGTTACCAACATGAGGTCGAAGAGGTTGAAGATGGAGTTGAAAAAGAAATCAAGTTAGATGCGTTCTAGGATTGGGTATAGCTCAGAGGAAAACAACTAATAATGAATGATTTAGATGATGAGGAGTGGACTGAGGAGGATTAAAGATTTTTATTTTATTTTTATCTATTTATTTGAAACAATTTGAGAAAACAACTTATATATATATATATATATATATATTCTTTTTTGGTTAGTTTAATGCATTTATTTTATTTATGTGTTTCATTTCTGTAATAATTATTGTTATTTTAGTTTAATTAATGATTGAATTGGTAAATTATGTTGCATGTTATATCACTTTAGATTTGATGTTAATATTGGAGGTGGGGAAATTGAAATCATGAAGAAAGATATTTATTTATTTATTGTATTTATGTGTTTCATTTCTGCAATAATTATTGTTATTTTAGTTTAATTAATGATTGAATTGGTAAATTATGTTGCATGTTATATCACTTTAGAGTTGATGTGAATATTGGAGGTGGGGAAATTGAAATTATGAAGAAGGATATTTATTTATTTTTCAGATTTTACAGATTTGCAACGGCTTTCCAATGACATTATACGTATTTATTGATGGCTTAACAATGAATTACCGACGGTCTCCCTCTTCTTAGTTCGATAATTTTTAAGCTGTCGGTTGTGATGTCTAACAGATATTGACAGATTACAAATAATATGCTTTCAATCAATCATCGTTGGTATAGACCGTTGGTAACTGTCAGGAGATAAAAGTCGTGAGTATATTCATCATTTTTTCAATTATTGACAAGCAATTTACCTACGTTCTATAAACCGTCACTAATCCGCAGAAATTTGTTAACCGACGGTATTAAAATATTAACTGAAGGCTTTGAACAGTCGGATATAAGCTAAATTTTTCTATTGATTGACCCCACAAAATGTTGATTGCTTAAACATAGTATCATTTTAACTTTTTTTTTAACTATACTATGATACCATTTTATTATAGGTGATTAATTAGAGATCTAATTATATATAGCACCCTACGGGTCCATTTGCGATCACTTTTTTATTTTTATTTTTTTAATTATTTTTATTAGATTTCCACACAAACTTGAGAAAATTACTCGTTGAGTCTCATAAGAAAACGCACTATGCACTCCATTTAGGGTTTGTTTAGTTTCGGTATTTCGATCTAATTTCATGCAATTTCATTATTGCTCTTGGAATCATTGCGAGGAAGTTGGTCACTTGTTTTGGTTAATCGCATAGCTATCTTTATGGGCAAATTTTTTAATGTAAAAATGACTAAACTGCCCCTATTTATTAAAACTGTTTTAAATTTTCAATTTATTTATGTAAATATGAGATTAATAGACATAAAATTTGTATAAATTTTATATATTAATTATTAATATGAATTAAATTGTTGTTATATATTCTGTTTATAGAGAATTTTAAAATTCCTTTAAAAATTAATCTGCTCCACCGGCAAGCAACAATTTTTGTAATAAATAATGGCGTGCAGTTAAGATGAAGTTAAGTTCAATAGCATATAAATGCAGTGGTTATAAAGAGTTTATACCATGGTAATCCCTGAATATTTAGCACCTCCAACTATGGAATTACATAAACCTTGTCATTCCCATGGAATTCATAATAAAGCCGCTTTGATTTTGGCATGTTAAAAAGGTACAGTGATCTCTAGTGGGGAAACTGCTCAAAAGGTGGGCGAGTTTCCCACTCCAAACACACGTTCGAATTGATTTACTCCATATTACTAAAGCAATGAAGAACAAAAACAATTAGATGAAAAGCCTAAATATACTGCAGTGGGTTTTGCCATTAAAAAAAAGGCAAACATGCCCTGAAAATTCTTCCCAACTACAAGAAACGAAAGCATTTTGTAGCTACCAACCATTCTCCATCATTTAAATTTAAAATTGAAGATGGTATATATAGTGTAAAGATTCCAGGCAGGGGAATGAAAGAAGTAGGTTTCTAATATCCACATAATTGCAACATTCAAAATTGGAGAATATAGAGTGAGAGAGGGAGAAATAGAGAGAAAGATAGACCACCCCATTGTTCCTAAAAGAGGACCTTTCTCTACAATGGCAAACATAATCCAATTTGAATATCAATTTCAAATAGATAGCAAGCAAATGCATGAAGGAAATAACCATGTATATGAAACTTCCTCTACAATGCCAGACATGATCCAATTTGAGCCCACATGAGGTCTCAAAGTATCTGAGGCAATAAAAAATGTAAAGCAGAATTTTTTTCCACTATGGGAGGATTTCACAACACCTGGACTAACAATACACAAAAAATACCCTAAACCGTGCTGTAGAATGAGAGGAGGAGGAGGAGGTAGAAGTTAATGAGAGGAGGAGGAAGAAGAGGCATTACCGTGAGATTCGTCGGAGAGGAGGAGTGAGCAGTTTGGAGGAGCTGCAAACAAAAAAAATCACGATCCCTGTACAAAACACAAAAAAATCCTTCAACCGTAACCTAGCATGGGAGGAGGAGGAGGGAGAAGTCATGAGAGGAGGAGGAAGAAGAGGCGTTACCGTGAGATTCGTCGGAGAGGAGGAGGGAGCAGCTTGGAGGAGAGGTGGAGACGGAAGGAGAGAGCGATATTATCAGGTAGGGTAAAGAATCGCGAGGTGGCGGAGGTAAAAAGCCGTGTGAGAAAGCCAGGCTACGGGACCCTCTTCACGGCGGGCGTTCAAAGAATTTGCGGCGGGATTTCGACTGAATTTGGCGGGATTCTCGTGGCGCTGTGCCGCACCGTGCCCAAAACACCAAACCAAATAGACCCTTAGAGATGAAAAAACATTTGTTTGACTCCCTTGCAAAAGAGCACTTATTGTAAACACAAATTGGGTGGTACCTACTTAATTTTTTTCATAATATTTTCAAGTTTATGAAATATTGTCCTATTAAATTAGATTTTTGTTAAGATGACTTAACTTATATATTATGTGAAACTTCTTGAGAACTTTATGTTGCTGGAATTGATCTCTAAGATCAATTCAAATTTTAGAAGCAATGTCAAAATACAATAGGCTAGCTGATATTTTATTAGACAGAAAGTTTAGGATTCAAGGCATCATTGTATTTCTATTACAAATTTAAGACCTTATGAGAATTTAATCAGTATCTTCTTCTAATTTTGGAATGGTTCCATCAATAAAACATATATTATTTTCAACTGGCAAGACAATTATCATGACTCGACTCTGTGAGACAGTTGTCTCTAGTTAGGGTTTGTGATACTAAGAAAATTCTTGGGCTATTTGAATGATGGAGGTAGTGCAGATTGAGGGAATCATCATTGGAATCATCGGTATGACTTAGTGTTCCCATGGAAGGAGATGCACGACAAAATCAAGAAGAAGAAATACTGAGAGGAAGAGGAAGCTCTTGATGCTATGATTTCAAATCACAAGAAATCCAAGAAAGAAAAAAGGAAATGCTATATGAAAGCTTTTATGCCATTATTTTCCTTTCTAATCTTATTCAAGATGCATACCAAATCTCATTTAAAACTGAATGTTAAAAGAATATTTTTAATGAAACACTAATAATAAAGACGGCTTATGGCTATATGAGTGGGTTAATATCATAATATGATATCAGAGCATTAACAATCAGAGTCAGGGAAATAGTTTGATTAAGATAGCTACTAGAAAAACTTCAACATTCAAGCTTCTAGCCTGGATGTTATCTTTTGTGACAACTAAGTAGTCATACACATCGCTATCGACCCAATATTCTATGAATGAACCAAACATATCAAGATTGACTGTCATTTAGTTGGTGCCAAAATTATTGATGGATTCACCATGTGGAGTCCAACCAGGAAAAACACAAACTCACTAATATGTTTACAAAAGCGCTTCCAGCAGCCATTTTATCCTTGCTCCTATGCAAGATGATTGTATAGGGAAGCAGAAATTTGATTTTACACCTTATAATCAATTCAAGCAATTAACACAAATGTTATGTGCTGTTTGTGGCATAGATTATACTAAAAGTTTTCTATGACACTCCATTCAAATAATCGATGATTAAAACATAGTCGTAAATAAAATTTTAAAATAAATTATTATGTCAATGAGATTGATAAAATTATCAGGATAAATTGTCTAATGATAAGATTAAAACCGAAATCAAAATTAAAGTTTAAAACATTGATACAGGCCCATGCATCGATCCTTTGCTCAAGACACTGTAGCTTTATCTGACAGAAGTCAGAATGAGCTCATTATGTTGTTTAGGCACTACAATATTATGTATATATAAATAGAATTTCTACAAATAATATATTATAGTTTTTTCTCTAGTTGCATCAACTATAAATTTCTTTTGGGGCATTCACTTAATACCAACCAATGCAGACTTATTTATTATACATGTACACCTAACCTTTACATTATACATTTACAACACTCAAATCCTTAATATGACATGGTTTTAGCCAGATCTTAATCCTTAAACAAATGAGGTTTGGATTATACGTTGTGCGCTTATTGGGCTTAATTTGCATGTAATAAAGTATTGAGCCCACTTAGAAAGGCTGATCTTTACAAATTAACTGACTTGAAAATCAATTTATATTGAAAGATAGATTGTTTGTACTTAATCAAATATAACTCAGAACCAACCCATCAGATGCTCGTCTTAATTGAATTAATAAATTTTGGTTTCTTATTGATTCCAACAGTTGTGACTTGTTACTCTCAAGCAGTATCAAGTTACATATATATTACATATATTGTTATTTTGGATGTATATAGTCTTTTTTCCTCATAGATAGCTCATTTATTCATACCAATGATTAAAATTTTAAAATTTTAAAGTATTTAAATAATGACAATGAAAAAATTAATAAAAGTATTTATTAAGTTTGCTAAAAACAAATTAAGTTTTAACTTTTGTTGCATATTGGAAAAGTTTCAACAACAAAGAAATCTTATTTATTGATTCATTGTAATTTCTATCACCCACACATGTATAAATGTAATTGTTAATCAAGTTTTTACGTGGAAAATTTCATAGGATTTGACCTAATTACAACAATTAATTTGGAAATTGAACGTATAAAGTTTACTCTTTTTCAGAATTAGGAAATATAAGATTATAAAAATTGACAATCAAACAATATAATTGTACTTTAGCTACAACAATCATAATTGAGCTTCCATAATGATAGCTGGTGAGGCTACAAAAGCAGTATTTGGTAGTTATAATGCGAGTAGTTAGCTGCATAAGCTAAAGTTAGTGTTATAATGATTTAAGCCGGCTATAAAAGTTGTAGTTGGTGGCAACACTGATCGTAATTGACTAGAATATTTGTTTGTGGCGATTGACAATAACTAAGGGTTGACGGTGATCTTTCGTGGTTCTCAACAATTTCTAATGGTCGATGGCGATCGTAGTGGTTTGATGACAATCTTTGGTGGTATGCCAGAAACTGTGGTAATCAACCAAAATCTTGGGTGATCAGACACAACTATTTGGAATTGAAGAGTTAAATTGTAGTAGTTTGCTCTCGCTTCTCATCTCTCATTTCAAAATGAAGAATGTGAGCTTATTTATAACTTTTGAAGGAGACATTTTGGTAAATATGGCTAGAATTTGAAAACACTCCATAAGATGGTCAATGTTGATTCCATTCATCATATGTATTTTTTTAATATTTATATTTTTTCTCAACGAACTTAGAATTAAAATAACTTTGGCTCATTGGATTTCACTAGTCAAGATGCTCGATTTGGTCATAAATATGTCAAATTTATTGTGCGCTTGGTTCTTCAATTATTTTTCTAAGATTTCCAAATGTGCTTCAAATGCTTGATATGGGCTTTATTGTTGAACTTATAATATCGATATGCTCGATTTAATTTAACTTTGTTGAACTATAACTTATCTCATTCTGAATTTGAATTTGAAAACTTATTAATCAAAATGTATTGAGATTCGTGCTTGTTCATATAAATTTCTTATTGATTTATCAAATTTTAAATATGTTTTGTTGGAATAATTTATATTAAACTTAATATCAAAAAATGATTTATTATTTAGATTAGTTTTTCTTTTTACTAGTATAGTAATATTATTCTTATACTTCTGTGGAATTTATATCTTTTTTAAGGTCTCATATGGGATTGATTTTGTTTTCTATTTTTATTTTATTATTGCTTTATTTCTAAGAGCATGTTTGTTAAGTAAATTTTTTAAGTTTTTTTTTTCATTAAAGAAATAAATCAACTTATTTTAAAATACTCAAAGAGATACTTTGATTTTTTGATATTTATATATATAAAAAAATCATCACTAATAAATATATTTTATTTTGGACAAAGCACAATAGCAATTAAAAATAAATAATTAAAAATGATCGTAAATGGTTCCTTAATTATCATTAACAGCAAACCTTCTAAAAACTACAATGTTATAAAAAAAAAAAAAATTGCGAATCATTTCTTTCATGGAAAAATACATGCTACTATTGTATATATAAAGTTCAGATTATTTCTATAACACATTGGTGGGCCTGTTTGTCAGTTCGTTGGGCTTGAAACTTGAAAGGCTTTCTATAATTCATTCATTGCCCATTCAACTAGTAGGCCTGCCTGATCCATGTCACTCGGTTGGGCTTGAAACATGAGAAGCCTGTACAACTCATTTGTTTTGCGACTGGTAAGCACAGGATAATTACACTTATGCATGATCAACAGCAACAACAACAACAACAACAACAACAAAGCCTTAATCCCACTAAGTGGGTTCGGCTACATGAATCCTTTTTCTCCATTGCATCCTATTTAGTGTCAAATTTTCATTTAATTCTAATAAATTAAGATCATTTTTTATGCAATAAGCCCAGGTTTTCCTAGGCTTACCTCTGTCTTTCTTAACATAAGTTGTATCTAAAACATCTACTCTCCAAATCAGATCATCAGGTGGTCGACGTTTAATGTGACCAAACCATCTAAGGCGACTCTCTCTAATTTTATCCGTCACTGGTGCAACACCAATCCTATTACAGATATATTCATTTCGTATTTTGTCTCTAAGTGTAAAGCCACTCATCCATCTAATCATTCTCATCTCGGCAACACTTAACTTAACATTATGCTTCTCTTTTAAAGGCCAACATTCAGCACCATAGAGCATTGCAGGTCTCACCATTTTAAGCGGTACTTTTCTATCACACAATAGGCCGGACACATTCCTCTACTTCAACCAACCAACCTGAATTCTAATATTAACATCCCCATCTATATCACCATCGCTTTGAACAATGGACCCGAGATATCTAAATCTTTCACACCATTTAATAATTTGATCACCCAAAGTTACACTTCTGTCACTAGACCTACTATTACTAAAATTACATTCCATGTATTCAGTTTTAGTTCTACTCAAACGAAGACCTTTAGAATCCAATGTAGACCTCCATAATTCAACTTTTTTCTGGGCTTTTTCTCCTCTTATTCACGAGAAGGATATCATCAGCAAAAAGCATACACCAAGATACATTGTCTTGTAAATGTCCAGTAAGACCATCCATAAATAAAGCAAAAAGATATGGACTTAAAGTCGATCTCTGATGTAAACCAACAGAAATAGTAAAATATTTGGTCAATCTTCCTTCAATTCGAACACATGTAACAACTCTAGCATACATATCTTTAATGACACTTGATAAATGATCAATTTCATGCCATTAAATAAGAGCGAGAGAGAGAAAGAGAAAGAGAAATTGTTCCGCATCATATAAATATTGTATGATGTGTTTCATAATAGAAATTTATTTTAATAATAATGATTATTATTATAATATATTTTCCTTTTGACAGTATTTTATTTATTGCGCTTTCTTCTTTAACAATTTTGTTGCTTAAGCATCATTTTATCCATATAAGATTCAATTTAATAGAATTATCACACTTCTAGTTTTATTATTATTATTATTAAAAGTATTTTTAAATAAACCAAACATAAGGGCCAAAGACTACATTTAAGTTGTCATTTTATAAAATATAATTACAATAATTCACATCCATCTACAACTTAATAAATAAAAAAGGACTATCATAAATTGCCTATGAGAAGGTTTCCCAGTACAAACTAATTAGATATATTAACAAAATCAATTGTTCACAAAATAGTTTAAATTTATTTGAAAAATACAATAACCAAAACTAAAGGAGACACAATACATCAAATATGTTTTATATTTTATGCAATGCAATGAATTTGATATTGATTATGTTGTATTAGGATAAACAATGCATTCCCTGATTTTAATAACATTAAAATCAAATGTTAATATAATAGCAAATATTTTCATGTAGGTAAACAAATGTTTTGGGATAAAAACCAACATTATATAATTTGTAGGAAAGATTACATAATTCTATACAAATCAAATCACACTATTTGGGTTGAATATAATCTGCTCTTAGTGTACGCTACACATATCTCCTTTTTGACTCTTCAATGGTGTATGTATGTCATTATTATCCTATTATACACGAGACAAACTCAATTATGTGTCCCAATGAATTGTGATCATTCATTCTCTTTCTAAAATAGAACTATCCCAAAAACTCGTGACTAAAATTCAATCACCAGGTTTCTCCAAACACTCAAAAATATTTTATATTCATCATGCAACTCATCCTAGGTGGCGTCTTACTGCAAAAGAATGGACTCATTCTTCTCTAAATAGATGATGCAAAATCAAAACTCTTAAAATTTATTAAAGCAATGCATGCAAAAGAACAACCCATCTCTTTTGATGCTCTTCATGATAAATTAGTGAAATATGAAGTGTTACTTAAATAGAACTCATGAGAAAATGATCTTTCTTCAATAACTACTAGAAGTCCCAAAAAAGAAAATTAAATGCTTTTGAAAGCTTCAAATTAGAACTTTGGGCCACATCAAGCACCCTCCTCCTGATTCTCCTTCATATAAAATCTTTAATTGAGTGTGTCGATTCATATGATAAACATATTCATCATCCAAGTTCAATCAAGCCAACACTAAAATCGAGGCCCACTATCAATATAACTCCTTGACAATAACATCTGACATCACATTAAGTTGTACACTGTTGACCTCATTTTTGAGGTCATTCTTTTCTCCTTCTAGCCTAGGATCTAGCCTTAGGGTCTTCCTATTTTGGACTATCTTAGAGGACTAGACTGGGACCCACTATGTTTAGAAATTCGAGCCATTTTCTCGCTCCTCGAAGTTTCATATGGACGGTTTTAAATCTTCGACATCCAGGTTGGATCGATTAAAAGCCGACGTATTGAAACTCTTGTCGAGTTCCTATAGGGATTTGAAAGACATAGGTGGACCCCACTGCGTGCGACGTTTGACTTTTTGCCACGAGCGATATGCTTGGCTATGGTTCTCGCTCAGGCGAAGACCGGTCATCAATTTGCTCGATAAATGGCTCGGTCGAGTCGAAGTAAATTCGTTTTTGCGACGTTACGCAAATTTAATTTAATTTGACACGACTATCGGCGAACTTGTCCGAACGGCCCCGGATGACGAAACGGACCGCGCCGATGCGTCGGAACGTCGATTTTAAGCTGGGAAGGACATATAATTTGATAGGGTTTCGAGTCGACTCGATTTGCGTGCAAAGTCGACGAATTTAAATAAAATAATAATAATAATAAGTATATATATATATATATATATATATTTTATATAATAAATAGTTATATGTTATATCCTTACCCTAATCCTACGGCTCGCGGGGCGGGGTCACTATTCACTCTCCCCATTCTCACGCACGCGCTTTCGTTCTCCTTCCCGTGCCACTAACCGAGCCTCTCCGTTCTCCTCTCCGGCGACGACCGATTTCGAGAGGCTTCCTAGCCGGTTTCCCGGTCACCTCTTCCCCTCCGACCTCAGCCGACATTCTTGCCGGTGATAACCGCCGGTCGAGTTCTTGTACGCTGTTTTCCCGCTCGAACGAGTCGGGTGACCTTCCTTCTTCGCGATTTTGGCCGATGTCCTTGCTTGTGGTGGGGTTCTCCTCACCATTTTGTTTCTCACCGCTGGTGAGTCTCTCCCCTGTTCGGCTATAAATACCTACTTCATTTGGAAAGGTTAGAGGTTGGTGTTTTTTTCTCTCGTGTGCAACCTGAGGAATACTTGTTCTTTGCTCTCGAATTTTCTTTTAGGCTTTTTCACAAGTAAGCCTTCTTCTTCTTCTTTCTTCTTCATCTTCGTCTCTTCTCTTCAATCAGTTAGTAACATATTTCAGTATGTTTTATGATAAGCAATTAAGGGTTAAAGGGGCAATCGTCAGTCATGAATTGATAAAGCTTATAGTTGCTTCATAATGCTTTCTTATACTTCTAGCGGATAAGATTGAATGACCAATTGCAAGGATTTATAGGTGATAGACCTCATCCTTTTCACTAATTTAATTACACAGATTTGCTTTCTTCCTTTGGCTGCAAGAAAGTAATCAGAATTCTCTATATTTCTCTGTTATCACGATGGGTTATTGATGAACTAATGTTGTTCTCATTCTTTAAAACTCGGTTACATAAAGTCTTGGAATCAAAAGGGGGATAAGGATAAAAAAAAATATTTATATGGTAGCAGAGTTTTGATCTGCTTATGGTTTCAAGCTAATACAATTGCTGACGTTTTTTTTTTTTTTTTTGTTTCCCAGTTATGAAATTCATATGGCTACATTTTTTTTTTAATCTGAGAAGATAATGAGATAAGAAATAGGAGCCTGTTTTAGGTTAAACTTGCTGTAATAGCTTGAAGTTTAGTTTAACTATTGAGCAAGTATAAGATGCTGAAAATAAAATTTGAGGTAAGGCTAGCCTCTCTTGCTAATATATGGAAGGATCAGGTTTAAATGCTTTAAACTTCATTCTAAAAAAAAAAAAAAAAAAAAGAGGCATATTATAGTCCTATGTGAAGCTCTTATTTGAAACACGTGCACGTCTTCTATTCTTTTGTTGGATATGTTGAGAGCATGAATTGGAGATAAAAGTTTATCTCATTTACAAGCATGTTAACATAGGCATTGAAATTTTCTTTAATTTAGCTTGATATGAAGCATGAGAGGATTTATTTAGTCTTATATGCATATGGAGCTCATTCCCCGTTCCTCTTATTTCTTCTTGATCAAAGAACATACCAGGGAGGATTTTATTTTGATATTGAAAAGGTTCTATATTTTTCGAGAAAGCTTTGTGAAAAATTCCTGTGCCCACTTTATGTTCATTAAATGCTCATTCTTGCTTGTAAGCACATGGCAGTTAAGTTTATATATATATATATATATATATATATATATATATACACATATATATATATATATATATATATATATATATATATATATATATGTGCCTCATCTTTATTGAGTTCTTGAGAAAGACTTGCTTCAGCTTTATGTTGGATTTAGATTTAACTGCGGCTGGAATTGATTTTAGCCTTATGTGGCTAGGCTTTCTGTTAATCTTGTTGTTATTCCCTGTTTTAATTTAAAGCTGGATTTGCTCTCAGCTTAGCTATGGTTTGGATTGGCTTCTTTGGCTCTCTCGTGCTTTAGCCTCATGTTATGGCTGTTGTGATTTGGAGCTGAGTTTGTCTTCAACCTTGCTGTAGTTGGGTTTTGGTTCTTTTGATACTCCTGCTTTTAGCCTTATGTGAGGATTGTTTTAATTCAAATCTGGGTTCATTTTCAACCTTGATGTGGCTCGGTTTTGACTCTTTTGACGCTTTTGGTTTTAGCTTTATGCTTGGGGCTGCTCCAATTTAGTGTTGGGCTCATATCTTGATTATATTTTAGTTTAGGTTGGATCTTGGGGGGGGGTCGTGTTTTTTTGGAGGCTGGATTGATTTCCAGCCATATGGTGGTTTGGGTTTGAGTTTGTGTTTGGCTCGATTTTCAGTCTTGTGAGGGTTCAATTCTTAGTCCTGTGCTTGTTTTGGTTTCAGCTTTTATGAAGGTTTAATTATGGTCTTGTGTTGGCCATTTTGTCTGCTTCGAATTTGAACTACGTTCGGTTCGGTTCCACTCTGTAATAGTTTCCTCGTTGTGACTTTGTGTTGGGCTGGCCTGTTGAAACCCGGTTCTCTGGATTTTGATATTTGAAATTAAGGCATTACAGGAAGTTAATTTAATTTTATTTTTCTGTGTTCTTGGTCTGCTAAAACAGAAATTTTTGGAGATTTATGGGCTTCTTTTGCTCAGTTTATGGGGGCTGAATCATGGTAGCTTCGTTTTTTTATTAAAACGGATTTCTTTGATTTGAACACATGAGCAAGTTTTTAACTTACTTGAATTGGCTTTATACATTAGAAATTGGAAATGTGAATGCATAAGAATTAAGTGGTATGCGTGTAAATTTTTGTTATTTAATAATTACCTATAAAAAAACTGGTTTTCAATGGGGATTCAAATTTAATTACTAAGTTTATTTATCATTATTAAAATTAAAGTTCATGATCAAACTCATTATTTTAATTGCTGGATTCACTTGTATATACTTATATGTTTTGGAACTATATAAGTATGGTTTGTGTTAAAAGAAAGAATGATTTACTATATTCGTTCTTGTTTAAAGATCTTTTATTGGAACTTTCTTTATTGAGGCCTTAAACTTAGCTCAATCTAAAGCTTGAATATATCTCCTTTTGGGCTTTCTTTGCTGAAACCGAAATAGTCAAAAAAATTGAAAATTGATATAAGCATGGTTGGTATGAAGAAGTCTTGAAAAATTCAATGACTATCTTTATTTAGCTGAAAGGACATATTGGAAACATGTTGATTGCAGTTTTTTGTAAAACTTCATTATTGATAAGCATATAAAATGTCAAAAGTGGGAGCATAAGTCGGACATGCGGGGTACGAGCGATGATGCACACTCGAATAATCGTGCTTTTATAGCGAGACAAATAAAAAATCAATACTCGGAAATAGATGCCCATTTTACCTTGAGTTGGATAGTTCAATCTCTACGCTTTAAGAAATTTGTGAACCGATAATGAATACTACTGATATCGGACATTATACCGATACGATGACGGATGCTTCAGCAATGACGAATCTACTACCGCACTTGCACGACAATAAACACTGCACCTGCACGACAACAGATACTACGTCAACACATATTACCTCACACATATATCACAACAAACACATAACACATTGCACATTGCACACTATACACTATAGATTACACATACACATCACATATTAAATATCACACACAAATACCACACATAGCACATCATACACAACACATTCAGTATATCAAACCAAACACGACATATCAAATACATCGCATCAGACACAACACATATAATTATCAAACTTATCATGCACACACTACACATTAAATATCACACATCGCATACTTATACACTAGTTATTACACATACACATCACATATTAAGTATCACACACACTACACATTACACCTTATGCACTACACATTACCCTACTACACACTATACACTATACACCGGTTAACACACCTTGCACATCACGGAACGGATACTTACAACGCATCGGATACTTCACTCTCAAGGAATTCGAATACTACAAAGCTGGTTCATTCACTAATTAAGTGGTAGGGATTAGGCTAACTCTACTACAGGGTGATTTGCCGGTGACTTGATTTGAGATTGATATAGACTTCAGTACTTCGGGTTGCCTGTGGGATCGAGATAAAAAGGAAGTCTATAGACTGAGCCTATCCTCAAATAGAATTCTTACTCCCCCACTTTGATATTTTATATGTTTATGGCTAAACTTGATTGTATAGTTGCTTGTAGCTATTAGCCCGCTTCCGAGGCATCGACGGAGTTGGCCGGTACACATTTATTTATTGTACGAGTTCATTTACTTTCTTGCAAGCGTTCCTTTACTCTTTGTATATACCTTTACTGCATTTATACTTTTCTTTCATGCTTGCCCCTAGGATAGGCCATCTAGGGCATGGTTAGTTTACTTTCACTACACATGTTTGTTTTTAATTCTTGTTTCTCTTGCATACTGTACTTGCCCCTTAGGATAGGCCCTTTAGGGCATGTTTGTTTTTCCTTTTCTTTACACACATTTTCTCTTATATATGCCCTTAGGATAGGCCGTTCGAGGCATGATTTTCTCTTTTCTCCTATCTTTACTCTTTCTCGAGACGAGACGACAGAAGACGAATGAAGGACCTTCGATCGGACTTTCGTAGATTTAAATAACATCTATAGGGCGTCGAGGTTGTCATTTGATACGACATAAACCCTCACACTATCTTTTAGAGCTGAGTACGATCGCATATCGTACGATATAAGTCCTAAAGCTCGTTTAGGATTCCGAGGTTGTCGTTTGGCACGACTATAAACCCTCTCATATCTTTGGGTCATTTACATGTGACATGTAGATATAAATCCAAACACTTCTAAATAACTTGCAAGATCGAAATATAAATATAACTTCACTTTCAAAGATGTCGAGCCAATCATAGGTTAGTTTGAGATGTCATCGAAGTTCTTTCGGTATCTTCGACGTCTCCTACTCTTTACTTCTTTGGATTACGAAAATAATCGTTCCACATTGAACCATTCCCTTTGATTTTCCTACAACCAATCGTGAAAACCTAAACGTTGAAATTCTTGAAGACGAAGCCTATGATCCTTATCGAGAGTTTTCTTAGGTGACTTCGGTTGCTTAAGATGTAATTAACTATAGGGGCTTGCCTGCATAGGGAATTAGGAACCCGAATTAATCTAAACCACGCCTAATATGTGCATTAGACGGGGAATTTGATCAGCTATGAAATACGCGGACCAAAATAGAGTCATAAACTTTTAAGTTTGGATAGTTAAGCCTACTTAACAAGTGGTACGCTCATCTTTTGGGATGATGTGTCACTTGTGGTATCGTGCTCAACTATTTAAACTATTTGATATGAGATCTATACGAGTCTCGTTATTTTCAAAATAAAATAATATATCACCATTTTCAAAATCGAAATAAAATACTTTACATATTACATTAAATCTAAATTTTCAAATTTTATTTTCAAAATAAATAAGGAAAAATTAGCCGACAATTTCGGCGACTCACGTGAGGACTAATTCTTCTCTCCATCTTGGATCATAAGGATTTGTCTTCATACATCGATAGTGTGCCCATATCCACAGTGGGCCGGATTATCATTCTTCCGTTGATATACTTTGCTCATTTCTTCCTTGAGCGAGTATTGTCAACTCCTTTTGATTCTAGAGCCATTTGTTTGATCATCCTTAAACAGAGAGGTTCCAGAATCTTGAAATCTTTAA
Source organism: Papilionanthe hookeriana x Papilionanthe teres (assembly GCA_022702705.1). Lineage (NCBI taxonomy): Eukaryota > Viridiplantae > Streptophyta > Magnoliopsida > Asparagales > Orchidaceae > Papilionanthe > Papilionanthe hookeriana x Papilionanthe teres. The sequence goes on along the minus strand of CM040425.1, from coordinate 64,208,871 downwards.
GGTGGGATGGACCCCCAATAGGTGTGGTAGGTTAGGAGCGGTATATCGAAGTGAGTCCGATGCGAATTGAGTCTTTCAATCTCATATTGGATCATATACCTTTTTGTATTTGCTTTGCCTTAATTTTAAAATAAATCAACCAATTAAAACTTTCTATAATTTGTTCGGATAAGACACGAAAAGGACACCCGAGTTAATCTTGATGTTTATTTCCAATGGCGAAATGTCTTCCCCGAAGCTGATCTTTTCCTTCGCTCTTGGAAAGGACATCGTTGTTAGCAAGAACCGATTGCTCGATAAGACAATGATCGAAGTTTGGTCGAGGGTTTGACGATGTTGAAATCAAGTTCGCCGATGTTCCGAGTTGCCGTAGTGAAGTCACGTGGCAAATAAGTCGAGTAGAACACTGTTGTTGAGTTCAACTCGAGGTACGTTGACGAATTCCCTCCATTGAAACGCAGTACTAGTTGAGAATAACTCTCGTTGTTCTTTGTGAAGTCTGTTACTAGAATCACTGACAACCCCAAGAATGTTTCTGCTGCTCCAGTTGACTTGGTTGTTCTTACGTCTGCTGCTGCTTCAACATTAGCAAAGGGAAAGGGCGTCTTAGTGACTGATGAACCTGTAATTGAAGAAAGTTTGGCTTTCACTTCGCTGCCTTCTGTTTTTGAAATTGGGTCCAGTTCCAGGTCCGCAACTTTGACTAGAACACGAGAGGAGAAACGAAACGGGAAAATAGCCAAAGTCAAGAGATTGGAAGGCTGCTAAAAGTTACCGTTCCTGTGGAAGTTTTTGAGGAGGAAACCGGACTTCTTGAAACCTCACCCCTTCTTAGAGGAAGCGGGTTTCATCCTTTGTCCGTTGCCCTGCCTGAAGAAGATGCTTCGAGAATTGCTTCGTTGCGTTATCGGTATCACCTCGTTGTAAGAATGAGAAAAAGAAGAAACTCGCTCTTTTCTTTGAAATTCGTCGTGTGTTTGAAAGATTGGCTCGAGAGAGCGTTGTTCGATTCTTCGAGATGCGAAGAAAATTGGGTGTCTTTGTCCCACTGCATATACAAGTTGAAATCTTAAAGGATGATAAACCCAACCATCGACATCATAAGTCCGATCGAAAGGAACGAGACGTTACGGCCCCGTGTTTACGCTAAATTACGTACGGGGAAACGTGTAGTTACTTCGGCGGATCATATCTTTACCTCCCATCGGAAGGTCACGGGGCCTTGACCTGCAAAATCTCGCCTTGGACCGAGGGTAATTCCTTCGATTGGATCACGGGAAGTTTTGTTCCGAAAGGAGACTCGAAGGAATGATAAAGGGTTGTCTACTATAGTATGCTGGTTCTCGAGACTAAGGAGCACACCACTTCTAGATGTGTTAGTGCTTTTAATAAGCCATCGATTTTAAGGCACCAGCGCTAAAGAAAATGGTGTGGCAACCTAAGGCTATTGAACCAATACCAGTGGAGAAGCCCAAAGTCGATTACAAGAAGAATGATTCTAGTCCCGAGAGGATAATTGGTACCCGAAAGCTGCTTTGCGAAGGGGTTAGTTGTTAGACACCCCATGTTGATTCGACAGATAAAGTAAATTTAATTGAAGTTAAATTAGAAAGGCTGAGAGAAGACATTCAAGAGTTGTCTAAGAAAAGGAAAGAAGAATCGAATGATGAGGAAGATTTGACGGATTACATGGATGAAGATTTTGCTTGAAATAAATATGGTCGAAACCGAGCATCTTCAAATATACGAGAAGCCCGATACTAAGCGAAGGGAATATTATTGAAACATTACGGGGAGTTATTCGAGATAAAGATGAAGTAATTGAACGGTTGGAAAGAAAGATGGAAGAAATGATGGTTGCAATTATGACTTTACAAAGTCAACCTCGGACTCCGATAGTGGTTCTCGCTGAGATGAATCAACCGAAATAATCCAGATTCACGACAATAATAAAGAATCTTCCGATAATAATGAAGGGCGAGCCCATGAAAGATTCTGTTCCAGCTACCATGCCGAGAAAAGGATATCAAAAGTTTAATAGAACAACGAGGTGAGAGAAGCCTTGGCACAATCTAAAGGAGGATCGTTAATTCGAAGGGTAGACCTTATCTCGAAGAATTCGACGCCGTTCAATACCCCAAAGGCTTCGTACCACCTTCGTTTAAAACTTTTGACGGAACGGAAATCCACGACAACATGTTGCGCATTTTCGGGCCGGTTGTTGTAATGCGGGAGGAAATGATGCACTATTGTTCCGACAATTTGTGAGTAGCCTCTCGGGTGTTGCATTTGATTGGTACGGCTGAATTACCGAATGGATCGGTCGAAGACTTTCGCGAACTAGAAAATCTTTTCGTTAAACGGTTTGCTTGGAGCTCAACACCATATCACCAGTTGGTGATCTTGTGGTTGAGAAACAAAAACCGGACGAAACATTGGTGGAATACATTCCGCGATGGAGGAATCCGAGCATGAAGTGCGAACCTCGGCTCCAAGAACAACACGCAATTGAAATTTTGTTGAAGAGTATTCATGGACCGGTAGCATTCCTCCTTAAAGGTTTTACGATCGAGACATTTGAGAAATTGCTCGGTAAAGGCTGCAAGTCTACAAGAAGAAGCAAAACGAGCTTGGTTTTATTGAAAAGAGCGAGAAACGAAACCAATGAAAGCTTTTGAGAAGAAATCATGCGATCTATCGCAACTATTGATAAAGGCAAACAACCGATACGGATAAAGACGAACAACCTCGACAGAGTCATCAATCTTTTCAACAGTATAATTCACAGTCTTCACAACAGAGACCTCCTCCAATGAACGAGAGACCAACTTTGTCTTTAACAGAACGATTGAGTAAAGTATATTCCTTCAAAGATGAAGCAGTTGGTAAGATGTTTCGGAATTTGGTTAAGAAAGCGGAATTCAGACTGCCTGAACCTAAGAAACCGGAAGAAGTTGATAAGAAGGATCATCCGCTATATTGCCGTACCACGAATGATCGGACATACTATAGAGAAGCTGCTTTGTTTTCAAGAATTGGTTGGAGAATAATCTCATGAAAGGGAACATAACGATCCCGAAAGAGTATATGAGAGAACTCGAAAAAGGTTCAATCAATACTGATCTCGGTTGATCCTATTGTTCCAATTGATCCATATACGACCGATGATGGGTGGAGTACGGTATGGACTAAATCTTCAAAGAAAATATTGAATCGGTTCCAGAATGCTTCAACGCAAGTCGTAATTCGAGATCCAAAGCACTGTTGAACCGGTGTTATTGGTTGGAGCGGAAGATAAATCTCAAGAGAAGAATGAGCAAGTTATGGAAGATAAAATTGAAAAGTCGGCTCGGAAAATGAGAGTTGTTGGTCCGAGATTAGTTGTTACGGATTTGGGAGAGAAATCTCTCAAACCGTTGACTTTGTATGATTTCTTCTTTGCTCCACCGGGAGCACGCAATACTTATGGAATTTGATTTCGGCTACGTTTTGGCTGTTTACGTTGGTAATGTGGTTGACAATAACCAACCTAACTGCGATACTAATTTCGATCATGATAACAATTCTCGAATCGTACGGAACACCGATATGTGCGATGATGATCCAGAAAGAGATACAGATAATAACAGTTGTTGTATGGAAGATGAAACATTTATTCTAGAGTTTCAAGGATCTCCAATTGCAATAGAGCTAGAATTTTCTGATTCAGAAGGGGTCTTGAAAGAGTCAGCTACTCCAATTCCCGAGGTTACAACTTCTGAATTAATTCCAGACTCGGAAGAGATAACAGAAATAAATTTGAGAAGTGGAAAGATATTACCCCCAAGAGTGGGTCCGAAAGATAAAGGAAAGCAAATAGACGATCCGGCTCCGCCAATTGATGAAGTGCTTGTTCAAAAGGAAAATGAAAAGCCAAACAATAAAGTGGATTATAATGTATTAGCACATCTTAGGAAGTTACCAGCGAAGTTGAGTATATACGATGCTCGATCTTATCAAAGGAGATGAGAGAAGCTGCGGTGAAAGCTTTGCTTGATCCGGACATCCGTTTGGCTCGACTCGTCGGTGATTCCTTGGATGAGGTTTGTACATTGAGGGAACGGACAAAGATAACTTTTACGGATGATGATTTATTGCTTGGCAACTGTCGATCATAATCGCCCATTGTATATTTCGTCAACATTGGTAATGCTTATGCTTATCTAGAGTGTTAGTGGATCCGGGAGCATCCATTAATATAATGAACACGAGAACACTAGCATACTTGGATATTGATGCAAGACGGTTGACCGCCGATAGAATGATGTTAAGGGGTTTTAACCGAAAGGAGAAAGAGCTTTGGGATCGATAACTTTCTCGTTGAGAATCGGTGAATTGACAACAATCTGCAAAATTCCATATCATTGACTCCGAAACATCATTTAATGCTCTTTTGGGCCGACCTTGGATTCACGAAAACAGATTGGTTCCCTCATCACTACATCGATGTATAAAGTACTCGTCGGGAAGGACAAGAATATTGTATAAAAGGAGATTTACTGACCGTTTTCCGATTCATGAAATAGGTATTCATGAAGATGCTTGCTTACTACACTCCTCCGAAAAGACTCGTTTTATCTCGAGATGTTGTTGCAAATAGAACAGAAAATCCAAAAAGCATACAAAGACAAGATTTTTCAACGCCAATTCAACAATCTCGTATCACCCCTCTACAACGAGAGGGTGAGAGTTTCTCCAGAACTCGCATCCGAGGTCGAGGCCGGGGACGAGGTCGAAAGGAACGACGGGGTTGTTGAATCGAGGAATCCGGTTATCAACATTGATTTGGAAGACGAGTTACGAAGATGAAAAAATTAAGAAAGATGCAATGACAATCAACCAAAGAAGACCCCAGTTCCAAATCAGTTTAGAAGATGAAGAAAAGCGTGAACATAGTTCAATGTACCATCGAATCAATCGTTATGTACAATCTATGGCCCTTACCCCAATTTATACTCATAAAATTGAGGGTTTGACGATCAAAGAAGTACATAGTGCTGGTGGAAAACCAATAAAGTTTCACCGTGGCTCTGCATCTTCTAGTTACGAAACTAATGTAAAACTAGAAAACGATCTTTCTTCGAATTAATGGAATTGCCCGTTGAATGGTATTCTCATTGTGTTCGAATCTTGCACGGCGTGGTATGGTACCCAAGCAATGGTCAAAAGAACAATCGCATTATTTTGAAAAACTTTGGAATAATAATAATCGTACATTCAATTCTAAACAAGGTCTTGGGTTCGGCACGGTAGGACCGATTGATGATGTGGAATTTTGCCTAGTTGTTACCATTGGACAAAATGAAGAATGTTTGGAAACTTTGGACAATTATGAAGATTCCATAATTGATGATGCCCTACCGGAGTTTGAAGAAGAGATTAAATCAACGATAGATGAGCTGAAAGAGGTTAACTTAGGGACCGAAGAGGAACCAAGGCCAACCTTCATTAGCTCTACTTAATGAAGAAGAAGCTACGAGACATTATTAAGTTGTTGAGTCGAATTTAAAGAGCTGCTTTGCTTGGAGTTATAATGAGATGCCGGGGTTAGCATCGGATGTGGCGATACATAAATTGGGTCTAGATTCTGCGGCGGTTCCGGTTAAGCAAGCTCCAAGAAGGATGCGCTTGGATATTGAACAAAAAGTTATAATGGAAGTCAAAAGCTGATAGATGCCAAATTCGTACGAGAAGAGCAATATCCTACATGGCTTGCCGGCATAGTACCGGTTAAGAAAAAGAATGGTCAAATCCGAATTTGTGTAGACTTCGGGGATTTAAATAAGGCATGTCCAAAAGATGAATTTCCACTTCCTATTCCGGAATTGATGGTTGATATCGCATCATCTCATGCCATTTTCTCTTTTATGGATGGGTCGTCCGGTTATAATCGGATCAAGATGGCTCCGGAAGATGAAAAATTCACGAGCTTTCGAACGCCAATTGGAGTTTTCCGCTATACAGTGATGCCTTTTGGGTTGAAGAATGCAGGAGCAACATATCAACGAGCAATGACCAGAATTTTTGATGATCTCATTCACAATCAAGTGGAATGTTATGTGGATGACTTGGTGATCAAAAGTAAACAGAAAGAAGATCATCTGTACGATTTGAGAATTGTTTTTGAACGGTTACGACAATTTAACCTCAAAATGAACCCTCTGAAGTGCGCATTTGGTGTGACTTCTGGGAAATTTTTAGGGTTTGTTGTTCGTCACCGTGGGATTGAAATTGATCCGGAGAAAATAAAAGCGATTTTGGAAATGCCACCCCCTAAGAACTTAAAGCAATTACGATCCTTTCGAGGGAAGTTGGCATATCTAAGACGTTTTATTTCTAATTTGTCGGGAAGGTGTCAACCTTTCTCGCATTGACCAAAAAAGATGCCAAGTTTACTTGGGACGATAAATGTCAATATGCATTTGAAAGCATTAAACAATATTTAATGACACCTCCTGTACTAGCTGCCCCCATCCCAGGTAAGCCTTTGATACTTTATACCGCGGCTTTAGACGACTCCCCCGAGCTCTGCGGCTCGAGTCGATGATGAGGGTAAAGAAAATGCTCTATATTACTTAAGTCGTCGTCTAATACCAGCGGAGGTAAAGTATCCGCCAATCGAGAAGCATTGTCTGGCTTTAATTTTCGCAGTTCAGAAACTCCGACACTACATGCTCTCTCACAAGGTCAATTTGATTTCAAAGTTTAATCCGCTGCGAGTATTTGATAGCTCGACCGACGCTTTCGGAAGGTTAGCAAGATGGGCCATGATATTATTGCAATTTGACATTACCTTTGTTCCGCTTCGAGCTATAAAGGGACGGATTCTAGCGGATTTTCTTGCGGCACATCCGTTACCGGCCGACTCTCTTCTTAATGACGATCTACCGGATGAACAAATAATGAATTTGGAAAATTCCAATACTCGACGTTGGGAATTGTATTTTGATGGAGCCTCTTCGACACAAAAGAATAAAGAATTACAAACGATAATACCCGGTAAAGCGAGAATTGGATTGATATTCATTACACCGTAACGAGGAATGTTGAAGTATGCTTATCATTTAACGAGCCGTGTACGAACAATGAGGCGAGAATATGAAGCTTTGATAACAGGATTACAATTAGCGATACTCCTGGATATAACTGATATCAACATTTATGGAGATTCACAGTTAATAATTCAACAAGTTGCTGGCCAGTACAGAATTCTGAAGCCTAGATTGGAGCAATATCACCGTTATACAATGAAGTTGTTGGAACAAATACCTAATGTGACACTGTACAGAATTCCAAGAGGAGAAAACACTCTTGCAGATGCTCTAGCTAAACTTGCTAAAGAATTTGCATGTCTACAAGAAGATTCTATTGAAATAACGAGTACAAGGACTTCAAGTTTTGTCTCAAATTGATACGGATACGTTAAACAAATTAAATGAAGAAGAAACGAGCAAGTGGCGATTCTGAAAACACGGAAGATTGGCGTCGGCCCTTCATAGAATATTTACGAGCAGGAAACTACCGGATGATAAGTCGACAGCTCATCGGATAAAGAAAAGAGCACTGTCATATGCTTTAATCGATAATGTTCTTTATCGAAGATCCTTCGATCAAATGTGGCCGAGATGCTTGAACGACTCGGAAGCTCAAGAAATTGTAAAGGAGGTACATTCAGGACTTTGTGGCGCTCATCGATCGAGTCCTAAAATGAAAATGAAAATCAAAAGGCTAGGATACTACGGCTCGCGATGATGACCGACCGTATGAAAATCGCCAAAAGTTGTCATCAATGTCGGATACATGGAGTGGTCTTACACCAACCCCTAATGTGCTCCACCCGACGGTCGCGTCGTGGCCGTTTCGAGTGTTGGGGCACAGACGTAGTGGGTCCTATAGATCCTCCATCTTCAAAAGGACATCGATTTATCTTAGCGGCCACCGATTACTTTTCAAAATGGGCAGAGGCTGTACCGCTCAGAGAAGTGAAAGCGTATCATGTGTTACAATTCTTCAAGAATCAGGTCGTCTATCGTTTTGGTGTACCACGCAGAATAATTTCAGACAATGGGTCCGCTTTCAAGAGTACAAAAATTAATAATTTTGTCAGAAGACATGGAATAGATTGGCGGTATTCTACAATATATTATCCTCGAGCGAACGGGTCAGTCGAGGCTTTTAATATGACTCTCGTTCAAATTCTAATGAAAACTTTAAATGAGAATAAGAGAAATTGGCATGAGCAGCTGTTGGAAGCTTTATGGGCCTATCGAACAACGTTCGTAACTCCAACACAATCTACTCCTTATGCCCTCGTGTACGGGTCCGAAGCCGTTCTTCCTTTAGAAGTGCAACTTCCGTCTCTCGAAATTCCGTTGCCGGTAAAATTACTACCGAAGAAAATGCTAAACTCCGTCCGGAAGAGTCGGAAAATTTGGAAGGGAGACGGCTATTAGCACAACAAAATTTGGAATTATATCAAGCTAAAATGGTTCAAGCACATGATAAACCGATCCGCCCAGAACTTTCAAAGTTGGTGACCTTGTACTTGTTCTTAAGAGACCTATCCTTGCACATCGCAAGATAGGTGGAAAGTTCGAACCAATTTGGGAAGGTCCATTTGTGGTGGAGAAAGTTTACTCTGGAGGAGCATACCAGTTAGTGGACTGTCAAGGGGAAAGACCTATGCTCCCTATTAATGGGCGTTACTTGAAGAAATATTATGTGTCGTGATGTTTCAAAAGAGCGAACTTTAGAAATAAAGTCTTGTTCTTAGAAGCACTGACACCTCAATTGTAACTGGGTCCGAACTTAAATTTGAAACAAGATTGTTGAATAAAATTTCCCTTTTTAATCTATAATAAAATTCATATATTCTTAAACATAATCCAATCATCATTCTCGTTCCTTTCACATGAATTTCAATTTTCATAATAAACCCTATATTTATAAATAAATAAATAAAATATGTATATACACATATATAAATATAAATTAAAACAAATATATTCCGGATTAATACATATTGTTCTTGCTTAGCCCGGCTCGACATATCGACCGTTTTCCTGTGTTGTGCGGGAAAATGTCGAAGGAAGGCTGATTTTCGTCTTTAAGAATGGACTTGGTTTCGCTCCGAATAAAGAAAAGATCGAAGAGGGAGCGATTATAGAATTTGATTTGGATTTTGAACAAGTAAATTTGGAGTATGAAAGCTCGGCTACGACGATTATAGAGCAAGAGGCATTCCGTGGTCAGAAGCCCCTATTAACATTTAAAAGCAAAGATCAACGTTCTTCCGGAAAGAAGAGGAAAATAAATGAGGTTGAAACAGATTACACTACAACCAATAAGATTAATTCAATGGTGATGACTTCTGAAGGCGAGCTTGTTGGTGCTATCCCTACCAATGATCAGTTGGAAGGTAAGGCAACACTCACTCGCACTCAGAAGAGGAACCGGAATCGGCGGATACACAAGATGTTGGAACAAATGAAAGAACAGGGAGAGGATGAGGCTGTTGTGGAAAGGATGGCGGTCGTACTGAAAGAAAAGATTCCAAATCAACCTATTGAGGTAATCCCACCAAAGCCAGAGAAGGCTGTACTGAAACCTACTCTTCAAAAGAAAGATATCGAAAAAAAGAATATGGAGGTTGTGCCATACGTCCCACAGTTCGTAGACAGGCCTCGTAGATTGCAAATTATTCCGTAACATGAACTAGAAAGATATCAAAGAGTAAGAAAGCGGAATTTTGAACATCTTCAAAGACTCCGTGGAAAGTACATCAATATATTGGAAGGCTTAGAATTATACACCGACGTTTTTCCGAGCGAGAACAAAGAGAAATTGTGGATTGTGTTATTCTCGAGCAACAAATGGGACAAGTCGGACGCCCGAGAAGAAGAACTTACTCCGAACCCGTAAAATGGAAACGTGGAAAGGGCCGAATTACCATACAATATGGGTGTTGTTACAATTTCGCTAAAGACGAGAGAAGGTAATCCTCCCGGCATAATTCGCCATGATGAAGTTGATCCATTACCATCATTCATAAAACGGATGATCGGACGAATGGTAGCTCGGCGAGTGCTCCCCGCCGATCGCATTCCGAACGACTCGTATTATAAATATATATAAGGAGGGTGACCGTATTCCTCCACATGTTGACCATCATGACTTCAAGAGACCTTTTTGTACCGTCTCGTTCGTCAACAAATGCAATATCATGTTTGGCACGTAAATTCGGATTATTGGAGATGGAGAATTCCGAGGACTCGTTGAAATTCCTTTACCGGTGAGGCTCGGTATTAATCTTAAAAGGAAATGGTGCCGATGTGGCGAAACATTGTATTCTCGGCGTATCGTATGAGAGGATTTCGATCACTCTCGAAGGATGAATGAAGACAAGATACCGTTCCGTTATAAATCCGATCCGGAAATGGAGAATCTCCGACCATATGAACTATAAGTTGTTTAAAGTCAGCACACCTCTTTATATATAGGAAGGATCTTTCCGGATTCTCTCGATGTATGTTGAAGGTGAGGCTAGTCTCTATACGACTTCTCGTTCAAATACATGATAGACAGTGGTGGATGTTCGAATGATACACGGATTTGATTTGACATTCAAAGATATTGCAAAAGAAACATATAGATGTTTACGGATTATTGTCTGTATGATGGCAATGATGTTCTTCATGTTTGATATTCGATGTAATAGCATTTCATCCACTATTATATGATATTCGGTTTCAAGCAAATGTGATCGGACTCCTTTTGACGCGTTTAAAAGCAAATCTGGTTGATTGTTTGTCGAAAAACCAATAAATTTGGTTTATCGCAATTTTGGAAAGGCTAAGGAGCAAGAACGATGTGTAAAATAAGAAATATAATAATCCTTAAAAAAAAAATTATTAATTAAAAATATATATAAAGATATAAATAAATACATAATAAAGTATTTTTGGAATAACAAAATCTTAAATAAAATAATGATAATATGAGTTTTGTTTCATATTCTTGCCAATTCTCATGTATATGCATCTGCATTTCACAAACTTCACCATTCTCACAATTCAATACTACGTCTCTACACAATTCCCACTTTTACGCCACAAGTCATCACATTCCTCCATAATTTTCACAATACATCGTACTCCTTCTGAGATCGGTACCCATATTCCGATTCTCATCCTGAGACTGATACCGATATTTCAGTTCTCTTCTCTTGAGGTCAGTACCTATATTCTGACTCTCATATTTCTGAGATCGATACCTAAATTTCGATTCTCATTCCGAGGCTGGTACCCATATTCCAGTTTCTCATCTCGGGGTCGCACTCATATTCGATTCCCACCTTCCGAGATCGGTACCCATATTCCGATTCTCATTTTGAGACCGATACCGATATTTCGGTTCTCTTCTTCGAGGTCGACACTATATTCCGACTCTCATATTTCCGAGATCGATACCTATATTTCGATTCTCATTCCGAGATCGGTACCCATATTCCAGTTCTCATCTCGGGTCGGCACTATATTCTGATTCCCACCTTCTGAGATCGGTACCCATATTCCGATTCTCATTCCGAGACTGATACCGATATTTCAGTTCTCTTCTCTTGAGGTCAGTACCTATATTCTGACTCTCATATTTCCTGAGATCGATACCTAAATTTCGATTCTCATTCCGAGACTGGTACCCATATTCCAGTTCTCATCTCGGGGTCGGCACCTATATTCGATTCCCACCTTCCGAGATCGGTACCCATATTCCGATTCTCATCTCGAGACCGATACCGATATTTCGGTTCTCTTCTCCCGAGGTCGATACTAAATTCGACTCTCATTTTTCCGAGATCGATACCTATATTTCGATTCTCATTCCGAGTCGGTACCCATATTCCAGGTTCTCATCTCGGGGTCGCACTATATTCGATTCCCACCTTCCGAGATCGGTACCCATATTCCGATTCTCATTTCGAGACTGATACCGATATTTCAGTTCTCTTCTCCTGAGATCAGTACCTATATTCTGACTCTCATCCTCCTGAGATCGATACCTAAATTTCGATTCTCACTTCGAGGCTGGTACCCATATTCCAGTCCTCACCTCGGGATCAGTACCTATATTCTGATTCCCATCCAACATGCACATGATTTATACATAATTATACATATGATTTATACATATCTATACATGTTGTTTATATATGTCCTTTGGATAGGCTTAGCCCTATTCTTTCTCACTATACATTCATATTGTTTGAGATAGGTTTTATCCTACTCCCTCCTACTTTTTCAATACATATTTGGATAGGCTTAGTCTTATTCCTTCCCCGTCATATTCTCTCTGATCAAATGCATATTTCTGAATCATTTCCTTGCATACATTTTGGAAATTCAAATTCATATCGTTGAATTGAAGGTACACCCGCTAATCCTCGACGATAACGTAACTTCAATTCTAATTCGATCTTTGATTTGTTTCAAGTATGGTTACTTAAATATTCGTTTGTGATTGGGTTGATCATTTCGGTCAACGCCAATAGGCGCGGCGTGCTTGTATAGCACACCACACCTATTGGGGGTCCATTTGTTGACCTCATTTTTGAGGTCATTCTTTTCTCCTTCTAGCTCAGGATCTAGCCTTAGGGTCTTCCTATTTTGGACTATCTTAGAGGACTAGACCGGGACCCACTATGTTTAGAAATTCGAGCCATTTTCTCGCTCCTCGAAGTTTCATATGGACGGTTTTAAATCTTCGACATCCAGTTGGATCGATTAAAAGTCGACATATTGAAACTCTCGTCGAGTTCCTATAGGGATTTGAAAGACATAGGTGGACCCCACTGCGTGCGACGTTTGACTTTTTGCCACGAGCAATATGCTTGGCTATGGTTCTCGCTTAGGCGAAGACCGGTCATCAATTTGCTCGATAAATGGCTCGGTCGAGTCAAAGTAAATTCATTTTTGCGACGTTACGCAAATTTAATTTAATTTGACACGACTATCGGCGAACTTGTCTGAACGGCCCCGGATGACGAAACGGACCGCGCCGATGCGTCCGGAACGTCGATTTTAGCTGGGAAGGACATATAATTTGATAGGGTTTCGAGTCGACTCGATTTGCGTGCAAAGTCGACGAATTTAAATAAAATAATAATAATAATAAGTATATATATATATATATTTTTTTTATATAATAAATAGTTATATGTTATATCCTTACCCTAATCCTACGGCTCACGGGGCGGGGTCACTATTCACTCTCCCCATTCTCACGCACGCGCTTTCGTTCTCCTTCCCGTGCCTCTAACCGAGCCTCTCCGTTCTCCTCTCCGGCGACGACCGATTTCGAGAGGCTTCCTAGCCGGTTTCCCGGTCACCTCTTCCCCTCCGACCTCAACCGACATTCTTGCCGGTGATAACCGCCGGTCAAGTTCTTGTAACTGTTTTTCCCGCTCAAACGAGTCGGGTGACCTTCCTTCTTGCTGATTTTGGCCGATGTCCTTGCTTGTGGTGGGGTTCTCCTCACCATTTTGTTTCTCACCGCTGGTGAGTCTCTCCCCTGTTCGGCTATAAATACCTCTTCGCTGGAAAGGTTAGAGGTTGGTGTTTTTTTTCTCTCGTGTGCAACTCTGAGGAATACTTGTTTGCTCGCTCTCGAATTTTCTTTTAGGCTTTTTCACAAGTAAGCCTTCTTCTTCTTCTTTCTTCTTCATCTTCGTCTCTTCTCTTCAATCAGCTTAGTAACATATTTCAGTATGTTTTATGATAAGCAATTAAGGGTTAAAGGGGCAATCGTCAGTCATGAATTGATAAAGCTTATAGTTGCTTCATAATGCTTTCTTATACTTCTAGCGGATAAGATTGAATGACCAATTGCAAGGATTTATAGGTGATAGACCTCATCCTTTCACTAATTTAATTACACAGATTTGCTTTCTTCCTTTGGCTGCAAGAAAGTAATCAGAATTCTCTATATTTCTCTGTTATCACGATGGGTTATTGATGAACTAATGTTGTTCTCATTCTTTAAAACTCAGTTACATAAAGTCTTGGAATCAAAAGGGGGATAAGGATAAAAAAAAAATATTTATATGGTAGCAGAGTTTTGATCTGCTTATGGTTTCAAGCTAATACAATTGCTGACGTTTTTTTTTTTTTTTTTTTTTGTTTCCCAGTTATGAAATTCATATGGCTACATTTTTTTTTTAATCTGAGAAGATAATGAGATAAGAAATAGGAGCCTGTTTTAGGTTAAACTTGCTGTAATAGCTTGAAGTTTAGTTTAACTATTGAGCAAGTATAAGATGCTGAAAATAAAATTTGAGGTAAGGCTAGCCTCTCTTGCTAATATATGGAAGGATCAGGTTTAAATGCTTTAAACTTCATTCTAAAAAAAAAAAAAAAAAAAAGAGGCATATTATAGTCCTATGTGAAGCTCTTATTTGAAACACGTGCACGTCTTCTATTCTTTTGTTGGATATGTTGAGAGCATGAATTGGAGATAAAAGTTTATCTCATTTACAAGCATGTTAACATAGGCATTGAAATTTTCTTTAATTTAGCTTGATATGAAGCATGAGAGGATTTATTTAGTCTTATATGCATATGGAGCTCATTCCCCGTTCCTCTTATTTCTTCTTGATCAAAGAACATACCAGGGAGGATTTTATTTTGATATTGAAAAGGTTCTATATTTTTCGAGAAAGCTTTGTGAAAAATTCCTGTGCCCACTTTATGTTCATTAAATGCTCATTCTTGCTTGTAAGCACATGGCAGTTAAGTTTATATATATATATATATATATATATATATACATATATATATATATATATATATATATATATATATATATATATGTGCCTCATCTTTATTGAGTTCTTGAGAAAGACTTGCTTCAGCTTTATGTTGGATTTAGATTTAACTGCGGCTGGAATTGATTTTAGCCTTATGTGGCTAGGCTT
Source organism: Papilionanthe hookeriana x Papilionanthe teres (assembly GCA_022702705.1). Taxonomy (NCBI): domain Eukaryota; kingdom Viridiplantae; phylum Streptophyta; class Magnoliopsida; order Asparagales; family Orchidaceae; genus Papilionanthe; species Papilionanthe hookeriana x Papilionanthe teres. Next base: position 64,193,864 of record CM040425.1, on the reverse strand, counting down.
TCTGTTAATCTTGTTGTTATTCCCTGTTTTAATTTAAAGCTGGATTTGCTCTCAGCTTAGCTATGGTTTGGATTGGCTTCTTTGGCTCTCTCGTGCTTTAGCCTCATGTTATGGCTGTTGTGATTTGGAGCTGAGTTTGTCTTCAACCTTGCTCGTAGTTGGGTTTTGGTTCTTTTGATACTCCTGCTTTTAGCCTTATGTGAGGATTGTTTTAATTCAAATCTGGGTTCATTTTCAACCTTGATGTGGCTCGGTTTTGACTCTTTTGACGCTTTTGGTTTTAGCTTTATGCTGGGGCTGCTCCAATTTAGTGTTGGGCTCATATCTTGATTATGTTTTAGTTTAGGTTGGATCTTGGGGGGTCGTTTTTTTTTGGAGCTGGATTGATTTCCAGCCATATGGTGGTTTGGGTTTGAGCTGTGTTTGGCTCGATTTTCAGTCTTGTGAGGGTTCAATTCTTAGTCCTGTGCTTGTTTTGGTTTCAGCTTTTATGAAGGTTTAATTATGGTCTTGTGTTGGCCATTTTGTCTGCTCGAATTTGAACTCTGTTCTGGTTCGGTTCCACTCCTGTAATAGTTTCCTGTTGTGACTTTGTGTTGGGCTGGCCTGTTGAAACCCGGTTCTCTGGATTTTGATATTTGAAATTAAGGCATTACAGGAAGTTAATTTAATTTTATTTTTCTGTGTTCTTGGTCTGCTAAAACAGAAATTTTTGGAGATTTATGGGCTTCTTTTGCTCAGTTTATGGGGGCTGAATCATGGTAGCTTCGTTTTTTTATTAAAACGGATTTCTTTGATTTGAACACATGAGCAAGTTTTTAACTTACTTGAATTGGCTTTATACATTAGAAATTGGAAATGTGAATGCATAAGAATTAAGTGGTATGCGTGTAAATTTTTGTTATTTAATAATTACCTATAAAAAAACTGGTTTTCAATGGGGATTCAAATTTAATTACTAAGTTTATTTATCATTATTAAAATTAAAGTTCATGATCAAACTCATTATTTTAATTGCTGGATTCACTTGTATATACTTATATGTTTTGGAACTATATAAGTATGGTTTGTGTTAAAAGAAAGAATGATTTACTATATTCGTTCTTGTTTAAAGATCTTTTATTGGAACTTTCTTTATTGAGGCCTTAAACTTAGCTCAATCTAAAGCTTGAATATATCTCCTTTTGGGCTTTCTTTGCTGAAACCGAAATAGTCAAAAAAATTGAAAATTGATATAAGCATGGTTGGTATGAAGAAGTCTTGAAAAATTCAATGACTATCTTTATTTAGCTGAAAGGACATATTGGAAACATGTTGATTGCAGTTTTTTGTAAAACTTCATTATTGATAAGCATATAAAATGTCAAAGTGGGAGCATAAGTCGGACATGCGGGGTACAGGCGATGATGCACACTCGAATAATCGTGCTTTTATAGCCGAGACAAATAAAAAATCAATACTCGGAAATAGATGCCCATTTTACCTTGAGTTAGATAGTTCTAATCTCTACCTTTAAGGAATTTGTGAACCGATAACAGATACTACAATATCAGACATTATACTGATACGATGAATGCATACTTCAACAACAGATACTACACCGCACTTGCACGACAATAAACACTGCACCTGCACGACAACAGATACTACGTCAACACATATTACCTCACACATATATCACAACAAACACATAACACATTGCACATTGCACACTATACACTATAGATTACACATACACATCACATATTAAATATCACACACAAATACCACACATAGCACATCATACACAACACATTCAGTATATCAAACCAAACACGACATATCAAATACATCGCATCAGACACAACACATATAATTATCAAACTTATCATGCACACCCTACACATTAAATATCACACACTGCATACTATACACTAGTTATTACACATACACATCACATATTAAGTATCACACACACTACACATTACACCTTATGCACTACACATTACCCTACTACACACTATACACTATACACCAGTTAACACACCTTGCACATCACAGAACAGATACTACAACGCATCAGATACTTCACTCTCAAGGAATTCAGATACTACAAAACTGGTTCATTCACTAATTAAGTGGTAGGGATTAGGCTAACCTACTCTAGGGTGATTTGCCGGTGACTTGATTTGAGATTGATACAGACTTCAGTCTCGGGTTGCTGTCGGGATCGAGATAAAAAGGAAGTCTATAGACTGAGCCTATCCTCAAATAGAATTCTTACTCCCCCACTTTGATATTTTATATGTTTATGGCTAAACTTGATTGTATAGTTGCTTGTAGCTATTAGCCCGCTTCCGAGGCATCGACGGAGTTGGCCAGGTACACATTTATTTATTGTACAGTTCATTTACTTTCTTGCATGCGTTCCTTTACTCTTTGTATATACCTTTACCTGCATTTATACTTTTTCTTTCATGCTTGCCCCTAGGATAGGCCATCTAGGGCATGGTTAGTTTACTTTCACTACACATGTTTGTTTTTAATTACTGTTTCTCTTGCATACCTGTACTTGCCCCTAGGATAGGCCCTTTAGGGCATGTTTGTTTTTTCCTTTTCTTTACACACATTTTCTCTTATATATGCCCTTAGGATAGGCCGTTCGAGGCATGATTTTCTCTTTTCTCCTATCTTTACTCTTTCTCGAGACGAGACGACAGAAGACGAATGAAGGACCTTCGATCGGACTTTCGTAGATTTAAATAACATCTATAGGGCGTCGAGGTTGTCATTTGATACGACATAAACCCTCACACTATCTTTTAGGACTGAGTACGATCGCATATCGTACGATATAAGTCATAAACTGTTTAGGATTCCGAGGTTGTCGTTTGGCACGACATAAACCCTCTCATATCTTTGGGTCATTTACATGTGACATGTAGATATAAATCCCAACACTTCTAAATAACTCGCAAGATCAAAATATAAACATAACTTCACTTTCAAAGATGTCAAGCCCAATCATAGGTTAGTTTGAGATGTCATCGAAGTTCTTTCGATATCTTCGACGTCTCCTACTCTTTACTTTTCGGATTCCGAAAATAACTGTTCCACATTGAACCATTCCCTTTGATTTTCCTACAACCAATCGTGAAAACCTAAACGTTGAAATTCTTGAAGACGAAGCCTATGATCCTTATCGAGAGTTTTCTTAGGTGACTTCGGTTGCTTAAGATGTAATTAACTATAGGGGCTTGCTCTATAGGAATTAGGAACCCGGATTAATCTAAACCCCGCCTAATATGTGCATTAGACAGGGAATTTATCAGCTATGAAATACGCGGACCAAAATAGAGTCATAAACTTTTAAGTTTGGATAGTTAAGCTCTACTAACAAGTGAGTACGCTCATCTTTTAGGATGATGTGTCACTTGTAGTATCGTGCTTCAACTATTTAAACTATTTGATATGAGATCTATCCTGTGCTCGTTATTTTCAAAATAAAATAATATATCACCATTTTCAAAATCGAAATAAAATACTTTACATATTACATTAAATCTAAATTTTCAAATTTTATTTTCAAAATAAATAAGGAAAAATTAGCCGACATACACAAATAATTTTTCTCTTCGTAAGATTCCTGAAGGGACCATACTAAACTCACATAACTAGACAAAACACTCAAAATATAAATTACATATATTGTTATTTTGGATGTCTAAAGTCTTTTTTTCTTTATATATAGCTCATTTATTCATGCGAATGATTAAAATTTTAAAATTTTAAATTATTTAAATCTGACAATGAAAAAATTAATAAATTTGTTTAGTAAGTTAGCTAAAAACAAATTAAGTTTTAACTTTTGTTGCATATTGGAAAAGTTTCAACAACAAAGAAATCTTATTTATTGATTCGTTGTAATTTCTATCACCCACACATGTATAAATGTAATTGTTAATCAAGTTTTTACGTGGAAAATTTCATAGAATTTGACCTAATTACAACAATCAATTTGGAAATTGTAAGTATAAAGTTTACTCTTTTTCAGAATTAGAAAATATAAGATTATAAAAATTGACAATCAAACAATATAATTGTACTTTAGCTACAACAATCATAATTGAGCTTCCATAATGATAGCTGGTGAGGCTACAAAAGCAGTATTTGGTAGTTATAATGCGGGTAGTTAGCTGCATAAGCTAAAGTTAGTGTTATAATGATTTAAGCCGGCTATAAAAGTTGTAGTTGGTGGCAACACTGATCGTAATTGACTAGAATATTTGTTTGTGGCGATTGACAATAACTAAGGGTTGACGGTGATCTTTCGTGGTTCTCAACAACTTCTAATGGTCGATGGCGACCCTAGTGATTGATGACGATCTTTGGTGGTAGGCGAAAAACTGCAGTAACCGACCAAAATCTTAGGTGATTAGACAATTATTTCGATTTGAAGAGTTAAATTGTAGTAGTTAGCTCTCTCTTCTCATCTCTCATTTCAAAATAAAGAATGTGAGCTTATTTATAACTTTTGAAGGAGACATTTTGGTAAAAGTAGCTAGAATTTGAAAACACTCCATAAGACGGTCAATGTTGATTCTATTCATCATATGTATTTTTTTAATATTTAAGTTTCTCAACGAACTTAGAATTAAATTAAATTTGGCTCTGGATTCCACTAGTCTAGATGCTCGATTTGGTCATAAGTATGCCAAATTTATTATGCGCTTGGTTCTTCAATTAATTCTCTAGTATTTCCAAGTGTGCTTCAAATGCTTGATATGGACTTCATTGAATTCATATTGAATCACTTTCAGTGTCATTGAACTTATAATATCTCGATATGCTCGATTTAATTTTACTTTGTTGAACTATAACTTATATCATTTTGAATTTGAATTTGAAAACTTCTTAATCAAAATGTATTGAGATTCATGCTTGGTCATATGAATTTCTTATTGATTTATCAATTTTTAAATATGTTTTGTTGGAATAATTCATATTAAACTTACTATCAAAAAAAGATTTATTATTTTTTAGATTTTTTTTTCTTTTTACAAGTGTAGTAATTATTATTCCTATACTTTTGTGGAATTTATTTCTTTTTTAAGGTCTCATATGGGATTGATTTTGTTCTATTTTTATTTTATTATTGCTTTATTTTTAAAGCATGTTTGTTAAGTAAACTTCTTATTTTTTTTTTTTCATTAAAAAAAATAAATCAACTTATTTTTAAACATACTCAAAGCGATACTTTGATGTTTTGATATTTATAAAAAAAATCATCACTAATAAATATATTTTAATTTGGACAAAACACAATATCAATTAAAAATAAATAATTAAAATGATCTTAAATGGCTCCTTAATTATCATTAACAGCAAAACTTCTAAAAACTACAATGTTATATAAAAAAAATGCGTATCATTTCTTTCATGGAAAAATACATGCTACTATTCTATTTATAAAGTTCAGATTATTTCTATAGCACGTAAATTGTCCACTCAACTGGTGGGCCTGTTTATTACTTGATTGGGCTTGAAACTTGAAGAGCTGCCTGGTCCATGTCACTCGGCTGGGCTTGAAACATGAGAAGCCTATACAACCCATTTATTTTGCCACTGGTAAGCAGAGGATAATTACATACTTGATAAATGATCGTGAAAAACTAAATGATCAATTTCATGCCATCAAATAAGAGAGAGAGAGAGAGAGAGAGAGAGAGAGAGAGAGAGAGATTGTTCCGCATCATGATGATGTGTTTCATAATAGAAATTTATTATAATAATAATGATTATTATTGTACTATATTTCCTTTTGACAGTATTTTATTTATTGTGCTTTCTTCTTTAACTGTTAGAAATTATACTAAGGAAATAATTTCTTAGATTAAGAAGATATTTGATTTTATTTTTTTGGATTAGGAATTACTTATTTTCCTATTTTATGTTATTTGCTATATCCCCTAATAATTAATATGAGGATTATTGGAGATATTGAAAGATATTTTCCTTTCATATCATTTTTTTTATTATTTTTCTTATTATGAGACTCTTGTAAGGGTTACTTAAACTCCTATTCATATCATTAGAAATCAAGTATTCCGCATTATTCTGAATTTCAACATGGTATCAGAGCCAAGCCTCGTATCAAAGTCACCGGTCGTTCATCGAGAGGCCTCAGACTCCCTTCCTACCATTGTCCTTGCGGGAAGGGAGGGACTCCTCGCCGCTCGCCGACGACATCTTCCACGCCAATACCCCATCTATCCTCGAGGCCGAGACACATGGCAGACAAAACTTAAAATTTAGTCAAGCCTGAATCTAAGAAACTTAAAATTCAGCCAAACCTGAATCTAACAAAACTCAAAATTCTGCCAAACCTGAATCTAACCTTAATTATGTTGGCAGTACATCAATCATGAGTGATATCTCAGGTAAAACTCTTTGTGCCTATATTTTGACAAAGAAATATGTTGGATCCTTGACACAGGAGCCACGAATCACATGGTATATTCAGCCAACCTACTTACTACAAATCCAGTGTCACCAATCGAAAAGTCCACTTGCCCAACGGGACTACTGCAATTGTCACACATATAGGCAACATTCATTTTGCTGACCTTGTTCTGCAAAATGGTCAATGTCTCCCTTCTTTCAAATTAAATTTAATTTATATTTGCAAGTTTGTGCATGATTCATAATATCTTGCCATTTTTAATAACCACACTTGTGTGTTACAGGACCAACAATCGGGGAAAATGATTGGAACATGAACTAAAAGAGGACTCTACTATCTTCATACTCTACAAAAGAGCAAGTTCAATGTTACTACTTCATCATCCCCAAATCTCTGGCATAAACGTCTAGGCCACCCATCGAATAAAGTTTCCAGCTTGTTTCCTTTCCCAATTATAGACAAGAAAATTTTTGATTGTTCAATTTGCCCATTGGCTAAGCAAACTCGTTTATTCTTTCAAACAAGTTCTATTCACTCATAAACACCTTTTGAATTAATTCACATTGACATTTGGGGAGGATACCAAGCTCCTTCAATCACAGGAGCACGGTATTTCTCACAATTGTTGATGATTATACTCGATGCACATGGACTTATTTGATGAACCATAAATTAAATACACATTCATACATCATCAAGTTCATACACCTCGTTGAAACACAATTCAATTTAAAGGTCAAAATCATTCGAATTGATAATAGTCCTGAATTCATATTGAGGAATATTTATCTCGACAAAGGCATCATTCGCCGATCGAGTTGTATCTCAACTCCACAACAAAATGGTGTAACCGAAAGAAAACATCGCCGCCTACTCAACATAGCCTGAGCCTTATTGTTTCAAACCAATTTACCCAAAATTTTTTGGGGAGATGCAATCCTAACTGCCACCTACCTAATTAACCGAACACCAACACCCCTTCTCCAAGGAAAGACTCCTTTCGAAATGCTCTTCCAAAAATAACCCAAATATGATCATTTGCGCGTGTTTGGGTGTCTTTATTTTGCTTCAACACACCATCAACGACCAACCAAGTTTGATCCCTGAGCCAATCGATTTATTTTCTTAGGGTATCCATAAGCTTAAAAGGGCTATAGAGTCTATGACTTTTCAACTGGGAAAGTCTTTGTATCACGCGATGTTCTTTTCCACGAAAACACTTTTCCTTCCCCCTCTTTCGCTACAGATAATGGTTCAATTCCACACTTCACCACCTACACCTACATGCCTTCATTCGATGAATTACCTCAAGAAGATATTCCATCTTCTCAAAATAATGAAATTCCCTCTCAAGAGACTCCTTCGCCTTCGCTCACTCCAAATTCATTCTCAGAACAACCCGCAACTCCAGACCAACAAATATCATCACCCCGACCAATGAGAATAACAAAAACACCTAGCTATTTGCGTGAGTATCATGTTGGTATTTCTCTTCCCTCACGGGACCCCCAACATCGAACTCTGTGTTGGCCAAAGCTACAGGTACCTTCCATCCATTAACCAACATCTTATCATATGATAGATTGTCACCTAAACATCATGCCATTACTACCGCTCTTTCAATTGAAAAGGAGCCAAGTGCTTTTGCAGAAGCTGCTTGTGATCCAAAGTGGCAGTTTTGCCATGCGAAAAGAACTTGATGCACTCAATGCCAATGGCACATGGTCCCTTGTACTATCACCGCATGGAAAAAGACCAATTGGATGCAGATGGGTATACAAAATCAAACATCGCGTAGATGGGACAGTTGAACGCTACAAGGCCAGATTAGTGGCAAAGGGGTATAATCAAATTGAAGGGCTAGATTACCAGGAAACCTTTGCCCCTGTAGCAAAGCTTATAATTGTTCGCCTACTTCTTGCACTAACTTCGACCAAGCAATGTCGTCTCCACCAACTAGATGTCAATAATTCTTTCTTGCATAGGGACCTCGACGAAGACGTATATATGTCGCTACCTCCTGGCCTCGGACGAAAGGGGGAGACTTGAGTTTATAAACTCCACAAGTCATTATATGGTCTCAAACAAGCTTCACGGCAATGGTTCATTAAACTTTCAACGGCTCTAAAGCGAGCCAATTTTATACAATCAAAGGCAGATTATTCTTTGTTCGTCATATCCCAGAATGGTAAAATCATCGTCCTTCTTATATATGTAGATGATGTCATCATTGCAGGGAATGATCTGCAAGAAATCGAAGATGTCAAAATATCCTTGAAGAAACAATTCAAATTAAAGGATCTTGAACAATTGAAATATTTCATTGGTATTGAGGTTGCACGATCCCAGAAGGGTATTGTGCTTTCACAGCGAAAGCATGCTCTTGAAATACTCGAGGATGTTGGGTACCTCGGTGCAATACCAACCACTCTATCTATAGAATAAAACCTATCTCTTAGCAAATCAGAAGGAGAATGTGTCAGTGATCCATCATCATACTGAAGATTAGTTGGGAGATTAATCTAATTGACTATAAAACGCCCCGACTTAGCATATTCAGTTCATATTCTGAGTCAATTTATGGACAAGCCACGAGTGCCACACTTAGAAGCAGCCCATCGTGTCATACGTTATATAAAGCAGACTGTGGGACAATGAATTTTCCTCTTAGCAGAAAGCTCAATCCAACTAAATGCCTTTTGTGATGCAGATTGGGCCAGGTGTCGCGACACTCAGAGATCAGTTACTGGGTATTGTATCTTCCTTTAGAATTCATTGATTTCTTGAAAAACCAAGAAACGGACCATAATATCACCTTCCAGTACAGAAGCTGAATATCGGTTTATGGCCACTACCTGCTGCGAGATTATTTGGTTAAGAGCAATTATAAAAGATTTGGGGATCATGCCTGCACATCCCGTCAATTTATTTTGTGATAACCAAGCAGTACTTCACATCGCCTCAAACCCGGTATACCATGAGCGAACAAAACACATAGAGATTGATTGTCATCTCATACGGGAGAAAGTTCAAGAAGGAATGATAAAGTTGACTTACGTATCCACTTCAGAGCAGCCAACAGACATTTTCACAAAACCACTAAATTTTTCTCAACTCTCGATACTACTCAGCAAGTTAGGAATTATTAACATACATTTCAAACTTGAGGGGGAGTGTTAGGAATTATATAAGGAAATAATTTATTCCTTGGATTAAAAAGATATTTTATTTTATTTTCTTGAATTAGGAATTACTTATTTTCCTATTTTATGTTATTTGCTATATCTCCTGATAATTAATATGATTTGATTATTGGAGATATTCGGAGATATTTTCCTTTCATATCATTTTCTTTTTTTTTTTTTATTATTTTCCTTATTATGAGACTCTTGTAAGGGTTATTTAAACCCCTATTCATATCAATAGAAATAAAGTATTCCGCGTTATTCTAAATTTCAACATTAACGATATAATATTCAATTTAATAGAATTATCACAATTCTAGTTTTATTATTTTTATTATTAAAAGCATTTTTAAATAAACCAAACATAAGGGCCAAAGACTACATCTAAGTTGTCATTTTATAAATATATAATTACAATAATGCACATCCATCTACAACTTAATAAATAAAAAAGGACTATCATAAATTGCCTATGAGAAGGTTTTCCAGTACAAACTAATTAGATCTGTTAACAAAACCAATTGTTTAAATTTATTTGAAAAATACAATAACCAAAACTAAAGAAGACACAATACATCAAATATGTTTTATATTTTATGCAATGCAATGAATTTGATATTGATTACGTTGTATTCGGATAAACAATGCATTCCCCAATTTGATAACATTAAAATCAAATGTTAATATAATAGCAAATATTTTCTTGTAGGTAAACAAATGTTTTGGGATAACAACCAACATTATATAATTAGTAGGAAAAATTACATAATTCTATACAAACTCAAATTACACTATTTTGGTTGAATATAATCTGCTCTTAGTGTACTCTACACACACCTCCTTTTAGAATCTTCAATGGTGTATGTATGTCATTATTATCTTATTATACACGAGACAAACTCAATTATGTGTCCCAATGAATTGTGATCATTCATTCTCTTTCTAAAATAGAACTATCCCAAAAACTCGTGACTAAAATTCAATCACCAGGTTTCTCCAAACACTCAAAAATATTTTTTATTCATCATGTAACTCATCCTAGGTGGCGTCTTATTGCAAGAGAATGGTCTCATTCTTATCTAAATAGATGATTCAAGATCAAAACTCATGAAATTTATTAAAGAAATGCATGCAAAAGAACAACCCATCTCTTTTGATGGTCTTCATGATAAATTAGTGAAATATGAAGTGTTACTTAAATAGAACACATGAGATAATGATCTTTCTTCAATAACTACTAGAAGTCCCAAAAAAGAAAATGAAATGCTTTTGAAAGCTTCAAATTAGAACTTTGGGCCACATCAAGCACCCTCCTCTGATTCTCCTTAATATAAAATCTTTAATTGAGTGTGTCGATCATATGATAAACATATTCATCATCCAAGTTCAATCAAGCCAACACTAAAATCGAGGCCCACTATCAATATAACTCCTTGACAATAACATCTGACATCACATTAAGTTGTACACAAATAATTTCTCTCTTCGTAAGATTCCTGAAGGGACCTTACCAAACTCACATAACTAGACAAATCACTCAAAACTCATAAATATCAGTGAACATATTGTTCAGAAAATAAATCCATCTCTTTGATGATTATTCCATATTTAGTGATAGTATGGTTTTATCTCTGAGATACTTTAAAGCATGACGTACAAAACATATTTAATGAAAGCATAGTTCAACGACTGTATGAAGCTTTAACTTGAAAACTTACCATAGTTCCAAAATATTTTCATAAAAACTTTTAACCACAAATTTTAAATATGAGAATGATTCACATACACAGCTTTTAAAAGTAATCTATTTACATATATCAATCACCGAAACCTCCATATTTATGTCTGCACAAATTTATGATCACTTGATACGCTTACAACAATCAAAATTTACCTTCTATAGCAACTTTCATTAAGTTACAGTAATAAAATTTAAACAGCTAGAAACGATTATGCAGAGCAGAATTGTTGAGGAAAATACAAAGCTCTCTTCCTCTTTTATGCATGGTGATGAAATTAACAATTCAGCAAGCCTTTCAAACCAAGTGCATATTCCACAAAGGAAGGGCTGATTTTGAGATGTCCAGACGCACGCTTAATGGTTAACAGAGTGCTATTTCTGGGTATTTGATAAGTAAATAAGAAACTCTTGAGCTCTATATTTGTAAATCCCCTTAAATATTACTACAATATGGCAAATAACTAATACAGGTAAAGTTTCCAAGTCCATACAAATAAGGCGTCGACACTCAGAGGTATAGAATAAGAAATCAAATTGATTTGATATAGTGAGATAGAGAAAGATAGAGAATTGAGAAGAGGACAGCTAGATCTGACGAAGCGGTGTTTGTATGAGAGCTGACTAAGGCAAATGGGCGGAAAGCTCAGTCTGAGATCTGTTCTTAGTTGAACACAAATTCGACTCCTCTGCTGTCGCAATCTCTCCATAGGAAAATTTTTTTTTTTTCTCAACTTTTAATGGCTTTTGCAACCGACACGCCGTGGTCCATTGGGGTAACAGCGATTCATTATTCATTTTTCTTTCATGTTGATTAAGGCTCCGCTTAATTTCGTGGGGAATAAGGGCTCGTTTGACGGTACTTCAAGGGTGGCAAGGAAATGAGGGGCAATTGCATAGCATTGTATAAATTGAATTGTTCTTCTTTCATGTCTTTGATTGCGTATTTTTATTAGAATTGAATAAAGAATTCTAAATAATATATATATAAATTCTATAACTCTTAGCAGTTGATTAGGCAAAAGTAATTTTTTTCTTCTTAATTAATGCCCTAATAAAGGATAAATCGCCCCTATTAATCTCATCCGTTACACGTCCAAATTAAAATATCTCACAAACAGACAAAATGGAAAGGGAAGCTCAGTTAAGCTTTTGAACTGTAGCTGACTTTAGATATATAGTACACTTATTTATGCTTTAATGACTCAGTATTCTTAATTTCGTAACCATAAGCATAAAATCTTTGCTTCCGTCTAACTTTAAATAACATTACACCAAATGTTGATTTTTTTGAATCATTTAAAGTAATAAATTATCAAATTTAAAAGGTTCAAGGAAAAGTTAAATAAAATTCTTCTATAATGTTAAAAATGTATGTAAACACTTTTTTTTTTTAAATGTTTCGATAACTTAAAATTGTAATAGCACCCGTGATCACTTGAAGTTATATTTATATATTTCATGACTTGGATATATAAGTTTTAAAAATAATGCTACATAAATATTACTTCTCTGAAAATTTAGTCATATTTTGGTGCTTACATGGCAAAAATTCAAGACAATTTATAAGCAATGTTTTCTTCTAATATGAATGATAGTGGCATTTACATACATACCACACAATTCTAATGCATTTACATACTGAGCAGCTAAAGATTCATGTTTAGGTGCATACCACTCAAATCTTTAACATCAATATCCTCTTAAAATTGAAATTCATCTTTTTCATGTATAAGTTTTTGACGCCAAGATACTGCAAGTGCGAATATCGAACGTTTGGTGTTAGATACATATAAACATAAGAATTGTGTGGTGCGTATGTAGATTTCCCTAAATGACATCTCAAGGAGGTGTTAGTTTCATATAGAAACCTAAAATAATAGATTCTTACCCACCCCTCCCTAATAAAAACAAAGATTTTCACCAACTAGATGATTTAAAAACAAGCCTAGATTAAAAAAATACATAAACAATTAAACTATAACTAACAAGCCTACATGAAAATAAGATGGTCCGAACATCATTTGCGATCTACTAATAAGCATTTACCTATTAATTTTAATCTCTTTTTATTTTTGCAATGTTGAAATTTAGTGGCAGCAACTATATTAAAAATTAGTAAATAATGCATACTTTAAATCTAATTTTCTTTAGCACATTTATTCTCGACATTATAGTTGAGAGTGTAGTTTTCTATTACGAAATCAATAATTTAAATCGTGCATGTTTCTCATTGGCTCCATCTTTTCTGAAAAAATAAAAAAAATCTGAATTTTTTAATTCAACAAAAAAATTCCCTATCAATTTCTTCAGAGGACTTGCACGGCTTAATCTCTATTGCTTGGTATTCCAAATTCTCAAGCAAAGGTAAGGAAACAAGGTCAACATTTATATCTTTATTCCTTCATCAAGGCTCATAATAGAGGCTATCAATATCACGCCCTGTCATTTGATTTGATCGTTAAAGAATAACGTTTTACATCTCAACTTAAAAAAAAAAAAATGAGGCCTTAACGAATATTTGTTATTTGGATTAAATAAATAAACAAAAATGTAGTACTCAAGGGTACGTTTGGGGCAGCTTGTGCTTATGTAGATAAGACGTTTAACCGAAAATGTGGACTGCAGGGTTCAATCCGTGTTCCATATTTAGTGTAAAAAATCAACTGTGTTTTCTGATAACATGCTCAAAAAACAGTTTTTAAATGGTGAGGTGACATTTTCAAACGCAGCCGTAACGGATAAGCTACCCCAAACAGAGTCTAAATTTACTCAACTCACTTATAAAATAAAACTTCCAATAAATTCAACAGTCTTTTTTTTTTAATATGTAGTATTACACGTCACTAGAAAAAAAAAGGGGGGAAAAATACTAAAATAATCAATTATTATATTAAATTTTTAACATTTCTACAAACTCCGAGATTAAAATATTCTCATATAAATAATATGCATATAATGGAGACTTTTTTGACATATCATTAATATACAATAATAATACTATTAATAATAATAATAATAAAAGAAGTTTAGTTGGTTGTTAAAGTCTATTAGCTGAAGTATTCACTCCACTTTATTACGGTCGCTGTCACTGAATGTGGAGCATCTTTTCCACTTTTGACGCCTAGGCCGAAAATATTGAATATTTTGGGCGACAAATTGCTTTTCATTTACATATAAAGCCCTAAATTCGGCAACAATGGCAAGTCTGATAATTGCCTATAATTTATTTTAGGGGTTTTCACATACATAGCACCCAATTCTTTAGCAGTTACTTAACTCAAACCTAAGCTTTAACTTTTACAATTTAAGCACCCTATCTATAGGAAAAAGGGTAACCTACCTTTTCATAAAATTTTTTAAACATAGAAAAATATGCTTAATTTGTAAAATTTAAAGTTTGGGTGTGGCATAAGTATATGTATTTCAATTACCCTTTTTTTATTATCATTGAATTAGTTGAAGTTTACATGAATTCATAAAATAATGGATTTATGGGCCACATTAGAGATTTGCATTAATTTGTTTACATAAAAAAATCAAATTAATAATATTTGATTGATTTGATCTAGTATGATATCACAGTTCAATCTTTCGTTGTAGAGCAGACATTTACATTTCTTGTCCATTTGGTGGCGGGATCACTGTAAGTCCCTTCTGGCAAGGGTTTGATCCACGCCGTGGTGCGTGGGAGGTTGAATTACAGATACATAGCGCAGAGTTTTCATCATAGGCCCTGAGCGCATGGGAAACCGATACTTGAGCCTCTGCCAAATATCAATTTCCTCACACACACACACACACACATCATACATACATATAAACGTTATAAATTGATAGCCAACATGAAGAGAGCCCAATCTCTCAATCATGGAGCTAGATAGGCTATGTCATTTAATATTATTCAAAAGTTATTTCAATTTATTAATTCCTTCAAAAGTTTTAACTCTATTGGCTAAATTGATATGACATTTGATATAATTAATTAGACGTCCATTGGCACTGTATTAAACTCTGATTAAACTTGTGAGATTTAAATTCTACATCATAATGAGGTGTTGTTATCTAACCCCATCACCATTATGTGCCTATGGGCCCATCAGATTTCTTGATAGTGTCACTTGTCTTATTATGCTATTTTCATATCAATTATATGTATAATAGACAGTGTATTGATTCATTGTTATCTTACTTGAAAAGAAAGATAGTATTTTTTACAAGTCTTATTCTTATAATATTGTTTCTGGTAAATTTTTTTTCCATCAAATTTTAGTTAATTTATATAGCATTCAATTTATATACTTTTTGTATTAATTAAGATTAACTCAATTTTGGCCTAACAATCAAATTCAAATTAACTCCACATTCGATTTTGAATCAAATTAAACATTAATTTGATTTCACCAAAAAAAATATCGTACAATATTACTCTAAACAAAAACATGAATCAAACCGTCATCATGGACGTATAATATTTGCTATTATCTATTTAACATAGATATTTGACATAATACCTTCTAATATCTTAAAAAAAAAAGCTCATTTTTTTAAAGAATTTAAATAATAGATAAAATTTTTATATAGCCCAATTAAGTAACATAAAAAAGTTACCATTAATAATAGCCTAAAATAAATATTAATTTGATTTTTAACCAACACAATTGGGACTAATTAAAGTGATGGTGACATAGATTTAGATGTTATCAGTGGAATTCAAGTTGGATATTGAGGTGGAGGAATGCATTAGACCTATTGTGTGATAGAAAAGTACTACTTAGGATTAAAGAAAAAATTTAAAAATTAGTGGAGAGACCTGCAATGCTTATGACACAGATTGTTGGCTTGTAAAAGAGAAGAATAAAATTAAGTCACATTGAAATCAGAGTGCTTAGGTGAATGAGTGGCTTTACACTTTCATTCAAAATGTGGAACAAATATATCTGTGAAAGGGTTAGAGTAGCTCTAGGGACATACAAGATTAAAAAGAGTCGCCTCAAATTGTTTGGTATTGTTAAATGTCGACCCTTAGAATACCTTGTTAGAAGAGTAGCTATTTTAATTTAACTTATGTTAAGAGAGGTAGAGGAATACCTAAAAGACTTAGGCATGATGTATACAAAAATGATCTTCATTTATTAGAATTAATGTAAAATATGACACTCAATAGGACACAATAGAGAAAAAAGTATCATGTGATCAAACCCACTTAGTAAGATAAATGCCTTTTGTTGCTGTGGTTGTATAATTAGGATTAATCAAACATTACTAATAAAGTTGTTAAAAAAGATGTCATTTACGAATAATTTATGTTTGCTCGCTAAAATACTCGAACCCCATTTGTTTCCTAAGAAAACGAGCTTAAAATAAACAATTATTGGAAGATTCAAAATTATAGAGTGATCATTTAACGTCTTATCATTGCACAATGATCAATCAAACACACACACACAGGCACATAATAGAAAAGTAGCTGGAAGAACACAAAAATTTTTATGTGGAAAAACCCTGGAATAGAAACAACCACGGGCCTAGCCTAGACAAAATAACCAACTATGTACTTATAAGTACACAAATCCACTCTTCTCCTATATCAGAGAAGACTCACTTGCAAAACTAATAATTGCAGATATGTAATAGTAGTTCAATTATAATAGCCATAATAGCCGGTGCCGCAAGAGCATAAGCCTCACCATCTATGAGGGACCGCAAGGATTTTTTAGTGTTGCTTTCTGATTTCTGCATTAGGATTTTCGACCATTTACTTTCTATAATTCTAAAACTTCAAATTGGATTTAGTGGTGTAGTAAACTAGAACTTAACATGTTAGAAAAGTTGATAAGTTTTATCGTGATATCGATATGCGAACTTTAATTATGTATATTACTTGATCGGCATGTCTATTTGTGTAGTTTACCGATTGATTTCCAATAATTTCAGGCATCATACCGCCTTGATAACAACCGACTACGACCTTTGACATTGTAATTTTATCTTCTCTAATTCAAAATGAGAGGGGATCAATATACTTACAATCACATAATCGACTATTTCAATTGAGCTAGGACCCATGATTTTTTCCATTTCTGGGGTTTTCTACATAAAAACCGTGGTGTCTCCTCTGCTTATTATTTTATTATCGGTGTGTGTTGGATCTCATAGTATGCTGAGATACTAATTTATTACTTTACCGCCGCAGACTTCCAACACATATGACGTATCCTATATTAATATCAATATCTCATAATCAGCGTAGTGAAAATGAAGGTAAATAATTGGAAAAGTGGCGAAACAATGGTAAATAAGGAAACATTAAATTGCTCACATAATATATTTATAGCGTGATGAAATGATTTTCTCTTCATATGTTCTAAGAAATCCACGTGTGGCTAATTTTCTGATTGCTTGTAACAAATTTTATCAATTGATATGTTGTTATATTCTTGAGAGAATTGAGCAATATAAGGAACTAAAAAATATTCAACCAAAAGTAGTTCATAAACCAAGATCCGATCATATACAGTCAACCCGCTGGTTCGGAATGCAATTTGCCAGTCATTTGTTTTAAAGTGTAAAAGCTTGGTGATTAGGCATTCACATAATAGAAAGCAAAAAATGCTTCCTAAGGCGAGGGGTGTAAAAATACTAAACCAATTAAATAGTAAGATAGTAGCAGAAGTTTCAAGAAAGAAAAAAAAAATCCTAAGGAAAATACTAGTAGTAATTTGGAATATGATGGCATGCACGTTAAATGCTACTATTCAACATGAGAAAATAAATTTTTTTGCTTTCAATGGCGCATTGATTTCCTTACTCTTTTCATTGGGTACCCAATCATTTCCTTCCATTTTGTAATTCATCCACAATCTTAGATTAACGAGATTCGACAAGATAAAAGTTCTAGAAAATTTTATCTGATCAAATTATGAACTAAGATGTAATTAAAATAATATTTATAAATATCGCACCAATTCTTATGTACTTACAAGTGTATGTTAGGTATCTAATCATTTTCATAACAAAATATTAAAGTTTATATATTGGCGATATGTTATCAATAAATTTTTATCATTTAGCATGAATCTCGACGTATGCCACAAATTTCAAGGTTATTATTTTAAGCAATGAACATTCAAACTTCAATAAACTCCAATTTCAATATACTTACAATCAAATGGACCAGTTTGACTAGACAAACTCAATGATACCAGAATTGATCCTATTTACATCAAATCAAACCCATATCGAGCTATTAAATAATTTTTGAAAGTTTATATTGCTCAATTAGAAAGTCAAATAAATTCTAAATATGACAAGCTTATAGTTAAATTGAGAGTCTCGACAAGACAAGACGAGTCCAAGAAACCCAAAAATCACTCAATCCGTTAAGGTATTTTAATGTCCACAGAAAGTCGTTCGATCGTGAGAATCTCTTTAGGTCGTCTGATGGAGTCGTTCAGATTATTTCCTTATTTGCCGAAAGGCCACTTCCAAATATTATAAGTAGAGCCCTACCCTCTTCATGAAAGGGGTGCTAGATCTTGAACTAGTGGAAGTCCAAAACTTGAAGAAGAAGGAGCTACATTCCAATGATCCTAAAATAAGTCCTTACAATCCTCGTACTCATGACACAACAACTCTATCTAGATTCTTTCTCTTCTTATAACCCATAACCACGATACGAGGTCCACAACTCATGCAACTCTCAACTTTGGCCTCTACGACCAACAAACATTATCAAAACTCGTGCAACTCTCGAATCCAATTTCTGTGGCCTATGAATGTTATCACAACTCATGCAACTCTTAAATTTGACTTCTACAACATACAAATGATATTATAGCTCGTACAACTCCCAACTCCATCCTCTATGGCCTATCGACATTATCATAGCTCGTGCAGCTCCAAACTCAAACCTTTACGACCTATAGACATTATCACAACTATGCAGCTTCAAAATGTGGGCTCTATGGCCTACAAATGTTCTCAAAACTCATACAACTCCCTACTATGACATTTGTTGTCTACGGACGTAACCACAACTCATGCAGCTCTGAACTCCAACCTCTGTGGCCTATGATTGTTACCATAAATTTTGTAGCTCACAACTCCGACCATTATGGTTACAAACGTTATTACAACTCACTACTACCTATGTGAAAAATTACGATCAACATAGCCCACAGAGTTCCCAACCTCATCATCTACGACATACAAACATTATCACAACTCATATAGCTTCCAACCCAACCTCTACTACCTATAAATATTATCATAACTCATGCAACTTCCTATTACGGCCTTTGTGGCGAACCAACACTCTTGATGCAACCATCTATGACTCACATGACCAACTTCTACAATGACATTTAGCTAAGACCTCTACAACAAGTTAGCTCTACAACCACTGTCTACAATATTCAAGACGAACTACTTGCTTCCCTAACAATCAACTACAACCTTCATAGGATGCCAGACTAAAGTTGTATATTAACTTTATAATTACATGTTCCGTAATTGAAGAGATTTGTGAGTCTGTGTACTCATAATTATATAGTGGATTGCTTTAACTGGTTTAGACCTCATGATTTTTGTTCTCTTAAAGGTTTTTTACGTAAAAACTTCAAGTATTTTCATTTGTCACTTTAATTATCATAGTGTGTGATGGATTTTTGTGCAATGCTAAAACACATAATGATCACTCTACAGTCCCGATTCTTCCGACACACATCAATTAGATATATAAATACATAAAAATGTGGTATCTATATGAATCTTCAAATACATAATATAAGCTTTACTTAAAAACCAACTATAAAATCAAACTAAAAAATATAACTCTAACTTAGCTCTCCTTTTTTTTTTATCGGAACTAAATCCAATCAATAACCTACAAATCTCGAATAATAGGGCTAGACACTAACTTTCCTATTGACTCGAAAACCAAGCAAAGAAACTTTTACTATTCAATGCTTTACATATATCAATATTAAATAAATAAAAAATAAAACTAAGGTGGTCTCCATATAGTCTAGTTAAAAGTATTGATAGACTCATAAAATCAACGCAAATAGCAAACAAATATTATTGCAACACGAGTTCAAGAACAATTATAAATTAGCTGAATGAAGACTAACGGCCATATATGGTGGGTCATCTTCCCAAAGTCCGTTGCTTTTACAGGAGCATCATTAGCCTTTGATCGGTTTAAGATGGTCCACGTCTTTGGATCTAAAAGCAAAAGAAAGAGAGAGACACGGGTCATTTGGGAATAGAATTGTTTCGATTTCAGTTTGAAGTTATCGAGTGGAGTTCAGGAATAAAGGTAATTTAGTCATGATTTCCAGTTGCATCGATTATATTTTCGAATTTTGCGTGAGGTGTACTTCGGAAGGTTAACGCAAAGAGAGAATTTAGCAGATAGCTCAAGCAAAATATTTCACTATAAAAATATAATTACAAAAATACATCCATATCTCACAACTGGGAAGGAAGTGTTCTAATGCTATATCAAGTATAACACTTGTCCGCACACAATGTACAAACCACTTCATGAGTCTGAAAGAAGTCGTCGTATTTTTTGTATGACGGTGTATTCATCATAGAATGCTATCATCAGATCTTCAATGCAATGTTGTCTGCTACTCTGTATGAAAGATAATTTGTAACTTCATATCCAACATAAGCAGGATACATCTTAATTTCAAATTAAGTATATTTTGTTGCACCTTATTTCGGGGTACACTGTTACACAATAGATTTCATTGATGGCGACAAGTAGGGACGGTCGATGGTGGTCATTGGCGGTTAGTGCAAGGTAGTGGTGATGGTCGGTGGGTATGAGGACTACAAGTTATTTCATAACAAGAATTTGATTCCTTCCCCTCCCCACTTATGTTAAGAGAGGGTTTATTTATAAGCTTCAGAGTATGGAAATTTTGGTCATTCGACTAATAACTCCCATAACCACCCAATTGAATGACCTGCATCAATTCTCCTTGGTCACAAGGGTTTTTTTTTATTTTTTATGATTTAAGTATTTTAATGACCTCTGAATCAAGTGACTAAGGGCTCGTTGAGACACTAGATTTGACTATAAGTACGTCAACTTTAAAGTTCATTTGACACCATATAATTAGCCAAGGCATCCAAACGTGATTCAATGGTTTGATACGGGCTCAATTTTACTCAGATTAGACCAATTTTGGCATCATTGCATTCTTCATATCGAGACAGTGACTATAAGTTTGTTGACATCAAAGTTTTAGATAATTTTTAATTTGAATCATTATGTCTTTTACTTAAAAATGTCCTGTGATTCATGCAAAATAATGAAATTTGTTGAAAATACATCCAACCTGTTTTCGTGCAAGTTAGTTCATATCGTCCAAAAATAACCAAAATAAAGAAAAAAAGAATATTAAAAATAAGAAAGAATGGGAAAATTTTGCAGAGCTCGACTGGGAAAATTTTGCAGAGCGACTGGTGGAGGGCTGGTGATGGGCGGTGGTAGCCGGAAATGCGCGATAGAGTCTAGCGGTTGTCGGTGGACTTGGGTTATCAAAGATCGTGGCACGAAGCAGGTTGGCCGTATTGGGTCGGATTGCAGGATGAATGTAGACAGTTGCACTGACTGCAGGGCTATGTTGGGTCGCAGAACTAGAACAATACAGGCAATTTTGCAAGTTGGGTTGGGTCAAATGGTTCATAAATCACTCTAGTGCAGAGCGCGATTTCGCACATGATACCTCACCAGCTTATGTGTTTTTGCAACCATATGCCGGCACGGGCGCACAGATGGGCGCCCAATTTTTAATTTTTTTTTTAATTTTTAATATTTTTTATAATTTTTTATTTTGGCAGCCTTTTACTTAATTTTTGTCTTATAAATAGAATTAAGAGGGAGAGAAGGCACTCTTTCCCATCTCAGACTGAAGTATGACTTGGCTTGCTATTGTGCCTTCTTTTGTGTTGTGGTTGCTCAACACCAAAGTTCCCTCTGTGATTTCATTGTGCAACATTGAAGTTGCTTCTACGCTGCCATTGCACAACATTAAAGTTCTTTCTGCACTGCTATTGTGCAATACCGAAGTTTCTTCTGCATTTTTATTGCACAACCTCAGAGTTCCTTTTGCAGTGCTATTGTGCCTTTCCTGGCCTGACATTCCTAGCCCGTTGATGTATCATTCCTGGCATGTTGTGCCATATGTTCTATTTTTGTGTCAACTTCTAGCTTTTTATTGCCCAACTTCTGGGCTATTTTCGCCCGAATTCAAGATTAATGTACCCAACCTCAAGTTGCTATTGCCTAACTTTTGGGCTACCATCACCCAACTTCTAGGCTATTTTTGCCCTAAATCAAGGATGACGCTACCTTCACAAATTGAGGCTATTTATGTATGATTTATTTTAGGATATTGCTATTTGATGTAAGAATGTTGATTCCTTACAACTTGCCTACTCACATATAACCCCTTGAGATTTTTCACGTATATCTATAGCTCTTGAGGCTCTTAACCTTCTGAAATTTTTTTATTGTATATGAATCTTCTAAGGCTTATAGTATTCTAAGATTTTTTTAAGTGTACATAAACCTTCTGAGACTTATAGCCTATGAGATTTTATGATTTATATGTGCCTTCTGAGGCTTATAGTCTTCAAAGATTTATTGACAGAGACCATATCAGCCACTTGCTATCATGGAAACTTTTTATTGAGAATCTTTTCCACTAATACCTTCCAATCAAGGTACCTCATTGGTATGCTTTCTAAGGATATGAGTGGAGACATTGCCTGTCACATGCCCTCAAAGAATTTTTTCAGTGAGGAATGTATCCATTACTAGCTTCCCATTGAGACTACCTCATGAGCATATCTTCTAGAGATATAAGCAGTGATTGTGTCTACCACTTTCCCTTAAGGGATCTTTCTGGTGCAAAATATATCTACTGTTAGCTTTCCATCAAGACCAACTCATAGGCTTGTCTTCCTATTGTATAAGTAGAGACTGTGTCTATCACTTGCCCACAGGTGGTCATACAATAGACAATATTATTTTAAAAACACTAATAATAAAGAAAATTCATAAATAAATGGTTAGATGAACAATAATTTTTTACTGGTAATAAGAAAATAATAGAGCAATTTTGTTAAAAAATAAAAATAAGAAACTTTCACATTATGATAAAAAGCAACAAATCTTTCGTAGAGATAAGAAATGCTATATTTGTGCTCTTCATTCAATAATCTTGATAATCTTCTTTTGATCTTCCTTAACTCTTTCTTGAAGGATTGAGACACGTGATATTGATGTATCAAACATTCAATTTCTTCCTTCAAGTGAATTCATCCTTTGTTCAGAACCCTTTGAATGGTGGACATGAAAATATTGAGATTGGTCCACACTCTTTGCATTTTTTTAATAGCTCTGCCACTTCAGAAATTGAGAATTTTGAATCTCCAATAAAATATTACTTCTGGATGCATTCAGTTGAGAACTTTTTCATCCATCGATTTTGCTTGCTTTCTTCTATAAGAGATTTGTGCAACGTCTCCAAGTGAGTGTTTGCATGTCCCAGAAGATTATTAAAATTCCTTCGATGTGCATGAATAGCTTCATCCGTGGTTATTTAAGCTTCAACGTGATGGATGAGGTCAATGTAGGGGTGAAATGTTTCTTGCTTTAATGATTAATAAAAGGGCTCAAGACGCAACTCCCCTTAATAACACTAGCTTCACTCCTAAAATCCGACGAGCCCCAGTAAATAATTTGTGAATATATTCTTTTAAGTGACTCTCATTCATTTTGAAGAATCCTAAAAATATGAGAAGAGTTTTTCATAATCATTTGATTTGCTATAAATTGCCCCAAAATGAATATGTCAAGTTCATTAAAACTACAAATATTTTTTTGTGGGAGTGAATAGAACCAATTACGTGCTTGATCTTTAAGGGTGGTAGGAAAAACTTGATAGAGGAGTGCATCAATGTCTCGTTTTGTTCTAAAGTGATCAATATGTTCATATGGGTCAGAAGTCCCATCTTAAGCTTCAATGAACAAAAGATTGAACTTTGTTTGAATGAGGTATTGGAGAACCATATCGGCATATGACAAAACTCCTGAGAACGATGAAGAGTAAGAAAATTACTTTTATCTTTTAAAAGAGTTCTTGTTGAACCATACATCATATCTCATCATGAATTACATAATGTGGTTGAGCTAAGTTCTCCGAGAGACTTGGAGGGTTGCAATTTGGTGTGGCTGCACAAGATGGATTCATGAAATTAGTAATATTTAGGTATTGGATTCCTGAACTAGTTGAGGAATAATTTTTATATGAGGAGAGGCTATCGGTGGAGCATCCTCTATATGAGGATCTCTGATTGATAGTTGACTTTGGGGTAGCTGAACCTTACCCCCTTCTACTAATACTAGTTACAAAGCTTCACATAGCAACAAAAGAATCTCATTTTGAGATTCCTTCATTCTCCGCATGTGAACCTCGTGGGGCAGAGAAGAGTTATCTTCACCACCAGGATGATGCATGTTATTGTAAAATAGAGTAGAGGCCTCCATCTAGATTTCAAGGATGTGGTGTTAGAGTGAAAAGCTCATTTATTGTGCTTGTTAGCTAACAAAGAAGTATACACTTCTTTAACGAGACTTCGGTTCTCGCTGATGTCATCAAACTATTGTTTGCTAAGAAATTCGCAATGGGTGAGTGATAATTTAACTTCTTAACGTTGCCCGAAGATCCAACACACAAACATATAAAGAAATGTAGCAGGAAAAAACACCACAATTTTTTGTGTGAAAAACCTAAGAAGAGCAAAAAACACTAGCCCAGATAAAATATTTCACTATAAATATATTATTACAAAGATACACCATTGTCTCACAATTGGGAAGGAAGAGTTACATTATTGTATCAATTATAACATTTGTCCCTGCACACAATATTCTGTCATTAAATTAGTGTAATAAAGTATCATGAATAAAGCATTACAAAGTATCTTGCCTACGGAGGTACAAAGTATCTCGCATATGGAGTAGCGAATAACGCTCTATTGGAGATCCGACGATAGCTTCCAAGGAAGAATACTTCATAACTCAATATTCAAGATACTTCATTGCATCGTATTATGGAGTACACTGTTACACAATAAAGTTTGTTGATGGTGATGAGCAAGGGGCAACCGACACAGGTGATAAGCGGTGGTCGACGATGGTCACTGCTACAAGGGCAGGAAGTTATCTCTAGGTCTTCAATCCAGAAGAACATCACAATTTGATTCCTTCTCCTCCCCCCTCATGTAAAGAGATGGGGTTTATCCTAGGCTCCAGGGGAGAGACATGTTGCTCACTCAACTAGTAACTCCCATAACCACTCAATTGAAGGGCCCATATTAATTCCTCTTGATTATTGGAGATCTTTTGATGATTTGAGGGCCGTAATGGCCTTGAAATCAAGTGATCCTAACCTCTTTGAATTCCTCCCGTCAATACACTCGATTTGAGTATAAATACATCAAATCTGGAGTTCGTTTGACTCTCCTTTAAATTATTCATTTTTGTAGCATGGAATCTATTTAGAAAAAATAAAATTGCTTCGTACATCAAAATTAGTTGGCCGAAAAATCTTCCGAATATATGACATAATTTGCATATGGCAAAAAAATAATAACAATAATAAACCTTTTCTATTAAGTTATTTGATCGGTATCATATTTTTTCTATTACTCAAAAGAAATAGTCAGATGCTATTATATGACCCTCCAGACACTCCTAATGTGTCTAACAATTCTAGTACCACCTCTTTGATGCCAATTGTGCCAGAGGGAATTCAAATCTCCAACCTGAGAGATCTTTCTCCAAGGTTGCCAATCAACACGCAACACTTGATTGATATAATATTATTCTAATAAGAATAAAAAACTTTAATTGCATAATTGGTTTCCAGAGCCCATATCTATTGATGCAATTAGCATCCAACTGACAATCATAAAAACTGTCTCGAAACAATGCATCTAAGTATATGTTCTCCAACAAGAATAAACTCAAGGAATTCAGTTCTCGAATATGTTGTGCATGCATTAGTGGGAATTATTTCTGAGGCTACCGAAAGTTTGTCATAAAAGAAAATAAATATTATGGGTACTTGGGCAGGATGGGATTATATTCAGGGGGTAATTTATAATTTTTCTTATATAATTTTTTTGGAGTTTTATTAAAATTGAAAATATGTAGAATGGATTATTCAAGTCTAAAATGGACTTTGAGTTATATATTCATAACTTGCTAGTTCGGCTGCTATTTTCACTTGTTTCTCTTTTTATTTTTAAAGTAGTTGTCAGTTTGTTTATCATCGTATACTTTTCATGAATAAATCTCCTTTCTGAATCATAGTTTTGTGCATTCACAGACGAATCTGAGTTCTGCGCATTCAAAATAATATGATATTTTAAGCGGTTTTAAAAATAACCCGTACAACTAATTATTTATATTTAAAAATAAATATAAATAAAACAAAAATAAAAACTAAAAAATAAAATTGACCTCAAACGATCTTTTATATTTTAGAGTGCTCTAACAGCTGAAATATATTTTAACAAAAATTTTACTTGTCAATTCTTCTAGAACTCCAACAATACGCGTATTCTCTCCCTTGCCGTCCATTCTTTAATTTATGAAAGTCTAATTAACGGGTAATTGCATTGACACTTTATAAAATGTCATATATTATAAGGTCATATATTATAAGTTTCATAATGACATAATTCTTGATATTGTCAAGGAGTTGAATCGGAGCAGTGACACTTAGAGAAAATTTCTTGACATTTATTTAAAAATAATTTATTACCCCTAATGTTAAATTAGTTTATAGATTAGTGCAAGAAAAATTAAGCTAATTAAAAAGATTAAGATTGAGATGTTTTTGGATGCACATATCACTTTCTGTTGTATGGTTGAAAGGGGAGTTTTTGGAGTGTGCTAACTGGCAAAATTTGGTGAGAATGGTGTTCATATCAGCGGTTATATATCACATTCACTATGGACCCACTGTGCAATGGGGTTAAATTATGTGTAGTTATCACGACTTAGAGATGTTCAAATAGGGTTTTGTGGCACAACTCATTCAACACTTGAAATCATAATTCAAACATACTTGTTCAAGAGAAATTGATTGGTAAAATTTAGTGATCAAATACTTAAATATCATCCCCAACATAGTTTTCTTGAGGCATGACATTATTATCATCGATATGATTTTACATAACAACATAGCTCCACTTGTGTGCCTAGTGCATTGTTCGAGTGTATTCATCTCAACATATGTTGTTATATCATCGTAGAGTTTGCCTATGCTTGTGGCTTGCGACTTAGAATTCAGTGCATTGATGCCATGGTTCTTCCATAAAGGCATATGTTGCCTTAAAGTTTTTTGTTATAGTGGCACTTGATACTCTTATGATCTCTTATTTAATTTGATTGTCACATTTGAGTGTTGGTGTTGATCTTTCTTGTTGGTGTTGATCTTTCTCACATAATGAACAGATCTTATTGACTCATTTAATCAACAACTTTGTTATTTAGTATAGTTGAACATTGGTGGAAAGAAATATCTTCATTTTTTATATAGAAAACAACTTGAATCTCAAAAAAGTGCAAAATAATTACACTCAAAAGTACATTGTTTATACTACTATTAATCACTTCAACAATTTCTCTCATATTAGATATTCTATTTAGTTCATCACTTTTCCTATTAGTATCATTATCTCTTCATACATTGTTGTGTCTTTGAGTACCCTATTTACCTTTTAAGAGATTAAATAGGACATTTTAAAGAAGCCAAAAAAGTCACTTCATAACTCAATAAATTGTCATTTGAGTACATTTTTTATTCTTAGGACATTATAGGTGATTGGTTTTGTCAACTATTTCTTTTTTACTAATAAAATTTTTATATGTGATGAGGATACTACCATTATTCTAATTTGTGAAAGCAAATTTGCATCTAATACAAGTGATTTTAGGCTGATATTCTTATGTAATTCATTCTATAAAAATTATTTCAAAAATTTTGTCTAAGAGAATCAAGTTGTTCGTGCCATTGATTCTCCATTTTGGCTCAAAGTGGGTTCCTCAAAGGGATGTGTGCCACTTATAACAATATGTTGACTAATGAAACACTTTCATTCCAACAAAACCTCTTTGCCCCAATTATATGCTAAGCTAAATATTTAAAAAGTACTTAAGCAGGGAATAATTGTTTTAAAGGGTTTCGACGAAAGGTTTCCTGACTCATTACATGTTTTAAATCAAAGCTTATATTTTTATGTATTTTATTATGCATGCATTAACAGTTCCTTAAAAGCATTCTTCCATTCTAAGATAGAACTCAAGTAGGCTTGTCATTATCTCCATACCTTGTGTATATAATCATGGCCAGTCTCTCATAGCTCGCATTTATGATACTAAATAATCAAAAAGCTAGGTAGTTTTCATGTCTCACATTTTCTTTATATTGATTTTTGGAGAAACTTCCACACAAAATCTGACTGAGTTCATAAGAATCCAATACCTTTTCTATCAAGCCTTAAGATTGCAAATTAACTCATACAAATGCAACATCAATTTTTTTAGTAGAACTAGAGACCCTCAAAACCATTGCCAAACACAAGGAGTTTAAACTCATTCACTCTAATATTGCTTACCTCAGATTGTCTATTTCTTCCTCTAGAGCTTTGGCTTCTTCTTAGCAACTTCTTATCAATAAGTTTCTTCTTTAGATGATTAGAAAGCTCATTTTTTTGCATATGACTAGGAGACTTCAATTGCTAAAATTTATTCTCTTACATGGCCTTGCTGATTGGTGCTAAGTTTTTATTATTCAAATTATAGTCGGTGATCCAAATTTGTTTGTAATGTAATTAAGTTGGTGGTTAAAAAAACATCTGATTTTTTTGGACAATACTTGTCCCATTAAGGAATATAGTTTTGGGTATTTATTTTACTTGTTATGTATCTTAA
The DNA here is from genome assembly GCA_022702705.1 of Papilionanthe hookeriana x Papilionanthe teres. Taxonomy (NCBI): domain Eukaryota; kingdom Viridiplantae; phylum Streptophyta; class Magnoliopsida; order Asparagales; family Orchidaceae; genus Papilionanthe; species Papilionanthe hookeriana x Papilionanthe teres. The sequence goes on along the minus strand of CM040425.1, from coordinate 64,164,468 downwards.
TCAGGTTTAGCATCAACTTATTTGGAGATTATGTCATGCATGTAATCTTTTATTCTTATAGCTAAAAGATAAATATGATTTAGTTTAGCATTTCTCATCTTACATGTCTCCTTATTGAAAATTTATTTTAAAGGTGTCATTCTTTTTGAATTGACATGTCTCATTTATTGTGAATTGTAGATCCATTTTGTTCGATTGAGACCCTTGGCTAATCATATCTTTAATATCATCTTACTTACACCTTTAGCCTTTCTCAATGAGATTAACTCTCTTATTGAATTGTTACGCTACTACATTAGAGATCTTAAAGCCATCAACAATTTAAGTTTTACTACCAACCAATAGGTTGAATTCATTGTATTTAATGGTTTCATAGTCCCATCCTTCAAAGTCTTTATATCCTTACATTTTTGTAGAGCAACCAAGGTTAGTTAGCATGGATGGGTTTGAAATAAAATGGTTATCTCTTAGCCTTGTGTATAATCTTGTCTTGCATGTGTAGAGCAACCAAGGTTAGTTAGCATGGATGGGTTTGAAATAAAATGGTTATCTCTTAGCCTTGTGTATAATCTTGTATAATCTTGTCTTGCTTTTTGAATTAACATGTCTCATTTATTGTGAATTGTAGATCCATTTTGTTCGATTGAGACCCTTGGCTAATCATATCTTTAATATCATCTTACTTACACCTTTAGCCTTTCTCAATGAGATTAACTCTCTTATTGAATTGTTACGCTACTACATTAGAGATCTTAAAGCCATCAACAATTTAAGTTTTACTACCAACCAATAGGTTGAATTCATTGTATTTAATGGTTTCATAGTCCCATCCTTCAAAGTCTTTATATCCTTACATTTTTGTAGAGCAACCAAGGTTAGTTAGCATGGATGGGTTTGAAATAAAATGGTTATCTCTTAGCCTTGTGTATAATCTTGTCTTGCTATTTGAAACAGGCTTAAAATGATATATATATTAGTAGGAAGAAATATTCACATTTCTAATAATTGTTTTTTACTTTGACAAAGAATATGAAACAAAATGTGATATATTTTTTATAACTCCTTTTCATCTGATATTTTTATTACTACTTAACCTATCTAGTCTTCAAATTTTCTAATATGTGGGGGATGTGAGCAATATTCCTAAGGTTTTGAGGAGTTTCTTTTATCATCTATCATAATAGCTAGTTATAAAGATGAAGTTTTATATAGCTTCTCTTCTAGTTCTATGAAATTATAAAATGAATTTGATAACTCTTGTTGAGTTAAAAGGTAAGTAAAAAACTATTAGGAAAACATTTCCTTAATGAAAGTATTTATCCACATGTTGATTTGGCAGCCTTGCACAAAAAATTTGATGACAATTTAGGAAATTGTGTAGATAGCTGGTAGTAAGATAGATCATCATTAAGTCTAAATTTCTAAACCACAAATTGGATAATATGTTTGATCTTGTTAATAGCATAAATTATTTATTAACATATATCTAAAAAATGAATATTATTTGTTTAGGATTATATCTACCAATAAATGTAATATTTTGAAATCATTATTATCATTTATGATTAACTGGTCAAACTAACATTTTGGTCTATCTAACATACCATACATAACTATATATGTTTTTGATGAATATAATTGTAATGAGTTTTGATAATAAATTATTTTTATTTTGTTGTAATGACATTATCATCTCTAGTCCTAATTAAAGAATCCCTCTTGATCTTGTGAGACTAGTTTTGACTAAATAATATAAGGAAACTTCAACTTATATAAAATTTAGGAAATGCTTATTTATTAAGACCAAGGACATTCACTTTAGTTTTATTTTATCAACAAAATGATTAGAAGTAGATCATACACAACAACGACAACAACAACAACAACAAAGCCTTAGTCCCACTAAGTGGGGTCGGCTACATGAATTCTTTTTCTCCATTGCGTCCTATTTAGTGTCAAATTTTAGTTTAATTCTAATAAATTAAGTTCATTTTGTATGCAATAAGCCCAAGTTTTCTGAGGTCTACCTCTGCCTTTCTTAACATAAGTTGTATTTAAAACATCTACTCTCCTAATCAGATCATCGGTGGTCGACGTTTAATGTGAACAAACCATCTAAGGCGACTCTCTCTAATTTTATCCGTCACTGGTGCAACACCAACCCTATTACAGATATATTCATTTCACATTTTGTCACTAAGTGTAAAGCCACTCATCCACCTTATCATTCTCATCTCGGCAACACTTAACTTAACATTATGCTTCTCTTTTAAAGGCCAGCATTCAACACCATAGAGCATTGAAGGTCTCACCACCATCTTATAAAATTTTCATTTAATAATAAACGCAGTCGCAAAGTCGACCCCATGGCCTACGTTCTCACCTACGAGAGTTATTCGCTTGCCCTTCATTCCTTGCTCAATCCCTCCCTCGTCGCCTTTGCCATAGGTTTCTCCTCACTCGCCTCTGCCCTAGGTTTTGACCGGTAATCCTTGAATGCCTCTATCATCTTCTGCTCTAGGTTTGTGGTCTTTTGCTTGCTTATTGCTTAGTGTTGTCTGTGGCCTCTAAGTGGAATAAAATGGAACTTCATATATATGTGCTGGTGATGGCGATGAAATATATTTATCGCATGTCGTCGCCGTCAATTCCTGTATCATGTCAATGTCAAGGAGTCACCAATCTCTTTCTTTATCTATCACCCTAATTCTTATCCTACCTAGACTTGTTGTCAGAAGTCTTTGGAGAAAAGAAGAATTAATCATGATATAGATTGAGAGAAAAGAAGATTAAATGATAATCTCATAGAATAAGTCTTCAGATTGTGTAATTACTGAAGTTTTTCATATAAGAAGATCACATGAAGATCTTGGATAACCAGAGAGGTATTGTAGGTAAAATACCTATCCTGAGTTCTTTAATCTCCTATAGGAACAAGCTCCTATAGTTAATTACATCCTGAGCAATTAATACTGCTAAGGAAAACTCCCGATTAAGGTTAACATTTATCTTCGAAAAAGAGTAAGTGTTGTTGTAGTAGAGCGTTTCTGAAGAATCGATACTACCAGAAAGTTTTATTTATGTTGGGTGGATGTCGTTGCTTTGTTATGTTTTGTTTTGTTGTTTTGGTTTCATGTCATATGATATGTCGAGATGTCGTAGTTTGTATGTCGTGTCATGTCATAATGTGATGTCGTGATGTCATGTCATTTTATGTCATGTCTTAATGTGATGTCATAATATCATAAGATGTCGTGATTAATATCTCGATTTGTCATGAGATATTTTATCTCCTATGTCGTTATTATGTCATGAGATGCCTTCAATGATGTCAAGAAGATATCATTACTTATTTATTTTTGTTATCTTGTTTATGATTTTCTTTTGTTTTAAGTTTTGGTTTTGTGGTCATCTCAATTTTATTTTGTCATGTAATTTTGTCATTTATTTTGTTTTGGTTTAGTATCATGTCATCATTTTGTTGTGGTATAGAAATGTCGTTGTATGTTGATGTCATGTTGATGTCAATGTTAATGATTTTGTCGTTTTATTTCAGGTTTCGTGGCTAACCTAAAAGTTTAGTTGTTTTTTCTGTTATGTCATATTTATTTTGTTGTTTGTAGAAAGTTTAGGTTTTATGACTATCCTAAAAGTCCTGGTTTTGTTGTCAATGTTCCGTTGTCGACGTCCTGCAAAACAGAATTAGCACACCCTATAACATGCAAAGAAAATCTAAATGAAACTTCATGTCTTCATCCTGCAAGGAAAATAAAGTTAGAAACATTGTCATATCAAGATATTTAGATTACTCAGTCAAAGTGTCTCATTGATCAGAGTTATCAGATGTCTGAGTTTGGTTGAAATGTCGATTTAGGTTTATGTCAGTTTATGTTTAAATTTTTATTTGTCTTAAATATTGATTTGGGTTGGATTGTCGATTTTTAATTTTATGTCGAGTTAAGTTTAATGTAGGTCGAACTTTAAGAATTATGTCGTTTTATGTCGAGATATATTGAGTTTGGTTTGAAATGTCGATTAATGTCATTTAATGTCGGTGTTTATTAAATTTGGTTTAAAATGTCGATTAAAGTCGGTTAATGTCGGTGTTTGTTGAATTTTGTTTGAAATGTCAATTAACGTCGGTTAATGGCAGTGTTTGTTGAATTTGATTTAAAATGTCGGTTAATGTCAAATTGTGTTTGATTATGTTTGGAATGTTGATTAAAGTCGAATTATGTTGAGTTTCGTTTGAAATATTGGATTTATGTCGAATTTGTTGAGTTTTGTTTGAAAGGTTGGATTTATGTCGAATTTGTTGAGTTTTGTTTGGAATGTCGGATTTATGTCGAATTTGTTGAGTTTTGTTTGGAATGTTAGATTTATGTCGAATTTGTTAAGTTTTGTTTGGAATGTCAGATTTATGTCAAATTTTTTGAGTTTTGTTTAAAATGTCGATTTTATGTCAGTTATGTTTGAAATGTCAAATTTATGTCGATTATGTCGATTAATTGTTTGGAATGTCAAATTTATGTCAATTATGTCGATTTTGACTTAGAATGTCGATTTTATGTCAGTTATGTTTGAAATGTCGAATTTATGTCGATTATGTCGAAATGTCAAATTTATGTTGATCATGTCGATTTATGTTTGAAATGTCAAATTTATGTTGATTATGTCGATTTGAGTTCAATTTTGTCAATTTAAGTTCAATTTGGGTTGAACGTAATATTTATGTCGATTTAGGTTCAATTTGAGTTGAATATTAGGTTTATATATATTTAGGTTCAATTTGGGTTGAACCTAATGTTTATGTCGATTTAAATTCAATTTGGATTGAATCTAAGGTTTATGTCAATTTAGATTCAATTTTGGTTGAATCTAAGGTTTATGTCAATTTAGATTCAATTTTGGTTGAATCTAAGGTTATGTTGATTTAGATTCAATTTGGGTTGAATCTAAGGTTTATGTCGATTTAGATTCAATTTGGGTTGAACCTAAGGTTTATGTCGAATTAGATTCAATTTGGGTTGAATCTAAGGTTTATGTCGATTTAGGTTCGATTTGGGTCGAACTCTAAGGTTTATGTTCGCTTTAGTAGAGTTAGGTTCATTGTTAGTTGAACCTAAGGTTTAGATTTGGATATAAGTTCAATGTAGGTTGAACATAAGTTAGGTTTTGGATTAGGTTCAAGTTGAGTTGAACCTAAGGTTTAGGTTTGGACTTAAGTTCGATGTAGGTTGAACTTAAGTTAGGTTAAGATTAGGTTCATGTATGTTGAACCTAAGGTTTATGTCAAGCTAAGTTGAGTTAGGTTCACTGTCAGTTGAACCTAAGGTTTCAATATGAGTTGAACTTAAGTTAGGTTTAGGTTAGACTTAGGTTCATGTCATGTTAAACCTAAGTATGATTTAACTTAAGTCTAATATGGGTTAGACTTAAGTTAGGTTTGTGTTAAACTTAGGTTCATGTCAAGTTGAACCTAAGTATGGTTTGACTTAAGTCTAATATGGGCTGGACTTGAGTTGGTTTAGGTTAGACTTAGGTTCATGTCAGGTTGAACCTAATTATGGTTTGACTTAAGTCTAATATGGGTTAGACTTAAGTTAGGTTTAAGTTAGACTTAAGTTTACGTCGGGTTGAACCTAAGTATGGTTTAAGTCTAATATGGGCTATACTTAAGTTGGTTTAGGTTAGACTTAGGTTCATGTCGAGTCGAACCTAAGGTTTGATGTTCGACTTAAGTTCGAGTTAGGGTTGAATCTAGACTTAAGGTCGACTTAAGTTCGATATGGGTCGAACTTAAGTTAAGTTTTGAGTTTAGGTTAAGTTAGGTTCAAGTCGGTTGATCCTAGACTTAAGGTCGATTTAAGTTCGATATGGGTTGAACCTAAGTTAAGTTTTGACTTGGATTAAATTAGGTTCTAGTTGGATCGAACTCAAGTTTAGTTCGGCTTTAGGTTAGGTTCAATATGGGTTTAACCTAAGGTTTCAAGTTAAGTTAGGTTCGATGTGGGCCGAACCTAGGTTTAGGTTAACTCGAGTTCGAGTTAGCTTGGACTCGAGTTAGGTTAGGTTAGGTTAGGTTCGATGTGGGTCGAACCTAAGGATTAGGTTAACTTGAGTTCAAGTTAGGTTGGACTCAAGTTAGGTTAGGTTTAGGTTAGGTTCAATGTGGGTCGAACCTAAGGTTTAGAGTTAACTCGAGTTCGAGTTAGGTTCGACTGCCAGTTAGGAGTTAGGTTAGGTTCAATATGGATCGAACCTAAGGTTTAGGTTAACTCGAGTTCGAGTTAGGTTGGACTCAAGTTTGGTTAGGTTAGACTTAGGTTCATGTCATGTTAAACCTAAGTATGATTTCGACTTAAGTCTAATATGGGTTAGACTTAAGTTAGGTTAAGATTAAACTTAGGTTCATGTCAGTTGAACCTATGTATGGTTTGACTTAAGGCTAATATGGGCTAGACTCGAGTTGGTTTAGGTTAGACTTAGGTTCATGTCAGTCGAACCTAAGTATGGTTTGACTTCGACCTAATATGGGTTAGAATTAAGTTAGGTTTAAGTTAGACTTAGGTTCATGTCGTCGAACCTAAGTATGGTTCGACTTAAGTCTAATACGGCGTAACTTAAGTTGGTTTAGGTTAGACTTAGGTTCATATCAGGTCGAACCTAAGGCTTGATGTTCGACTTAAGTTCAATTTGGGGTCGAACCTAAGCATAGGTCGAACTTGGGTTCATGTTGTGTTGAACCTAAGTATGATTTGACTTAAGTCTAATGTAAGTTGACTTAAGTTAGGTTTAGGTTAGACTTAGGTTCATGTCGGTCGAGCCTAAGTTTGGTTTAGGTTTGAGTTTAACTTAGGTTCATGTCAGGTTGAGTCTAATTTTGGTTTGAATTAAGTCTAATGTGGGTTAGACTTAAGTTTGGTTTAGGTTTGTTTGATTAAGTCTTATTTAATTAAGACTTAATAGTTTAATTAGGTCTAATAAATTAGACTTAATCGAGGTTTATGTTGATTAAACCTTAGTTAGTTAAAGTTTAATAGTTTAATTAGGTCTAAGGTTTATACCTAATTAGGGTTTAGGTTTGATTAATCCTTAGTTAGTTAAGGCTTAATGGTTTAATTAGATCCAGGGTTAGACTCAATTAGTGGTTTAAGTTCGATTAAACCTTAGTTAGTTAAGGCTTAATGGTTTAATTAGGTCTAAGGGTTAGACTCAATTAGGGTTTAAGTTTGATTAAACCTTAGTTAGTTAAGGCTTAATGGTTTAATTGAGTCCAAGGGTTAGACCTAATTAGGGTTTAGGTTTGATTAAGCCTAATTTAGTTAAGGTTTAATGTTTTAATTAGGCCTAAGGGTTAAACCTAATTAGGTTTTAAGTTTGATTAAAACTTAGTTAGTTAAGGCTTAATGGTTTAATTAGGTCTAAGGGTTAGACCTAATTAGGGTTTAGGTTTGATTAAGCCTAATTTAGTTAAGGTTTAATCTTTTAATTAGGCCTAAGGGTTAGACCTAATTAGGTTTTAAAGGAGGTTAATTAAGTTTAGTATGTCTTTAAACCTAATTAAGGGAGTTTAGTTTTGATTAATTAAGTTTAATATGTCTTTAAACCTAATTAAAGGGTGTTTGGTTTTGTGTTAATTAAGTTTAATATGTCCTTAAACTTAATTAAAAAGAGTTTAATTTTTATTAAACCTAATTTAGGTAAGGTCTAATAGGTTAATTAAGTTTAGTGTGTCCTTAAACTTAATTAAAAAAGTTTGATTTTTATTAAACCTAATTTAGGTAAGGTTTAATTGGTTAATTAAGTTTAGTGTGTCTTTAAACTTAATTAAAGAAGTTTAATTTTTTTATTAAACCTAATTTAGGTAAGGTTTAATGGGTTTAAATGTTATTTTAAGCCTTAATTGAATCTAATCTTGTCATTTTAGACTCAAGTGAGGTTTATTATTAGCCTATCATAGGCTAGAACCATTTTTAAACTTAGATTGTTGATGAAAATAGTTCAATTTTATAAAGGGTTATTTTAGGATCAAAATTATTTAATTAATAAATGATTTTAACCCTAAATTTCCAAATGTCATTCAAGATTGTTTCTATGACTTAGAAATATTTTTCCTAGGGTCATTGTCCGTTGCCCTATCATTCCTAGTCATTTGTATTTTTATTTTCTTAATTTTCAAATTTTTATAATTATTATTTGAAATAATTACAAAGAAACTTGAAAATTCAAGAAAAGTATCCTAGGCATGTTTTCTGATCTTAGAAAAATTATGGAAGGTCCCTAAGAACATAAAGATAAATGCCTCAAAGTTTCATAATTTTTTTGATTTGTAAATAATTTTTAATAATTAAAATACTCCAAAGAGTATTTAATTAATTAAAAATTAAATACTGAGAATAAAATTATGATTTTGATCTCATAATTTTCTCCTCTTCAAGAGCTTTCCAGAGGTATTTTTATTTTATTTTTATGACCTCTAGTTAAAAAGATATGAATTTTTGAAGTTTGAAGGGTTAAAAAAAAGAATTTTTCTTTTTTTTTTATTCCACGCCGCCAAAGCTTCTCGCCGTCGACGCGTGTCCTCGGACGCGTCGAACGGGCGGGAAGATCTCGTTCAACGGGCGGACAGCGGACACCATACGGCGGGATCTGGGCCATTGATCCACGAAGCGTGGGATCGGACGGCTGAGGAAATTCAGATTTAATTCCAGAAAATTCCATGGCCCTTAAACTTCAAATGTTAATATCTCACTCATTTCTTGACGAAATTGAGTGATTTTTTTAAATGCTCATCCGGATGAGAGGTATCTATCCATACGGTGATGATACACTTTTGAACCGATATGGCACATGATTTATCAAAAATACGATTTATTTTGCAAAGATAAATTTCATACCTTGGCCACAAGCAAATCAAGCTAGATCAGACTTTATGGTTGCCTTCTAGGACCCCAATAGAAGATAATTGCTGCAGCAATTTGTTCTAGAAGTCGGGCTTAGGGAGGAATTTGGAAAAGGTGCCTAATTTGGTTTGTTTTTGAAAATTGGTCAAATTGGCTCAAATGGGCTGAAACTATGGCTTGGGATTGATCCTAAAAGATTATGGAAGCTCTTAGGAAGAAGTTTTGTGTTGGGAGCAAGAGGGTTTGAGCAGCCTATGGACCTCCCTAAATATTTTTCTCCCTCTTTTCTAGTTTCGGCCATGGGGCCTATTTATAGCAAGGGGATGGTGTTGGCTTCGCTTAGGCTGTTCTAGGGGATTACTTACCTCTTCTATCAGCCCATTGGGTGATCAATTGGCTAAAGATATGCTTGGATGCTTCTCCCTAAGTTTGCCATGATGAGTTTCATCTCTTTGTCTCTTGTCCATTGGTTATTGTGGGAGGTGAATGGTGAGCTGCCTATACCTCTCTTAAGAAGCTTACACCTCACTTCTTAGGCATGGCAAATGGTGACACATATGCCTTGCCTTCATCATTACCTTTAACCATGGTGAGGGGGGGGGGTTTCATGTGTGGTTTTCCTCCCATTGGGTGGCTTGGGAGGTGGAGAAGATGGCCTTGTGTTGGTCGGCCACCTTGAGGAAAGATGGTGCTTAGGGTGAAGGAGGTGGTGACACCTCACCCCATGCATAACCATAGATGTTAAGCCATGGGTAATGGGCCTTAAGATGGGCTTAATTAAGTGTTAAATAAACTTTTAAGATGGTTTAGCCTAATTAATTATGAAGAGGCTAAAAGTTATTTCATTTCTTCTTTAATTCTCATTTTAATTAATTATTTTATTAACTAAAATTGGTGGAAATTATTTTATTAATCAATTTATTAATTGAAAATAATTTCAAATTAATTAATTGATTATTTTTTTCATTTTTGTTATTTTATGATTTTAATTTAATTTTCATTTTAATTAATTATGTCATTTAATTAAAATTTTGAAAATTAAATCATTAATCATTTTAATTAATCAAAATAATTTTGAAATTAATTATTTGATTAATTTTTTTATTTCTATTTCATTTTTATCTATTTTAATCAAAATAGATAGGTGTTGACCAATTTTGACCTGGGTTGACCCAAGTCAGCCCAGATTGATCAATTTAATTTGAAAATGTCCAATACTTGTGATTTTGTCATTATGGGGCTTTAAATGTGTCATTGGGTGAAAGGGTTGACTTATGGGGTCAACAGGATTGGTCATTAGGTCTGGTTTGACCAATTTGACCAAAGTTGACTTTTTAGGTCAAAAGGTTGATCTATGGGGTCAACAGGGTAGGTCATTAGGTCTGGTTTAACCAATTTGACCAATGTTGACTTTTTAGGTCATAAGGGTGACCTATGGGGTCAACAGGGCTCGTCACTAGGTCTGGTTTGACCAATTTGACCAATGTTGACTTTTTAGGTCATAAGGGTGACCTATGGGGTCAACAGAGTTAGTCACTAGGTCTGGTTTGACCAGTTTGACCAAAGTTGACTTTTTAGGTCATATGGGTGACCTATGGGGTCTACAGGGTTGGTCACTAGGTCTGGTTTAACCAGTTTGGCCAAAGTTGACTTTTTAGGTCATAAGGGTGACCTATGGGGTCAACAGGGTTGGTCAGTGGGTCTGGTTTGACCAATTTGACCAATGTTGACTTTTTAGGTCATAAGGGTGACCTATGGGGTCAACAGGGTTGGTCACTAGGACCATTTTGACCAAAGTTGACTTTTTAGGTCAAAAGGTTGTCCTATGGGGTCAACAGGGTAGATCATTAGGTCTGGTTTGACCAATTTGACCAATGTTGACTTTTTAAGTCAAAAGGTTGACTTATGGGGTCAACAGGGTTGGTCACTGGGTCTGGTTTGACCATTTTGACCAAAGTTGACTTTTTAGGTCATAAGGGTGATCTATTGGGTCAGCAGGATTGGTCACTAGGTTTGGTTTGACCAATTTGACCAATGTTGACTTTTTAGGTCATAAGGTATTGACCCATTATAAAATGAGGTCAACAGCTGAATCATTAGCTTTCTATTTTTTGTTTATGGTTATTTGCTCCATTTACATTTTGGTTCAAATGGGTTAGACATGTAATTTCTTTTTTGCTATGACATTTGGACGTTGGGTTGCTCATTTTGTTTCACGGCCTGTTGGTCTTTGTGCGTTGCACTGTTGGTAGCTAATGTTATAGTTGCTTATTCTTTGTGGGTTGCAGTGTTGGTTGCACTATTGGTCTTTGATAATTGGATTTCTCAATTGAATAAAGTCACTGAATCTCTTAGAAGAAGAATGAGAATATATCATGCTTAACCTGTAGAATACAGTCACATTGGTATGGTGTTCAACACTACAACTTTTTACTAGGGTTTTTTTGGCCAGTGCAGCTTCATTGGTGTGAGTGGTGAGAGTCATACCTCAATTTGCAGAGATAGTAACTCAATTTGCAGCTTTCTTTAATTTCTAAGATATTGATATTGACCTTTTATTGATGTCTAATATTTCTCCCTTAGGAGCCTAGGATCTTGTCTTAGGACTTTCCTGTTGACTATTCTAGAGGACTAGTGATGGAACCCTACCCCATTGGAAATTCTAAACACCTCTTTAGGATTGGAATAACTCATGTATTGCTTAGAAGGTTTGGGTCGCATCGGACGATGGATTGGAACATAAAGTGTGGGCTGCATGGTAGCTGACTCAGATGGTGGTCTCCAACAGCGCGGTGACACACGTGGCTTCAATGAGTATGAGTAATGAGTCAGCGTCGCGTGGATAAGTAGAAAAGTAGGGTATTTTCTGATTTAATTAAATACTAAACCTTTGAAAAATCATAACTTGGTGTAGAAAATTCATAAAAATAAAATAAAAATGCCTTAGTGCTCAATGAAAAAAAAAGAATTACGGATCAAAAATCAAAATTTTTTTGCTATATTTTATCTTAATTAATAAAATACTCCAGAGATTATTTTAATTATAAATAAGAAAATTATAAATATAGGTTTGGTTCAGTGTGGCCACTAGAACCTACAAAAAATAAAAATTGGATTTTTAAAAGTCAAAACCTATTTTTCTATTTTAAAATTAAGAAAAATACCTAAAATTGGGAAAATACAAAATAATTCAAATAATCACCAAATTGGGCCAAATTGAAGCTTACCACTTTATGAGAGTCCTGTAAAAATCGTAAGGCCATTATTATCTTTTTTATATAAAAGTTAATTTTCTAAGTAAATATAAATTTTTGTTTAAAATGATTATATAAATTAAAAGAAAAATCTGAAAAACATAAAAACGGATTAGGGTGTTCCTTGTGACCTAGGGCACCTAAGAAAAATAAAATTAGAGTTAAAATAATTACTTTATTTTTGGCCTATTTTTCAATTTAAAAGTGAGTAAAATAAAATAAACATGAGAAATCTTTGAGGTCAGAGGGACTTATGAAAAATATAAAAGGAATTTTTAATAATAAAAATACATTTTTTTCTATTTATTTGTTCATAAAAGACCATTTAATAATTACAAAAATAAAAATACAGTTAAAAAATCAATAAAATTATTCTTAGTGGTCCTCTGACCTAAATGAACATTCAATAATTTTCTTAAGTATAAAAGGTTTATTCAATAATGTTCTCTAAGACCTCATGCCTACAAAAACTGTAATTAATTACTTCTTTTAGAAATTTCAACTTCTATTATGACTAATGGATTTTCTGTTTAATCATTCAAGAAAGAAGAGTTCCACAATTTCAAGAAACTCCTGACGAGTGCTATGTCGGATTATAGCCTTCCCTTTTAACGTCACGTCGGGCCATAACTATGGGAGAAAGTTCTACAGGTGCCCGCAGTGGGCAAACAGTTGAAGAAGTGTGACTTATTCCGATGGGTAGACAGTCCTGCAGATTTCACTGCTGGGTTTGGATCGCATCCCTAGAGGACCACAGTCCGGGACGTACGCCGTCAGATTTTTTAAATTAATATTCACTTTTTAAAATGTAATTTTAATACTTTTTTTCTAGCTCACTTGAGACTCACTGTTATGTGAGGTATGTATCTTATTTTTTCTATTGTTCTGAATTAGTTTTTTCTTCTCAACTATCAAATATATTGCTATGACAGTTCTGCTGCAAAAAACATTACCGCGCAGAAGTAGAATAGTCATTTATCCACAATCAACTACAAAACAACTGTTTTTCAATAGCACAAACCAAAACAACTAACGAGCTTATCCGGATCAGCTACTGATCAGCAGCTTATCTAGACCAGCTGCTTATCAGCAGATTATCAATATGCTGCAGCTGCCCCAAACAGACCCTAAGTCTACCACCAACTCTCTTTCTTTTATTTGGCCTCCTTCACTCTAACTTTCTTTTCTCTTGCATGCCATTGTCTCACCTCTCTAGTGTTGGAACCATCATCGTTAACCAAAGTGTTATCAGGTCTCTTTCTCTTCAAGTAAAAAAATTATTAATTTTTTTATTAAAATCTTTTTATAATGTTTTTTATTATTTTTTTGCATTGATGTGATCCTCATGTAATAGGTGTGTTTTTATTGTATTTCAATATCTAAGGACAAATGATTAAGTGCCATTCTCAGGTAGAGGGATTAAAAAGTATATATTATAAGATGGTGTAAAATAAGGTGGTGTTTATGTTTGGAGGGCACTTTTGTTTAAAGGTTGTTGTCAGATATTGTGTGATTACTTTAATCTTATTATATTTTAAAGATATCTAGATGATTATATGAATTTATTAGATTTTTGTGATATCTCTAGATGGTGCATAATTTGGCTAATATCTACATGTCACTATTTTAGAATAATAAATAATATGAAATTTTATTGCAATGTATGTGAACTAAACATCCCAGATTATTTAAGTGATAATTTCAACTAATGAATTATCTAGGTGTGTTGGCGTATTTTTAGAATATGTGTTTAATATATATATATAGTTTGAAAAGTAGTATTTTAATTATTTTGAAAACGGTTTGAAAATTTTAAAGTATGAAGTCAAACTGATCTCACATCTCAAAAAGTTTATATAAACAAGCGCCACATCACAAGCCGTGCATCTATCCCGAGGAATAGACACACTGCTTGATAATGGGGCTCAATTAAATAAACTAATAGATTTGTGACATCCGTTTGGTCTGCGAACTAATTTTATAAGCCGACAAATTTTCCATACTTAATACAAAGGAATTAAGCAGGGTTTAATATTACCTGGGTTCTTAAAGTTCCCTATAAGGGCAAACCCATATAGTTAATTACATCTTAAATGACGGGAGCCACTTAAGAAAACTTTCGATAATGATCAGTGGTTTTGCTTTCAAGAATCTTAAAGTTTAAGATTTTTAAACAATTGAATTTTGGAGTTTTTAATAGTTAGATCAAATTTAGAACAGTTATTTTGAGAGTCCAAAGAAAGAGAAGTAGGGGATGTCACAGACCCGAAGTGAACTTCGGTGACTTCCCGACTATCCTATTGTTTGGCTTCAATTTGAGAGTTCATTTAATGTTTCAATCCTGCCAATTTTAATTAATTAGGACTTATACTTGTATGATACGACCAAACGGCTACCTCGAAGTCCTAAGACGAGTTAGGGCTTAATTCGCATAACATGATTATGCAAATGCCTAAAGAGAAGTTGATGATTTATATTGCACTAGACAAACTACCTCGAAATCCTATTACTTGGTTATTTAATTCTAAGGAAGGGTTAAAATGATGAAGACTTGTTTTGCTGCTGAAGATGACCGTGCTGCCCACTGTACTTGCTCCAAGCTCCTCGTCGTTGCAGAATGTTTAGTTTTAGAAGTGACAATCAGGGGGTGAGAGAAGTTTTTTGGTTTAGAGAGGTTGAAAATTGAGATGGCTTATTGTTTTAATTAAAACAAATCTTAAAGTTGATTAAGTAGAACCAGTTAAGATCCCACGGTTCCGTCATCCCGACACTGCTATTTTCATCAGATTCACTTAGTCCAAATGAATTTGCTAAACTCAACTGAATAAGTTCCACACTTTCATTCGGACCGTGGGAAATCTCTTTAGCAACACGTGGGTTATATCATCTGAGGGATTCCCGATCATCCAACGAAACGTTTTAATTGTAGTTATAATTGCAATTTTGTTTTATTGCTGATTTAATTTTAAGTTATTTAAACATGCTGGGTTCGATCATTTTCATGAATTTTATAAATACGAGAAGTAAAACATTTAATAAATTGCGGAATGTAAATTGCAATAAACTTAAATGCGTACCTGGTGGGCATTCCCGTTGTTTTCATCTGCACTTAAAATACATGTTATGGCATTTATATATATTCACATCAAATACTTAGGTTAAGCTATGAGAAGGCTCTGGTTATCTACCAAGTCCTATGATGTCTAGGTTCCCAGTTCAGTTAAGGATGATTTTCTTCATCAAAGAATAAGTCTCACTGGTCTTTTAAAACATCCCATCAAGTTATTTCGAGTTCAGTTAGTTTCATTGCGGTGATGAATTAATCACCCAGGTTTAGTTGAGTTTTGACTCTTGCATAGTGAATTTGGATGTTTGATTATCCCATGAGTGATGTGACATTTCATTTGATGCTTCATTTAAGAGTTATAATAATGAAAAGCCTTTAGGGGCATGTTAGTTCATTAAAGAATTTAACCATTCTCAATTTAAAGTTTGAATTAATGGTTTAAAGTGATTTAATTTAGTTATAAAGTTTTGGTTGATCTTTTTCACATATTTTAAATTACTTTAAGTTGGAAAAGTATTCAAGTTGTTTAATTCAGTTAAGTTTTACTATTTTAAGGGGCCTTGACATTTTAGATTGATTTTTAAATATTTTAAACTGACAAGAGAACCATTTGGATCAATTTTGGTGATTTTTTGAATTTTATTTTATTTATTATAATTATTTTAAATTTTGGAGTATTAATTAATTATAAAATAAAATTGAGGTGGAAAATTAAGTTTTGTATTTTTTTTAAATCTCTCTGATCCCAAGAAACCCAGAGAAGCAAATTTTATATTTTTCTTATTTTTCTATGAATTACTAGAATTATTTTAGTGAAAGGGTTGGGAAATCCATTTTTTAATATTAAAAATTGTCTTAAGCCTTCAAAATTTAATATCTTTATTTAGAGACTTAGAAAAAATATTTGGTTGGTTTCCAAGTGATTAGGAGACTAAATATGACATTTTGGTGAATTTTAATATTTTTATGATTTTTATAATTTTTTAATTATTAAAATATTCAATAATAGGTGAAAAATGAAATTTTTAGGAAAATTCCAATTTTAATTTTCTTAGACTCCTCTGACATCAGAGAGCCCTCAAAATCAATTTGGTGAATTTTTGAATTATATTTTGGGTTTTATGAATTTTTTAGTTTCAAAAATGGTTAAGTTACTTAGAAAATTCATTTAATAGGTTAAACCATTTCAAATTAACTTCAAAAT
Source organism: Papilionanthe hookeriana x Papilionanthe teres (assembly GCA_022702705.1). NCBI lineage: Eukaryota > Viridiplantae > Streptophyta > Magnoliopsida > Asparagales > Orchidaceae > Papilionanthe > Papilionanthe hookeriana x Papilionanthe teres. The sequence goes on along the minus strand of CM040425.1, from coordinate 64,148,037 downwards.
TTTTATGGGAGTTCCTATTATCCTATGGGACATTGGAGGATTGATTTTGAGTTATTTACATTTTTAATTTGTTCTAATTAATTCAAAATTGATTTGAGATCATATGAACAATGAGAGTTATTTTTAATATTTTAGCTTATGAAGTAATTATCCTAAGTTCCTCTGGTCATAGGGAATCTGCCCTAATTTTCCTAGAATTTTCCAAGCAGTATGCTAATTATTGGAATTAAAATACCAAAACATGCATAAAAATTTGAAAAATATAAAACTTGTCATGGACATAGCCTCTGGCCTTAGAAATTTCAATGAATGTTCCCAAGATCAGAGGCTACAAAAGCCCCATAGTCTCAAGACATGGTGAATTGTGTGTGTTAGAGGAGAATTAAAATAATCAGATCAATGTTTATTTAATTAAGAATTAAACACTTCAAAAAATAACTTCATTTTTTCCCATATTGTTCTCCTCTATTCACTGAGCAAGAGGGTATTTTTAAATTATTTTTATGATTTTTCTATGCAAAGCTATGAATTTTTGAAGTTTCTGGTATTTAATTAATTCAGAAAAATTGGATTTTCCTACTTAACCCAGTCAGCGCCACCTCAACCTCAACGGGTCGTAAGCACACGCGGCTTCTTCTGGTTGGACGCCGCCATCCACCTCAGTGCCACGCGTCTCCGCGGTTCTGTCTCATCTACTCGTCCGACGCAATCCTGGTCGTCCATCTGTTACACGCGTGATCCGATGACTTTGGGTCATCGTCTCCGCCTGGTGTGAACCCGTAACTGCACGTTTTCTAGACCTAATATCTCCCTCATTTCTCAACCAAATCACATGAGGTTTGGTCTTATGTGTTCGTCTAGACAAGGGCTACAAATCCATATGGCTAATATGCATTGAAATTGAATCAAACAAAATGGAGAATTGTTTGAAGCTCGGGTTGAGTACAAGTCTCCATACCTTGGTCCAAGAGGTGAAGCCTCGATTGGATGTGCTTGCCACGTTCGTTGAAGTCCAAGGAGCCTACGGATTGAGCCTCGAGTGATGGTGAAATGCTTGGCTATAAAAGTGACCAAACCCGATTTGGTGCTCTAGCCGATAAAAGAGATGGGTGGCCTGGTGAGGGGGCTTGCACTGGGGAACTTCTTCTCTACCTCTGGTGAAAGTGTGGGAAGAGTTAATTTGGTTTTGGTGGAGATTCAGTGAGTGTTCTGTTTTCTGGCCTGAAATTGAGCTAAAAAATAGGGCTCAATCAGTGGGGATTAGGGAGAAAGGCAGTGGGGCTGAACTTCTCTTGGCTGGGAGGAGTTCTGGGAGCAATTTGGAGGGATTTCCTTGAGAAAAATTTCAGCACCTTCTCATGGCCGAGAGGGGGTGCTTATATGGCCAGAACCATAGGGCTGAGTTGGGGGCCAATTGATGGGTGGATTCAACTGCTTAGGTGAAGGGCAGAAGGGCTCCGGTGGCAATTTTGGCTGAGGTGGCCAATTGGTGGAGTTTGGGTGAGTTTAGCTTGGTGGTGGCTCTCGTTTTTGACTCCCTCCGGCGACTAGGCCGGCCGGCAAGGACAAAGGAGCTGGCCCCTAAGGTCAGGTGAGTCAGGGGGAGGTTTAATGGTGATTAATAGTTGTGGGGAGGTTTTGGGGTAAGGCAAAAGAGGACTTAACCACTTAAGGGAAGAAATCCCCTAAAATGGGGGACCCTTGGTCCATGGCTCACCTAGCTTGGGTTAGGTGGATCTAGGGTGGTTCCTAGGGTTCACTTAGTGGCTGTGGAAAGGTTGGTTTAGTCACATTTAGTTTAATTTGGCTAGGTTTGGTCATAGGTTCAATTTGGTTCATTTGGGTTAAGTTTGGTCTAACTTGGGTTTGGGTTTGATTTGGGTCCAAATGTCTTGAGCAATATTGTGTGCATGATTGTAATGAAGAACTTTCATGAAGACATGAAATGGTTTTGAGTTCAATTGAAGGGTCAATTTGGTGGATTTTTGAGCTTTTGGTTAATTTTGGGTAAGTTGGGTTAACTTGGGTCTAAGTTGGGCTAAAGTGGGGTTTAGACCAAATTAAATGTTTCAAATGTTTTAGGGGAATGTGGTGAAGAGTTCCCAACATCAATTGAGAGGAAACTTTAGGGTTAGACCAATCAATTTGAAAGATTTTGGGCATGTATTCAATTTGGGTTAAAATGGGGTATTCTTGGATTTCAAGTGGATTTAGGTTAATCTTAGGCTCAAATTGGGATAATTGAATGTTGCATGGGTTTCATAGGAGTGTTATGGAGGGTTTAGTATTGAAATTTTGGGGAGAATTGGTTGACATTAGGTTAATTAGGGGATTTTTGGATCATTTAAACAAAATTGGGGATTTGGATTTCAAGTGGAATTGAACTCAAATGTGGATCAATTTGGGCTTGGATTTGGTTTCGATTGGTATTGGGGATGTTGAATTGAAGTTTAGAATTGAAATTGGGCAAAATTGGGGTCAATTGGATTGATTTGGTTTGACATTGGGTCTAATTAGGCTAAGTGAGCCAAGTTTAGGATTTTGGGTGAAAAGTGGGTTAATTGGGCAAAATTGGCTTATGGTACAGTTGAAAAAAAATAAAATTGGGAATATTTAGGATTTTCTGGAATTTTTTGGGAATTTTTAGAATTTTTGGATTTTGGGCCAAAAAGGGTATTTAGGGTATTTAGAGGTTATTTGGAGTGTATTGGGGTATTTTGGTGGATTTAAGAGGTGTTAATTGTTTTGAAATTATTTTAGGAATTTTGGGTAATTTTTTGGAAATTTTGGAGAGTTTGGTGGTTGTAGGGATAATTTAGGTAATTTTAGGTAGGCTTAAGGACCCAATGTCAAAACCAGAAATTTTGAAAAAATGAAATTTATCTATGGTTGAGTGGAGTGAAATATTTTAAACTGATCCGTGGACCAAGAAGTGCTCATTTTGAACATCTCATATGTATTGTTCCTAACCCTCTTAGCCAAAAGGCTAGGGGTTTGGATCCATACATATGAGTGCTCTAACGAACCAGGAGTCAAGATTGGGTGAACATGGTTTAGGGTTTAGGGTGTGTGTAGGAGTGCAGTTTGTGCAAGCTAGACCCTACTAAGACCAGGCCAGCTAGGGCTGTCCTAAGGCTTGAACATCCTATAGGAATTCATCCTTGTCTTCCTGCACATCGGTCCTAACCTTCCAAGTGATTTGGAGGTTAATGATCATCCATGTAGGATTCCAAAGAGAGTTAAGATTTGGTTTAAATTTCTAAATGGTGGGTTCCATCTCTAGTCTTTTAGGATAGTCAAGGAGAAGTCCTATGACTAGATCCTAAACACTAAGAGGAAAGAAAATACCTCACCAAAAATGAGGTCAACAAGGTGTAATATACATGAAAGTTTGGAGTAGTGCTAGTTTCGATAGTCTTTTTTTCAATCTATATAGGATTACTATGCATATTATTAATTACAAAATCTTTTATTATTAACAAATAAAACTTTATTGAGATAAAAAAACATTAAGTTTATTCAAATTAATAAATTTTAAGTAATCATTTGTCATCTACCCTATTTTATTTGTTGCTCAAATGGGTTAACTATAAGTCTATAAATTTATTTTAAATAGAGGTAGTTGTTACTTCATAAGTTTATTTTAATTAAAATAGTGATTGTGACTACATAAGTTTATTTTAGATGTAGCCACTATAAGTTGTCTTAGTTGGAAGAAGGATTGTGACTCCATATGCTTATTTTAGATGGAACAATTGTTAAATAATATGCTTATTTTAGATAAAGCGAGTGTAAATCTAAATCTTTGTTTTAATTAGATGGAGTAATTAGACTTGGAGTGCGAATATGACTCCATAGGCTTATTTCAATGATGCAATTGTAACTCCAATTGTTAATTTTTATCATATGGAACAACTATGAATTTATAGATTTATTTTAATTAGATAGTGTAAATATGGCATTGAAGAAAATTCTCTTAATTATTTGGCCCCTCACCGAGTTGGTAACAAATAAGCATATTTTTAACTTTCTCATCACTCCATATTCTATATTGTAAAATCATACAATAGCATCTCAATCATACTACTACTTTTGGTCCTACCCGTACCCTTCTTATCAAACACAAGGTGTTGGTTCTTTGACCCCAATTACTTGCTAGCTGGCACAAACTAATTAAAATGATAGTAGTAAGACATTTACACCTAATGATGGTCAAACATAAGTTTATCAAGTATTTTCAATTCCTTTTTAATGAAGTTAAGGAAACAATTTATATATACTCCGTAAACTTAATCATCATAAGCCATTTACATATAGAATCACAAACTTAATAGAATTTGTATGATGAAAAGTCATTATCATGGAAAAGTATTTCTATAATATGAGAAATACTTAGTTTAGAGAGTTTAAGTTTTTTATTATTTTTTATTAAAACTAATTATAAACAATATTGTTATAATTATTTTTATGTTATATTTTAAAATATCAAAAAACTTTTTATAGCACCCCAAATATTACATCATGATAAGAAAAATACTTATAGAAGAGGATCTGTAAGATTGAGGGATATGTTTATCAGTTCTAACCAAACTAGATAATGATTTAATTGAATTATAATGTAGATCTTGATAGACATAATTGATATATGTGACCTAAGAGAATATAATATGAGAGAAGCAAACAATATAAAAAAATTGGTCTTCTAATTTTGTTGGATAGGTGCATCTCCCCATATTGATGGTTGCAATTTTTTTTTTTTGTTGCCATTAAAAATAGAAAAATTATGATAAGAAATTTTTATACAAGTGATAATGAGGATTAAGAGGATTGTTTTAACTGTGACCTCCAACCTTAGGTGTAAACTATGTGGGTTGAGCAACAATGCATAATGGAGGTTTTTCATTGATACTGACCTCTATTTGCCACGACCTATGCATGGAGATAAAACAACAAGGAGTTAGAGGAGACTAAGGAAAGTCTCTATGTAGAAATATTGAACTTTTGAGTGATGATGAATACTGATATTTGTTAAACTTACTTGTGAATATATGTTTCTTTGAATATTTTTTATTTGCTTGTTACTTTTCAAATATTTTGAAGCAATGTTAATTTTAGAGTTGAACATTGCATTCAAAATATTCAATTAAATCAATTTTTTCTTTTTTATGTAATGGCTATGATGTTAGTTGTGATATATATAGTTGCTATCTTTTGTAATAGGTTTTTATGGAAACATTTAATTCAAAGCATACCTACTTATTTTATTTGTATTATAGGTTATGAGAGGATTATCAATAAAATTTATGTCACAACGTTGATATGTCTTAGGATTGTGATGAAGACATTTTTCAATGCTATGTCTAAAATAGATAATATTTATTGGCATAACATTTATGGATAATATATTGCTGATAGATTTTTTTTTTTGTTAGTTAATAAATTTGTGTTAACTAGTGATAGAATCAAAATGAGCGTATTTTTTTCTTACAGGTGATTTTAATTTTATTAGCCATTGTTTATCCATTGATAAAATTAAATTATAGATATCACAGTTAAGTTTTAAGATTAATAAAATTAAGCTATTAGACAATAAATTTAAATTATTAAATAAATAGACAAATAGTTAAGTTTATTGCACTTCTAAATGTCTAGTAGATAGTTGTGTTTTTTAAGATGCATTTATATACATACCATACAATTCTTATGTATTTACATATTAAATTTACATGCAAATCTCTGAAATCATTAATACCGTATAAAAAATAATACTATCACTTACTCTTTAAAAATGAAATATAGATTTTTATGCATAGATTTATGACACTAAAGTGGCATTAATGTAAATATGAAAGCTTCGGTAGATTTGTAAATACAAAAGGATTGCATGATATCTATGTAAAATTTAATTTTTTTAATTAATTATATTGTCCAATAATTTAGCTATATCGAAAAAAGAATTTGTGATGTAAAATTAAGAATACAACAACAAACCTTTATCTCAATAAGTGTGGTCAGCTACATGAATTCATTTCTCCATTGTGTCTTATTAAGTGCCACGTTTTCATTTAATTCTAATACGTTAAGTTCATTTTTATACAACATGCTCAAGTCATTTTAGTGTAACCCTGACTTTCTTAAAATAAGTCATATTTAAAACATCCACCCTTCAAACAGGATCATTAGATGGTTGATGTTTAACGTGACCAAACCATCTAAGGTGATTCTCTGTATTCTTGTTTGACACTGGACGTACTCCAACCATTTCACGAATAAATTCGTTAAGCATTTGGAGGTATAACTACTGTAATCTTTACAAAAAAAGTAAGCAGTCCCAAAATAGCCTCAAGAGTCCCCATAAAAAAAAAAAAATAAAAAAAAAAACAGAGAGTAGAATATGAGAAGTCTCAACAAGGAACGTCCGTAAAAGCTGGGGAACCGAACTGCTCCAATTACAAGAGATAGAGTAAAGAAATGTGGCTGGGAATAGGCTTCCGGCAAGAATCATGATAAGCGGACTTCGTACATTGCCTCCGTGGATCGCATGGGAGTTAAACGTCATGCGCTTACGCGATACACTACAAATATATTTGTGTATTAACGCGATCAAAAAACAAGTTGCGATTGCCATTTTAAATAAAATAATGAGGTTTTTTTGTTTATCGATCATCTAGCTACTCTAAACATCCCTAATACGACTCCAATAAATTTTCTACCATCCATCACGAATTTTCAGGGTATTACACGGTTTTTGAGAAAAATTTTTAAATGAAAAAAATATTCAAATCTCAATAAAAAATCATTCAGAACTATTTGGATCTCATGATATCAAAATTAGTTCAATCCGAGTCAAATCAAGCTCAAATCAAATCATTAAACATTCTTAAAAATTTTACAGACTAGCAAGCCCATAGTTGAATCGAGCATCTCGATAGGACGAATCCACCGAGCCGAACATTGCTCCATTTTGACATTGTTAAGACACTCAAATGTCTATCAAACACTATTTGATTAAAGGATGCTCTCTGGACCGTCCGATCAAAGTAGTTCATATTCATACAATAGTTGCACTGAGAATACTATTAATAGAGCCTCACCCCTCTCATAGAGAAGTGGGGAGAACTTGAGGCTTGAGGAAAAGGGTTTGAAGCTTTGAGAATGAGCTGAAATCCAGCACCGCTCCTACCACCGTCGACCGCCATCAACCACCACCAGTCGACCGTCGTCAACCTGGCCAACTTCCGTTGACTACCACTTTTCGGGTCGCCGCCGATCACCATTGGCGTCGTCTGCTTCTTACAAAAAGTTCATCCATGCACCGCAGTTGTAATTCCAAAAAGTATTTAACTTTTTTCTCGCCTGTAGGATGAAAAACTGTACTTGTAATCACCAGTTTGTTGTAGATTTATTCAGCTGGGGCTGGGTCGGGCCCAGTGGTTTTTTTTCCTTTTTTGGGTTTTCCATGTAAAAATGTCCAACGTCTCTGCTCGTTTTTTCTTTTATCTAACTGTGTATTGAATTTTCGTGCAACGCAAAGATGATGTTTCACTCTATCACAGCAAATTTTCTAGCATCATCAATCCCCATTCTTTAAAACAACAATTATTCGTTATCTCATTGACCTCCACTCCCACCAGCTCGTCGTTCTTATTAACGTTGTCACTCCTTCATCTCCTATCTCACATTCAGGAGCAGTTGAATAATTCTGCTATGTTTGTTGTAATATGTCAGTAGTGAATTTTATCAAAGGAAGCAGTCGCTCACAACCATACAGTGATAGTCTCATCTAATAAGCGGCTTCTTGAGAGATTTCTTCGATTTTGAGAATTTTTGGCTTCGAAATCGATTACTAGGAGGCCATGAACCGCTTCCCATAGGGGACTAATGAGATTTGGATGATGAAGGAATTCTTTCGGAGGCTCTTGGTGAGATGATGCATGCAGAAGACATGGCATGTGTTGGGAAGTTGAAATCTATCATGTCAATAATGCCTTTTTCCCTGTTTGATAAGATTGTGAAGTCTTTGCATGTTCTCTTTGTTGTTCTTTTAGAGAGAATGAAGCTCAGACAAGAACCAAATCCAATTATCATTGATTTCCTTATGGATGCCCAAGGAGATAGGGAAGAGGATGCCACCTCCATCGAATCCAATGACTAAGATCAATGCCCGTGGATAAATTCTTTTATGACGAGTCCTATTGAGGGCATTTAAGGGGCGGCAAATATAATTCTAATGGACTTTAAGGCGGTTAAGTTTTAAGGCGGTTAAAAATGTAAACTTTTAAGTTTGGGTGATTAGTATGTAATATTAAATGTTTTAAATGGTAGGTACGTGTAAAAATATTTTGTGTAGTAGTTGAATTTTTTAGGACGCAAGATTTAGCATTTTTTTATGAGTACGTACATTCGAATGAAAAATATCTTTTATCAGAGGGAGAGATGAATGAAAATTCTTTAAGGGAAGTTTAGAAAACATATTAATTTTCAATTTCCAATAAGCTAGAGAGAAGACACATCAAAGGTTACCCAAGTTATTGAATTTTCATAGAGATAGAATGCAATATCCAGGAAAGAGGAGGACTCCCCTTGAGAAAAGGAAAAAAGAACCCTTGTATCATTTTCCCTCCTATATTTATACATATGGGAGGAAACTTTAAAAATAATTAAAGTTGTATATTTTCGACAGTATGATTTCTTTCTCTAATGTCCTGATGGAAGTATTGTGAGGGGGAGGTCCGGTATTATCAGTTGATGTCATATTTTGTTAGTACAGCTGTCGCGTCCGGTACATAAGTCAAAAGATAAAATCCCAAATGTTGAGTAAAACCTTTAATAGGGAATCAATAAATGTCCTTAGTAGTCATGATAACTTCAACTGATAGTTACCCTATTGCATGTGGGCTAGGCTAACCACTTGAGAGAAATGATCGGTTTGGCAGAGAAACTCGATTTAGCCACTCCAACACGTGGGCTCAAGTCAGCCACTTCAGCAAGTGGGCTCAATTCAACAAGAGATATTTAACGAGAATTCATATATTATTCATAGTTATGTATAAAACTACGTATATAAATGCCCAATAATTGAATCTCTCTAAAAATTTTATATTTTAGCACTCAAATTTATAATAAAAAAAAGAAAAAAAAATGAAGGACAAGCGTACTTGAGCACCGTTGAGCTTGTTTTACTGAAGGTATGAGATGTCCATATGCTTAAGGAGCTTTATACGGCAAAGCGGGTGCACAGCAAACTTAGCAGCGAGACTGAAGTTCGGCTCTCCTTTGTTTCATGGCAACAAGAATGCACATGAAAATCGTTATCAGTGGGGCCTATAGGAACGTCTGAATTATTACACTGTAACTTTTTCTTTTCTTTTAGCTCTCGGAACTTATAAAAAAATAGGGAGTGGATAAAGTTGAACCTTTATAGGATATTGAATTACAAGAGATAATTAGCATTTCCATGCCTTCAAAAAAGCGAAAATGTATATTTACTGAGGTTAAAATTGCAATGATCATATTTTTTTTCAATATATTTACCGAGGTTTATAAGGGGCAATTGTAATTTCACATTTTCTCCTCTTAAGTAAATGCTCCCCAGGTATATTATTACACACTTTTTTTTGGTCATTGTGGTTTTATAAAAATTTATGCAATAATTGAGATTTCCTTTATAAAAGGTTCCTAATTTTTCCATTTACACATGCCAGATTTTAAGACACATGATGGGAAGAGTAGTTGAGTTTTCTTTATCAATTTAAACTTTTTTTTTATTAAAAATAGGTATGGTTAAAATTATATTATATTATTTGAAATTTTTGTCCACATTTCATTCATATTTCTTGATAAATGATTTCATAGCCAAGTATTTGATTGAGATAAAGTGGTTCATATCATCATTGGGTTGATTAAAATTGAATGACTGAATCACATGGAACTCCAAATGGTTAAGATTGAAATCAACCTTATGAAGTTGGCACATGATATTTAAAGTAAAAAAATATTTTCATGTAAGGGGAAGTAATGATCAATATAGATAGTTATTATATGAGAAGTAGATGTCAAATACAGAAATATATTTAATAAAAGAAAAATATATTTGTTTAGAAAAATCTTATGGTTAGCTTTGCACATTCAGCTTAAGTCTATAAATTGAAATGAATGATTTGTCAAACTCAAAAGTATTCCACATTGCTTCAAACTTCTTAAGCTAATATTTGTTATCTGTCTAAATATATGAGAACTAGAGATAAATGAGGAAAATGTCAAATGGCTTTTTTTAAAGATTTATTTTAATGAGTATTTTAAATTCAATATTTTTTGTGGAGTCAAACTAAGATCTTACTACAGATTTGATGGTTAAATTAGCTCTATTATTGCTAGGTTTTAGGATTATTATAGTATGTAACTCAATTATTGATAGTTAAATTGACTCTAGTATTTTCAAATATAAATTCGAGTCTAATGTTATAAGAATATAATATATTTCTCATTTAATAATAACAGTTTACTTTGTTATATAAATAATTAGTATTTATGATGTTTTTAGTTAAAAATTATTATTGAAGTGTATGTAGTTGAATATGTGTTTATTTTTACCTGATTTTCCAATCAAAATATTCACTGTTTCTTTTTTTTATGTGATTTTACTTATACTTCAATTTTACGAATTAAAAAAGCCAACTTTGGATGGTTGAGAAAAAGAGAAATGTTGCCTAAGATTTCAAATATTTATTTAGATTCAAATTAATATTTTATATTATTAAACAATTTTGACTTTGTTCTTTTTATTTTATTTGCAGAATATTAAGTTTTAAACTTATTGTAAATTTAAAAAAAAAATTGCATGTCACAACTCATAATGTTATGTAGGTAGTTAGATTAGATGTTTATGAAATGATATGCATTTAAATGAAAGAGTTTGAATAATTACTATTTGACTCATATGTATAAACATTATGTGAGAGTTGTGGTTGGATGTCTTTGGAGGGGCTTCTTGATTTTGGATATAAGTTAGTTTAATCCAATTGCAATGCTATGTTTGGCATAAATGGGATTGAAGTTATAAAAGATTGTTGAAGATAATACTTGGATGGGGGTAATGAAACATAAGAAGAATATGATGATTAATTATGCATTGATGTATTATTTCCAAAATTTGGTTATTGTATAGTTCTAACGGCATGTATAATCTTTTACATTTTTTTTATGCACTAAAAATTATTTAATTTTCAATATTATGGATATGTGTGTACTTGATTGTAATTGATTTTGAGCTATACTATATACTATAATTGAAAATAAATTTTATAGTAATGTTGAATCTCTTGTTAGCTATCTCCAAATAAATTTTTTTTTTGTTTTCATTTGACAATCATACATTTATTAATTCATTATATCATTTCATTAAAAACTTTTCTTCAAAAGTTTCTCATCTCACAATGGTTTCCCATGGTAACTTATATTTGTTCAAAGTACATTGACTTCTAATGCAATAGTTAAGTTCTTATAAACATACAAAATCTCGTCTAAATACTATTTACTCCCACTAAGTTGTGTGTATGTTCTATAAATCACTTATGTATTAACTACCCACATAATCTTTTAAGAAGTTATCACATCAGACATTGTTTGTAATGAAGTTTTTCACTTGCAATTTAAAAAACAGTACATAGTTGACTAGTACAAAATTTAGAGCAAAATAGAGTTGTCAATATTGATTAGCGGGTTAGATTAGGTTATGAACTAAAGTTGACAAAATCAAATATGTTTGCCTCAAATTCAACATATTTATTATAATAATCAAAATACTTGACCCAAATCTCACTAGATCAAAACGTGTCTAACCCAAACTAAATTGCCTAACTCATTTATTTTCTAGAACAGGTAATTTTTTGGTTCAGTGTAGCTCAATAACCTGAATATAACTTGTTGACCAGACTATCCCTAGACCAAATAGTAATCGGATTTATTTCTGGTTTGTTTAGACAACTTAAATGCAATTTGATTAATAATTAACTTAATAATTTTTACCAAAACCTAACTCAAACGATAATTGGATTAAGTCGAACTAAGATCTTTTTGAGTCAAATTTAAGTTAAATTGTTGAGATAGGTTATTTTACCATCAATTGGGTTATCAACTTTGTTAATTCTAGTGGATGTCATAACTAATAAAAAAAGATGAATTTGAATCAATGCATAACTTTAATTTGTGATCTCTATTTTCGAAATATCTATGAAGCTAAAAAATTTTCATGCTCACTTATGTCATATCATTTTTCAAAATATTCATATCCTCTTTTACATCCATTAGCATTTTTAACTGAAAATTTTCCTAATTATTAATCAAAATTAGTTCAAAAAATAACTTGTTGTTAGCTATTTCTCTAGACTAAATGGATTTAAGTGCCACAATTTACAGAAGTACTATCCTTTGAATGGGTTTGGATGAATCTTCACTAGCATTATGTTTTTATTGATGCATTCTCAATGCTAAGAATCAATGATATATGCCTAAAACTTCAAAAATGATGTTGCTTATTAATGAAAAATATGTAATGATATTTCCAACAAATATTACCATCTATGACGCATCAAAAGAGAACAAAAGATTCCTTACAAAACTAGTGCTATTTAAGTTCACATAAGAGCATAAAAGATTTCTCTTAAAATTCGAGAGAGATACAAGAATTGTGAATATAAATAAACATTTTATTCAAAATGTTAAAAAAAAATAGTGATAAATAAAGATGTGCTGAAAAACATTCCCCTCATGACAACACTTAAAGTTGGAGCGTCATTTTCGTCGGTCAATGCCGTCAGCTACAATCGGCTGTAGTTGCCAACTTGCGTTCTGTAAAATAATCCCTTGTATTTAATACATCATATTTTAAATGCAATGTTCGTTTTACCCAATGGTTTCTTGAACAAAAAGCAAATCGCCCCTCATCTTTTTGAATTTACGGAGTGCTGGAAACTACAAAATTTACGTGATGGCAGAATGGTGCGCAATAATGGGTGACAGTTTGCTCTAGCGATGTGGGACCAATATCAAAATCTATAAATGGTCAATCGTAATCGAAAATTCTTCCCGAAGTAGCTTTTGCCGAACAAAAAAGAGCCCAATTTTAAAAAAATAGTAATAAGGCGTCAGAAAATGGCTTTACCTCTTTCAGAGAAATAAAAATAACAACAATAAATATTAAATAGTAATAATAATTCGTGAGAAATGAACAGAGGAGAGGGGAAGGAAGATAAATAGGACACCACTCCAAACCCGACGCAGGGCTCCAGATTTCAATCTCCAGTTGCACGGTCGATGCAAACGGAAGGACGAAGGCTGTCTAGAAGCCAGGAAGAAGCAGTAGAAGAAGAACGAATCAGTGAGCGATATTAGAGATGAGAGGAGGGAGCGAATGAGCTATTAAAGAAGCAAGAAGAGAATTTTGTTTTCAATCAGTCCTCTGTTAGCTGCAAGTGTTCTCTTCTCCGATTTGTTCGCTAACTGCGCCTCCTCCGTGCTTGAGATAGATGCCGGTAAGGAAGGAAATGAAGTTTTTTTATACTTGTTTTTGGGTACTTTATCAAGTTTTTATATTTTAGGAATTTGTGAGTCATCTACTTTGATCGATCCCCTCCAGAGGGAGAAATAGAGATTCAACGCTGTTAGATTCATTTATTTGTTTTTTTTTTTTTTTTCGGAGAAATCGCGAGATCTATAACTAGGATTTTTAGTCCCGATTCCTTCTTCTTCTTCTTGTTTGCTAAAAGTATTTTGGGGTTCTACCGGTGCTTTTTATTGTCTTCCGCTTCATCTTCTTGTTTTCTTACCCCCTTGTTTATCTCCTCCCATGTCTTTTAGATTTGAACTCTTTTTGTTGTAAGATTCCGTTTGTCTGCTTTCCCAACCCGATTTCTAGGTTGGTTTATTCCTTGCAAGAAAAGGTGCAATTTTTATGCGCGGAGTTTGCCTTCTCATTTGCTCGGGCTTTAAGCCGATCTATGAATTTGATGCTTGGGGATATCTATTGCATCTACTCTTCACTGGATGTATTCGTTTTGGTTCCTTCATGTCCCAGTCCCCGTGCTGAACGTATTCTCTTTCACTCTTTGTATTTCAGATAAAGCAAAGATTATACCTTGAAGAAAAGGAACGTAGATTTGGGCTTGGATCATCAATCTCAATTTCCTCAGATCAGCAAACTTAGTGTCCTGAGTGCCCCGTCTCAATAGAGATGTTGGTTGGCCAGTCCTGTTTAATCTCGAGGGCATTGCCGAGCTCCTGCGAACAAGAATCCAAGTGGTCATACATGACCAACCATCTTATCGATAGAACTAACAATACAAGGTCGCATGATGCAGTCTCTGGAGGGCATTCCGAGGTTACGGACAAAAATCAATGGAGACAGAACAAGTTACTAAAACTTACTAATTCCTCCTCCACCAAATCTGATTGTCGCGATTCAGAGAACCTCATCAGTGCTATTGGCAGAGATAATTCAATCAGTTGTCTGATGTGGTGCTCCCGCTCTGATTATGGTGTCCTAGCCTCTCTCAACCATGGATTTCGCTCTTTGATCAGAAGTGGAGAGCTATACAGCAGGCGTAGAAAGAACGAAATCACAGAGCATTGGGTGTACTTCTCATGCAACGTGAATGAATGGGAAGCCTATGATCCTCATCGTACCCGGTGGATTAATTTGCCAAAGATGCCTCCTAATGAATGCTTTATGTGCTCAGACAAGGAATCACTAGCTGTTGGCACTGAGCTCCTTGTCTTTGGAAAGGAAGTGAATGCTCACATTGTTCTTAGATACAGCATTCTTACAAACTCATGGTCACCTGGTGTTGGAATGAATTCACCTCGGTGCTTATTTGGATCTGCAAGTACTGGAGATAAGGCCATTGTTGCCGGTGGCAGTGATGCCCTTGGTGTCATATTAAATTCTGCAGAGCTGTACAATTCGGACACACGGACATGGACAACACTTCCTAGCTTGAACGAACCAAGGAAGATGTGCTCCGGTGTATTCATGGATGGGAAGTTCTACGTTATTGGAGGAATGGCTAGCAATACTGAGTTGCTTACATGTGCAGAGGAGTTTGATCCTGAAAAGGGCACATGGAGAGTTATTCCTAATATGTCATTAGGGTTGAATGGTGCCAGTGGTGCTCCTCCACTTGTTGCGGTTGTGAATAATGAACTGTATGCTGCACATTATGCACATCAGGATTTGAGAAAGTATGATAAGGAAAACAATGTGTGGATCACTTTGGGGAAGCTGCCAGAAAGGCCTGTGTCTGTGAATGGATGGGGGCTTGCATTTAGGGCTTGTGGTGAGCAGTTGATAGTCATAGGTGGACCAAGGGCACTAGGTGGAGGAGTGATTGAGCTCCACTCATGGATTCCTAAAGTGGGGGAGTCACCAGTGTGGAACATGATTGCAAGGAAGCAATCTGGGAGCTTTGTTTATAATTGTGCAGTGATGGGCTGCTGACTCTTTCAATTTTTATTGCAAATTACAAATCTGTCAAATTGAGAGCAAGATTGGTGCTATGTTTATTGGGGCAATGAGATGGGGAGAATGGAAATCTCTGCCTTTTTTTCTTCTTGGAAATTCAGATTTTTCTCATGATTCGAAAGATCCTGTTCCTTTCTCTGTAACTTCGATGTTTTCTTTTGGATTTTTCCATCCCTGTCATCCAATTCGTGCTCAAAGAAAATTATATTCTTCCCCATTTTCTGCTAGGGTATGGGTTTTCGTGGTACTTCGATCCTTAGTCACGGTGGCAGATTTTATAATTCAATGCTGTGGATCCTCTGTTCAACTTCTTTTGTTTTCCTAATAACTTTTGAGTATGAAGAAATGCCTGAAGTTAATTTTATAGTTCTTCTGTCTCGAGGAATAAGTTAATAAGTTAAAAAAATATAAAAACTGAACTAAGTTTCATCACTTTCTTTGGATCTTTAGTTCTTCATTCTCCAGAGAAAAAAAAAACGACTAAAATCCATTCAGTTTCTTGATTTGCAGTATTTAGAACTACAATGGCTCTTTTTCTTGTATTTGGAAGGTTTTACCTCCAAGTTATCAGGATTTGGTGAAAATTTAATACCATCCTTTTCTGAACCTTGTGTAAACTCAGAGTGTCCTAACACTTACATTTTAGCATATATATTTGTTAAGGCTTTTATTTGTTGTGAGAAATTAGAATTCTCTCATTTATATTTATATTCACTTTCTTGCATATTGGAGCTTGTTGTATAAATTTAGCTACTTACACAATTATAGCCTTATAGCCTTACTTCTTTCATGTTCAGTTTATCAATAAATGAAGGCTACCAGGTTATCCCTTAGACTCTGTTGCCAGCATTGATTGATTTTAAGAGTGACTTTTCCTTGTGAACTTATCATGTTGCTATCCATGGAAATTACAACATGTTTTGGATTGCTTGATTTTTCGTCTGGTTGATTTTCATGGGAGTACTCTGATAAAAAGCTAATTTTGGTGCTATTTTTTCGTTTAGTGAGTTTATATTTTAGCATGCTAGTTTGTTTATCAAAGTTGAATATGGTTATGATTCAAAGCTAAGGACCTAAGGTTCCTAAAATTGCAGTTCTTTTTTGTTGGGGCTCTTAGTCAATTATATTAAGGGATTTGCATTTGTACCACAATTCTAATATATTTATACATAACTTCTAAACTTCAATATTTATTTATATAACAATCAAGTCCTTAATATTACATTAAAAAAATATTACTAAACTAACTTTTTCAAAGTGAAATACACATTTTTATACGCATGCTTTGATATGATTATAACATCAATAGAATTTACATGTAAATATGAAACTTTAGGTGTCAGATATGTAAATGCATTTTAAATTATGTGACATGTTTGTAAAGGCTCCATTATATTATTGACTGCCCCCATTAACTATAAGCGGTTGCATAAGCATTAACTACTAATGGAATGGGGTTTATTAATGCCGAGTCTGTTAGAAGAACTTGCATTGTTATGAGTAGAGACTAAGTTGGTGAGTGGCGCCTGTTTCCCAAGAGCTTGGCGCATATTGCCAAGCTTGGGAGCATATTGCCAAGTTCAGGCGCATATGTGCCAAGTTTGGGCGCTTATGTGTCAAGTTCGGGCGCCTATGTGCGGTATCGTGAATTGGTTTATATCTCGATTTGGAGCAGCGTAATTTAGGGCTTAGTGTATCTTCCTTTGCGATGAGCATCCAATGAAGTTGTAGAGTGTTGAAGAGGTGGATTTCGGTGATTTGGGCTGAATTTGTGCGTCGGATTTGAGAGGGAATATTGTAGAGCGAGTTTTGTAAGTTTTCTTTATGTGTGTACAAAAAACTTTGTGAGTTTTTTTGTAAAACATTCTAAATTTCATAATGAAATTCTAGTGGTGTGGCTTCATAGTATTTTCTTGTTCTCAGGTTTTTCCACGTAAATTCTCGTGCGTTTTTATGGTTGCTTTGATTTTGTTTATGTTTTAATTTTCGTTCCAGTTTTTATCAAATTGGTGTGAAACCGTTATTTTGCAATGTGGTTTAATTTCTAATTGATCGTAAGCCCCGATAAAATTGGGATGGTCCGTTGTGTGATTCAAGTGGAAGCAATGGCCACATAAGCAAGGTTCAAAGTGAAGAATTTGACGAAAATTGCTTTTTTGAAGATGCATGAGGGGAATTTGTTGTGTTAGAAAAAATTGTACTTTCCACTACAAGAAATCACAAAAAAACGTGAATCTGTACCCATGGAGGAATGAGAAGTGTTGGATCGAACAACACTGGATTTGATTAGGTTGATACTTTACTTATCAATTGCGTTCAACATTGTAAATGAGAAAATTACGGTGGATCTCATAGCGACACATGATGTACAAAAAACCTTTTGCTTCCAATAAAATTTTCCTGATGAAGTTATTAACATAAAGATGGTGGAAAGTAGTTCAGAGGCAAAAAATATCAATAACTTTAACATTGTGACGAGCCAGTTATGTTCTGTGGGGATCAAGTTTGATGATGAGGTAGAGCACTAGTGATATTGTCTTTGATGCCGAAAAGTGGAAGCAATTGCCAAAGAAGCAAGGTTCAAAGTGGAGAATTTGACGAATATTGCTTTTTGGAAGATGCAGGAGGAGGATTTGTTGTATTAGAAGAATTTGTACTTTCCACTACAAGAAATCACAAAGAAACGTGAATCTATACCCATGGAGGAATGGGAAGTGTTGGATCGAACGACACCGAGTTTGATTAGGTTGACACTTTCCTTATCAATTGCGTTCAACGTTGTAAATGAGAAAATTACGGTAGATCTCATGGAGACACTTGATGTACGAAAAATCTTTTGCTTCCAATAAAATTTTTCTCATGAAGTTATTCAACATAAAGATGGTGGAAAGTAGTTCAGTAGCAAAAAATCTCAATAACTTTAACACTGTGATAAGCTAATTATGTTCTATAGGGATCAAGTTTGATGATGAGGTCAGAGCACTAGTGATACTATCTTTGATGCCGAAAAGTTAGGATGGCTTGGTAACGACAATGAGTAATTCTTCAAGGACTTCGAAGTTGAATTTTGATGATATCGTGGGTCTGATGAACAAAGAAGTTCGCGGAAAAGCAACAAATAGTGAATCTTCAGGTCTGCTTTAAATGCTGATAACAAGAGAATAAATTTGGGCAAGGAGTACCGGCAAAGGCAAATCCAAGTCCAAGAAAGGAAAGCCCAAGTCAACCAAGAAGAATACTGGAATTGGGTAAGAATGGGCATTTCATGAAGGACTGCAAAGCTTCAAGGAAAGCTGTTGGTTGAGGATATGAAAGTAGTTACTCTACTAATGTCTTCACTTGTGATATCCAAAGTGACTCACTGGACTTATCTCTAGTCAGTATTGAATCCTAGATAGTTGATTCAGGTTTCACTTTTCATGCTTGCCCCAATAAAGAGTTATTTAAAAACTATACTCAAAGTGATCTAGGGAAAGTTTATTTGAGAGATAATATGGGGAAAGGGTGATGTCTATATCAAGTTGCTAAATGAAATAATCTGGAAGTTTACAAAAGTTAGAAATGTTCCAAGTTTAAAAAGAGAAATCGTATCTCTTTAAGCCAGATGTCAAAGTCAAGACTCGTGACTACTTTCACAGGTGATTCGTGGAAGGTGATCAGGGGGCATTAATGATGGCTTGAGGCAACATTGAAGGCACTATTTATCTGATCAATGAAATGACTGATTTCATTGATGTGGCTGGAATAATGGTGGATGCAGGTTTGTGGCATCGTAGGCTTGACCATATGTGCAAGAAATGTATAAAGTCCCTACTTTCAAAGAATAAACTTCAGGGTTTGAGATCAATTGATCAGGATTCCTGTGAAGATTTTATATATGATAAGAAAAGTAAGTTTTTGTTTTTCAAGTGCGGGTCAGTGGTGAAATAAAAAAAATGGAGTTAGTGCATACTGACATATAGGGTCCTAGTTCAGTGCATTGGAGGTCTCACTATTTTGTTACATTCATTGATGATCACACGAGAAAAGTATGAGTTGCATTCTTAAAGAATAAATCCGATGTATTTGAAGTCTTTAAGAAATGGAAGGCTATGATAGAAAATGAGACAGACTTGAAGCTGAAATATCTCAGATCAGATAATGGAGGTGAGTACTGTGATCAAAATTTTAAGAATTTATGTGTTGTAGAGGGGGTCAGGCATGAGTTCACGGTCCTAAGGACACCGCAGCAGAATAGTGTAGCTGAGCGCATTAACAGAATATTCACGAAGCGTGCTAGCAGAATGAGACTGCATGCAGGCTTGTCAAAACAGTTTTGGGCTGAAGCAGTTATCACTGCAGTTTATCTAAAAATCCGTAGTCGAAGAATACTTATCTGAAGAAGTATGGAGTGACAAAAAGGTATATCTAACTCATTTAAGAGAATTTGGGTGTTCTGCGTATGTGCATGTTGATGCAGGTTCCAGGAGCAAGCATGACTTGAAATCTGTTAAGTGAACCTTCATTAGATATGAATTAGATGAGTTTAGGTTTAAGTTATGTATATATTAGAATCATAAATTATCAGGAGCAGGGACGTCACTTTTAACAAAATGAAGATGTACAAGGACAAGTCAGAATTCAGGACTGTCTGTCAGCTACTTCTGAAGAATTCAGATATGTGGAGATAAATGATACTGATGATTAGGATGATTGATAAAAAACAAGTGCTCAACTAGAAGGAGCAGTGAAAGTTCCACAGTCACTTGCTAGAGAAGTCAGAAGATTCAATATAGTGACACAACCCGTATATAAGTATTCTCCTTCTTTACATTATTGGTTATTATCTGATCGTAGTGAACCAGAGTGCTTTGAGGAGACCACTCAAGTTAAAGATTCAAAGGAGTGGGAGCTTGCCATGGATAAAGAAATACAATCTTCGGAATCAAATCAGAATTGGGATTTGACGGTACTACCAAATGACAAATAAATGTTGCACAATAAGTGAGTCTACAGACTGAAAGAGGAGTCAGATGGTACCAAATGCTATTAGACAAGACTTGTTCTAAAGGGTTTATAGCAAAAGGAATGAGTTGATTACACAGAGATCTTCTCCCCGATGGTGAAGATGACGAATTTTAGGGTTGTGATGAGCCTGGTAGCAAAGGAAGATCTGCATCTGAAGCTGATTGATATAAAAACAATTTTCTTAAATGGAGATCTGGAGGAGGAATAATACATGGTGCAACCACAAGGTTACAAGGTTCCACAAAATGGATGTTTGGTCTACGGATTGAAGAAGAGTTTCTATGACTTGAAGCAGTCCTGAGACAGTGGTACGAGAGGTTTGACAGGTTCATGTCAGCCGATGGGTACATGAAATGCCAGACAAACCACTATTGCTTCATCAAATGCTTTGGTAGCTGTTATATTTTGCTTCTTTTAAATATGGATGGCATGCTGATTGCAGAGAAGTTATGGAAAAAATCAAGGACTTAAAGAACTAGTTATCAAATGAGTTTGAGGTGAAGGATTTGGGTCCAACCAGGAAAATCCTCGGGATGAGAATCAGCAAGGACATAAGTGTAAAAACACTGAAGTTGTCTCAGATATAGTATGTTGAGAAGATCCTATAGAGGTTCAACATGAGTGAGGTGGAACCAGTTAGCACTCCCTTATGTAGTCACTTCAAACTATCTAAGGAACTATTGCCTAACTCTGAAGCAAAGTAAGTACAGATGGAGAGAACTTTGTATGCTTTAGCAG
The DNA here is from genome assembly GCA_022702705.1 of Papilionanthe hookeriana x Papilionanthe teres. Classification (NCBI taxonomy): domain Eukaryota; kingdom Viridiplantae; phylum Streptophyta; class Magnoliopsida; order Asparagales; family Orchidaceae; genus Papilionanthe; species Papilionanthe hookeriana x Papilionanthe teres. Next base: position 64,126,775 of record CM040425.1, on the reverse strand, counting down.
TTGGAAGGTTGATGTATGCAATGGTTTTTACCATGCTAGATATTTCATATTCAGTGAGAGTAGTCAACAAGTACATGAGCAATCCAGACAAATATCATTAGGAAGCAGTTAATTGGATTCTCATTTGTATGAGGGAACAGTCAACATGACACTTTGCAATGAAAGTGCAGGGATCAATTTACAGGGATTTGTTGATTCATTTCTAGCATGAGATGTGGGTAATTGAAAAAGTACAACGGAATGTATCTTCACAGTAGGGAACACAGCAGTGAGTTGGGTTTCCTGGTTACAGAAGATTGTTACATTTTCAAATTCAGAGGTTGAATATGTTTCTATAACTAATGCTAGCAAGGAGATGATTTGGCTACAGAGTTTCGTGGCAGAATTGGGCAAGGAGCGGGGGCTTGGAGGACTCTACAGCGATAGTAAGAGAGCGATTCATCTTGCTAAGAATGCTGCATTTCATGCCAGGACGAAACACATCTAGCTCATGTAAGATTTCATTCTATCTCTTTTAGAGGATGGTCACTTATTTCTGGAAAAGATATACGCAGCTAAGAATCCTGTGGATATGTTAATGAAAGTGTTGACTATTGAGAAATTGAAGTTGTGCTTGACTTCAGTTGGGCTTCATGAAGGTCGTGACTCAAGGGGAGCAACACCACGGTATGTGACCACAACACGTGGCTATGAAGGCGATTCAAATGGAGATGCAGGCACGAAGGACTGGTGCTCAATATAATCAGTCTCCAAGTGAGAGATTGTTATGAGTATAGACTGATTTGGTGAGCAGCGGGATATAGCACTCGCCGCTCATGTACCAAGTTGTGGGCGCTTAAGTGCTCAATTGAGTGATGCTCGAACAGAGAAGCTTGCCCTTATGCGCCAGCTTTGGGCGTATATGCACCCATATAGGCGTCTGTTTCCCGAGAGCTTGGCACATATGCGCCAAGTTCGAGAGTCCATGTGCCAGGAGTGTTGGTGTCGGGAATTGGTTGTTAGTCCTGATTTCGACCGGCGTAAGAGGTAGGGCTTCTTGTTTCAACTTTATGTAATTTTCGAAGAGCATCACGATGAAGGTGAGGATTGTGGAAAAGGTGGATTTTGGTGATTCAACGTGAATTTTTGTGTTGAATCTGAGAAGGAAGATATCAAAGTGAGTCTTGTTAGTTTCTTTGTGTGTGGAGAGAACTTCTGTGAGTTTTTTGTAATACTTTCTAAATTTCATAGGGGAAATTTTTAGTGGTGTGTCTCCGTGGTTTTTTCTCCTTCTCAGGTTTTTTCTTGTAAATTCTCATGAGTTTTTATGTTTGCTTTGATTATACTTTTGTTTTAATTTTTGTTCATGTATTTTTATCAAATTGATGTGATCCCGTTATTCTACGGTGTGATTTAGCTTCTAATTAATCCAAAACCCCCGTAAAGCTGTGTATTGTTCGTTGTGTCATGCATAACCTCGTCCTGCTTTTATCCCTTCATTTTTATTTAGTTTCTCTTTTATAGAAATTTTTAGAGGCTGAAATAACCAATATTGCTTTTTTCATGCACTTGAAAATCTAGTCTTGAGACTACTGATCTCACCAGCTGACGCTTGGAAACCAAAAAAACCTTTTTTGTAATGTGAACTATTTTGCTTTGTTTGGTTTGAAGGAAATTGGTACTATCATGAATCTACTATCATTGTTTTTTTTTCATTTTCTTTTGCTATTTGTTTAATAGGAAAATAGAACAAACTATAGTTGCAATTGGATATTAATCAAAGTTTATGGCAAATCAAGCTAATTTATGTTTTAATATCATTAGAAATACATAATAAGCTTCTTCTAATTAAAAAAAAAAACCACGTTGAAATTGACAGGCCATCTCTCTTATGATTTTTTTATTTTATTGGTGTGCTTCAAGGATGAGACTTTTCAGTACCAGAGAAAATATCCAATCATTAGCCCACCCTCTCATCTGCTGTGCCTCTCATCAGCTGTGTGCCTTATCATGATTTATTTTATTCGTCAATAAACATGGATCTCATCTATTTTTGCATTCCTGTCTTTGCCAAGCCATGGTTCCTTCTCGTTTTCAGTGTGGAAAACATCTTTTTCTGTAATAAATTTCCGTTTTACATTATGGAAAGCAGTTGTACATGGAGTAGATGTGACTGGTTTGGTATGCGTGATTGTTTGGTTTAAGTTGGCGGCCGCAGCTGTCAATGTACGTTGTGGTTGGACCCCCCTTTGTTTTTCATTTTTATTTTATTTTATTTTCTTGGGAAAACTTATAGCTGGTATTGCTTAGAACTAGTTCTGCTTCTTACCACACCTGTCGTGGCTGCTTATCATTGCTCATCAGACTGTCAAGACTGGCATCAGGATAGCATGCTTGCTTATCATATCAAAATTTCTGTTTTTATTATTAATGAGAATACATAAATAATTGAAATTTTTGGGGACATTTCTGAATTTTTACTGTGAAAATCATTAAATAAATGAGGTATATGTATGCATGTGCTCGCACATGTCTTCTCTTAAATCTTTCCTTGAATCTGCAGGTGTGGCATGTAGTCGAGTTCGAGTGAGATGGACTTGGCTTGAACGTGCAAGCTTTTAAGTTAGCTTCCAAGTTAAATTGAAGTGATATCAACTTGTAATCTTATGACAACTTGTTCTTATTGCAAGTATATCAAGAAATTCAACACCTAAAATAAGGAAGATAAAAGAAGGAATAAAGTGGAGGGAATGTCATTCATTACTCTTCATTTCTTATCTTCTCAAATGGGATGTTTATAGAATTGAATGACAAGTTACATATTACTTCTAATTAAACCACTGTTAACTATTAATCAAATTATACATTAAAAATAAGCTATTAATCTAATTATGAGCATAGATAGCATTGTGATACTGCTAGCTTTGCTAATGCTTTCTGTTGGATGGGAAATTGAAGATGTTATTTAATATTCAGCAATGTCCAATTAATTTCTTTGAAAGTTTAGGAGGCCATACACTCCATTAACATTCAGCTTAAACTACTTTATCATCCAACTCATCTATTGTTGTATAGCAATATTCAAACAAATAATTTTCAATGCCTTATCATTCGCAATCTTCATTGGAGAAGTTAAGAGTTGTGATATTAGGTGATAGTGAGTGAAGCATGGGAGGATGGGATCAGAGGTGGAAGGCAGAGAATAAGCTCAATGCGCTATTTTGCGCAAACTTGAGCATAGTCATTTTGAACGAATGAGAAGATGTGGAATCAACAGATCTTAGCAATAAAATTAGTGCGACAATAGGATGAGTGAGGTGAAGGGCTGCAATCATGGATTTAAGTAATATGGAGCAAGGATCTATTATGCAGAGCAAATGATGGAAAGAATAACACAAAAATGGCTGAGGACTCGAACGCTGAAGTGGGATGGATCTCATCGTCAAATTTTTTAGCTATTCAACACCCTTGAATTAAAGAAAAATAATAACAGATGCAAGGAGAATTATTATTCATTGTTCTTCATCTCCCAGATGGGATATTTATAAAATAAAATAGTATTAACTAACTATGAGCTCTTATTAATCTACTTTTAACTACTAATCTAATTACAAGGGATTCACATCATAATCTTAGAATTATTAGCACAACACATGCAGGATATAAATTTGAGTTGACTTTGATTTTGGGTCATCTCAAGTTAATTCAATTTTTTTTGTAACAACAATAATTACATGTAAAATTTTTGAAAAAAATAAAACGTTAAGAAATAAATAGATATATAACTATGTCATTAAAAGAAATCTCGATCATGAATTTATATTATACAACAAAAATTATATTTGATATATATATTTTTCAATCAAATGAAATCGAAGCTGCTCCATGCTTGAAATTGGGTTGGAAAGTATTAAGCAAAGGAGCTGTCTGGTAATAGAGTTTACGGCTTCGTTGACTTTTTGAAAACGCCGTCTTAGCATTTGGAAACTGCTGTTGTTTTGACCCCCAATTAGTCACTAAGGCAAGTGGCACTCTTGTAAACTCCTCCTTACTTTAAGTCTCCATTGTTGACTTTAGAAAGGTGCCACCTCATTATGGAAGACCCTAGAAGAGGACATGTGGAAGGACATGTGAAAGGACATGTGGAGACCATGCGATGGAAGACTCTAAAGGGTGGACATGTGGAAGTCATGCGATCCTTGAAGGTTACACCTCATCTATTTATAGAATATTATAATGTAATCTAATATACTATAAATAGATGAGGAGGGGAGGCTTTAGTGTGGGTTTTGTAAGAGTGAAAAGAACTCAAGGAGTGGGGGCTAGCTTGTAGAGGGTGAGGAGTGCATCTTGAAGGCCTTGGACTTGAAGGGAGGCCATGGAAGATGAGGGCTCATCTATGTAAAGCTAAGTATTCTTTTGTTTCTTGCCTTAGTGGATTATTTCGATTCCCTCCCGTGGACGTAGGTAAAAAGACCGAACCACGTAAATCCTCTTGTTTGCTTGTGCTCTTGTATTTGCATCTTCTTTGTTATGATTTGCGGTTTGTTCTCTTACCAAGATTGACGAAAGAAAGTGTTTTTCCCACAACAATTGGCGCCGTCTGTGGGAAAATCTCGACACATCTTGGTCGGAGGAATCACACCCAAGAAATCACAGCAAGAAGGAAGAAGAGGTATTTGGCGGGGACAATGGGTTCCACCAAATTCGACATCGAGAAATTCACAGGAAAGAATGACTTCGGCCTGTGGAGAGTAAAGATGAGAGCCCTACTGGTTCAGCAGGGTGTTGCAGAAGCCTTGCAAGAGCTGGCGGCACTGCCGGCCGACATGATAGAGAAAGAGAAGATTGGCATGCTGGAGAAAGCTCATAGTTTGATAATCTTGAGCTTGGGGGACAAGGTTCCGAGGGAGGTGTCGAGGGAGACAACGGCTCAAGCACTTTGGGCCAAACTCGAGGTACTCTACCCGACCAAGTCCCCGGCTAATGAAGTTATTTCCGAGCGGCGCCTATACTCTTTCAAAATGCACGTAGACAAATCAGTCTCGGAGCAGATAGACGAGTTCAACAAGATCATAGATGATCTTGAGAACATCGACGTCAAGATGGATGACGAGTACAAGGCGCTGCTGTTGCTAAACTCCATTCCTAAGAGCTACGAGCAGTTCAAGGATGCAATGCTCTATGGAAGGGCGCAAACGATTACTCTGGAAAAGGTTCAATCATTAATCAGAGCCAAAGAACCTCAGAAGAAGCACGATATGAAGGAGGAAACCAGTGGAGACAGTCTGATGGTTAGAGGAAGATCGAGCAATAAAGGTTATAAAAGTGACCAGAGCAGATCAAGGTCCAGAAGAAACGTTAGAGGTCAGTCTTCTAAGAGATCCTACAAGTGCTACCACTGCCACAAGGAAGGTCATTTTAAGAAGGACTGTCCGGATAAAAAGAAAGGCTTTCAGGAGAAGCCTAAAGATTCTGGAGAAGCAAGCATAGTCTCAGACGGCTATGATTCAGCTGAAGCTCTAGTGATCACAGAATCTGAATCTAGCAAGGAGTGGATCCTTGACTCGAGGTGCTCCTTCCACATGTGTCCTCACAAAGACCGGTTCGAGACACCGCAACCGGAAAATGGTGGATCCGTTCTACTTGGAGACAATAAAGCTCGTAAGGTGATCGGCAACGGGACGATCGGAATAAAGATGTTCGATGGAGCTGAACGGATATCGCAGAGCATGTCGGGTACGTCCCGAACTTAAAAGAAATTTGATTTCTTTAGGGACGCTGGATTCGAATGGATACTCATTCAAGGCAGAGAATATCTGTATCAGAGTAGCTAAGGACTCTCTCATAGTCATGAAAGGAGTCAGAAAGAATGGGCTATACTCCCTAGTTGGAAGAACTGTGATCGGGAACTTCTCAAATGCAGTTCAATCAGAGCCTGACAGATCCAGACTATGGCACATGAGGCTGGGGCATGTAAGTGAAAGGGGCTTACAGGAATTGTCCAAGCAGAACCTGTTATGCGGAGATCGGGTCAGCAAACTGGAATTCTGCGAACAATGCGTACTGGGGAAGGCCACCAGGGTGAAGTTCTCCACTGGAATACATACATCAAAGAAACCTCTTAATTATGTACACAGTGATCTAAGGGGCCCAGTTAGAACTCAGACTCATGGAGGAGGAATATACTTCATGTCTATCATCGATGACTACACCAGGAAGGTATGGGTCTTTATCCTAAAAACAAAAGATGAAGCTTTTCAACGATTCAGGGACTGGTTAACTCTCACCGAAAATAAGATGGGAGCAAAGTTGAAGCACTTGAGAACCGACAATGGCTTGGAGTACCGTTCGGAAGCGGCTGAGGAGCCGTGCGGGAGGAATGGCATCACAAGGCACAAGACGGTCCGAACACTCCTCAACGAACGGCCTAGCCGAGAGGATGAACAGGGACTCTCCTGGAGAGAGTGCGGTGCATGCTCGTTAAATGCGGGTCTACCCAAAAGTTTCGGAGCGAAGCCGTGTCAACCGCTCGTTACCTTATCAACGGATGCCCATCGACAACTGCTGATATGAAGACTCCTTTGGAGATGTGGTACGGAAAGCCGGTAACTATGATAATCTTAAAGTCTTTGGATGTATCGCATACGCTCACGTTAGACGAGGATAAGCCGGAAGCGAGGGCTTTGAAGTTCATCTTCATCGGATACTCCACTCGGAACCAAAGGTTACAAACTTTGGTGCCTAGATCAACAAAAATGCATCATCGGTAGGGATGTGACATTCGATGAGTCCAAAATGGGAAATCCGCAAAGCTATGTTACCGGGGACGGTGTCCCTAAGGAGGATTCGTCAATCGAGGTGGAGCCGCAACAAACTTTGACTGATCGAAGGACAACTGTGAATGATCAAGATGAAGTGGCAGAAGACCAGCAAGTGACTGAACCAGAAAGAAGATCTGACGACTACATCTTGGTAAGGGACAGACAAAGGAGAACTATCAAACCGCTAGAGAGATACGGCCATGCAGATATGATCTCCTATGCTCTGAGTGTTGCTGAAGTGATAGAAGAAGCAGAACCAAACAGCTACAAGGAAGCCCTGAAGAGCAAGGAAAGACACAAGTGGGAAGAGGCAATGGATGAGGAAATGGCTTCTCTGATGAAGAACAAAGCCTGTGAACTTGTGGATCGACCAACGAACAAACGCGTAGTCGGCTGCAAGTGGACCTTTAAGAAGAAGGAAGGCACGCCAGGTACTGAGAGGATCAGGTACAAAGCCAGACTCGTTGCAAAGGGATTAACACCGGTTGAAGGAGTTGACTTCAACGAAATCTTCTCACCCGTGATGAAACACTGGTCAATTAGGATAGTCTTAGCACTAGCAGTTCAATTCAATTTGGAATTAGAGCAGCTAGATGTTAAGACCGCGTTCCTGCATGGAGAGCTTGAAGAAACCATCTACATGGACCAGCCAGATGGGTACAACACACCTGAGACAAAAGACAAAGTTTGTCTGCTGAAGAAGGCTTTGTATGGATTGAAACAAAGCCCAAGACAATGGTACAAACGATTTGATGAGTTCATGCTAAAGACCAGTTTTGTCAGAAGCAGCTACGACAGTTGCGTGTACATGAAGTGGCAAGACGGTGAAATCGGTACATACTTGCTCCTTTATGTGGATGATATGTTAGTAGCCAGCAGAAGCAAGGAGGAAGTCCAGAATATCAAAGTTATGCTCAATTCTGAATTCGACATGAAGGACCTAGGACCAGCTACAAAGATCCTAGGGATGGAGATTACCAGAGACAAGAAAAAGGGTAGCTTATTCTTGTCTCAAAAGTCATATATTAAGAAGGTTCTAGCAAGGTTCAACATGCATGAAGTTAAGCAGGTTGCAACACCTATTGGCCAACACTTCAGACTATCAAACTCTCAAGCACCAGAGACTGAAGAGAAGAAAAGGTACATGGAGGGTGTCTCCTACGCCAGTGGGGTTGGTAGCATCATGTATGGTATGGTTTGCAGCGGACAGCATTTAGCCTTACACCGTCGGCATCGTAAGCGAGTTCATGGCAAGCCCGAGACGAGCTCACCGGGAAGCACTAAAATGGATCCCGAGATACTTAAGAGGTACCACCGATTTGGGGCTACTCTTTAAAAGGCAGGAAGACAAAGAAGAAAAGGTAGTCGGTTACGTAGATTCCGATTATGCAGAAGCATCGACACCAGAAGTCACCGATCGGATTCATCTTCACCGTCTTCTGCATCGTCAGTCGACTGGAAGTCTAACCTCCAATCGGCCAGTGGCCCTCTCAACAACAGAGGCTGAATACATCGCTGTGATTGAAGCAATCAAGGAAGCTATGTGGCTAAAGGGCAAGGCTGAAGAGCTTGGGATACATCAGAAGGTGATAACTGTGTTTTGCGACAACCAAAGCACCATTCACCTAACCAGGAATCAAGTATTTCATGAAATATCCAAGCACATAGACGTGAAACTTCATTTCGTAAGGGACGTCGTTGCTAAATGCTCAATAGTGGTAGAGAAGATACCAACTGAAGAGAACCCTGCCGACATGCTCACCAAGGCGTCGCCCATAGCTAAGTTCGGACAATCGTCCGGACTTAGTGAACTTTTCATCGGCCGAGGGCCCTTCGGGGCCGGATGGAGGGAATCACTACTTTAGAATCTCATAATCGAGGGTCAAGGTGGAGATTTGTTGTTTCGACCCCCAATTAGTCACTAAGGCAAGTGGCACCTCGTAAACTTCTCCTTACTTTAAGCCTCCATTGTTGACTTTAGAAAGGTGCCACCTCATTATGGAAGACCCTGAAGAGGACATACGCGAAGGACATGTGGAGGCCATGCGGTGGAAGGAGGACACGTGAAAGGACATGTGGAGACCATGCGATGGAGGACTCTAAAGCGGTGGACATGTGGAAGTCATGCGATCCTCGAAGGTTACTACCTCATCTATTTATAGAATATTATAACGTAATCTAATCTACTATAAATACGATGAGAGGAGGGAGGCTTTAGTGTGGGTTTTGTAAGAGTGAAAAGAACTCGAAGTGAGGGCTAGGCTAGCAGAGGGTGAGGAGTGCATCTTGAAGGCGCTTGGACTCAAGGAGGCCATGGAAGATGAGGGCTCATCTATGTAAAGCCTAAGTACTCTTCCGTTTTCGCCTTAGTGGATTATTTCGATTCCCTCCCGTGGACGTAGGTCAAAAGACCGAACCACGTAAATCCTCTTGTTTGCTTGTGCTCTTGTGTTTGCATCTTCTTTGTTATGATTTCGGTTTGTTCTCTCACCAAGATTGAGGAAAGAAAGTGTTTTTCCCACAACAACTGCGTTTGAGTAGTTTATCCAAAAACGCAGTTAGTTTTTTACACTAAACGCGGAACGTGAGTCGAACTCTGCGATCCACGTTTCTAGATAAGCACAAGCTACCACAATCGCACCCTAAGTCAATTTAAAATCTGGGATTTAATAATTGTAGTTTCTTGTTAGTTTTATCTGAAATTCTGAAATACTGTATCCTCTGTTACCACTTACCAAACAGCCCCAAATTTATTACAAATTCCGCAATAATATTGATCTGCGCAACTAAGTTCTTCTGTATTTGATTTCCTTCTCCCTGTTCTATTTTTCTTCAATCCCAAATTTATTACAAATTCAGTCACAACCTCTGAATTGTTTGTTGTAACATCTCTTTCTAGGTCTATTTGTCAGGATTTGGCTCGATTTGGTAGTCCCAAAATAAAACTTAAATAATGTTTAAGTACGTGTGAAATCTACTCATCAGATGCCATTAATGAAAATGCAAAAAGAAAAAGGGTGTTGCCTGTCAACCAATTATTATTATTATTGTTCTATCCCTATCATTTAGACATTACCTGTTACCTCCTGATTGAAGATTATTCTTATAAAAACCAGTGGTATGAATTAGTACGTATCTTCTTTAATAATTTAATTTACATTTCTTGCAATTCGCTGGAATTTTGTTATCTTATATGTATCTCTTCTTTTAATTTGTGATTAAAGATTTGTGAAGTGACACCGGAACAGTCGTTTCAAAATGAGATTACTGATTGCTTCCCGGCCATTAGATGTGTGGTGAGTTTAATGTTAAAATTGTGCAAAGGTCCTAAGCGTTGTTTTAGAGAGCGTTTATTCCATCAGAACACCGGAAGTAAATTTTAAGTCCGGAGTTTAGCGAGCACTTGCCACATGGCAAGTTGACCCAACTGCAATACACTCAATGGATATGTTTTTTAGAGGGGTGAGACTCACTTTTCAAGTGACAAGTGTTTACTGGACTCTGGACGAAAATTTTACGTCCGGTGTCCTGATAGAATAATTTTCTTCTTTTAGAACTTGAACTTATGAAGTGTGTTGCTTTTTCAAGTAAATTTTTTTTTTCTTAACATCCTTCATTTGAAGATTAGCTTGATTTTTTATTGTTGCGATTTGTGAGTGATTAAGCAAATATATATTGAGAAGTTGTGGATTGCCTACAAGTGTTTTTTTTAATTAATAAAGAACAAAGAAAGTTTATGAAGAAAGTATAGTGTTGTAAGAGTATTTTTATACCTTTCAAATAAACATATATATTGAAATTGATTATTAATTAATTATAAGTCCTTCTGTGATATTTAAAAAGACAGGTGTCTTTTAGGGGTTATGAATATGTATATATTGTCAAAATATTTTAACTTTTTTTTTCTGTCGGTTTTGGTCCAATGGACTTGGACGCCAGGTACATCAATAATTTATAGTGAGGTGGTGGGTATAATTTATTTATGATGCATAGATTGTTTAATTCAAATATCACTGTATAATTTATTTATAATGCATAGAGATTGTGTAATTTCAATATCGCACTCCTAATTTTTTGGTGTATACATAGATATGTGTGTGTGTTTGTGAGAGAGAGAGAGAGAGAGAGAGAGAGAGAGAGAGAGAGATGTGTGATTCATTTATGTATGATACTTATGATATCTATATAAATATGTATGATACGTATGATATGTATGATATGTATATAAATATATATGATATGTATGTTTGTATGTGTATATGCGTGTGTTTATGTGTGTGTATGTGTGTTATGTAGACATATATGTATGTGTATGTGTATATGTGTTATGTGTGTGTGTGTGTGTGTGTGTGTGTGTGTGTGTGTGTGTGTGTGAGATACGTCATCAATAATTGTTATTATAAGGCACAAATTCAGAGGCATGGAACAAATCTCGTGAAAGGAATTTTTAGTGAGAAACATTCAAACCTTGATTAAAAGTCATTTAGAACTTAGATTTTAGCAAACTTGCAATCGAACTGATATGTTTGACGAGACGAATCCAATTATACTAAAGTTGGTCTGATTCGAGTCAAATCAATCCCAGATCAAGCCTTTAAATCACTTTTAAAAATTTTCTTTGCATAATGTGAATGTCAAACATATTTCAAATCTGACAAGCTTATAATCAACTTGAGTGTCTCGGCGAGACGAATCCAACGAGCCAAAAATTGCTCAATATAACCTCATTTTCACTCAAATATTCTTTGAATGTTGTCTAATTAAGGGAATCTCTCCATGTCGTCCAATCAGAGTGGTTTGAATTTCTTTCTTATTTGCAAATTTCTTCTTTATTTGTAATTTGGACTCTATAAATAGTCATCTCCATAAGGTGACCTTGAGTAAGAAGAAGATTAGAGCTTGAAGGAGCTGAAGGTCAGCATCGCTTCTGCATTGTAGATCTGGCAAGTAGCTCCCAGTCCCACAGTCGCTGACCAACACTTTTCGGCCACTATCAAGCACCGTTAGCTGCCCCTAAATCTATGCAATGAAACCCCTTGTGAAAACATGACTTGCACTGTGAAATCCTTGCGTACATTGCAGAGTAACGAGACATGTTGCAGGACAATGCACCTCACATCGGTAAAATGACGCCACTCGAAGATAATTTAACAACACATCCTGAATGTAGTGCAACGACACACCCTGATGATAGTGTAACAACACACCCCACATAATGTGCAACGAAGTCTTCTGAAGACGGTATAACAATGTACCCCAAAAATGATGACTTTCTCCATTCTTAAAAAACTCTCACTATATAGCCCACCACTATGGTCGACATGGTCCACAGCTCAGGCAACTCCTGAATACAATCTTTACGGCCTATGAACATCATCATAACTCACCACTACGGTCTCTGTGACTAAATACAATCTCTGTGACCAACTAAAACCTACGTGGTCTAGAACTAGTGGAGCTTCTGACTTTTGCTTCTACAATCGACAGTTGTCATCACAACTTCCCAACATGACCTACATCGGCAACGACGACATAAGTGGTCCACAGCTTTTGTAGCTCCCAACTCCAGTCTCTGTGGCATACGAACATTATCACAACTTGTGCAGCTCCCGACTTCAACCCTAGTAGCTTATGAACGTCGATGCAGCTCCATTATGACTATGTGACCAACTACTGTCTTTGTTCCACACTTAATCGCGGTGTGCATTGCAAAATCTCAACATATGTTGTCAACTAATGACGCACTTATGGAGTAGTACAACGACACCCCAAGAATGATGTAATGATGCTTTTTGAATAATAATGATGAAACATCGAAGATGATATAATTATACACCCTGAAGACGATGTAACAACACATCCCAAATACAGTGCAATGATGAGTCCCGCATATGTTGCAATGATGCACACTACATATGATGCAATGAGACATCTCAAAGTTGATGTAACAATGCACCCCCACAATAACTACGTATAACCAACTTACTATGAATAAGGTGATTTTCTCTGTACTTCTGAAGTTATCTCCTCGTAGCTCACCACTACGACCTACGTGGTCCACTACTCAAGCAACTCTCAACTTCGGCCTTTGTAGCCTACGAACGTTATCACAACTTTTGTGTCTCCCAACTCAGTCTCTGCAGCCTACTGACGTTATCCCAGCTAGTGTAGTACCCAACTCCAACTTTAGCGGCCTATGAATGTTATCATAAATTATGCAGCTCCCAACCCCAGTTCCTATGGCTTAAAAAATGTTAACTTATCTCATGCAACTCCCAACTTCGACCTCTATGGCCTATGAATAGGGGCAAACCAAGGAAGGGTCTAAGGGGGGCAATTGCCCTTCTTAAATTCAACATTTTACTTATATGGAAGGGAAATTTGATTTTTTGATCTTCTAAAATATTAGTTGTGTACCATATGAAATATCAAGTTTGCCTCTTTTGAAATATTATTTTTCTCTTCGTTGCCTTAAACCCTCCCACATTGGGTCTACGGCGGCGGCATCCGCACCCCCCACGCCCCCCCCCCCCCCTTCTTTCCTCAGAACAGAGGTTGGTTCAACCCCTGCCTATGGATACAAACACAACTCATGCAGCTAACAACCCCAACCTCTATAGCCTAAGGACATTATCACAGTTCGTGTAGCTCCCAACTCTGCCCTCATTAGCCTACATATATTATTACAGCTCCCCGTTGTGAAATATGTAGCCAACTACTTCCTACGCAACTTACATCTCACTTAGCTCCCAACTCTGACTCTGCGACCTATGGTCGTTATTACAACTTCCTGTTACAACCTATGTGACAAATTACGACATATGTGGTTCACAGCTCGCGCAGCTCCAAACTCTGGCTTCTGTGGCCTTACAACTCCCTACTACAACCTTTGTGTCCAATCAACGTTCTTGAAGCAATTATTTACGACCCACATAACCAACTGCTATCACGGCTTTCAACTACAGCATATATGACAAGTTGGTGCTACAACTATCGTCTACAACATCCACGACGGAATACTACCTCCACAATATTCGACTACGCGTTCGCAACTCATCACGACTATTATTGATGAAATATTGTTGTACATCAACTTTATAATTTCATCTTCCCTAACTCAGGAGAAGAGTGTGTCTATGTATGCATTATTAAATTTATTACATAGTTGATTATTTCAATTGAGTCAGTGCCCATGGTTAAGTCCAAGAGTATCCTCCTGCTACATGTCACGTCAATCACCTAAGTTTGTACTGGATTTTTATGCAATGCTAAAATGTTGAATCGTCACTCTACCACCGTAAAGCTTTCGATACACATAAAAAATGATAAGATTGATTACATATTTTTAATATACAATTAGTCATAAATTTAAGCTAAAAATGGAGCTTTGGCCCAAATCAAGAGCGACAAAGATTTAGTGAATCACTAACAGATAAATGAATATAAGGTGATTTATATGCATATTGCACAATTATTATATAACTAAATATTAATTATTTATCTAAATATAATTTATATAATACTTTAATGTTAAAATCACATAAAAATATAGGCATGAAAAAATTTATTTCAATATGGAAAATATTAGTGATATTTGTATGTGATCTTTAATTTTGTAATGTTTTTTAAAAACATATTGAAATTTAGGAGTGTTAAATGGATAAATGTAGCAATGGTAGGGTGGTCACACCTCACGAGCAGACTGTCAACTTTACGGAGAGGGTAATTAATGTTCAGATATATGGTTGGTTGTTTGCAATTTCAGCCCCTTAGTTCAGTTTAGATTTGCTAATATCAGGCCTTGAATATGATGCATTTTCTCAAATTTATGAATGCGATATAAGTATATAACTACGGGTGTAAATGAATCAAATACGAACGAATAAAGCTCGTGTTCGTGTTCGATTCGTTTGAAATTAAGTGTGTTTAAAATAAGTTCGTGTTTGAAATTGTTTGTGAAGCTACTGTTCGTGTTCGGTTTGATTTGTTTGACATTAGTTTGAATTATTTGATTTGTTCGAATTGTTTGAATTATTCAAATTGTTTGAATTGCTTGAAATCTTTCAAATTTATTTGTATTGTTTGAATTGTTAATCTGATAATAAATTTTTAGAAAAATTGTATAGGATTTAATTTTTTAAAATATGATACATTTTTAAAGTATATAATTATTTTTAAAATATGATAAATTTTTAATATATAATTATTTTTAAAATATTTTATATTTCGAACAATAACGATTCAAATACGATCGAACACATGACTGTTTGTGTTCGGTTCGTTTACAAACCGAACGAAAAAAAAAAAAAATTGTTCGTTTTCGTCTCATTTGCTTATCGAAAGAATCGAACATGAACTGTTTGCGAATAACGAGTTTTGACAGTTCTTTTAAGAATGCACTTGTATTTTCAAAAATTGAATAAAACTCATCGTAACTTTATTAAAATCAACTTGTACGAATAATTTAGAGGCTATTTTGGATCATTTTATTCTTTTTTAAAATATTTTTATTAGTTTATTTATTTTATTTTTTAAATAGATTATAGTTGATATATTCGATTAAGTTGTAGTTATTTTTTGATTATTTTCAAAACTATATTCGTTTTTTTTTAATAAAAAAATATATTAAATAAATATATTTTTAAGCACGAAAGAATAAATAAAACAAATAAATAGTAAAATTGATCTATAAAAAGACCTTAGATTTTCTTGACTTCATATTTGTCAATTAATTTATTATTTAAATAAATAAGAAAACCACACATTGGTATTTTACATTTGCAATTAATATTTTCAAAACTAAAAAAGAAACCAACATAACTATAATAAAACAAATGCATTTCCGCAGAAATAATTTAGCAGCTCGGTATTTTTTTTTCACTATTTATTTATAATTAAAACTTTTCTATATGCCTATTTTTTAGGATTTAACTTCACTTTGAGTTTTATACGCCATCAACAATTTTTCTCATCTTACATGGATCTCGAGGTGTGATATGAATCTCGAAGTAATTTTTTGAGCAAAGAGCAATCAAATTTCAATTAAAAAAATCATTTCAACAAACTTATAGTCAAACTGATCAGCTTTACGAGGTGAATGCAATGACACTAACACTGACCCAATAAGACTCAAATGAAGCCTAGATTGAATCGTTAAATCATTTTTGGAAGCTTATAGCTATCAATTGGATTGTCAAATGGATTAAAAATCTGACAATCTTATAGTTAAATCTAGCATTTCATAAGATAAATCTAACGAGCTCAATATCACTTAATCTGACATCTTTATGACACTCAAATGTCAGCAGAATGTCATCCTATCAATTGGATTTCTCTGGGTCATCCAATAGAGTGTTATGAATTCCTTCTCTAGTCTCTATAAATAGAGCACTACATTCTTCATGAAATGGAAGAGGGAGAGTTGGGCCTAGTTCGTTAACCAGAGGAAGATCAGAGCATAGAAGAGGAGTTCAGGTCCAATGTTCTACATCGAAGATCCATCGAACGTCACCCATTCCTGCAACCTCGGACCACTGTCAATCACAACTTGCCTATTACCATCGATTGAAATCGACTGCTCTGCTCATTGCAACAAAGTTTCTTACAGAGTCTCAACATATGATATCGAGTAATGAAGCACCTTTGCGGAGTAACAATTAGCCTTACAGAGTAACGAGGCATCCTACAGAGCAACATACTTTAAAGACGGTGCAACAATACACCCGAAAGATGCTACAATGTGCAGCCCACATATAGTGTTGCAACGTACCCCCAAAGATGGTGCAATGTGCAACCCACATATAGTGTTGCAATGCGCCTGAAGACAGTGTAACAATGCACTCTTAATACGGTGCAACAGTGAGCCCCACATAAGCTACAACAACTCCTCCCTAAGACGATCTAACAACAGATCCTGCAATAACTGCTTATAATTGGAGTAGAGACTTTCTCCAAACTTTTGAAGCTCTCTCATTGCAGTCCACTACTACGGCCTACGTGACCTACATGGTCCATAGCTTGTGCTGCTCCCAACTATGGACTCTGCGGCCTATAGCCTTTATCACAACTCATGTAGATCTAAACTCCAACCAGTGTGGCCTCTGAATATTATCATAAATCATGCAGCTCGCATCTCCGACTTCCATAGCTTGCGAACATTATCACAACTCATGGACTTGCCAACTTTGGTCTCTATGGCCCATAGATGTTATCATAATTCATGCAGCTCTCAAATCTAGCCTTTGAGGTTTGCAAAACATTATTAGAGTACCCCGCTGCAACCTATGTGACCAACTACATCCTATGCAGCTCACAACTCACGTTCACAATTCACGCAGCTCACAACTCTGGCCCTTAAGGCTTACAGACGTTATTGCAGCTCCTTCTAAAGGCATATGTGGTCAACTGATGCTCCTAAAGTATTATTTACGACCCACATAGCCAATTACTTCCATGGCTTTCAACTACAGCTTCTACGATAAGATCAAACTATAATTACTATCTATAACATTCATAGTAAACTACTATTTTCTTGACAATCGATTATGGCCTTCACGACCTGTTACTGCTATCATTGCTAAAATTGCATTGTACATCTATTTTGTAATTCTGTCTTTCTACTCAACAAAATATTCTGGTCTATGTACTCACAATTGTATAGTAGATTACTTCAATTGGGTTAGACCTCCAATTTTTTTTTCTTTTTGGGGTTTTCCGTACTTCTGATGTCTCTATCTATCATTTTAATTACCTTAGTGTGTTGGATTTTCATCCAATGCTAACTTCCTAAATAATCACTCAACCATTGTAAATCTTCCAACATGCATCAAGGGCTTTTTTTCAGGAAATTTGAGCACAAAGGGTAATATGCTCAATTCAAATTCGTGATCTTATGGTGGAAAACTAAACCCTCAACTACTCTGAGTTGATGAGTAGAATTATTGTTTGGAGGCTTAATTTGGAAAGTTGGACGAGTACAAATGAGATGATTCAAATGATTTTGACAGCTTGGACTAACAAGTACATTAACCACATCTTCTTACCTAGCTGCGGCTTCAACATTGTGACAGGTTGGTTCAAGACCTTGCCAGCTTACTTAAATTTTTTTTCCTATGATAAATTTTGATTAATTATATGCATTTTTTATACAAGTATGAATGCCCATTTGATACATTATTTTTATTTATAAAAATGAGAAGTACTAGGGTTGTAAATGGGTTAAGTTGAGCTCAAGTCATTGCTAAATTGAGCTCAACAAATCAACAAATAAAATCGGCTCAGAATGGAGCCCAAGCTCTACTCAATAACTTCAGAAGATTAGAAAAGACTAGAAAGCCATGTTGAGAGCCCACTGAAGGATAATCAATGGACTGGTTATTGAGAGAAAAGCCCAGGTTGAATCTCGTTTAGAGAAGGATCAGCAAGATCAATTATAAAGCAGGAGAAGAGGTTTTAGTTGTAGCTTTCTAGTGAACGATCACAGATTATATGCAAAATACGGAAGTCCCATGGGATAGGGAGAACGAGCTCTAAACGAATGAGAACATATGTTTTCTACTTTAAAGTCATTCCTCAATGAATTTCTAAAGGGTTCTGCTTCTATTAAATGGGCCCTTGGGATTTTGACACCCAAACTCAAGAAAAGCCCTCGTTGAGTATAGAGAAGACAACGAGAACGCTCAGGCAGAGTAACGGAGAACAAATTTTAGCAATACATGCATTTGACCTAGGAAGGATTTTAGGTAACAGATGAGTTATTTAGACACCAACTAAATCATCTCAATAACTTCGAGATAGAATTATGGCTGTGAATTTTGCTCGAAGATTATTCCCCGCTCAAAATTGAAAATATTTGTGATAGAGTTTGTGTAGCTCCAAAGATGGGCAACATTAGAGAGAGTCATCGTAGATGATTTGGTCACGTTAATCGTTGATCATCTGATGATCCGATTTGGAGAGTAAATGTTTTAGTTTCGACTTATTTTAAGAAAGACAAAGGTAGAACTAGGAAGACTTGGGGTTATTGTATAAAAAAGGATCTTAATTATATTAGAATTAAGGGAAATATGACACTAAATAGGACGCAATGGAGTAAAATGAATCATGTAGCACGCCACTTAGTGGGATTAAGGCTTTGTAGTTGTTGTATTATTACTCGCTCAAAAATTAATTTAAATTAGCTCAAATTGGAAATAAGCAAGCTAAGTTATGAGCCCAAATTAGCTCAAATTAGCTTTTTTTTTTTTTTTTTTTTTTTAGGGTTTAGGGTTCGAGTCATACTTGGATATGTTCAAATTGGTTTGAGATTGGCTCAAAATATTTTATTTTGATAAAAAACTATATTTAATGAAATTGCATATAATGAGTTTCGAGCTGATTTTCAACTGGAATAGATCCAAATGACTCAATTTAACCATCGTGTTTCGATATCGAGCCAGATCGAGCCAATTTTTAATTGCAATAGATCAACAAAACTCAATTTTGAGTTAACTTGTTTCAAATTTGACCCGGATCGAATTCAATTCAATTTCAAGCCGAGCTGACGTGAAATTAAAAGTAACAAGCCATGGGTCGATTTCAATCCAAACACGATACATGCGGGCCGATTTTGAGTCAACCCCAACTCTGCTCTATCATGGACAAAGTGCCCGAGTTTACCTGCCTTTTTTATTTCATTTTGAGCAAGCTTTGGATTTTAAAAAACTGAACATACAAAACAATTATTATATTTACAAATGTAACATACAAGCTTACATAATGCATGTGTACCACTTCAAATTTTAACATGGCATCATTTAGACCACTATTACTATTTTTTTTTAAGTTATACATAACTTTTATGTATAATTTTTTGACTCCACAGTGTGATAAATATGAACATTAAACTTTAAATGTAGGATATATAAATATAAAAATTATAAAAATTATATGCTATATTAAAATCAAGGGAGATTGTTCAAGAGAGATAGGACGATAAAGGAGAATAAAGAAGCTACTGCTAATATTCCTAAAAGGATGTATTTGTGTTTGATCCAAAAATATCCCGTGGATTACACCCAAGGAGCAGAGCGTTAAACGGATAAGAGAAATAGAGAGAGGGGAAGAGAAATAGAGTGTATCATAATACAAGTTTTCGCAGAATGAATTTAGTAGTATTTTCTTGAAGAAATGAGCCTCCTATTTATAGATCATAGAGGGTATCTTGTAAGTTGCATATTTATCCATATTTTAATAGAAACGTTACAATAATTAATACACCATTACATCTTTACATCTTTGTAATTGATTCAGGGTCATTTAATATTCATAACCACTGTTAGCACCGTTGCATATTCATAACTATTTGAAGTAAAATATTAACGACCCACTGATATTAGCATTCGGTCGTCTTATAATCTTTTGGTCGGCTATAACATCTTTGTTTGGCTGAATGATCTTCGATCGTCTGAAAGTGTTGAGTATTGGTGGAGCCCAGTCCACTTAATATTGAGAGTTTTGCTTATATAACTGTTTCTCAGTTATGTCATTTAATTAATCATTTGATTAATTAAATTCCTTTGATAAGCTACCATTTATGTCCTTGATTCTTTCCAGAATCACGCCTCCCTTATGGAATCACGTCTTTTCCTAGTAACTGGTCCCGCCTCCTTTAATGAAAGCAGTAGGAAGTTGCTTCTTCCTTTTAATTAATTTTTAATCCATCTAGATAGCAGAAAAAGGGGATTAAAAAGGCTATAGGCGGACAATTCCTCTTTCACGCCATTTTTACTGTTCACGTGAAGAATTGAGGCTTTGCACTGCTCTCCATGGCTTCTTCAGCGTGAGATTTCTGTAGATGCAAGGTGAAATTATTTTGGCGTGAATTGATTTGTGTTCTCTCCTTAAATCGGGCCCAGCCATCCATCAAAAGGAGCAGGAAGAAATTGGAATTGCCGGCATTGTAATTCTTCTTGCTTTTGTTTTTCTGGTACGCATTTATCTTCTTCTCACGTGGCTCTCGAGTAAAAAAGAGATAGAAAGATAGGAAGATAAAGAGGTAGAGAAATAATTTATTCTTGTAAGTTGACGTGATCGTCTGGTGTAAATTCTTCAATAAATAAAATCCCCTGCAACTCCGTGGATGTAGGCAAAAATTACCGAATCACGTAAATCTCTGTGTCTACTTTTCTGGTGTAAATTTCTTGTTCTATTTTTCACTTCGTCGTCGATCGTTTTATATTTTAAAGATACCATAACAACGGTATCAGAGCCAATGGCTGCAGACGAAGTGAAGGTTTCAAGGATTGAGAAATTTGATGGCACAGACTTTGGTTATTGGAGAATGCAAATAGAGGATTACCTATATGGAAAGAAATTACATCTTCCGTTATTGGGGAAAAGACCGGAAACGATGGATGAGACTGAATGGAATTTGTTGGATCGACAAGTTCTGGGGGTTATTCGATTGACCCTATCGAGTTCCGTTGCACACAACATCGTCAAAGAAAGGACTACTGCAGATATTATGACAATGCTTTCAGGTATGTATGAAAAGTCGTCGGTGAATAACAAGGTATATCTGATGAAGAAGTTATTCAATTTGAATATGGTGGAAGGTACGTCTGTTGTACAACACTTGAATGATTTCAATACTATTACAAATCAATTATCTTCCGTGGAAATTGAATTTGATGATGAGATACGTGCACTGATCTTGTTGGCTTCATTACCAAATAGCTGGGAAGCTATGAGGATGGTATCGATGATTACGCGAGAAAGTCTAAATTGAAATTTAATGATATTCGTGATTTGATTTTGGCTGAGGAGGTTCACAGGAAAGATTCTAGCAAGATCTCAGGTTTGAGTGTAGCATTAAATGCTGATTCCAGAGAGAGATCACATGATAGGAACTCAAACAGAGGAAGATCAAAATCAAAACACAGAAGCAGGAGCAAGTCAAGGCCTGGTCAAAAAGTAACTTGCTGGAATTGTGGCAAAACTGGCCACATAAGGAGGAACTGTAGAAATCCCAAGAAGGCGGAGAATGACAGCGCAAATGTGGTAACTGAAGAAGCACATGACGCACTACTGCTGGCAGTCATAGTTCTGTTGATAACTGGATATTGGATTCAGGGGCTTCTTTTCATACAACATTCCATCAGGAATTGATGCGGAATTATGTTGCAGGTGACTTTTGGAAAGTATATCTTGCAGATGGAGAAGCTTTGAATATGGTTGGAATTGGAGACATCGACATTGCACTTCCAAACAATAACAGGTGGACATTGCAAAAAGTCAGACACATTCTTGAACTGAAGAAGAACCTCATTTCTGTTGGGCAGCTTAATGAGTGTGGACATTCAGTAGTGTTCTCAAATAACACCTGGAAGGTTACTAAATGAGCACTTGTACTGGCTCGGGGTAAGAAAACAGGTACGCTTTATATGACTACTGGTTTAATTAACAGTGTTGATACTACTGTTGCAGAGAGCACAACGGAGTTGTGGCATTGTAGACTTGGCCACATGAGCCAGAGAGGTATGAAGGAACTTCAGTCCAGAGGCAAGTTACCAGAATTGAAGTCCATTGATCTTGACATATGTGAGAGTTGCATTATGGGGAAACAAAGAAAGGCCAGTTTCTTGAAAAGTGGCAGACGCCAAAGGCAGGAAAGCTGGATCTTATACACATAGATGTGTGGGGACCTTCTCTAGTGGCATCTCTTGGAGGCTCTCGTTACTACGTCACATTCATTGATGATCACAACAGAAAGGTATGGGTCTATTTCTTGAAGCATAAATCTGATGTATTTAATGTGTTCAGGACTTGGAAGGCCATGGTTGAGACAGAGACAAGCTTAAAGCTGAAATGTCTAAGGTCTGATAATGGTGATGAGTACATTGATGGTGGATTCAAGGAGTATTGTGCAGCTCAGGGTATCAGAATGGAGAAGACCATTCCAGAGACACCACAGCAAAATGGTGTTGTAGAGCGCATGAACAGAACCTTTAATGAGCGGGCTAGAAGCATGAGATTGCACGCCGGACTACCACTTATTTTCTGGACAGAAGCAGTTAGCACTGCATTTTATTTGATCAACAGGGGGCCATATATTCCATTAAATTGTGAATTACCTGAGGAGATATGGAGTGGGAAAGAGGTCATATTTTCTCACCTTAAGACTTTTGGTTGTCTTTCAAATGTTCTTATTAATCCAGATGCTCGAAGTAAGCTTGAGGCTAAGTCAAAGAAGAGTTACTTCATTGGCTATGGAAATGATGCATTTGGGTATCGTTTTTGGGATGATCGAGATCGGAAGGTCATAAGGAGTAGGAATGTGATTTTCAATAAAAATGTTATGTACAAGGACAAGTCCAGCACAGTTTCTGAAATAGCACTGCAGGAATCTATGTTCGTAAAATTTGATGATTTACAAGAGGTTAAAGTTCAAGCCAGAGATATAGGTGAAGGGGAGAGTGGGTCCGGGGCACCCATTCCTATTATTCCGCAGTCAGTTTCAGAGCAGTCTACCCCTATAGTTGCAGTTCGCAGGTCAGAAAGGACTAAACGTTCTCCACAAAGGTATTCTCCTACTTTAAATTACATTCTACTGACAGATGGTGGAGAACCTCAGAGTTATGAAGAAACCTTGCAAGATGAAAATTCAAGCAAGTGGGAGCTAGCCATGAAGGAGGAGATGGATTCTCTGCTAGAGAATCAGACTTGGTAGCTGATAGATCTTCCACCAAGAAAGAAGGCATTACACAACAAGTGGGTGTACCGAGTGAAGACTGAGCATGATGGCAGTAAGAGGTACAAGGCAAGACTTGTTGTAAAAGGTTTTCAGCAGAAGCATTGTATTGATTATTCCGAGATTTTCTCTCCTGTGGTGAAGCTTACAACCATCAGAATGGTACTGTCTATAGTGGCTACTGAAGATCTCTTCCTTGAGCAGTTAGATGTGAGGACAACTTTTCTTCATGGAGACCTTGAATAAGACATCTACATGCACCAACCTGAAGGGTTCATGGTACAGGGAAAGGAAGACTCAGTTTGCAGATTGAAGAAGAGCTTGTATGGCCTGAAGCAAGCTCCTAGACAGTGGTATAAGAAGTTTGATAAATTAATGCTAAATGCAGGGTATAACAGATGTCAGGTAGATCATTGTTGCTACATCAGGTATTTTGACAATTCATATATCATTCTACTATTATATGTGGATGATATGCTTATTGCATGGGCTAGTATTGATGAGATCAATAATCTGAAGGAACAGATGTCAGAGCACTTTGCAATGAAGGATTTGGGAGCTGCGAAGCAAATCCTTGGTATGAGAATTATCAGAAATAGAGTCAGAGGCACGTTGAGACTCTCTCAGGCTGAGTATGTGAAAAAGGTACTTAGCAGGTTCAATATGGATAAGGCCAAACCAGTTGGGACACCCTTAGGCAGTCACTTCAAACTCAGCAAGAATCAGTCACCCAAGTAAGAAGATGAAAGAGATCACATGAGTAAGGTTCCTTATACTTCAGCTGTTGGTTCACTTATGTATGTTATGGTTTGCACCAGACCAGATATTGCCCATGCAGTGGGAGTTGTTAGCACATACATGATTAATCCTGGAAAGGAACATTGAGAAGCAGTGAAGTGGATCTTGAGGTACCTAAGAGGCTCTTCAGAAACTTGCTTGTGTTTCTCAGGTAAGAGTTCAGAGGTACGGGGCTATGTTGATGCTGATTTAGCTGGAGACATTGATACTAGAAGGAGCACTACAGGCTATATTTATACTTTTGGTGGCACTGCAGTTTCATGGGGTTCTAATCTGCAGAAGACAGTTTCTTTGTCTACTACAGAAGCTGAGTATATAGCAGTGTCAGAGGCTGCAAAGGAGATGATATGGCTACAGGGCTTCTTGGATGAATTGGGCAAGAAGGATCAGAAGGGCATTCTCTACAGTGATAGTCAGAGTGTCATATTCCTTGCCAGGAATCCAGCATTTCAGTCCAAGACCAAGCACATATAGATCAAGTATCACTTCATACGGACATTGTTGGATGACGGACAGTTTTTACTTGAGAAGATTTGTGGGAGTGGAAACCCTGTTGATATGTTGACTAAGGGTGTTACTCTTGAGAAACTGAAGCTGTGCGCAGCTTCAGTTGGTCTTCTGGTGTGAAGACAGGGGCCTTGAGTTGCAGAGGTGGAGGATAACACATTTGAAGAAATGGGCACCGTTGCCAGTGAAGGATATCAGTTTGAGGAAGACGTAGCATGTGTACTGGTCTCCAAGTGGGAGATTTCTTGAGTATTGGTGGAGCCCAGTCCACTTAATATTGAGAGTTTTGCTTATATAATTGTTTCTCAGTTATGTCATTTAATTAATCATTTGATTAATTAAATTACTTTGATAAGCTACGATTTATTTCCTTGATTCTTTCCAGAATCCCGCCTCCCTTATGGAATCACATCTTTTCCTAGTAACTGGTCCCGCCTCCTTTAATGAAAGCAGTAGGAAGTTGCTTCTTCCTTTTAATTAATTTTTAATCCATCTTGATAGCAGAAAAAGGGGATTAAAAAGGCTATAGGTGGACAGTTCCTCTTTCACGCCATTTTTACTGTTCATGAGAAGAATTGAAGCTTTGCGCTGCTCTCCATGGCTTCTTCAGCGTGAGATTTCTGTAGATGCAAGGTGAAATTATTTTGGCGTGAATTGATTTGTGTTCTCTCCTTAAATTGGGCCTCGCCATCCATCAAAAGGAGCAGGAAGAAATTGGAATTGCCGGCATTATAATTCTTCCTGCTTTTGTTCTTCTGGTACGCCCTTATCTTCTTCTCACGTGGCTCTCGAGTAAAGAAGATATAGAAAGATAGGAAGAGAAAGAGGTAGAGAAATAATTTATTCTTGTAAGTTGACGTGATCGTCTGGTGTAAATTCTTCAATTAATAAAATCCTCTGCAACTCCGTGGACGTAGGCAAAAATTGTCGAACCACGTAAATCTCTGTGTCTACTTTTCTGGTGTAAATTTCTTGTTCTATTTTTCACTTCGTCGTCGATCGTTTTATATTTTAAAGATACCATAACAGAAAGGTTTTCAATCAGCCTTCCAGAAAGAAATCCATGTAGAGACCTTTTTATCATTAGGAAAAAGTTAGACCATCAGACTATTGTGGTATATATACAATAAAGTAGAATGATCAACGACGAAATGAAAAATAAAACGAGAAAATTCACACCAGAAAGGACACAGAGATTTATGTGGTTTGACATTTTTTTCCTACGTCCACGGAGTTGCAAAGAATTTTATTGCTTGAGGAATTTAGACCGTCAATCAATTCGACTTACAAGAAAAGAGTTCGTCACTTCTTTCTCTCTCTATCTCTCTACTCGAGATCCACACCGAAGAAGAAGAAGAAAAACGTGGAAGACAAACCTTGCAATCCACCACATAATAAAAAAAAATGGGAGCAAAGGTATGATTCTTCTCCTATCTTAAGCTAAAATGTCAAGGAAGTGGATCACGGAACAACCACCATGCAATTTGCTTGGCGTTACGCCTGCCTGCAACCTCACGCCGAAGAAGAAGTCGGGAAACAATGCCTTGTGATGCCCCTTTTTAGTTCGTCTGCCTGTTTCCCTTTTTAAATCACAATTCTTATGCAGTTTTAAATGGTGGCGGGACCTAAGAAATAAATAAATGGGATCAGTTATTTCCATACTCGTGAAACGACGCCAGGCTCCACTTAACAAATCTCCCACTTGAAGACTGGTACACCTACTACAATGTCTTCTTCCTCAAACTGATATCATCTAGTGGCAGTGGCGTCCATTTAATCAAATTTGTTATCCTCCACCTCTGCAACTCAAGACCCCTGTCCTCATGCTAGAAAACCAACTGAAGTTGCGCACAGCTTCAGTTTCTCAAGAGTAACACTCTTAGTCAATATATCAACAGAGTTCTCACTTCCACAAAATTTCTCAAGCAACAATTGTCCGTCATCCAACAATGATCATATGAAGTGATACTTGATCTGAATGTGCTTCATCCTGTACTAAAATTCTAGATTCCTGACAAAGAATATGACACTCTGACTATCACTGTAGAGGATGCCCTTCTAATTTTTCTTACCTAATTCTTCCAAGAAGCCCTATAGCCATATCATCTCCTTTGCAGCCTTTGACACTGCTATATACTCAGCTGTTTTAGTAGACAATGAAAATGTTTTCTGCAGATTATAGCACCATGATGCTGCTGTGCCACTAAAAGTATAAATATAACATGTAGTCCTTCTTCTAGTATCAATACCTCCAACTAGATCAGCATCAACATAGCCCCATACCTCTGAACTCTTTCTTGAGAAACGCAAGCATGTTTCTGAGGAGCCTCTTAGGTACCTCAAGATCCACTTCACTATTTCCCAACGTTTCTTTCCAGGATTACTCATGTATCTGCTAACAACTCCCACTGCATGGGAAATATCCAGTCTGGTGCAAACCATAGCATACATAAGTGAACCAATCGTTGAAGCATAAGGAACCATACTCATGTGATGTTATTCCTCATCTGACTTGAGTGACTGATTCTTGCTGAGTCTGAAATGACTGCCCAAAGGTGTCCCAACTGGTTTGGTCTTATCCATATTAAACATGTTAAGTACCTTTTTCACATACTCAGCCTGAGAGATTCTTAACGTACCTCTGACTCTATCTCTGACAATTCTCATACTAAGGATTTGCTTCGCAACTCCTAAATCCTTCATTGCAAAGTGTTATGACATCTGCTCCTTCAGATTATTGATCTCATCAACACTAGCCCCTACAATAAGCATATCATCCACATACATCAGTACAATAATATAGTAATTTTCAAAATACCTAACATAGCAGCAATGATCTGCTTGACATATGTTGTACCCTGCATTTACCATGAATTTATCAAACTTCTTGAACCACTGTCTAGAAGCTTGCTTCAGGCCATACAAGCTCTTCTTCAATCTGCAAACTGAGTCCCCATTTCCTTGTACCACGAACCCTTTAGGTTGGTGCATGTAGATGTCTTCTTCAAGATTCCCATGAAGAAAAGTTGTTTTCACATCAAATTGCTCAAGGAAGAGATCTTCATTAGCGACCATAGATAGTATTATTCTGATGGTTGTGAGCTTCACCACAGGAGAGAAAATCTCGGAATAATCAATATCATGCTTCTGCTGAAAACCTTTTACAACAAGTCTAGCCTTGTACCTCTTACTGCCGTCATGCACAGTCTTCACCCGGTACACCCATTTGTTATGTAATGCCTTCTTCTATGGTTGGAAGATTTGTCAGCTCCCATGTCTGATTTTCTAGCAGAGAATTCATCTCGTCCTTTATGACCAGCTCTCACTTGCTCGAATTTTCATCTTGTAAGGTTTCTTCATAACTGTGAGGTTCTCCACCATCTGTCAGCAGAATGTAATTCAAAGTAGGAGAATAACGTCGTGGAGAACGTCTAGTGCTTTCTAACCTGCGAACTGCAACTGTAGGGGTAGTGTGCTATGAAACTAACTGTGGAAAAATAGCAATGGGTGCCCCATACCCACTCTCCTCATCACCCTGCACTTTAACCTCTCGTAAATCATCAAATCTTACCAACTTAGATTCTTGCAGTGTTGTTTCAGAAAATGTGTTGGACTTGTCCTTGTCCATAACATTTTCATTGAAATCATGTTCCGACTCCTTATATCTTCCGATCATTATCATCCAGAAACGATATCCAAATGCCTCATCTCCATAGCCAATGAAATAACACTTCTTTGATTTAGTCTCAAGCTTACTTCGAGCATCTGGATTAATAAGAACATATGAAAGACAACCAAAACTCTTAAGGTTAGAAAATTTGACCTCTTTCCCACTTCAGAAATCCTCAGGTTATTAACAGTTTAATGGAACAGATGACCCTCTGTTGATCAAGTAAACTGCAGTGCTGACCGCTTCTGCACAGAAAGTAGGTGGTAGTCCAGCTTGCAACCACATGCTTCTAGCACGCTCATTAATGGTCCTGTTCATGCACTCTGCAACACCATTTTGCTGTGGTGTTTCTGGAATGGTCTTCTCCGTTCTAATGCCCCGAGTTGCACAATACTCCTTGAATCCACCATCAATGTACTCACCACCATTATTAGACCCCAGGCATTTTAGCTTTAAGCATGTATCTGTCTAAACCATGGCCTTCCAAGTCATGAACACACTAAATACATCAGATTATACTTCAAGAAATAAAACCATACCTTTCTGCTATGATCATCAATGAATGTGACGTAGTAACAAGAGCCTCTAAGAGATGCCACTGGAGAAGGTACCCACACATTCGTGTACTAAATCTAACTTTCCTTCCTTTAGTGTCCTGCTACTTTTCAAGAAACTGACATTCATCTGTTTCCCCATAATGCAACTCTCACATATGCCGAGATCAACTGACTTCAGTTCGTGTGGTTTGACTCTGGACTGAAGTTTCTTCATATCCCTCTGACTTATGTGGACAAGTCTGCAATGCCACAACTCTGCTGTGCTATCTGCAATAGTAGTATCAACACTGTTAATTAAACCAACAGTCATATATAGCGTATCTGTTTTCTTACTCTGAGCCAGTACCAGTGCTCCTTTAGTAACATTCCAGGTGCTATAAGAGAATACTACTGAATGTCCACACCATCAAGCTGCCCAACAGAAATGAAGTTCTTCTTCAGTTCCGGAATGTGTCCAACCTTTTGCAGTTTCCACATGCTCTTGTTTGGAAGTGTAATGTCGATGTCTCCTATTCCTACCACATTTAAGGCTTCTCCATCTGCCAGATATACTTTCCCAAACTAACCTGCAACATAATTTCACATCAATTCCCGATGGAAAGTTGTATGGAAAGAAGCACATGAATCTAATATCCAGTCACCAGCAGAACTGTGAACTGCCAGCAGTAGTGCATCATGTTCTTTTTTAGTTACCACATTTGCGCTGTCATTCTCCGCCTTCTTGAGATTTCTGCAGTTCCTCTTTATATGGCCAGTTTTTCTACAATTCCAGCAAGTTACCTGTTTACCGGACTTTGACTTGCTCCTACCTCTGTGCTTTGATTTTGATCTTCCTCTGTTTGAGTTCCTGTCCTGTGATCTCCTGCTGGAATCAACGTTTAGTGCTGGAATCAACGTTTAGTGCCGAACTCGAACCTGAGATCTCACCAGAATCTTTCATGTGAATCTCCTCAGCCAAAACCAATTCACGAATATCATCAAATTTCAATTTAGATTTATCTGCAGAATTACTGACATCCATCATCATAGCTTCCCAGCTTTTTGACAATGAAGCCAACAAGATCATCGCACGTATCTCATCATCAAATTCAATTTTCACAAACGATAATTGATTTGTGATAGTATTAAAATCATTCAAGTTCTACAACAAATGAATCTTCTGCCATCTTCAAACTGAATAACTCCTTCATCAGATATACCTTGTTATTCGCTGATGACTTTTCATACATACCTGATAGGGCTGCCATAAGACCTGCAGTAGTCATTTCCTTGACGACGTTGTGTGCAACGGACCTCGATAAGGTCAATCGAATAACCCCCAGAACTTGTCGATCCAGCAAGTTCCATTCAGCCTCAACCATTCTTTCGGGTCTTTTCCCAAATAATAGAAGATGTAGTTTCTTCCCATAGAGGTAGTCCCTTATCTGCATCCTCTAATAATCAAACTCTGTGCCATCAAATTTCTCGATCCAAAAAACCTTCAATTCATCTGTTGCCATTGGCTCTGATACCAGTTGCTGTGGTAAAAATATATAATAAAATAGAACGATCGTTGACGAAATGAAAAATAGAACGAGAAAATTCACACCATAAAAGGACACAAAAATTTATGTGGTTCGGCAATTTTTGCCTACGTCCACGGAGTTGCAGAGGATTTTATTGCTTGAGGAATTTACACCGTCAATCAATTCGACTTATAAGTAAAGAGTTTGTCACTTCTTTCTCTCTCCTTTCTCTCTCTATCTCTCTACTCGAGATCTGCATCGAAGTCAAAGAAGAGAAACGAGGAAAACAAGCCTTGCAATCCACCACACAATAGAAGAAAATGGGAGCAACAGTATGATTCTTCTACTGTCTTAAGCCAAAACGTCAAGGAAGTGGATCACGGAACAGCCACCATGCGATTTTCTTAGAGTTATGCCCGCCTGCAACCTCACGCTGAAGAAGGAAGTCGGGAAACAGTGCCTTGCAATGCCCCTTTTTAGTTCGTCTACCCGTTTCCCTTTTTAAATCACAATTCTTATACAGTTTTAAATGGTGGCGGGACCCAAGCAATAAATAAATGGGATCAGTTATTTCCATACTCGTGAAACGACGCTAGGCTCCACTTAACACAGACATAGGGCGAGTCACCTTAATCTGATAGGCAGCTCTCCTTCGAGCAAGTGGTTTTCAGAGAAGGTTGGAAAGATGTTCTAGGGAGCGACCATTGTTCTATTTGTGAATAATCCCAAAATCCTTTGAGGGGGTTGATTATACATGACTTCTCTCATATTAGGTGAATAATGTTCCTTCGTCTAGTTTTATTTTCATTCAGTTGGCTCATGATTCCGATCGAATGAATTGATGCTTGAGTCCTCTGTCTTTCAGGGCAATATAGTATAAAAGATCTGGGTGGTGTAAATGTAAAAAAGCTAAACTTAGGTGATAGATATGTAAATACATGTAAAAAAGAAAAATATATATATGTAAATACATAAGAATTGGGTGTAATGTATGTAAATGCCTTGGCTCGATGCAATTTTTTAATTGGAGAATCCTAGAATTAAGCCAGTTAGATTATAGCTACAAATGATGCACTATCAATCTAGAATTTGTGAGAAATGATAAGGAATTTATAGGGAGATTTTTCTTTAACTTCTGAAAAACTTTAGTATAGATAGGAATGTATTTTTTTTACTTTATAGAACATGCCTAGCATAAGCACAGCAAGAGCTGCGTCGTAGTTTTGCTCACCCGATGTATAGTACTTTGAATTACACTCACTGCTAAAGTAAAAATATATTTTTGTAGAACACTTTTGTATCGTAAAGCAGATTTTGAGTTCTTAGGACGAGGCAACGAAATTCTATTTCGGGTATTGATTATGCAATGCGTGTAGACCACATAAAAATTTATTATGTCCTTATACTTTATAATTGATTGTCCTCAAAGAGTATATGAAACAAATCAGATGTTTTTTAGGACCAAAAATGTTCAAACTCAAGTTAAAAATCATCCCCAACTTCAATCTCAACAAATTTATAGTCAAACTGACTGGCTCGTCGAGATGAACTCAATGACACAAAATTGACCCACTCATAATCAAATCAAGTCTGGATCAAATCATTAAACCACTTCTAGATAATTTGGGCGGTCAATTGAAGCGTCAAATGGATTCTAAATACGACAAACTTATAGTCAAATTAAATGTCTCAATGAGATGAATTCAATAAGGCTCAAGATCAATCAATTTTGACTTCATTAAGACACTTAAATATTCCTAAAATGTCATCCAATTAAGACACTGAAAACATGATGATCACTCTGGTGTCTACTAACCATCGTCGACCATCACTCATCGGTCGTCGTCGACCACCACTCACCGGTCATCTTCTATCACCACTAATCTGGCATCATTGAACACCGTTGATTGCCCTTGTTCGTCGCCCTTAGTGGACCTTATAGAGTGACGACGTACAATGTGAAATAGCGAAGCATCATGCCAATTAACAATGTAAGTTTCAAGTTAACGAAACAGCTTACAAAGCAGTGCAATGTACTAAATAACGTGTAACGAAGTATTCCAAAGACAGTGTATTAAAGTTCAAGTGATGACACAAAGTAACAACTGCTTTCGAACATTGTACAACGAACCCTTTTGCTTACATAATATGTATTTAGAGGGACTTTGTAACTATTTCTCATCTTTGAGAAAAGGGTCGATACTTATACTCACAAGCTTATAGTGGATCATTCTG
Organism: Papilionanthe hookeriana x Papilionanthe teres; assembly: GCA_022702705.1. Taxonomy (NCBI): domain Eukaryota; kingdom Viridiplantae; phylum Streptophyta; class Magnoliopsida; order Asparagales; family Orchidaceae; genus Papilionanthe; species Papilionanthe hookeriana x Papilionanthe teres. The sequence continues at coordinate 64,093,971 of CM040425.1, read as the reverse complement.
ATTGGGTCGGGTCTCATGATTTTTTTTTCTTTCCGATTTTTCCACATAAAAAGTTCTAGTGTTTCTATATGTTATTATCAGTGTGTGTGTGAGTTTGTGTGTGCGCGCGCACACACGAGTGTGTGTGCTGGATACTTGTAGTCATAAGCTTATAGTGGATCACTTTCAAGTTTGTTGGGAATTTTTAGCTGATGGCAGGTGTCCCAAGCCCTATTGGTTACCTAGGAAAAGTTGTTTAAAACATCATATAAAATTTATATATATAATAACAAAAGGTGAGGCACCAGCTTATATTTTCTTTTTATTACTTGGTTTCAATCTCTCTATCTCCTCCCTCCCTTGTTCTCTTGTAGCTTTGGTAAGAGCAAGAATTGGAAGGGAAAGCCCAATTACCATTATGCATGAATTCTTTAACCTTGTCATGAGAGGATGAATTATGCTCTAGAAGAATAGAACTACAAAAATGTTCAACAAAAGTTTTATTATAGTATCTTTGGTCATGGTAGAAAAAAAATACCATCTTCAAATACTTTAAAGGAGCTAAAATAAGAACTTTGTGAGCCACCTCATAAATAATCTTCTAAAATAAGGAGGTATTTATATTTGACTTTTTCCAAATAGAGTCACATGTATTAAAAAATTATGTTACTTGGAGTAAATTGTGATTGAAGTGTGTCCATATTAGCTTATCTTTGCATATAGCTAACAGTTATTGGAGATAAGAGTTGATATTTTCTTTTGAAGACCTTTGGAGAGAGTAATGGAACAAAGCCATTAATGCAAATATTTATATAGACCTCACTACTTCGAAACTGGCTGCAAAAGAGAGTATTTTTTATCTAACCAATTAGCTGCATTTGGATTTTCACTGTGATTTTGAGAGAATAAATGGACTTAGATTTACTAAAGGTAATGGTTATGCCATGGCCATCCCAAGAAAGATTTTTCTATTTAAAGCCCAATATGCTATAAATATAGTCTCTGGTTGTGGAATCCACAATTTCTTTTAAAAAAATAGATAGCTAATTTGTCAATCTTGATAATGAGACCGATCACCTTATTAATTGCTTTAAAATAGAATGATGATTGACAAGGATGCTTAGGTCCTCTTTTTCAAAACCTAGAAGGTCACAAACATAGATGAAATGGGATATAAAGGAGTTAACCTTAATGCCATGAATTATACTCCTTACACAGCACTCTTCCAATTACCTTGAAAGCTATCCTCAAGAAAGGAGAAAAGGAAAGGAGATACAAGAAAACCTTACCACAATCCAAAAGAATTAGTGCAAAATCCTATTAACTCTCCATTTATTATAACAAAAAAGTGAACATCCGAAGTACATACGATAATACATTAAAATCTATTTTATTTAATCCTTTCTAATGTCTATTTTGGAACAAAATTATTTCGAAGAGACATAATAAATAATATCATAAAGCATCTCATTTAAAATGATAATATTAATTGATATATATCTCTTCCATGAATAAAACCAAATTAGACATGATGATTAACCTTTGAAAGCGATAGAAAATGATTTTATTAAGAGTGTTATAAACAAAAAAGGTTTGAACTCATTGAGAGATTCAGTATTAGTATTTTTAGAAGATCATAGTGATAGCAAAGTCCTTAACTCTAGTGGATGAAGGATAAGTATTGCATAGCTATAATAACAAAGTTAGCAGCGGCCTGCCAAGAATTTCTAAAAAAATTAAATTTAAAACTATGATGATCAAAGACCTTATCATTATCAATGTTAAAAAGAGCACTTTTAATATCTTCATCTAAGAAAGGAGCCATAAGCAAAGATGTCATCTTCAATAGGTAAAGTAATCCCAAATGGAAGATCAAAATAGTGGGTATAACAGTACTATCCACATTGAGTACATCAGAAAATTATCTAGTAGCCTCATTAGCTATCTCTTCAAGAGAGATTGAGACAGTAGAATTACATTATAATTCTATAATATAATTAAGAGTATTTAAGCCATCATATCCTTGGAAAGCCAGGCTAAGAGTCATCTAATCCCTGTGTTCCCCAATAAACGATGGATTTTTTTAACTTGTTCAATCTTTCATAGCCAACATTGCTCGGTCCCCAATCTTTTTGTTAGCATTGTATTTAGTTTAAATTTTATTACTAACAAATTCTTCACTGCATGTTATATCTTCCAAAATTTTGTTTGGTGAGGTGTCCCTTCTATGAAGTTTTTTAAAATATAGCTTTGTTTTGTGTGGGAAATGGCTACCCCCACACTTAAGTACTTAACTATCCATTGCTTCAGCGTCATCAACAACTCATCCATCATTGTGGGATTATAAATTATTAAATTTCTGACAGCAATATAACTTAAGCTTAATTATTTTAATTATATTTATCCTTTTCTGGTAATACAATGCGCTGGAAGCAGTCGATATTGAAAATAATTATATTGTAACTCTTTCTTGTCTTCATCATTCCATCTCACGATATCCCCACCGGAACCAAATTAATTTAATTCTTTTCGTCCTTTTCTACAGATATATGGACAGGAAACACTTGAGATTGATACATCTCTATCAAATTTTCATCACCGGGCATGAATCTCAGAGAATGACATAGATTTCAACAATTTTTCGAACAAATAATGTTCAATTCTCAATAAAAACTCATTCAAAATTTCAATTTCATTCAAACTTACACTCAAACTGGTGGGCTCGACAATAAGAACCCAATGTTATCAAAATTAGTACAATACGAGTCAAATTAAGCTCAGATCAAGTCATTAAACAACTCTTGAAAGTTTTCCAGACAAATTTAGAAGATTAAACGAATGTCGAATCTAGCAGCCTATAGTCGAATGTATCTTCTAGACAAGACGAATCCAACAAGTCTGAGATTGCCCAATTTTTGCATTGTTAAGACACTCAAATGTCCATCCAAAACTATTTTATCAAAGAATGTTCTTCAGACTGCCTAATCAAAGTGGTTCATATTCCTGCATTAATTGACTCATAACACTGTAAATATAGCCCACTCCTTTCATGAGGGAAGAGCTTGAGGCTTGAGAAAGTACTTTGAGCTTGAGATAAGCAGAAGTCCAACACCACTTCTGCCACTGAAGACCACTGTCTACTGTCGTCAACCTCCGCTGACCGTAATCAATCAGTGCAGACCACCGTCGACCACCGCTTACGCTATCGATCACCACCAATCACCGTCGATTACCACTGACTGGTAGTCATCAGTCGAAATTGTAACTTGGAAAAACTAGTAATCATTTCCTCAATAAGGTATAGGGGTCTCTGTGATCATCAACTTATAATAGATTCTTACAACTGGGTCAGACAAAACTTTTACGGGTTTTCTAGTAAAAACTTCTGGTGCTATTACCGATTATTTTCTTTTACTTTATAGTGTGTTGAATTCTCTTACAATGCTAAGACAATAATCCATTACTACTGCAAATTTTTTAACATGCATAAGAGATGATGCAAATTAATTTCAGTGCTGTTTCACCTTGTTCAACACTAGTTGGGTAAAGTTTTGTTGAGCTGATTAAATATTTTAACTTAGCAAACTCAATCGGGTGAAAGGGTACTTAAAGGCTCAAGCATCTACAAATCAAATACTATTTGTACAACCTTTCTAATGTGTTATTATGAGTTTTGACACTATTAAAGGCCAACAAAACTTGTTAAAGCCCAAATTGATTTTGTAGAGCATCATAAATTACTATTTAAGAGTCTGATTGGGCAGCCACGAAACAGTAATAAGTTGCTGACAAGCAGCTTCCACAAATAAGTTGTTGCACAACAGCTGATCTAGGTAAGTTGGTCATTCAGTTTGTGTTGTTGGAAAATAGATGTTTTGCAGTTGTTTCTGGATAAGTGACCATTCTGCGCATGTGCGGTAATATTGTTTGCAACATAGTTGTTATAGCAATATATGTGATATTTAAAAAGTGCGGGCGTAAGTAATAGGAAACGCGAACCCGCGGCCCACGTTCCACTATTTTTTTTCCCACCGCAACCCGCAAAAATAAACTAACGAAAAAAAATGGAGCACGATTTGGTGCCGCGCCGCTCCAAATAGTCGGCCCCAAACGGGCCCTTAATCACTAAGAGTTCGGGATAACTTCAATTATTTAGTTATTTATTTATTTTTTACTTTGGCATTTATTTAAAATTTTTTTTATTTAGAACATTTTTTGCATATTTTATTTTTTTATTTTAAAAAGAAATTAACTTATTTTAGAAATCATTCAAAATATTTAGAAATTATTTTGAATGTTTTTGAAAATAATAAAACATGGTTTGATTTCAGTATGATGCACTTGAAATTAATTTCATGTAATTTATGTATAGATGCTACTCGTTTCTTCATTTATAAGCAGAATACAAAAAATACAATCTGAAATAGTAGCAATATCTAAAGTACAGTCATTAAAAATTCTCCTTCAGTCAAAGTATTTAAATTTTATATATTTCATTTTTATTTTAAAAAATAAAGTAATTTGTTTTTTTTTTAATAAGCAAAATACTTTTTTTGGAACTGAAAATCAATTAAAATACTTAAAAATATGTTTTGAATATTTTTAAAATTAACTAGTTCAATCAATTATGTTTAAATTTAAATTTAAATATAAATAAAAAATATAAGCGGTCTTAGACAGCCCCTAAGTGTTTCTTTCATTGATTTGGCTGTTTAGAATCACATTCTTCTTTTTCTAGTTTTTATTTTATTATTATTTTGAAATAAAATATATTTAATTCTTTTTATTAATGAATGATAGTTTGTAAAAATATTAAAAATAATTAAAGATATTTTGAGTGTTTTACAAATTATTTTAATTTATTTTTATAAACTATAAAATAAAATTTAAAAAAAAATTACTTAACAATTATTTTTAAAAATAAAATAAAATTGAACCCAGGCAAGTCTAATTAACTACTTGTCAAGCAAATGGAACTATCCCTGCTGTAAAAAATGGCACAAGAATAAAGTCAAATTGCTGAAATCCAATTTACTTACATACCAAGCAAACAATTTCTATACATTTACATATATAAATCTAAAATTTTTTATTTATATTTACAACTCTTTATTGTTATAAATTTATGGATGAAAATGTGTAGTTCATATTAAGCAGTTATTTATTGTGATATTTTTAACATTATATTAACATTTATGTATGAAAATATTAAAATTTTGGTATTAAATATATATATATGATTGACCATAGGCTAAACCAACCTCACAAGCCTAATCGTTTGATCCCGCACTACAAGGCAAATGCAGTTGGGCGGGCTCAAACCGGTGACCTCAGGGGACTCATGACTGACAATGCAGCTATCAACCAATGAATCACGTTGCGCGGCACAGGTATTAAATATATAAACATAGAGGAATTGTGTGGTATTTAGCCAATCTTAGTTATAATTTCTTCTTATAAAAATTAGTCAAAACCTACCAAAATTGATCTCTACCTTTCTAGCTAACATGAGGGTATGATTTTCTTAGAAAATAATCTCTACATTTTTAGCAGGAGGAAATTTTTTAAACATTTGCTAGCGAGTGAAGAATCCTTCAATGTTGAGGAGACTCGAAATAGAGTTTTGATAAAATTTAGTAAGGCCAACATCTACAGGTGTATCCCAGAGAAGATGACTAATGATGATGATGATGATTATAACAATGATGATAATGATGATATAATATTGGATGATTTGCTTAAAATTATTAAGAATATAATAAAATGAAAAAAGAAAAAAAAAACCTAAATGCATTTTTTTTTATCTCATTTTAAAACCAAAAAAAAAAAAACAATACAGAGTGATGCCAATTTTGCTTCAAGTTATAAAACATTGTTTAGAAAAATGATTGTATTGTTGGATTCCTCCATTATAAGACAATTAGAAATCAAATTGAATGGTTGGATGCTCTTGCTGGACATTTACACGAAGATGTACCTTGGTTTATGCTTTTTGCTGTTGAAATACTTATTGTGGCTATATCTAAAGTGTGAACCCCTTAAATATATCGGGACTAGTGTTCTAGGTGACGGTGATGTAAACGGGAATGTTATTAGTAGAATTCAATTTGATTAGCTGAAGTGGAGGAATGCTTCGGATCTATTGTGTGACAAAAAATACAGCTTAGACTAAAAGGAAAACTTTATAAGACAGTGGTGAGGCCTACAATGCGCTATAGCACAAACTATTGGTCTTTAAAAGAGAAGCATAAAATTAAGTTAAGCGTTGTCGAGATGAGAATGCTTATGTGGACGGTGACTTTACACTTAAGCTAAAATGAGAAATGAATATATCTGTGAAAGGGTTAGTGTAGCTCCTATGATGGAGAAAATTACAAAGCGTCGTCTTAGTTCGTTTGGTCACATTAAGAGTCGACCATCTAATGATCTGGTTAGGAGACTAGATGTTTTAGATTCAATTTATGTTAAGAAATGCATAGGTAGACCTAAAAGGACTTGCGCATATTGTATAAATTTTTTTCATAATTTACTAGAATTAAATGAAAATATGACACTCAATAGAACACAATGGAGAAAAAGGACTCATGTAGCCAACCTCATGTCGGTAGCCAAATGTTTAAGTTTTATTTATGTAAACATGTATATAGAAAATTTGAAAAATATCATTTTAATTTTAAAATATAAAATCAAACCAATCTCATACATGCAATAGTTTAAATAATCGAGCATTACACCACAAGCCATGTATCTATCCCGAATAATGGATACATTGCTTGGCGGTGTGGCTTGATCAAATAAACTAATGAATCCATCACATCTGTTTAGTCTGGGAACAGTTTATGTTGACCAACAAATTCTCCTACCTAGTATGAAGCAACTAGATATGGTTTATATTGATTTGGATTCTTTATGTTTCCTATAAAGGCAAACCCATATAGTTAATTACTTCTTAGATAACCGAAGTCACCTAAGAAAACTCTCGATATAGATCAGAAAATATTATTTTCATGACTTCCAAAAGGTAGGATCTTCAAGGTAATGTGGTAATAGGAAATCTAATTGGTGGGTGGCTCAAGTTTGAAACAGTTATTAAAAAAATCCAAAGGAAGAGAAAGCTAGGGAAAGACACGACTCCAAGAAGAATATTGGTTATTTCTCAAACTATCCTATTGTTTAGTTTTAATTTAAGATAATTATTTAATGTTTCATCCTGCCAATTATAATTATTTAAGGTTTACATTCACTTGATATTGATCATGTGAAAAGCCTGAAAGATAGGAGGATTTATTTCATATTCAATGACAAACTCGATATCCTAAGACAGGTTTAGGGTTATACTACACGAGGTGCAAAGGCCTAAAGGGAGAAAGCGAGGGTTTATATTGCACTGAACAAACTACCTCGAAGTCCTATAACTTATTTGTTTATTTCTAAGAAAGGAATTTTGCTGTTGAAGATAGTCGTGTTGTGACCCACTCCGTGCACTTAGCGTAATTTTAATTTTTGTAACAAGTATATAATATATTATTTTAATCACGGAGTTACTAATCAACGCAAGTATATGTATCGCTCAAGTAATACATGGCTCTGGTGGAGTCCTGGATATCGATCCCACAGGGAATATTTTAGAGTCTACGAACTAAGATTATATAACCCAATTCAGAATTCACAACTTGTAAACCGAAATTGTCTATCTGTCACTAATATGCAATCAACAATAATATGAAGTTTTAAATAAACTAGTTCTACTAACAAATTACTAATTCTACTAATAAAGAGAAGTTCAAATATATAAGCAAAAATCTTTCTCCTTTGTTAAGAAATTTAAGTGAATGGATAATTAGAACTAGTTTAAAACGGTGTTGTGCCAAAGAGGAGCATACCTACTCTTTACCCTTTTGTCCAGGCATAAAAAATATTGACTAATCTTATGCTTGGTTACTAAATCTGCGGCTAGGCTGGGAGGATACCGGCTCTCACTTCGGAGCTCCCACGTTCCACTCGCTTGAGGGCTAACATCTACACTTCAGCACCCAAACGATAGGACTGAATTGAGGATTTTAGACTGTCACTCTAAAATATCCAATTCTACGCTAGATGAATATTATTACCCTATTTATTTGCACCCTTGACCCGACCCGCAATTATGCAGTAATTTAACTTCCAAAAGATGGCCAAAAACTTGACACGATTTATAAATAGCGGCTAGTGTGAAAAATCTTAAATGATATAAAAAATAGAAAATATTTTACACACTATGGGTACTACGCAAATATACGTATCGTTTCAAGTAATATAGAGTTTTCTTTAAAAACCCCAGTATCGATCTCACGAGGAAGTGAAGTAAGAAGTCTTTAATCAAATTCTAGTCTACTACTAATAGTCCTTAGTTTGGAACGTCGATTAAAATTGAGTTTTGTCTAGCAACTATTCCTAAATGTAAGTGTTAAATGTAAAGATAGTAACTATATCTAAATGCGAATAATAATTCTAAAGATAACCCTTCTTGGATGAGTTGGTTTGGAGAATTTTGAGATATTAAAAACTACTATTCTTATGTAATGAAATAGATAATGTATAGGAATGAAACGCATTAAATATTGTATGTGCAAAATAGGAGCAATCCTATTATTTACCCTTTGGTCCAGGCATAAAGAAAATTGACTAATCCTATGCTTGGTTGCTGAATTTGCGGCTAGGCTGGGAGGATACCGGCTCTCACTTCGGAGCTCCCACGTTCCCCTCACCTGAGGGCTAACAATCTACACTTCAGCACCCAAAGGATAGGACCAAATTGAGGATTTTAGTCTGTCACTCTAAAATTTCCAATTCTACGCCCGATTAATATTATTTCCCTATTTATTTGCATTCAATTCCCATGAACTTCACCATCCATGGAATTTAAATGTGGTTCCACTTTGTTGAGAATTACACTCCCTTTTCGGGTCGATGCAATTACAACGAATTTTAACACTACAATAGGCCCTTATTGCAATGTAAATGAAGTGCAAGTAAAAACCATCGCATTTATAATTAAATTTACTTCTACCATGCATCACAAAATCCTAAACATGATTTTTACTCATTGCAAAAGAAAAGTAAAAGGAAAACAATGGCATAATCTTCTTATGCCACTATTTTCAAAGAAGAAGAAAGAGTAAGAGAGATACGTCACAAAGCATGAAGAAAACACAAAGGAAACTTCATTTATTCAAAGCAAATCCACTACGCAAATGTTTACAAAATCATAAGATAATGAAGAACAATACTTAGCTTTTTCCCTTTGAAAGAAAGATGAAGATCTCTCTCATAAAGTCTCCCGACGATCCATGCAATGCTAGTGAAATCCCTTACAAATTCTCTCAAAATCTCCTCTCCAATCTTTCCAAAAGGGTAGAAATCTACATTTCTACTCTTAATCTAAGAATCCTAAACATTCCTCTAAGTTTTTCTCTTATTTCCTCTATTGTTTCTCCCTTTTACTCTACACTTTTCTAACACAAATTTGCCATTTTAAAGAGCATGGACGAATTCCGAAGAGTTTCCTTAAGCAGCCCTTCGAAAAAGCGTCCTAATACGTCGAATATTGGCCCAAAACCGCCAAAAGTCAGTTCATGGTCGTCCGGGCCGCTGTCAGCGGATTCGAGGCCGCTGTCGGCGGCCTTTTCGGCCATATTTCGGTGGTCTCGGGAAAATCTCGCCGTCGGTGAGCAGGCTGCTGCGCGGCTCCACGGTTTTGCTCCGTTTGGCTCCGTTTCAACTCTGTTTCACCTCATTTTAGTTGCGTTGCGTTCGTAACAGATAGCCCTACAAAATAAGCATAAAAATAACCTTTCTTTAAATTATAATCTCATTCAAAAATATGCAAGAAGTGTAAAAGAGATTAAGCATCAAAAGGCTTATCGAAAGGTGTCAGGGCAGAATTTCATTTCTTGCTCGTTTTTGCTCCAAATTGCACCGTTTTTTCTTCCTTTTGCTCCAATCACCATTTCTTGTACCTAAACTAAAAAACATACAAAATATCTTCCTTTAAAGTGTAATATCATCAAAAATAAGTAAAATGATATAGCAAAAAGCGTATATATTTTAGGTGTGTCAACCCTACTTCCAAGGATTTTAATCTCCCTGAATCTCGGATGTAATCATTACTATAGCTGTTAAACTCAATATATTTTAACTAATCAATTGGCCATATGTTGACCTCATTTTTGATGAGGTCTTCTCGTCTTCTTTTTAGTACTTAGAATCTAGCCTTAGGCTTTTCCTTTGACTATCCTAGAGGATTAGAAATGGGACCCACCATTTAGAAATTCAAACCACTTCTTAACTCCCTGCAAACTCCACAAACTTGATTGTAGACCCCTAATCACCTAGAGGGTTGAAATCAAATGTGGAAGTTTAAAGGATGAGTTCCATGGGACTCTTTGGCACTTAGAGCTGCCCTACAGGTGGCACTGATGCAGTGAAGGGCTGACCTACATACACACTACACTTATACACTACACTTTCACACACCTCCTAAAACCACACACATACTCAACTTGACCTTCTGACTCATGAAGGTGATTCACATGGATGGTCCTTAACCCCTCAGCCCTTGGCTAAGAGGGTTAGGAACAACATAGTGAATGCCTCAAATGAGTCCCTTCATGGCTCATATAGGCTTAATATGGCTTCATGACTCAACCAAAATGATTTTATTTCACTTACATTTACCCAATCTTCAATTTTCCAAATTTTCAATTTTCCAAATTTTCAATTTTTGACCCCCGGGACCCCAGACCCGCCTAGCTTACCCAAAACCCTTGAAATTACCCAAATTTTTCCAAAATTCTTCAAATCACCCAAAAATCCTCAAAACCAATCCCAAACATTCCCACATCACTCAAATTGATAATCCATAGCCAAATATACCAAAAATTCCAAAAATACCCCCCAATACCCTCCAAATACCCAAAACGCCCCTCTTGACCCAAAAATCTAAAAATTCAGAAAATTCCCAGAAAATTCCATAAAATCCTAAATATTCCCAATTTCATTTTGTCCAACTACAACATGGGCCAATTTTGTCAATTTACCCCACTTTTGTCAAAATCCTCAATTTGACCCATTTTAACCCAAAGTGAACCCAATGTCAAACCAAACCAACCCAATTGACCCAAATTCTGGTCCAATTCAATTCTAAACTTCAATTCAACATCCCCAACACCAGTCTAGACCAAATCCAAGCCCAATTTGATTGGCATTTGAATCCAATTTCACTTTTGACCTTAAAGCCCAATTTGGACCCATGACCCAAACTTAGCCCAAACTAACCCAATTAAACTCCAATTAACCCCAAATCTTTTCTAAACGTTCCCTAACATCCCCACAAACAAAACACTAACATGATTTGCCCAAAATTTGGACCCAAACCCCACTCAAATTCAACCCAAAACCAAAAGGCCCAATTTTGACCTAAATCCAAACCTAACCCAAATAAGCCCAAATCTCAAAACCAAAACCCAACCAAAGTTGAAACCTCTTTGAAACACTCCCATAAACATTTCCCAACATTAATTTTACATCAATTTCAACCTTAGCCCAACATTGGCCCAAATTAGCCCAATTTGACCTACATTGGCCCATTCACCAAATCAACCCAAATTCAACCCAATTCAAACCCAAACCACCTCAAATTCATTTCAAATCACTCATGACACACCCCTAAACCAAACCCAACAATTATTTGGCCCAAACTTCTACAAAATTCCCATCCATGAATTCATTCTTAAACCTAAAGGCCCATCCCCTTTAGCCTTCCTAAAAGCCCATCAAAAATGATTTCAAAAGGCCCAAAATTCATCCAAAGCCCACATGACACTTCCCCTCATCATCCATTTAATCAAAATCACCCCTAAGTTTCAAAATCATCATTAAACCATTCCAAATCAAGCTTCATGAAAATTCTCCACCAAAGTACCAAAATTCTTAAATTCTACTTCCATGAATTCAAGCCAAGCCATCCTAAGCCATAGGCAAGCCATGAAGCCATGCATGAGCCACATGGAAGCCATGAGAGCCTCTTTACATGTCACCATGCCATTTTGGGCAAAAGAAGGAGACCCTTTCCTTAATCTCCTAAAGTCATTAGCCTTAACCATGATTCCCCTTAACCCAAATTTAATCTAAATATTCTTAGAAAGAGACCTCACCACCTTTGACTCAGCTGACCTAACTTATTCTCTCAGCTTAAAACCGAGGTCATGGGGAGGTGAACCCAACCCAAACACATGGGTTGACCCAAACCAAGCCAAAATGGCCTCTTCCCCATTCCATTCCAAGCCATTCCCTTTACACATGTCCATGGCCGATTGATCGCACTAAACCCCGACCCGACCCACCTAAACAAGATGGTGACCGAGTGTCCGGCCGGCCAGCCACTGAGCCGCCGGAAAACACCATGGCCGAAAGCTCACATGTGAGCCAACATTGAAATTCCCCTTCGTTGAAGTGTCCCGACCCAATTGGATAGCATGGTCGTTCTTCTCTTGCTTGGAGCAGCTCGATCCCAAGCCTTAAACCCCCTCGGGAGGCCCTCCACCCTCTCCTATTTAAACACCACCTCCTCTCGGCCATGAGAGGTGCCGAACTCGGACCTTACCGAAACCCCGCCAAAATTACTCCGGACCACTCTCCACACTTAGAGCGAGCTTGATCCTCAGAGTGACAATTTGCCCTAATCCCCACCAACGAGCCCAATTTCTCGACCAAAATTCCACCCAAAATCGGGACTTCTCCCGATTCTCCACCAAACTCAAATTAAACTCACCCACACCTCGCACAAGGTCAAGAGAAGGAGTTCCCAGGTGAAAGCCCCCTCTCCGAGGCCACCCATCCGTTCCGGACTCCAAGCTTTGTAATCGGCTGTGGTCGAAATCGTACCTTGACAATTCACCAGCCAAGGGACTTCATCTGGAGCTTGCTTGGACCCAATCGAAGGTGACACAACTCTCAGATCGAAGCTTCACTTCTCTGAGCAAAGGTATGGACTCACTCTTCTTCCCGAGCTTACAGAGATTCTCTATTTAATTTGAGTCAATTTCAATACATGTTTACCGTATGGATGTGTTCGTCTCCTCAAGACGAATCCATAGAGCATAAGAACTCGAAAATCCATTGAGAATCGAGTGAGAAATTAGGGTTAGAAGGTTGACGGTCACGGGTGCACACCAGTCGTAGACGATGACTGGGAGCCGTCGGATCGAGCGTGTATCGAGCGGACGGTCTGGATCGAGCCGGACAGCGCGATGGTGCATGAACCGCGGGCCCCTGGAGCGCTGAGTCGGATGGCGGCGCCGAATCAGAAGACGACACGTGGCCTTTCGGAGCTGCCGAGGATGGCGTGGCGCCGCGTGGATAAGTAGGAAATTAGGGTTTTTTTATTTATTTAATTCCCTAAACTTCAAAAATGCATAACTTTGTGTGGGAAAATCAGAAAAATAAAATAAAAATACTCCCTTGCTCAGTGAACATAGGAGAATAATGTGGAAAAAAATCATGTAATTTCATTAAGTATTTTATTTTTAATTATTTATTGACTCTCTGCACTATTTCAATTCTCCATGCATGTATACAATTCACCATGGCATGAGACCATAGGGCGTTTGAAGCCTCCGAATTTGGGAACATTCCCCGAATTTTCCAAAGTCGAGGCCACCCCTATGAAGAGTTATTGATTTTTCAATTCTAGGTCACTATTCTGAGTATTTTAATTCCAATAATTAGCATATTGTGAAATAAATTCTAGGAAAATTTGGTGATGTTTCTTATGACTAGAGGACCCTAGGAAAAATAGTTTTTGAGTTAACTCACTTGTAATAACCCTAATTGGCTTAAACACCCAAAATTGAGCTTTAATTAATTAGAGCTAATCATACATCAAATTGACTTGAAATCAATTCTCCACTGACCTTTAGGATTAGAGGAACCCACCATAAAAGTTTGAAGTCAATTGGACTTGGTTAACCCTATCAAATGGGTTGATTAAGCCATTTAGCCAAAATTAAACTTCAAAAATTCATAGCTTTCAAAATACTTCTCAAAAATTCACCAAATTGACTTTGGAGCCTCTCTAATATTAGGGGAATTTAAGAAAATTAAAATTGCAATGTTCTAAAAAAGTTGATTTTTTGCATTATTTTAATATTTTTAATAATTAAAAAATAATAAAAATCACAAAAATAATAAAATTCATCAAAGTGTCACATTTTGAATTTTAATCACTTAGGAACAAACCCCATATTTTTCTTAAGTCTATATGATGAGATATTAAACTTTAAAGCCCTAAGGTAATTTTAAAAAATTAAAAAATGTATTTTCTAGCATTTCCACTAAAATAATTCTAATAAATCAAAGAAAAATCAGAAAATTGTAAAAATTGGTTCTCTGGTTTCCTTGATATCAGAGAGATTTTTAAAAAAATATAAAATTCATTTTTCAACCTTTATTTTATTTTAAAATTAATTAATACTCCGGAAATCAAAATAATTATAATAAAAAGAATATAATTCAAAAAATCACCAAAATTGGTTCAAGTGGGTTCTCTGGTCATTAGAAGTGTCCCATAATTTTCTTAAGGACAGAAACTTTCCCTTGGTCATATTATTAAATTTTCCTTCAAAATCCTTATTTTTCACCAAAAATAATTACATAAATAAATTAAATACAGAAAAATCACAATTTCTCCTCTATTGTCTTGATTGACATATGAGTGAAGTCACATAAAAATTTCAAATTCATTTAAGCTCAATTTAGTGAGTTATAAAATTAGTAAGTTTAAAGGGCAAAATGGTAATTAAAATTTTAACCTATAATTAAAAATTTTAGGTTTAATTAAAATGAAAGAGTAAAATATTTGATCCTAATCTGATTTGGATGATTGAAATTTAAATAATTAAAGGGTAGAAACCTACCAAATAATTTAAAAATAATTAAAATAAACCTTAATTAAATAATTAATTAAATCTGGAAGAATAATGAAAAATTGGAATTATTAAAATAGGGATATTATTAGGAAGAGATTTGTTCTTTAATTTAAGAATCCCTAAATTAATCACCTCAATAATATTTAATTCCTAATTAAAATGATAATCCAAATTTAAGATTTAAAATGCTAAAAGACTTAATCATTAAATTAAATTAAAGTTAAATTATTTAAATTAAATACTTTTAAAATTTCAATTAAATTAATACTTTAACAATTAAAATTAAATCATCTTTAAAACATAAACAATAAAATATTAAATTAAAATAAAAATTAAATTAAATTAAAATTTAAATTAAATTAAAATTTAATTAAATTAAAGTTTAAATTAAATTAAATTAAATTAAATTAAAATTTAAATTAAATTAAATTAAATCACATTAAATTAAATTAAATTAAAGCATGTTAAATTACATAAAAAAAATAAAATCAAGTTAAAATAAAAATAAGTTAAATAAAATTAAATTAAATTAAAATTAAAACTAAACCAAATTAAATTAAATTAAAATTAAATTAAATTAAATTGAATTAAAAATAACATCACCTAAGACATAAAGAATTCAAAAATAAATCTAAAACAACTTGAACACTATTCCAAACTTAAACCCATTAATTGAAATTAAATTAAATCATAAATCACTTGAACATTAATTTGCCCTCAAAAGCTCTTGTTGTCATAACTCCTAAACGGAGTGTTAATTGAAGTATTACTTCACTCATAGAATATTCAAATGTCCTAGTTCACTGAGCAAGATAACAAAACTTGAACTCTTGGATGATTAATTCATTTGTATAATTAAATTCTCTTGGACTTAAAACAATCCTAGAGGTATTGAAAAAATGTTTAAGACTCGTCTTAAGCACTTCCTCAATATGATAGGATATTTATAAGAACAATTGAACTTAATTGTTCTTTGATGAAGAAAATCGTCCTTAAACCAAAACACAAAGAACCTATACGTCATAGGAGATGACTAGCTATAGGATTAGGACCTTAGTAGAAAACCATAACCCTTCCCTTAGCTTTACCTAGGAACTTGCTTTAAATGCTTAAATATTCTAAATTGTGTTTAAGTGCAGCTTGGGATGACGGGAAGACCCTCCAGGTACGCTTTTATTTTATTGCAATTTACTTATTACAATTTACTTAATCGC
This sequence comes from Papilionanthe hookeriana x Papilionanthe teres, assembly GCA_022702705.1. Taxonomy (NCBI): domain Eukaryota; kingdom Viridiplantae; phylum Streptophyta; class Magnoliopsida; order Asparagales; family Orchidaceae; genus Papilionanthe; species Papilionanthe hookeriana x Papilionanthe teres. The sequence goes on along the minus strand of CM040425.1, from coordinate 64,077,812 downwards.
ATCGCACTTACTTTTCTTGCATGATAAACAACTGTTGCATGAAAACCCACACTTTTAGGATAGTCCCTAAAACTGAAACCAAAACTAAATTAAAAGTCATTACAATATAAAATTCACCGTCACAACATTTCAAAATATAAAACAACTCAAAATTTAATCACAAACAAAACAACAAAACTACAACTACAACTAAATTAAAACGTCTTGTTGGATGATCGAGAATACCTCGGATGATGTAACCTACGTGTTGCTTAACGGGATTTCCCACGGTCTAAATGAAAGTGTGGAACTCATTTAGTTGAGTTTAGCAAATTCATCTGGACTAAGTGAGTGCGATAAAAATAACGATGCCGGAAGGATGGAACCGTGGGATCTTAACCGGTGTTGTTATAATCAACTTTAAGATTTGTTTTAATTAAAACATAAAAAAAAACACTTGGAAATTAAGACCTTCTCTGAACCAAAACATTTCTCTCATCTCCTGATTTATGACTTCTAAAACTAAACCTCTGCAACAACAAGGAGCTAGGAGCATGGTAGGCGACACGACCATCGTCATCAGTAAAACCTGAGTCTACTTCAGCAAAACTTTCTTAGAATTAAATAACTAAACCATAGGACTTCGAGGTAGTTTGCTTAGTGCAACATAAATCCTCAACCTTTTTGTTAGGCATTTGCATTGAAAATTAAGCCCTAACCGGTCTTAGGATTCCGAGGTAGTCGTCTGATACGACATAAACCCTTACATCTTCGAGGCTATTTGTGTGATCGCATCATACGAATATAAGTCCTAATTAATTAAAATTGGCAAGATCAAAACATTAAATAAACATTAGGGTATTCCTAAATTCAAGCCAAACAATAGGATAGTCGGGAAATTACCGAAGTTCGCTTCGAATCTGTGATTTCTCCTACCTTACTTCCTTTGAATTCCCAAAATAAAATGTTCCAAATTTGATCCATTCCCTATTGAAATTCCAAAAATTCAATCCCTTGAAAACTTAAACTTTGAAATTCTTGAGAGTAGAACTACTGATTATTATCGAGAGTTTTCTTAGGTGATTCCCGTCACTTAAGATATAATTAACTATAGGGGCTTGCCCTTATAGGAATTTTAAGAACCCGAGATAATATAAACCCCGTTTAATGTTTTCATATTAGCGAGGGAACTTGTCGGCAAATAAAATGGTTTCGCGGACCAAACGGATGTCACAAACCTTCTAGTTTATTTAATCGAGCCCCACCATCAAACGAGTAGTGCCTATTCTTCGGAATGGACACACGTTTTGTGGTGCGGTGCTCGTTTATATAAACTATTTGAGATGTGAGATCAGTTTGATTTCATATCTTAAAATTTTTAAAATTATTTTTTAAAATCAAAATACTACTTTCCAAATCATATATATATGTAAATTAAATTTAAAATTCGCCGACAATTTCTGTAGGCGACCCCTTTTCAAAAATACAACATTTAACCTAAAAATATGCCGACACCATATTGAAAGTAAATTAAGATCTAAGTAAAAGATTATCACAACTTCTTTTAAACTTTTTCTTGGCACACTAGTTTAAAATTTCATTTCACAAAAATATCAAAACAAGGAGAAAGACAGAAAAACTACTCAGAATTCATGGAGAGGATACGATAAAACTTGGATTTCATATATAAAAACAAAGTTCTACAGACTAAAGTAAGTAAACACAACTTATCTTAAATTTCTCCCCAAGAAAACTCCTTGAAGTTCCTCTGAATCTCTTCATTTCTTTATAATACGCAGAATTCTCTTTCGAAATGGCAATGAAAAAAAGATCTCTTACTTCCCTTCCACTCGTACTATATCGAAGAATTCCTCACAAATTTCACTATCTGAACTCACTGACTACAACCTAAACTCTATATGGACTCACTTGACTCTCTAATGGATTTGAATGACACCTGGTGGACAAAAATGGATGCTAATGGAACCAATTGGAGACCAGTGGATCCCTTTTTCGGCCCCAAATTGTTCCTTTTAAAGTAAATGAAGAGTCTCCAAGAGTTTTCCAAGCATCCTTTCGAAAATTGTCCACATTCAATGCACCTCGTGAAAGAACCGCCAATCCAGCTGTCGGCGGCCTCGAGCTCACCATCGGCGGCCTTCTAGAATACTTAGCCTTGGACCTCTTTTAAATAAGCCCCGTGTCGGCGGCATTGATCTCGCCGTCAGCGGGCTCCCTTGTAATATATTCTGAACTCTCGGGAAAAACACGCCGTCAGCGCCATCGACCTCACTGTCGGCGTCCTAGATCAAATTTTCACGATGTTAGTCCTTTTTGCTCCAAATTCGCTCATTTTTGCATATTTTCGCTTCATTATCCATAAATCAACATACCTGCAGAAAAATACCAAAAATACCCTTCTTTAAAGTGCAATATCATCAAAATCAATATAAAATAGACATGAAAATCTTAACATTTTTTCCTTGGGTCATGTTGCCCACAATGTATGCTCCAAGCTCTTCGTTGCAAGATGTTAAGTTTTAAAAGTGTCAAATTGAAGAGATGAGAGAAGTGTCATATTTTGGAGATATTTAAATTAAGATGTCTTAATGTCTTATTAGGGGGAATTTAAGTTGATTATAGTGACAACGGTTAGGATCCCACGGTTCCCTCGTTCCGACAATATTATTTCTTCTAATTCACTTAGTCCAGATGGATTCACCAAATTCAACTAAATGAATTCAGCACTTTCATTCAGACTGTTGGAAGTCTCCTTAGCAACCGTAGGTAGTCTCCTCCTAGGGATTCTTGATCATCCAATAGAGATGTTTTAATTTAGTTTCAATTATGATTTTATTTTGTTTGTAATTAAATTTTGAGTTGTATTATATTTTGCTTTTTTATGGCGGTGAACTTGATGATTTGTTCTGTTTTGGTTTGGTTTATTTTGTGGCGATCCTAAAAGTTTTAGTTTTGATATGCAAGCTTTATAAGCAGGAAAATGTAGGAAAGTAAATGTAGGAAAAGAAAGAGTTGTAAACTGTAAAAGCGTATCAGTCCTCTTCTCGCATTTCAGCTAAAAGATTAGCCTTTTGCGACAGATATATAATTTCGTAGGGAATTTAAAATTACATGCCAGAAAAACAGGAAAAATAGTTTTAAAATGTACCTACTAAATCCTATTCATAACTTGGTGGGTTCCTATTTGTCCATTTGTAAGGATGATTTTTCTTAAGCAATGCATAATAGGTTCAATCGTGCTCCAAGATATTCAAAATATTATGAAGGGTCGGGGAAAATACCCTAGACATTTTACAATCTCTTAAATCGTCTCGAGTTCATTTGAACTTATTATGTTGCTAAATAATTCATCCATTTCATACCCTTATGTTTAGTGATCCTTGATGTTTTAATTATCCAAATGAGTGGGGTAACAAACACTTGATATTTCATTTATAAGTTATATGGGTTAAGGCTCCTTAGGGGCAAATTAATTTGATTAGAAAATTTAGCCAATTTAATTAGAGTTGGGCTTGTAGTGTTCCAAAGATATTTAAATTTGATTATATTTCATTTTCTAAACCCCTAGTCAAATCTTCCCTAGTCATTTTCTAAAGTATTATTTCATCAATGACTAGGGGTTCTAAATTTGTGAATTCTTATCTTCCAAAGTCAAACCCCTCACCTTAGAATCATTTAATTTTAATTATCTTCCAAATTTTCCGAATTCAAGAAATTACAAATTTATCCTTTTAGTGGAAAATGTGAGATTAGTTTCTACCATTAAGTCCCTTGTATTTCAATCATCTAGATATGTCAATTATGATCATTTGTTACCCATTTCCCTTTGATTAAGCCTAAATATTTAATTAAGGCTTAAATTTCAAAATTACAATTTTGCCCCTATGAGATCTATCACTTCATAATTAATTAAATTCAATTCAAATGACTTTGAAATTTATATGTTACGTCACTCATGGGTCAATTAAAACATCAGAAGAGAAAATGTGATTTTTATGATTTTAATTTAATTTTTATAATTATTTTAATGCAAAATAGAGATTTCTAATATTAATTCAATAACATTAAATTAACATAAAAATAAGTCGTTCATTTCGGCTATAGATTTGTAAATATTTTTCATTATTACATTTGAACTCAGATTATGTGCAATTATCTTCATCAATTTTTGATAAATAAGAGGAATTGTCCTCAATTTCATCTGAATTGTCAAACGTCTCTGAATTTTTAGGAGATGAGTTTAATATAATTTTAAAAATAGATTGCTTAATATTTCATGAATAGTAAGCTATTTATTTTCTTTTTAACTATGCATTTATTTGCATAGCGGCCAATTTTCCACATTTGTAGCATTTTATTTCTCTATTTTTATTTTTCTTATGAGAAATATTTTGTCTTTTCTCTGAATATTTCTTAGAGTGTAGCTTATGATATTTCTTCTTTTTATGAAAATATTTTTCTTTCTCCTTAGGAAATTTATGAGTATTATAAGCAAATTGTTCGCAGAAAGCACCCAATTGTTTTCTTTATGTCAACCTTTCTTTTTTAATCTGATATCTATGTCAAATTTTCATATAGAACGCGTTTGATATTAATATCTTGTAATTGTTTTTTTTACTTTAAGAACAAAAAGATTAGGTAATCATTTAATAAACTTTTATTTCTAATGCGTATTATTTGCATTTGGTAGATACATTATTCTAATTAAAAAGACATTTTTATTCCAACGAAAATGTGTCAAAGTAGGTCATCTTAATTTTTGTAAAAGAGAACGAATTTGCTCTCCATTATCGGATACCATGCCAGTAAAATGTTGTAGAAAATTAATAATTAATTTATATATGACATCAATATTTTCTTGATTAGGATTTCTTATTATTGTAGAACTTAAAAATTCCTCTCGTTATTCCTGAGTTAATAATTGTCCCACCAGCCTTTGAGAAGGCCAGTAAACCCGTAAATTAGTTGGATTAATATTTGATGGGCATAATTATTTTGACTCTGAGCGGTAGAGACATAAATGATCATCCTTTGCAATACAATTTGCATTTGGCGATCAGTCGTGTCATCAATGTCCTATTCATAAATATTTAATGGGTTATAATCATTTTGATGTTTATTGTTATTTTCTTCAATTAAAATATCTACAGGAGTAGGTCAAGATAGTAGCAACATATCTGCCGAGTTTGATATGAATATGAGGTTTTTATTGTCGTTTAATTTATGTATTTTAAATAATTCTAATTCTAAATTAATATTTTGAAATTGATTTTCGATTTGTTCAATTTTAATTTTATCATTAACAGAATTTTCAGATTGATATGTTAATTGGTCTTCTTTATTTAAGGTCGTAATTTTAGTTTCTTTTATATTCTTAATTAATTCTTTAAAATCCTGAGCCGACGGTCCTAAGTGAAAATTAGGAATGGGAGGTGGCTGTATAGCAGGAACTGAAAAAATGATTACAGAACTTACATTTTCTTCTTTTTGATTTTTTAAAGAGAAAATAAGTTGGTCAATTTTATTTTCTAATTTCATTAAGTGATTTGAAATTAAAGATAGATTTGTATTTATAAAATTTAATTGTTTTATTATACCAATAAATCTTTGGTGGCATTAGTTTCTAGAGTTTTTCCAAAAACATTTATCTCAAAATTAGGATTCCTATTATCCAAATCCAATACTGTAGGAACAGTAGAAGGATAAATGGATTCTACTATTTCTCCAGAACTAATTTTCAATTTTCTGGTTAACATATCTAATTTATCTTCTAATTTTTTAGTTATATGATTACTAAACCATGTTAAAAATGAAAGAAAATATTTCCCTTGATAAATTTTTTTTTTTCTTTAAAATAAAATTCAGAAATTTTTCTTCTATCATCTTCTGTAGTATAACTGCGATACCAATTTCTGAATGATTCATATTTTGGTTCTAGATAATCATTGTTAAAGTTTGTCTGATTTGTTTTTTAGCAAATTATTCTAAATCAGTCATCAGTTAAATTAAAACCAACTTCCAATTGTGGAGATAAGTTTTCTACCATATTTAGGTGTAATAAATTATTATTTGATAGATTGATTCTATGTATCATATAATTTATTACTGAAAATTCATCTGAACGTTTTGAGATATTTTAGAAGAGGGATAAGATATCTGTGGAAGAGTGATGCACCTTCTCGGATTGAATCTTATTACAACATCTCTATTAGCATTTTGACTAACTTGTTCTACATTCTAATTTATTGCAGGATGAGCATTTATAGTACTCTGTAACTGTCATGATTCAGGAAATCATACTTCATCTCATTTTATAGTCCTATTTGTAGCTATGTTTGAAATTAGTAAATTAGTTTCTACAATTGTAGATCTATCTGTTGGCTTCGTATTATTTTTAATATTTGGACATAAAGTGTTTATAATTTTAAAATGAATTCAATAGATTATTGTGATTGTTTCAGATCCAAGTAAAAATTCATACACATGTAATTTGATCTGTATTTTATCTGCATTAAAGAGATTTATGTCTCTAAATGACAGACTTAGATTTGAAAAAATGTTAAAGAAGACCGGCCCATGGCATAGGCTAGTTTTTATGACACCCATAATGATTATGCCCAATTAAGGCACCTTGCGTCTCTTAAACAGACTAAAATTGAAGTGTTTAATCCCCGTAGTGTAAGAGGTTTAAATGTTACTTGTATTAAGCATATATGAATATATTTATAATTTTTTAAGTATCTGCTTATATCTTCTTGATTTAAGAGAAAAATTATTTTTTCTTGCTCATCTATTGTTAATGATTGTTCAATAGTTTAATAGATGATTTACCTTTAAAATCAAAAGTTTCAAATTTACAGATTAAGATATTTTCTACAGTAGGAATCGTCCATTTATTTAGATCTTCTTCATTTACAGGATATTTATGTGCTTCTGCATTCTTCATAATATTATTTCTAGATTGGCTTATTTGTAAATTTCTAGATATTGTAGTATTATTATACCTCGAAGAGGTGCTCATGAAAGGCTACTAGAAAAGGATCTAAAATTCTTTTTCTCTAAATAAGTTTAATAGAATAATCTAACATTAACTAGATGAAAATATTATCGTTCCACTAAGGTTTTAATGCAAACAGACCGAGTCAATAAGAACCATGCAACAAAGCATCCATCTCAAACATGAAAATGCCCACATGCGACGATGACCACTGGATTAAGCTTAGCCGAGAACAATAATATTATCAGACCAGAAGATCGAACTCAGTATATTATGTATGTCAGCTAAGGATATTAAGTTGCAGAGCAACGCACGACTTTAAAATGCAGGATACACCTATCCTGACATTATTAGGTTATCATATTAAAATTGCTTATAGAAAAAGAGTTCCATGAAGGATTTAGCAGCTCAATTGGTATCAGAGCCATGAGCGGCTAAACCTTTCAAATGTGTATTTATTTTGTCCTTCAGGCTTCTAACTTTTGCCTTTCGGCTTCCGCCTTTCAAATAAAAAAAAGAAAAAAAATAGCATTAGAATTTGTTATTCATTAATTTTTCTCCTAAAATTTACATAAATACAAATGTTTTATATTCTCATATTTATAGGTTCTAACTCCTCTTCCTTTTGTCATGCAACCATTAAAACTCCATAAGCTAATTTGTTTTTTGTTTATATACACTGAGAAAATATATCAAATTTCTCCGAATCAACTTCTCCTGCCCCGCTGTTCACAATTCCAAGGGCCGGCGTAGGTCAAGCCTAGCATCCAAACAAGAAAAAAATCCTAACGCCGCACAAACACAAGGGATAAATCCACCAAGACCAATAAGTTGAGCATGCTATAATTCTTATGAACAAGTTTTATATATTCGTATATATAAACAAAAAACTTTTTTGGACAAATATTAATCCGTTGGTGCAGCATTTATACCTTATTTTATATACCTCCCATCTCGACTATATATATAATTTTTGGGCCTAAATGTTCTATTAAGAAGGCATTCATGAAAATTAAAGTGTTGCGGATACTAATATTATCAGATGGTGTAATTGGTCTCGCCTGAAAATAACGAGGCAACTGATACGCCACCAACAAATTTCCATCATCCGACAGGAATCTCGAGGTAATCTTCTGAGCAAAAACATTCAAACTTCAATTAAGAGTCATTCAGAGCTTCGATTTTAGGAAATTTATAGTCAAACTGACCAGCTCGATGAGACGGACCCAATGATACCAAAATTAGTCAATTTGAGTCAAATCAAGCTCAGATCAAGTTATTAAACCACACTTAGAAGATTTTCGGACATGTTTAGAAGATCAAACGAATGTCAAATCTAACAAGTTTATAGTATAATCGAGTGTCTCGACAAGAGGAATCCAGTGAGCCCTAGATTGCTCAATTCTGACATCGTTAAGGTATTGAAATGTCCAGCAAACTTCATTTAATCGAAGGAAGCTCTCCGACCGTCAGACCAAGGTGGTTCAAATTTCTAAACTAATTGCACCAATAACACTATAAACAGAGTCCACCCTTCTCATGAGTGAAAGAGAGTTTGAGCCTAGAGAAATAACTTGAAGTTTTGAGAATGAACTGAAGTTCGGCTCCACTTTTACCACCATTGATCATCGTCGACAACCGTCGACCACCACTTGTCGGCCTCCAACGATTCTTATCAACTACTCCTCACTTCTTACAACAAGTTCATTTTGTTAGGTATGGCTCATATCTAGGGAGTTGGAGTTTCTTGATGAAAAGGTATGACTCCTGGTGAAAATGAGTGTCTCTTGGAAGTTAGTGGGTTGGGGGGAGCGATGGCGTGATTGTAATTTTACATGTGGGTTTAATATATGTGTAACCTATGGGATGTAAAATTGAACTCCTCTGAAATAGTGCATTCGCCGGCTCGCTCCTGAGGACGTAGGCAATTCTTTGCCGAACCTCGTTAAATCTCTGTGTTCTTCTTTTGATTTGTGTCGATTCCTGTTTCTCGCTCCTAATTTTTTCATAACAATTGGTATCAGAGCCTCTTTTGAGGGAACAGGAGGAGATCGACGCGGGAGATCGAAGAAGAAAAGAGGAGTTGGCTTCGAGGTTCAAAGAATTGCGGTGTTCTAGGCAGGGGAGTTTGGTGTGGAGCGACAGTTCCCGGAGAGTCTCAAGAGTTCGCGAAGGCTTGGATCGTGACAGAGCAGTTTTCGGACATGGCGAAGCGGCGCAGAAGAGGCGAAGTCCGGCTCGCCGAAAGAAGGCCGGCACCGGAGTTCGCGTGCTCAGAAACGGTGCACAGAGTCGTGGCCTGTACAGTTCGCAAAGCAGAGGAGTCGAGGCAGCAACGGTCCTCAGCAGTTCGGGAGAAGTTACTGCACGGCGGAGCAGTTCTCGCCGTTGGCAATTAGAGGCGGGAGCAGTTGGCGGTTGCGAACAACCGCGACGGTTGCCGGGTGGAACCAGCGCGAGACGCGACTGTTCGGGCAGCGCAGAAGGAGGAAAAGGAATAAGGGAATCTTCTATTTCTACTAGAGGAATATTCCCTCCCATTCTCTCAAATTTTTTGTGGCATACCTGGGCTGTTAATCCTTAATCCCAGGCTGAAGTTTTAATCAGGTTAATCTCAGGTTTGGCTGAAAGCTAATGAGGGAATCCGCTTCTGCAGAGAAGGAATATTAATTCCCACAGAGGAGTTCGGTCGGTTCAACAATCCGCGGGAAACAGAGGTTGTCCACCGCGATCAGGAGCCTCATTTTGCTGGAATTTAAGGTGTTCAACCAGTTAAATTTGTCTGTTCGTCGCAGGAGATTTTGCGACAGGTGGAGTTCGACAGGGTGCACGGTGGCGAGCAGACACGATTTTTTTGTGAACAGGAGTTTCGTGGAGGTATTCCTCGAACAGGTGAGAAGGGATTCGTGGCTCGCGGAAATAGGAATTGGCCGAGGTATGCGGTACGAACAGGAAGTGTGCTTCGTGTGGAAAATTTGATTCACGAATCACGGGAGAATCGCGGGATAGTTGCTGCATTTGACAGAGAAAATTTTAGGTTTCTTTGAATTTATTTGCGGAGTATTTTCTTTTGTTTTTCAAAGCAAGGCAGGAAAATACGGTGCATGATTAAATTCGGATGGCAATGTCTAGTGCAAAATTCGAGATAGTGAAGTTCGGTGGAACCGGGAACTTCGGATTGTGGCAAACAAAAATGAAAGATTTGTTAGCACGACAAGGAATTTTGAAGGCATTGCGGGCTTCGAAATCTGATGTTACTATCTATCAACTGTTGGGGAGTACAGTTGTAGGTGGAGTACACTCTGTCGGATCATATGATGGAATTGCAGCAGGAACTTTGACCAAGCTAGGTTAGATGGTTTGGTTGCCCAATCCACTTTGGTGTAAGAAACTTCATGATTTATTTATCCTAAAGGGTTGGATATTTGCAAGGTGGAGATTTTCTCCTAAGGGGCTGGATATTCACAAAGGTTGAGATTGTTTGATGTATTTTCTCCTAAGGGACTGGATATTTGCCAAGGTGGAGATTTGTTTGGTAGGCATATATACCGGGTGAAGCATTTCTCCTAAGGTGCTGGATATTCTCCAATGTGGAGAATTGTTGAGTATGGCTCATATCTAGGGAGTTGGAGTTTCTTGGTGAAGAGGTGTGACTCCTTGTGAAAAGGAGTGTCTCTTGGAAGTTAGTGGGTTGGGGGGAGCGATGACGTGATTGTAATTTTACATGTGGGTTTAATATATGTTTATATATGTGTAACCTATGGGATGTAAAATTGAACTTCTCTGAAATAGTGCATTCGCTGGCTCGCTCCCGAGGATGTAGGAAATTCTTTGCCGAACCTCGTTAAATCTCTGTGTTCTTCTTTTCATTTGTATTGATTCCTGTATCTCGCTCCGAATTTTTTCCTAACGAAGACTTTGAAATATTTTCTCGTATGTAGGACAAGGGGTCTCTGTAATCATCAACTTATATTGAATTTTTACAACTGGGTCAGGTCTCGTAATTTTTTTCCTTTATAGGTTTTTCACGTAAGAACTTTTGGTGTCACTACTAGTTATTTTCTTTTATCTGAGTGTGTGCTGAATTCTAGTGCAATGCTAAGACGATAATCCTGTAATCTACAACCGCGAGTTTTCTAGCACGCATTAAAACTATAAAATTCTATAAAAGATAATTTGTTTTAGCGGATAAGACGACAGTGTCTATAATTTTTACACTTGCACAACAGGGACCAACGAAAACACTCAATTGTCAAGTTTCTCATTCTTCAATTCTCTTGTATGATTAAGGATTTCTCAACAATTAATAAATTACTTTGATCTACAAATAGCTTATTTGTCAACACAAGTAAATTAATAATCAAAATAAAATGATTTTGATTAAAACAGAAGCTAATATACAAACTCTTAAGACTTCTCGACCCCCCTCATCAGAACTCGATCGAACCTCAATTAAATCAAATGATTAAGGAGGTGTTTGGAAGCCCAAATTCGCGGTGCGGCGCTTCCCCGCACCGCGAATTTGCGATAATTTTGGCGGAATCCCTCAGCTTCGCTTTCCGGGGCCGCGAAGCGGTAATGAAAGCGGACCGCGGGTTATACCCCGCGGCCCCGACTTTCAACCAGCTTCAGCCTCCAAAATCTCCTGCGTGCCCTCGCCCCGCTGCTCTCCCCGAACCCTTCTCTGCCCTAGCCCTTCTCGCGACTCGACTGCTCTTGAGGGAAGATTTCCCTGGAAGAAAAACTTGTCCGTCCTAGCACTTCTTGCGACTCGATCGCTCTTTCATCTTCCTCGACTATCTTCTTCCACGACTCATCTTTACCCCCGTGCCTTGGGTAAGAAGTGCTTGTATCTGCTTCCATTATTTGGGCTCGGTTTTGGTGTTTGTTTCATTCTATTGCTTTTCTTGGTGTGGCTTGGGTTTGCTTCACTTTACCTGACCCTGTTTCTTCCTGCTGTTTGGCTATCAGGTCAGGCACTCATGTGCCGTGAGATGGATTATTTGCTTAAATTTACGGGTGTTTATTACTTAAGCATGTGAAAAATAGAGATGTTAGCATGTTCTAGTAGTTGGCTTGATCGATTGCTTAGAATGGTATGCTTATGGCTACCATTTGATTACGCATCGCACCGCACTACACACTGCTTTTATATGGCTATCATTTCAATTGGCATGGTTAATGATGATTATAGGCTTCTTTTGTTCAGAAGATCAAGGTATGAATTATAAAGTTCATTGTTTAAAAAATAAGAATGTTTGGATGAAGCATGGTAAATCTATGAAGCATAATAAGATAAACCCATTATTTTTTAAATGTTTCGAAGTATAAACCGTCAGATGGTGGGGGTCTAAGGAAGAACTTGAGTATTTCGATGCCAAACTAATTTAATATTTTATCATATATAGTTTGAACACGACTCGAGCCTTAATTTTGATTATGGTTTATTTTTTCTTATCGAGTTCGATTTGAGGTTGATTCGGGATTCAGTTTTTCTAGTAGTGGGTTTGACGAGAATGTTTGTGACATACAACCATATAACCTTATTAGCTCATTAAGATTTAAGCATACTTGTTCATAAAGCTCAACACCGTTATGTCGGTTCGTTTTGATTTTTTTTATGGCTCGGTGTTAACAAAATGGACAGGTTAGTCAGCCAATTAATTGTCGATTTTCTTAGGAAGAGATTTGAATTTTGCTTGCATTTGCTAATTATCTTATGTAAAACGTAGATGATGGAAACGAACCTTTAACAAACAAGGTTTTGTTAGCAAAATATTACATTTGCTTCAACTAAACCACCAAGCACATGTTGACTTGGTGGATTGCCCATCTTCAATACTTTTAGCAAAATATTATTTTAGATAATACAAGTAGATGCTCCTCTAAAATTTTTTTCTATTAAGGGTATGGTGAAGAAAGGTGAAGTGGCACAAGTTGCAATAATGATAAGACCAAACTATGCGATGCTATATAAATGAGTTCATGAGACAAGCTATGATGATTGATGTTTATTGGATGATGTGTTTGTTGTTGAAAGACAAGCGGGGTTGAACAACAGTATCTTCAAAATCTTCTACCGTTCATTGTCAATAATGTCAAAATCTTAATCAAGCAATTATACTTGTCATGAAGATCAAGAGAAAATAAGAATAATGTGGCAATCCCTCTATTAATAATGTGTGCATTGTGTGTGATGTGTAGTGTAGTGCCTGTGTGTTTCGTGGAAGTGCAGTGTGTGTGTGTTTTTGCAGTGCAATGTGTGTGAAGTGCAGTGCTGTGTGAAGTGTAGTGCAGTGCAATGTGTTCTGGGTGTAGTGCAGTGTATTGTGTAGTGAAGTGCAGTGCAGCTTGTGGTGCAGTGAAGTTTGTGAACTGTTTAGTGTATTGAGTTGTGTGGTGCAGTGCACTGAAGTGTAGTCAAGTGCAGTGCATTGAAGTGTAGTGAAGTGCATTGTGTGGTGCTGTGTAGTGTGCATTGTGTGTGATGTGTAGTGTAGTGCTGTGTGTTTCTGTGGAAGTGCAGTGTGTGTGTGTTTTTGCAGTGCAGTGCTGTGTGAAGTGCAGTGCTGTGTGAAGTGTAGTGCAGTGCTGTGTGTTCTGGGTGTGGTGCAGTGTATTGTGTAGTGAAGTGCAGTGAAGTTTGTGAACTGTTTCGTGTATTGAGTTGTGTGGTGCAGTGCATCGAAGTGTAGTCAAGTGCGGTGCATCGAAGTGTAGTGAAGTGCATTGTGTGGTGCTGTGTAGTGTGCATTGTGTGTGATGTGTAGTGTAGTGCTGTGTGTTTCTGTGGAAGTGCAGTGTGTGTGTGTTTTTGCAGTGCAGTGCTGTGTGAAGTGCAGTGCTGTGTGAAGTGTAGTGCAGTGCAATGTGTTCTGGGTGTGGTGCAGTGTATTGTGTAGTGAAGTGCAGTGCAGCTTGTGGTGCGATGAAGTTTGTGAACTCGTTTAGTGTATTGAGTTGTGTGGTGCGGTAGCATCGAAGTGTAGTCAAGTGCAGTGCATTGAAGTGTAGTGAAGTGCATTGTGTGGTGCTGTGTAGTGTGCATTGTGTGTGATGTGTAGTGTAGTGCTGTGTGTTTCTGTGGAAGTGCAGTGTGTGTGTGTTTTTACAGTGCAATGTGTGTGATGTGCAGTGCTGTGTGAAGTGTAGTGCAGTGCAATGTGTTCTGGTGTGGTGCAGTGTATTGTGTAGTGAAGTGCAGTGCAGCTTGTGGTGCAGTGAAGTTTGTGAACTCGTTTAGTGTATTGAGTTGTGTGGTGCAGTGCACTGAAGTGTAGTCAAGTGCAGTGCATTGAAGTGTAGTGAAGTGCATTGTGTGGTGCTGTGTAGTGTGCATTGTGTGTGATGTGTAGTGTAGTGCTGTGTGTTTCTGTGGAAGTGCAGTGTGTGTGTGTTTTTGCAGTGCACTGTGTGTGATGTGCAGTGCTGTGTGAAGTGTAGTGCAGTGCAATGTGTTACGGGTGTAGTGCAGATGTATTGTGTAGTGAAGTGCGGTGCGGCTTGTGGTGCAGATGAAGTTTGTGAAGCTGTTTAGTGTATTGAGTTGTGTGGTGCGGTGCATCGAAGTGTAGTCAAGTGCGATGCATTGAAGTGTAGTGAAGTGCATTGTGTGGTGTCTGTGTAGTGTGCATTGTGTGTGATGTGTAGTGTAGTGCTTGTGTGTTTCGTGGAAGTGCAGGTGTGTGTGTGTTTTTGCGAGTGCGGTCTTGTGTGAAGTGCGGTCTGTGTGAAGTGTAGTGCTAGTGAAATCGAAGTGCGGTGAGTGAAATTGTGTGAGTGAGTGAAGTTGTGTAGTGAAGTGCGGTACAATGTGTGTGATGTGTAGTGCGGTGAACTTGTGTGTGAAGTGTGTGGGTGTGTGATTCCGGTGGGCCGTGCGAATGAAGTGTGTGTGTATTGCAATGTGTGAATAAGTGTTGAATTGGGTGTGTGAAGTGCGGTGAATTTGAAGTGCGGTGAAGTGTGTGGGTGTGTGATTCCAGTGGGCCGTGCAATGTGAACTCGTGTAGTGTAGTGAAGTGTGTGTAGTGTAGTGCAATGTGTGAAGTCAAGTGTGTGTAGTGCGAGTGCAATGTGTGTGCGATGCGGTGAACCTGCTGTAGGTGAGTGCCGTGCATTAAATTTGAAGTGCGAGTGAAGTGTAGTGTTGTATAGTGTTTGTAAAAACCTATGTAATCGTTCAAAAGTTTCATTAATGAAAATAAAGTACTCACTTCCCGTGGACGTAGGTCAATTTGACCGAACCACGTAAATTTCTGTGTTCCTTTACCTTAGTAGCATTTTAAATTTCTGTGTTTCTTTACTTTAGTAAGCATATTAGCCTAGACTTTCATATGTTCGTTTCAACCACAGGAGGATGACAATAGTGCACCAATCTGTACAAAAGAAGGGGAGGGTGCAAATGAAATGGCAGCACTTCGAGCAGACATTACTCGATTGTTAGTTGGAGAGTGAGTGTTTTTGCGGTAAGCAATGTATGTCTTTTACATTCTTTTTGAGCACTTTACTTCACATTATTTACAATTCGACACTCTAGATTGATTCTTTTCATTTTGTTTGACCATTTTATACTCGAATTAATTAAGCTGCATGTGTGCTTGTATTACAGGTAAATATGAGCTCCAGCACGTCGGCTACCTCTCGCCGATTGCTATGTCGCTGTGGGTTGCAGGCATCTCTTTTGACATCACGTCAGCCGCATAGCTTTCGACGAAAGTTTTATGCCTGTCCTCGGGACATTCCAGATCAGTGTCGTTTCTTCCGATGGGCAGATAGTTTACAGATTCTCGCGAGTCCGACGCCTGGGAGAGTACGACCACAACGGAAGACGCAGTGAAACGGGAGTTACAGATTATGAAAACTAAAGTGAACATTATTTTATTGTTGGTTGTTGTTGGAATAGTCCTTCAGTTTTTTTTCACTCTACTGCTGCTGCCACGTGTTTGAGAGTAGTATATGTTTTGTTTGTATGACTCTATGATTATTTTGAGATTTGCAATCGCGTAGAACTCTATGATTATTTTGAGATTTGGAAGCGCTCTCTTCGTTGTGTTATTAAATTTTTAATATAATTTGAAGAATCTTATTTAAAATATTTTATAAAGCTCGTAAATTTTTTATTAATATGAACAATCTTTTTAAATTATAAAAATTTTAATATATATATATATAATTCATTAAAATTAAAAGATAACTAAATATTTTATTTTACAATTAAATTAAAATATAACGAAGCTCGTAAATATTTTGTTAATACACTTAAAGAATTTAACCTATATAGTGAATTATTGAATTGAATCAATAGTTCACTATATATATAGAAAATATATATTAAAGATATAAAAATAAAAAAATCTAATTTCAATTTATAAATTTGTATATTTAAATATAAAATTTTAAAAAAAAATTTATTTTACTTTCAAATATTTCATCCTACATAAATATATCCAAATATTAAAACAAATCTTCTAATAAACGAGGCGATCAGTCATTTTTCTGCACATAATGTTTTTCCACAATCGCTAACCAAACATACTAACGACTTTCTCGCAATGCTTCATCATACTTCTTAACTAAGACAATAGCATTACTAGTTGAAAAATGAGCAACCTGCTTCCAAACAGGCCCTAATTTAGTGAACTAAATGATGTAACATAAATTCTGAAAGGATAAATCCATTGTAATAATTAAAATAGTAGCCATTACAAATAAGATAATTGGGAATGTAGAATTAGGTGATTTGAACACCTATAATGAGTGATAGAAAATGTCATGAAAAAAATCAAACATTTTAAAAAATAAGGTAATAAATCAAAATATTTTGAGATATGAATAATAATAATATATCATTATTGACTTTGGGCTTTCACATATCCTTTAGTAATTCCCAAAAATATAATTATTTTGAGTTATCATATATATATATATAATTAGGGGTGTAAACGAATCGAACACGAACGAACAGAGGTAGTGTTCGTGTTTGAAATGTTCGAACACATCACTGTTCGTGTTTGGTTCATTTAACAAATCGAACAAAAAGAAATTGTTCGTGTTCGTCTCGTTTGCGTATCGAACGAATCGAACACGAACTTCCTGGCGAATCGAACACGAACTGTTCGCAAACAACTAGCTTTTTTGATAGCCATAGCTTTGATAGCATACTTCTCAAAATGAAGCAAATTGATCAGGTATTCCGTACACATCAGGTAATCCATCTTTCCTCAAAATGAAACAAACCGAATAAGGCGTTTTAGAGTTTTGTGTAGGATTTTATATTAATATATAGTATAGTATATTAATTATAATATTTATATTAATATAATTAATACTATAATATTATTATTATTATTATTAATTTATCATAAATTATAACTTATAGAAATTTAATTATTTAAAATATGATAAATTTTTATAATATATAATTATTTTTAAAATATCATAAATTTTTTATATATAATTATATTAAATTATTTTATATTTCGAACAATAACGAACCGAACACGAACGAACACATCACAGTTCGTGTTTGATTCGTTTAACAAACCGAATGAAAAAAATTATTTGTGTTCATCTCATTTGCTTATCGAATAAATTGAACACGAACTTCTTAGCGAATCGAACACGAATTGTTCACGAACAACGAACTTTTTGGACAGCCCGATATATAATAAAGAACCAAATAATCATTTTTTTAATATTAATTTCCCATCCGTGTAATCAAGATTCAACTCCGCCCAGCCGCAATGTGCGCCGGTGGGGATCCGGAATAACTGTGGTCGGTCCAGTAAGAGTTCACGCATCGAGCCGGCAGGCGCACGTGATCGAAGCTTCCGTACTCTTAAAAAGCCTGTAGGGTCCTGCTACGGTCTGGTAAGATCCTCGAAATAAGGCGCACGGTCACGTTTCCTCGCCACAAATTTAACAACTAAGATCGGTCACGTGACCGACATCATTTCTTAATTACTTAATAGATTTTCTTACTTAAATTAAAGCCCACATGGGCATCCCAATTTCTCCTAAGTGTGAGCGTAACCGACACCATTCGTGGAAGAAAGGTAGCTTCTTTTTAGTCAAGTTGACCTTTATAATTAGTGTGGAAAAAATAATCAATGCACGTTTGATTACTTTATTTTATTTTAATATTGATATTAATAAATAATAGTATCAAGCAACAATTATTAATTAAAATTTTCTTCTTTTAAAAAGGTGGACATTTAGTACTATATTTCCAATCAAGTCTTTAATGATTACCTGCATGATTGCATGTGCCGTTAGAGAAACTCAAAGCTACACGCACGCACTTATCACCTGCCAACACGAATCTCAAAAAAATCTGACGAATTTAAAGGACTTGACGGTGCAATCTCGAGTGCTCAAGAAAACTATTATATGCGAAGCTCGGACAACAATGTCAAACCAAAGGCAATCGGCTCAAGGAGTCAGAGAACCCATCGAAAACTAAAATCACTCGAGCGTCAATGAGGCAACTTACTAACTCTACCCTAGCTGACGTCATCAAGACGATTAACAAGCTACACCTAGTCGACATCATTGGGGTGACCGACCAGATACATCCAGCCGGACGACATTGGGGTGATCAACTAACTTCACTTGGGTTGTTAGTCGGCCAAACAGTTCAACCAAAATAGACAGTCGACAAGATCGGTTGCCACTTCCTTATATACTAGATCATTGATTCAAGGACTTCAAGATATTTTTGGGTCCCACTGAAGTTAAATACCCATATTATCTTGCAAAGTCTCTATTTAAGTAGGGGCCTCTATGTAATTTAAAGGTTCGTGCCTCCAATGTCTATAGATAGAAGGTGATGCTGAGAATAAATTTTACGCGAACTTAGCCAAAAAAATCGAGAAGGGTAAATATGCTCATTCTATGTTATTGTTCGTTCTCTCTCCTTCTTTCTCTCATTTACGCTTTATTTATTGGGTGTGACCCACAGGAAAATTTCGAGATCAACATATATATATGTATAGTATTAGAATAGTCCCCAACTATTTAAGCGTGGTCGTTTTAGTCATAGTGTTTATAGAAGTATCAAAATAATCTCCGACTATTTTAAAATTATGCTATAATAGTTCCATATGAGAGTATTTCAATCACAATTTAAAACTATATTTGCACTTCTATAAACTTTGAGACTAAAACAACCCCAAGTAAATAGTCAGGGACTATTTTGATACAAGAAGATGAGTCAACCATTCTCCTTCAGATCAACAGCTTAAGAAATCCTCTTCTCATGGACGGAGGGATAAGCCTCAGTCTTACAAAATTATAAGTTAGTCTCTTTATCATTAACTTCTAGATGGGCTTTTTCGTAATTGTAAAGATATTTCAATATAATAAGACTAGTGAATTTATGTTGGTCTGTGAGAAGGTCTACGATTGTTCACCTGACCACAACTTCGTCCGTATTTAATCTAAAACTCAACACTCTTTTGTTTGGCCTCACGGTTGTTCGTCATCCAGAGGGAAATCCTCTAGCATGTCCTTAAAATCGATCGATCCAAATGCCTCCCTTGCTAGTATTAATCTGTTGATCGATCGCGTCGTCCTTCTGAACTGTCTGTTCTGCCTTGAGATCCGTGCTGACATATATATATATATATATATATATATATATATATATATATATATATATATATATATCCACATTTAATTCCTTTTAAATAAATTTCTCTACTAATTTGACTGGAAGGGAAGCAGAAATTAATTAATTAATTAATTAAATGAAACTTAAAATAAATTTCTTATCCATAATCCTTCGGAAACAGGAGAAAGAGGAGCCGTATGCATAGAAAAAATGAATTTTCAAATGTTGAACGATATCTATCAGAACAAATCGCCTTTACTTTGAGCTTATTTAGAAATCAACAGAAAATTCAATTGCCATTCCTCCCTTTAATTATGACCTAGAAGTTCCAACTTTGAATGACATCTAACAAATACTTACATTTCACGTGTGAATTTTAATTTATAGCATTTTTATTTTCCATCTACACTTTATTTCCAATCAATTTACGGCATATTTCAGCACAGAGTGAATGCACCTTCCCCTCTTTCTTTTTGATATTTGGTTTGCTTGCCTATTCAAATTTTTTAGCTTATTTGTGAATTTTTTAATTAAAAATGGCTAAAGTTTGAAATAAAATGTGAATTTATAAGCATCGACTAAATGACAAATTTATATATGTTTGAAGCATATATGTTTTCGTTCAATTTTCTTGACCATGCATTTTTAAAGTGAGGTGCAGCAATAGAGATACGTAGGTAAAACGACTTCATGTTTGTGGCTTTACTTTATGTTTAGCAAGTAGTACGATAATTTTATTTATTTAAATTAATTTTCGTAATTACCACCACAACTTCAAAAAGATAAAAATAATTTATAGTGAATTATATAAACTTTGACAAATAATTAGATATAGCATTATGTTTGTTTGTAAATTATTTCCATTTAAGTTTCGTCAAGTTTGATTCGAATTTGACTAAAAATTGTAAATTACAATAAGCTTTAATTTGATGGAAAATATATATATATATATATATATATATATATATATATATATATATATATATATATAATGATACGCCACCAATAAATTTTCATCATCCGACACAAATCTCGAGGTAATATTTTGAATAAGAAAAATTCATCTAAAGCTCTGATTTCAGTAAACTTATAGTCAAACTGTCCGGCTCGAGGAGACAGACCTAATGATATAAAAAATAGTTCAATCTGAGTCAAATCAAGCCGAGATCAAGTCATTAAACCATTCTTAGAAGATTTATGAATACATTTGGAAGGTCAAATAAATGCTGACACTAGCAAACTTATACTCAAATAGAGTGTCTCGATAAGAAGAATCCAACGAGCTCAAAATCACTCAATTCTGACATCGTTAAGGCCATCAACTGTCCCTTAAACGACATCTGATCAAAGGAAGCCCTTTGAACCGTCCGATCAAAATGATTGTATTAATTGCTCCCAAAACCCTATAAATTGACCTCCACCCCTCACATGAGAGGAGAAGAAGCCTAAAGAGAGAGCCTCAAGTCTTGAGGAGAAGCTGCAGCTCAGCATCACCGCAGACCGTCGTCGACCACCGCCGACCGCCGTCGACCATCACCCATCTCCGTTGTCGACCACCGCTGACCATCTTTGACCACTTTCGTCCTCTATCGACCATTGCTTATCGTCGTCGACCATCGCAGACCTCCGTTAATCGGCGTCGACCACCGCTAACCGCCATCGTCAATCACCACCAACTAGAAGCTGTCAATCGACACTGTAATCTGAAGAGTATAATTACCATTTCCAGTCTGTGGGACAAAGGATTTCTGTAATCATCAATCAATATTGGACTTTCGCAACTGGGTCTGGCCCCGTGGTTTTTCCCTTTACGGGTTTTCCACGTAAAAACTTTTGGAGTCGTCACCGTTTATTTTTTTTTCATCTGTGTGTATGTTGAATTCTCGTACAACGTGAAGACGATAATCAATTACTCTACAGCCGCAAATTTTCTAACACGCATCAATAAATAAGTTTGAATATGATAATACATAATTTGGCTATCTCTATAATCTTGCATAAGGTTACAAATTTATCGCCTGTAAATTAGCCATAGATAAAGTTTGAAAAAAAAATCAGCGACAACGTATTTAAAACTATAAACTCATTGTGTTGAATCGAGTATTTGTATTATTCAAATAAATTTATCTATTTCATTACTAGACTTAGAAGGACTAGATGATGCGTGGCTCACCCAGAGGTCGTTGAACCGGCTGACGAGTTTAACCAATTTAGCTAGGGTGATGTAGGTGATGGCCGGCGCCCCCGGTATGGGATAGGGCTGCTGCCCAAGCGGAGGAAATCCTAATTACTTTAAATTATAAATATATTATTCTCTTTGTTTAGGATCAGACTTTTTGCTTTTCAAATCTTCTATCTTCGGCAACTTTTCCACTTATTAGGGTTTGTTGTGCAATTTAGAGCAAAGAAATCTAAGAATCGACGTAATCCAGAAGAAGAACACAGAGATTTAACGAGGTTTGGCAAAGACATCTACATTCTCGGGAGCAGAGCGGCAAATTCACTATTTCAGAGGAGTTACAAGTCTGGTTCATACCATAGGGTTACACATCTATTTATAGATAAAACTCACAGATAAATTACTAAAACACCATCGCTCCCCCCAACCCACTTAATTCACCAAGAGACACACCTCTTAACCAAGAGACTCCAAATTTTTGGTATATGAGCCATACCTAACAAATCTCCACCTTGGCGAATATCCAGTCCCTTAAGAGAAATACATCATGGAGTTTCTTACACCAAAGTGGGTTGGTCAACCATGTCATCTAGTAACTGTGAACATTTAATAAGTTCAAGTAACGCAAGAACTTGTTGATAATACTTGGCTTGATCGCGTACAGAGTGAACTTCACATACAACTGTACTCCCCAACAGTTTATAGATATCATCAGGTTATGTATCCTGCAATGCCTTCAAAATTCACTGTTATGCCAGCAAATCTTTCACAATTGTTTGCCACAATCCGAAATTTCCGGTTCCATCGAACTTTATTATCTTGATTTTTGCACTATACATTGGCATTTAATCCTGCAGTGAAATTTTCCTGTTGTTTATCGAAATAAAAACAAACTTTTAAAGAAACTTGATATTTTCTCTGTCACATGTAGCAATTTTTCACGTGATTCGTGAATCAAATTTTTCACACGAATCCTTTTTCCTGTTTGCGGAAAAATTCAGCTGAATTACTGCGAACACCTTACCCGAAGCCCTTTCCTTTTCGCATGAAAGCCTCGATCAAACTCCAGTGAAATGTCGCGATTCGCCTATGGTAGAATAACTTGTGCCGAAAGCCTCCTCTGCCGCGATTCGCCTATGCCAGAATTACCTGCGACGAACGCCTCCTCTGCCGTCTCAATTTGCCTATGACAGAATAACCTGCGCCGAACGCCTCCTCTGTCGCTACAAAAATAACTTAAGTCGAACGACTCCTCTGCCGCCATGATTTGCGTATGCCAGAATTATTTGCTACGAACGCCTCCTCTGCCGCCGCGATTCGCCTATGACAGAATAACTTGCGCCGAACGCCTCCTCTGTCGTCGCGATTCGCCTATGGCATAATAACCTGCGCCGAACACCTCCTCTTCTGTTGCGATTCGCATATGTCAGAATTACTTGCGACGAACGCCTCATCTGCTGTCGCAATTTGCCTATGGCAGAATAACCTGCGTCGAATGCCTCCGAATGCCTCCGTGATTCGTCTATGGTAAAATAACCTGCGCCGAACGCCTCCTTTGCCGCCGCGATTCGCCTATGACAAAATAACTTGTGTTGAACGCCTCCTCTCCTCGGTTTCCAAATTCCTGAAGCCGGAAATCACTAATTTCCCTTTAATTAAGTATTTTCCTTAATTAAATATTTTCCTTAATTAAAATTCCCAAAAAAAGCAATTTTTCTTTTTCAATAATGAAATTGTCTTTTCCTGCCTTTCCAAGCAGGAAAAAAATAAAATTTCCTTTAATTAAGCTTGTTTTCCGCAGACCAGAATAGTAAAATTGCAAATGAAGAAGAAATAATTAAGCTGCCTTGATTAAATCCCCTTAATCAAATATTATTCCTTAATTACACATTCTAGAAAAGCTTCAGAAAAATTTTCCCTATTCTCCTTCCTTTTGCAAAAGCTCTTGATCCATCTATCCCAAAATTCCTTCCTGATCCGCCTCGATCCGCCTCTGTCAAACATGAATTTTCAGAGGAATATTCCATGATTCCTTCTCTTCCTCCTGTCCCATTTAGTTCGCGTAACACCTTTGCAGGTGGCAATCTCCACTACGGCCTGGAAGCCTCCCTGTCGCAGTAGTGCCCTCGGCCGAAGACCCTGGTCGAACCTTCGATCACCAGTAGCCTGTAGCCGTGATTCGCGAATCGTGCGGAGCTTCGCGGAACGCCTGTTGCGAACGAACCAAGCGGACGGAACCACCGCGAATGCTCCGCTTGCTCTGCGACGAACCTCTGCCGCAAACTGGTCTGCTCCATGTTTCTCGTTCGCCTCCACTTGGCTTCGCCACGAATCCTCTCGCCCGCGGAATCTGCCGAAGCCCTTCCTCTCTCCGGAATTCTTGCTCTGAACCAGCTCCTGTGCGGATCCAGAATTCCTCCTGTGACAATCTGCAAATTGCCGAACTATCGCGCCTGAACCGAACTCCCTTCTCTTCTACCGCGAACCAAATCTCAAAATCCTTCTTCTTCCCTGTGTCGATCTCCTTCGCCCTAAAACCTTGCTCTGATACCAATTGTTGTGCAATTTAGAGTAAAGAAACGCAAGAATCAACGCAATCCAGAAGAACACAGAGATTTAAGGAGGTTCAGCAAAGATGCCTACATCCTCGGGAGCAGAGCGGTGAATTCACTATTTCATAGGAGTTACAAGTTCGGTTCCATACCCATAGGGTTACACATCTATTTATGATAAAACGCACAGATAAATTACTAAAACACCACCGCTCCCCCCAACCCACTCAATTCACCAAGAGACACACCTCTTAACCAAGAGACTCCAAATTTCTGGTATATGAGCCACACTTAACAGAGTTGTATCCGGGAACATGTGCTATGCCGGTTATATCCTTCTCCAAGATGGTAATTACCTCCAGAATTCATTCATCTATCATTTCCCTATTTTCTACCACCAACCCCCAAATCACAATAACCCTCCCACCTTCCTATTGCAACCGCTAGCAGACCCCTCCAACCTTTCTGCAGCTTGTCGCAACCCCACCTCTCACCTTCCTACTGATGTCAACTGACCCTATCTAACCTTCATGGAAGGTATCGCGATCTCTCTCTCCCTTCCTGCTTGCTACTACCAAACCCAGCCAGCCTTTCGGCTTGCTAACGCCGACTTCACTAGCTTTCATGATTAATGTCGCCGCTCCCCTCTAGCCTTCTTGGTGCTGCCACAACCTCCCCAACCCTCTATTATTGGCTAGCGCATCCCCAGTCGGCCTATCTGTTGTTCAGCCACAATCCACCACTCTTTCATCCTCGCCCTCGGGTTTATTAGAGTTTTTTTTGTTTTGTTCCTCTTGTAAGAGTAATTGTTGTAAACCTTAACTTTTTTTAGCAATAAAATTTATATTTCTATTATAATTTGGGTTAACTTTGATATCATTAAATTTAATTAAATAATCTTATTGTCTAGGTTTAGTTTAACGTAAAATAAAATTATTTTTCATCTATCTATTTATCCAATATTTTTATTATCAAATATTAATCAAAATTTCCCAAAAAATATATATTAACAAAAAATAAAATTACGTTGTTAAATTATCGATCTAATCATTTGATCGATATTCATATGATAATCATACTTATAGAAATACAGGGAAAAAAATTATAACGCATAGAATAAAAGTAATTCATATAATAGCATAAAATAAGTTACCAAAAGGCCATTAAATGATCAATAAATAAGAAATTTATAAGCTTCCATGGTTTTAAACAACAAACAAATAGGTTCCTCAATGGAAAAAAATTTACGTCCGGTGTTTGGACGAGTCCAGATGCAGACTACATCCGGACAATGGACGTAATGCACTGTCAAGGTGGAGGGAAAAAAATTTTCATTGCTCGTGATCCGTGCATCGTGCCCGTTGTCCATCTGGACTCCGGACGCAATATTTTTTTCTCCCGAATGACTATGAACAAGCTAGAAAAAATTTCAAGTTTTGAAAATTTTATTCAAATTCAAATAATTACATAAAAAGACAAATATAATCTAATTCAAACAAGTAAATATTAATTGTTTGTCAAATGTACGATACAGTTATGGCATGTCTTTGATAAACAAACTTGAGTCAAAAATCAAAGCGTTAGAATTAGGTGCTGGTCGAATCTCACATTTTAAAATTTTCATATCTGAAAAATGTAATGGGCATTTACATACACCCCCTCCCAAGTCCTATGTAATTACATATCCAACCACTAAATTTTACTTTCTATATATCTACCACCCATATCTTTAATATCACATAAAGATAACACTATTTTAACTTTTAGAAGATAAAATATACCTTTTCACGAATTGGAAAGAGGGCATATATATGTAAAAGTTGAAGTTTAGATGTTAGGATTTGTAAATACATAAAAGTTGAGTGGTATGTATGTATATTCATATACATTAAACCAGAGTAGCATTAACCGTTATGGTCCAACGTGCAATGCATGAACAAAGAGTGCAAGGTAAGGCAAACAACTAATAATTAATTAGAAATAATAAATGGATTCATTTCTCTCGGAGTAAAGATGAGAAAGTATTTTTAATTCATTCTCAAAATAGAAGAATATGATTATTCTTGTGATTGTCTATGTATCTTGAATCTATATGTTACTATGAAGTTGATGGAGAATAATGGCGGAATTGCATCAATATGACTTGCCAGATGTGACAGCCAACTAACTATATATGATACCAATAAATGTTTCATATAAATTGCCTACTCTTCCGATTTCGTACGAAACATTAGTATAAATTTAAGATCATCACCGAAATTAAGAGTAATGGCTACTTTCGCTGCGAGGCAAAACGGCTTTTCTTGTTAGAATTTTTGTTGGGTGATATATGTGTGCGCCAGTGAAGTTTTGTGGACTGTGGACCGTGTCCAAGATATAGAGCATTAATATGAGGTAAAAAAAAGAGAGAGATTTGTCTCGTGAGTGGCAAATAGGGGTGTTTTCAAGCTTTTCTGCCCTTCTTATTCCACTAAACTTGAGGGGTACAAGTGAGAATTAAGAGGGGAGAGTTCCCTTTACATGAGGGTTGAGAGAGAGAGAGCCAAGGGATCCTTTTACACATGCCAAGTGTCCTCCATTTATAGAAGTAAAAAGGAAGGAAAGTTAAGATTACAAATATGCCTTGCTTTAATGAGAGCAGTACGAGGTATTTTGGTCATTTGTTTACTTAGATATGCCGATCTAGAGTGTTTCTATCGCTGGCGCTTGTCAACATTGGTGGCCACCCACGAGTGGCTAGCCAAGGTGGCCGATCAGATGGAGCAATTTTGCCTGCCCAATGTGTTTGGTCGGGTGGCTGTAGGTGGTCAACCCAAGGAAGCTAACCCAACTGGAGCTGGTAGACCAAGGTGGTCGGCCAACTGGTGGAGGTGTTCGGCCCAAGTGGTCAACCGACTGGTGAAGTTGGCTGCCCAATGTGGTCGGCCAGCTGGTGGAGATGGTAAGTCAGTTGATGAAGGTGGTCGAACGGTCGGAGTAGGGTGGCCGACCCGACGGGTGTGTGACTGCTGGTGCGACTCCAGCGACAGAGGTTCCTTTGGCTTGAGGAGGGGTGGTGACAATTTCAGGCTTTACAAGAATCATCGTGCTATCATAGGAAGATTAAGTGGGAGCTTTATTAATTAGCTTAAGCATTGTAATATATATATATATATATATATATATACACACTTGATAAACAAAGCACATGGGAGTATGCTTTCTTTGTCTCATTTAATATTTATGTCTTATGTTTCACAATCTATTTTAAATGAGCGCTCTCTGCTAAGTAAGTTGTAGGAAATGCAAATGGACAAAACTCTATAAATCTAAAATTCTGTTCAACAATCTATATGGAGCTTCTAGAAGATTTTAATTTTATACTTTTTTTAGTGTGATGGATAATCGATAATCTTCAATAAAATCTAAACTTCATGTTGCCCCTTGTTTTATGGCTGACACTCCAAACTCAGATTTATATTTGTCACCAGATAGCTATATAAAGACTGATGAATATTAAAATATTGCAACATGTTTCATAGTTATAACTTATTGTTATCTGCTAAATTTTTTTTTGAAAGATAAATACTCTAAAATTATAAATATTTAAACTGAATGATTTGAAAGGTTAATGCACAACTCAAATGCCAGCCCCAATAGATTGCAAATTAAAAATCCTGGGAGAAGGTTATCACTTCTTTTGATGTTGCATTGTATGCTTTGATCGATATTAAGAAAATCTTACTTTAGATTTTTACTCAATCAAAGAACTTAAATTTGAGAGGAATGAAACATTTCGAGTATTAAATATACTCAACTTTGTTGGATGCAAAACAACATGATCTTCATTAATTAAACTATTTGATTGTCTCTCCTAAAATATCTTGCTCAACTTTTCAATTGATCATTTTATGAATATGGCTAGATGACCATCACTAGGGTATTATGTTATGTACTAAGGAGATGACTTAGAAATGTGTGGAAACAACTGAGACTCATTCGTTAAGTACATCTTCCTCCAACTTTTTCTCCATAATATATTCTTAAATGAATTATAAATTTTCAAAATACATGTTGTTGTGGACGACTTCTTATAAGGATTGCATAATAAACCTAAAACCGATAGATGTAGGGACTAAATTAATAAACATTTTCTCTTATCAATCTACCATGAAATTTTACTTCTAAGATGTTGATAGTGCTGATCTATGATTCTACACCCATATATTAAGAATGGCTTTAGCAATGTAACGAGACAAAAAGCATTACACCCAAAACATTAGAATAGCCTACTACTCTTAGATGGAGAACAATAAGGTAGAGTTTGATCAATGGACATTGTCTGAATGATCTATTAAAGTATAAATAAAACTCCTAACTCTATGATGATTTACTTGCCCTTTATATCAAGCTAATGAGAGAATTTAGATCAAATATGAGGAGTGTCAACATGTTGTTCTACTAGTTTGGTTATTAAAGAAAAGACTCAAGAATACTAGACATGTCATTTTGATCGATAGAATTATCATAGTTTGTAGGTAGAGTATAAGTCTCACTCAAAATTGATCTAAATAGAA
Organism: Papilionanthe hookeriana x Papilionanthe teres; assembly: GCA_022702705.1. Classification (NCBI taxonomy): domain Eukaryota; kingdom Viridiplantae; phylum Streptophyta; class Magnoliopsida; order Asparagales; family Orchidaceae; genus Papilionanthe; species Papilionanthe hookeriana x Papilionanthe teres. The sequence continues at coordinate 64,048,915 of CM040425.1, read as the reverse complement.
TCTTACATACTTAATATATCGGTCAAATGTTTGATCTATACCTAATCGGTCTAAACACAAACTAAATCAACTAGTTCTATCTAACTGGTTTATTACTTGCATCACATAATTTTCTTACCTCATTAAAACTTAAATAGCTTGTATATTAACTATTTAATATAAAATATAATACTTATGTATTTTTTAACAATATGTTTCTAGCATTTCAAAAATTTACCTGAATAGTAAATGGGTATATTTTGAGTAGGTTTTCAGTTACTTAAATTAACCCAAATCCAACATAATTAATAATTGGGTATTATTTTATACCTAAAAGTAACCTAAATAAAAATTGGGTTAATCTAAACATAATTTCTTTGTAGGATTATTTATGACATCCCAAATAGTCATCATCCCAATAGGAGAATAAGTTCCTCGAAAGATACTGACATTGTATATATGTCTGGGCATGATGTATATAAAAATAAATAGCACCTAATAACATATTTGATTTCATTGAAGGAGCTAAATAATGTTTAATTTAAAAAAGATTAGGCCAAAGTCGAATTTGTAACATTAACTTGATTCTATAAGCCTAGGACTTGTCTAGTATTCTATAGCTATTGGCTAATTAATAGCAAGAATTTTAGGGATTATATTCTAATTGCGGTTGAATGATAGCTAACCCAATCCCTCTCTAAATGTGTCAATTGGAACTTTAATCATTCCTTCAATATGTAACAATATTATGATTAAATAATTTTTTGTCACATCATTGCTTCACCCCTGGAAAATTCTAATTGAAAAAAAAATGTAACTAATTTAATTTACAATTTAGAACAAAATTAATTATAGTATATTTACATGATTAAAATTTTTATCATAACTCAAAATTTTAGAGATTGTTTACCATCAATTTTATTCTTTTAAACTTTTTTTTTATATAATTTAAAATATATTTATTAAGTATTTTTTTACAAATTTTATTTTTTTTATTTTTAAATTTAAGTTGACATATTTCTGAAAATAATTAAAATATTTTAATTATTTATTTTTAAATAATGATATCTTAAGTGAACATGACATACATTTCTTTTTTAATTTCAAATCAAAATATAAATAAAATAAAAATAAAAAATGATCCCAAATAACATGTTAATTAAATGTTACATTGTTAAAAGTGGGTTGGCGCATGGACCACCCTTCCAAAGGTACCTTTAATCAATAAGTTGAGCTAGCTAACAACAGGTGCATGTGAAGAATAGGGGCCCGGCTCGATCAAAGCCGAGCCATGTCGACCCGACCGCTCGATACCATTTCTGAGGAGGTACTTAGGCGGTTGGCAACGGTTGGTTGGGCGCTCCGATGGCACGCGGGACCGAGTCCAATGGCAAGTCACCGCTCAGCGTTAATGCGGGTGGTGGCGCTCACAAAAATAGGACCACGTGTGGCTGCTCTCGCAGGAGGAGCATCCCATGCATTCAACTTTAACATTGATGTGCGTACCATATAGCTAAGCTCATTTCTCTCTCTTCAGGTTTTGCTCTGAAAAGACAGCAGTCTCCCTCGCAAATCACGCTCGTAGATTCCTGGATTGCAGCCCCAGGTTTGGACCATTCAATGGTAAAGTTTTTTTGCATGATCCACACCCAATTCAACAGTAAAGTATTTTACATGATCCACACCTTCCGGTTAATTTCTTGGTCACAGGCCCTCGGATTACAAATCAGTCACGGTTGCTCGGTTTTCAAATAAGAAGACTATTTTTCAGACTCCAAGCCTGATAATTATGTGTCACTTAACATAACTCCTATCATACCTACTTTTTAGGAATACATATGTAATAGTATGATCTCTTTTTTTATAAGTAGAGGCTCATTTTACGAATAGAAGATATATATTAACTCTGATGAAGAGAAGCGGGAGCTCTGCTAGGGTTCCCGCTGCTTTGGCACAGCGATGGCGATTCACATAAGTGAGGCTTCCAGCTCCAATGATTTACGTGGCTTCAAATCTGACGCCCTCTTTGGTTCGGCTCCTGTGATCGTTACAGGCACTGGTGACTTCTTTCCTTACCTCGTTCTCCTCTGTTCGTATGATCCCTTGCTCGCAATTTGTTGGGAGTCATTTCTTGTCTTTATATTCTTTCGCATTTGTTCAGATCTGTAGCATTTTGGTTGTTTGTTTGCTTTGAGTCCCGGGATCAGTTAGCTTTTTCACCTGTGTGACCCTTTCCGAGTAGATTCTATGGCGTTTTTTCCTTCTCAAACCTCAAATGCAGCAGAGTTTGGAAAGGCGACTTATGTTGACATAGCTGGTATAGGGGTCAGATCTGTGGAGATTGTGGTTTTCCCCTAGGTCTACCATGATTCTTTTGAAGAAAAGTGGGATTGTAACCTCGTCAAGAAAACTAGGATGAAGAGTAGCAAACTTGCTCTTATTTTTTCTGATATAGAACTCTCAACCCTCACTGAAAAGTGCAAATTTACTCTCATTGGGAAGTTCCAGTTGGGACACCCAAAGATGGAAATTATTAGAAAGGTCTTTGATGACTTTAAACTTCTGGGAGTTTGGAAGGTCGGTCTCTTTGATGGGAGACATGTGATGATAAAATTGTCTAAAGCAGAGGACTATACTAAAATCTTTTCCATGAAGTATATTACAATTGATGGAAAACCCATGAAATTGCTTAAGCGGTACCCTGAATTTGATCCTTGCCAAATACCCCCTATAATTCCAATCTGGTTTAAACTACTTGGACTAAAATTGCATTACTTCAATCACCAAGTCTTATATTCTATCGGAGCGGCTCTAGGGAGACCTATGAAATTTAGACATACCCAACTTCAACCTTAATAGGCCTTCTATCGTAAGTATCTTGTTGAGAGAGATATCTCCCTCCCTGATGTGGAAGAAATATTGTTTGGTACTGCACATAATCGGTATTGGCAGCCTATTGTCACTGAACATAAAACATATTACTATAATCAATGCAAAATGTCTGGGCACATACCTACCAAATGCTTCAGGCTTCAGCCCAATTTGTGATCCCACATTTTTGCGCATTTGAACTTTGTTAGTCCTACGGCTGAGAACCCTCAGGCTGTAACTACCGAGGGGGGTGCTCAGGTTCTGCCACATAAGACGACTGAAGATAGGGATGATGCTAACACTCACATCCAGGTGACGACAAATGTTGAAAATATTGTTGCAATCGAAGAATTTCCACAACGGTTGAATGATACTTTATCACATCAGTAAGTCTCTCACCAAGCAGTTCAGCAGATTCTCCCAATGCTCATGAGAAAGCTTTTGCTCAAAACACGAACTATCTTACTGCTACTAATCATTTGGATGTAGTTAATTGTTGGGTAATGTGGAGACCCGGTCCACCACAAGTGAATTAGCTTCCTAATTAAGAGGGCTACCTACCGCTCACCTACCACTCCCCTACGTCCCCACCTACCGCTCACCTACCTCCCACATACCACTCTTCTTGATTCTATAAATAGCCTCTTTTGACTATTGGATGAGGGACAAGCCAAGTGAAGAGTTAAGCCAAGCAAAGCAAGGGCCAAGCCAAGTCCTCTAAGAGAGAAAGAGAGGAAGAGAGAAAGAGAGAAAGGGAGAGAAGAAAATAGAGATTTTCTTGTAAACGTCGAGGCGCTCGACGGTGTAATTCCTCGGAGTAATAAAATCATCTGCAACTCCGTGGATGTAGGCAAATTTGTCGAACCATATAAATTTGTGTGTCGCTCTAGTGTTTATTTTTACTGCGTGCAATTTTTCTCGTTCCATTTTTCACTTTATTGTCGGCATTTTTCACAACAATTGGTATCATAGCGAGGTTCTAAAGCGGAGGAGATCGACGGAGGCAAGAAAAATATTTTTGAGATTTGGTTTGCGGCAGAGGAGGAAGTTCGGTTTCGGCGTGACAGGTAGTCATCGCGGAGGTAGTTGAGCGACTCCAGAAGGCTTTGAGTTCGCGGCAGAGGAGGCTCCGGGAAGGGAACCAGGAGTATTTGGTTCTAGGCGAGCAGGTTTGACAGTTCGCGGAGGTCCGGACAGGAGCAGGTTCGGCTCAGCGCAGTTCGCGGCAAGGCGCGGGTGGAGTTCTGTTCACAACCGCCGGAGAGCGCGAACAGGAGTCCGCACAGGGCAATCATTTTACGGTTTGTGCGGTAGTTTGCGACAGGCGAGCAGGAGTTCGCGAAGGATAGCCCTTGGGCGCGACGGTTGGCAGGTTCGGCGGATTGACCGGATAATGCGAGCGGTTGTAGAAGACGCAGAAGTTACTACGGGCGCCAGGTGGAAGGATCCGCGAACAGTTGGTTCAGCGGAGAACTTACGAGGCGCAAGCAACAGGAAGGACTTCGCGGATTGAGCAGAGCAGGTCAGGTTCATGAGCGGAGGTTCTTGCAGTTGCCACCGAGTTGCGCTACAGGCTTGCTGGCGGACGGTTGGTGCGATAGCTTTAGTGGCAGACGCGCGACAGCATTTCACGACAATGCGCGAGGTGGTTTGCGACAGTGGAGATCGCAAGTTTGTTGCAGGTGATTTTGCAACATGTAGAGTTTGGTTCCGGTGAATAGGAACCATGTTTTGCGAACATAGGAGTTTGGTCAGTGGAGTTCGCAAGTTTGTTGCAGGTGATTTTACAACAGGTGGATTTTGTTTCCTGTGAATAGGAACCTGGTTTTGTGAATGGAGTTCAGCCAACGGAGTTCGCAGGTTTGTTGCAGGTGATTTTGCGACAGGTGAATTGCGACAGGAAAATCGCGAGAAAAGTGTTGTAATTTGCAAGGTTGACCAACCCACTTTGGTGTAAGAAACTTCATGATGTATTTCTCTTAAGGGACGGGAGATTCTCCAAGGTGGAGATTTGTTAGGTATGGCTTTATACCGGTAGTTGGAAAAGGAGTGTCCCTTCATTAAAGGGGTTGAGGGAGCAAATGGGAGTTGACCAAGGAGGAGGAGATGGATTCCCTGCAAGGGAATCAAAATTGCGAGCTGGCATAACTTCCACAAAGGAATAAGACATTGCACAACAAGTGGGTGTACAAAGTGAAGACTGTGCTTGATGGCAGTAAGAGGTACAAGGTTGGACTTGTTGAAATGGGCTTTCAGCAGGGGCATGATAGTGCTTATGCAGTGGGAGTTGTATGAAGATACAAGGGTGCCCCAGGAAAGAGCTTGGTGTTACAAGACTACTTTGACGGTGATATGTCAACTAAGGGTATTACTCATGAGGAGTTGAAGTTGTGCTCGACTTCAGCTGGTCTTCTGGCATGAAGTCAAGGGCTTTGAGTTGCAGAGGTGGAGGAAGTCGTGTTTGAGGAAAGGTCGATACAGTTAATAGATGATGCAGCCAGTAGGTGATGCAGTCAGTGTCCCAGTCTCCAAGTGGGAGAATTGTTGGGTAATGTGGAGACCCTGTCCACATTAACTTAATTAGATTCCTAATTAAGTATCTCACCTACCCCTCACCTACTTTCCCACCTACCGCTCACCTACCACATCTCACCTACCTCCCACCTACCACTCTCTTGGTTTGTATAAATAGAGGTGTAACACTATGAGTATGTTTGAACCAAACAATGTAACTCTTCTTAAATAGTGAATTCGCCGCTCTGCTCCGAAGACGTAGGCATATCTTTGTCGAACCTCGTTAAATATCTGTGTTTTCTTTAGATTGTGTCGATTCTTTTTTTTCTTCCGCCCTAAATTTCATAACATTAATGAGAGAGGAGATTCTCAAGTACTGGAGGAGTGTCAAGGTCAATGTGTACAGTATGTTGAATCTGCTCAACAAGTTACAGAACAATCTACCCAGCAGGGTGACGATCTACTAATTGCTCAGCTGGAACGCACACTGGAAGAGGATTGGCAAGTCCAATAAGCTAAGAAAAAGAAAGAAGGACAACTCAGACATTCCCATGAAGAGTGGTTGATATTTTCAGGCGAAGGCTCCCTTGATAATACCTTGGTGGATCTCGTCCTTAGAACCAGTGGGAGGGGAAGAGGTAAACCCACCCATGTTTGATATTCAGACGGTATATTATGTTGGTTACATGCACACTCTCCGCTTCTTACAACTATCTCCCCTTATTTCCTAAGCACATTTATTTCTCGTTATTTTCTGGGGTATACTTGTAGTTACTTTTTGTGTGTGTTTTATACCTTGTATGTATGTTCTTGCACCCACTCATTAAAACATTGTATCTTCCTTTCGTATTAATGAATTTGCTTTCGGGCCTTTTTCTTTAATATATATTATTTGCAGTCAAAACGAGTAGAACACGAGCAACAAATCCTTACTTGTGTTCGGCTAGTTTGCTTGGCGAATAAAGCGAGCACGAGGTAATTAATGAGTCAAACACAAGTTGTTCAAGAACAATAAGCCGTTTTGAGAGCCATAGCAATAGATTAGAGAAAATTTTCTTGATTTATTTTTCATTGGTCAGCATTAACATATGAGTATACAGAAAAAAATTAAGCTAACGATAAATTACAATCAATAAGCTGAGGATAACAGTAGGCCGAAGAAATGTTCTGTTATGGCTGCATCAACCAAGAAAATAGAGAAGACGAAGCAGATTGTAAAAATGACAGCAGAAGGGCTAAAAGCAGTAGGATAAGTAACAGAGCGTTGACACTAAAAATAACGGGGCCTCATCTAAAAGATGTTTTGAATACCACTTGAAAGAAATAAGACTCAGAAAGCAGATACAACCAATGATTCAAGGCCGTCCAATTAGTTCACAAAATATGTACAAATTAATAGCATATATATAAAGAGTGAGAGAGTGTGAATTATTATAATGTATCATTTTACTGTCAAAAATAAATTTTAATTAAAATTAGTTTAATAATTTAAACAAAATAATTTTTATCTTATGCATCCTTGTTAATGTCCTATTGTTGGCCTTTAAAAGAGAAGCATAATACTAACTTAAGTGTTGCTGAGATGAGAATGATTAGGTGGATGACTGGCTTTACACTTAGAGACAAGATGCAAAATGAATATATCCGTGATAGGGCTGGTGTAGCTCTTGTGACAGACAATATTAGAGAGAGTTGTCTTAGATGGTTTGGTCACATTAAATGAAGACCATCTGATGATCCAATTAGGACTTATGTTAAGAAAGGTAGAGGTAGACCTAGAAAGACTTGGGTTTATTGTATCAAAAATGATCTTAATTTATTAGAACTAAATGAAAATATGGCACTAAATAAGATGCAATGGAGAAAAAGAATTCATGTAGCCAACCCCAGGTAGTGGGACAAAAGCTTTGTTGTTGTTGTTGTTGTTCTTATTAATGTCCTATTAATACGATCACTTGTTTTTCCAAGGCTTAATCACGTTTCTAATAAAAAAAAAAGTTTAAAGACGTATTTTATTCAAAGATGCTGTCAATGCTAAAAGAATTTGAAAGCTTAATTACCCGCTGTTTCTTCGTTCTTTCCGTCTCCACTAAAAACAAGTAGTACGTTAATAGTGAGCGTTTTTGGTCTTTAGAAACATTTTATAAGGCTGAACTCATTAATCTTGATATTGTATTTTAGATCGATTTTTTTTTTTTTTTTTTTTTTTTTTGGCGATCGAATTTATATAACTAATCATAGCTCTCCTTTCTAAATTTTATAAGGAAATGATGGACAATTTCATTTGTTTTCTAAGTCAAATACAAAATTTTGAAATCTTAAATTATTTCTTCTGTCTTTCCGATCGTTGTAGAAACAAGACGTAGTCAACCAGTCACAAGTCATTTTGATTGATTAAAAAAAAATCTATTAAGCAGGACTTCAAATATTTTATATTTTAAAAATGAATATTTATGTTATTCTTTTTGTATTGGTATTTTTTTTTAATATTATCATGAAATAATAATGCACTTATCCATTTAGATTATTTATTAACTCCGTAGGACATTAGTTATATTTGAAAGTTTAATTTACGAGAAATCTCTTGGATCGTAATCAATTTAGATCACTGTTGAATCTTGAATTGATTTTTTGTAAATATGCTCCGAGAGTTTAGAATTGAGTGAAGAGAGAAAGATGGTATAGCAAGTTAGAAGTTCCCTATAGAGAGAATCGGTAAAAGTCCCTTCGTATTTTAACTTCTTATTTACAGAAACATATTTTGTACAATTATTGTGATGAATGAGCAGTTATGAAAACCGCTCTTAATACAATTGATGCTCTAAATCAATCGTAAGTATTTCATATCATATATGTATTACAATTTGAATTTTATAATGGCGGTAATCGATTATCCGACTTGAATTCGGCCTACTGAGGTGACCGGCCGAGTGGCAACCACGTCATGGGTTGGTCGACCGACATGCCCAGTTGAGTGTATATCTCATCCATCATGGTAAAGGTGAGTCGAACGATTAACCGCGATTAAGAATTCTCACATGCACGCTGGTCGATTGGAATTGTTAGCGTAGTCTATCGTTCAAATATCTCATCATGGTATGTCGGGCCTTGGTCGTCTTACAGTCATTTGTGTTGTTCGAACGTTTTGAGATTCGTGGTGACAGTTATGGTGTATATATTTTAGTTCTCCAAATTTTCCTGCTCCTTAAAAGTGACAGCTACGATAAGAATAGGAAAATTATTAGTATTCAAGATTCAAGAAAGTCAATTTAATAATCACTCCCCTCGGATTCTATGCCTAGTATGCTCTATAAATAAATTCATAGGCTTGACATTGCATCTGTTGTCATCATTTTTCCCTGATCAGTAGATTTGAGCTATGGCTGAAGATCTCGAGGAGTTCCATGTACACCCTAAGATTTTGGAGAAGATGAGCTACGGGACCTCAGCTTGTGTAAACAAGATCATGGTTAGAAAAGAAAAGAGGTTGTGGAACGAACCTGCGTCGGTTAATCAAGTTGTCTCATCTAGGGATCCTGGGGGGCAGGTGTCGAAGGTCCCTCGTCAGGAGACCGTGAATTCTAAGCTGGGCATGGTGCGAGTTCTGGGGGACCAGCATGCCTTGCTTATTAAAGGCATCGAGGAGGTCGAAAAGAATCTGAGGGGATGGAGATTGGTATCTCTTCTCGACTATTGTTGTTCAAAAGAAGGGGGAAGATGTCTAAAAACCATCTCCTCAATAGATATATTTATGAGTACGTAAAGGTTTTCTTGGCCACCACCGCTTTTTAATAGTTCCTTGACATTTTTGATATGCAGATGAATTAATTGAGTCAGAGGGTCACCAGGACGACGAGCAGCCGAAAGGTGCTATATAGCTCATTGCTGCAGTGGCCGGTCTGCAGGACAAGTTCACAAGAGTTTTGCCGGCAGACATTTCGAGAGGATACCAGTCATTGATCGCTCTTTTGCCTGCTACTGGTGGTGGCATCCGGAGTCGCCCGATATTTTCTCGATGTCGATGTCAATTTTTTGAGTCGCCACTCCGTTTATCTATCTTATTGTCCTAATCTTTAAGAAATCTTTTTTCTTCAGATCATGTAAAGGATCCTCAGATAGTAAGAAATTTGAAGAAAATATGGGCTAATAAAATAGAAAACAGTAGAATAAGAAATGTCAGTGATAATCCTTACACAAAAAGGATCACAAATGATAACCAGAGATTTCTAGGTGTGATACCTATTCTGGGTTCTTAAATCTCCTATATGAGCAAGCTCCTATAATTAATTACATCTTAGACAATTAAAATTGTCTAAGAAAATTTCTGGTTAATGTTAACACTTGTTTTCTAAGAGATTTCAAGAAAAGAAACGTCAACGTTCAATCCTAGAGGTAATATGTCTTACTACCCTAAAAGTTTGATTTTTTCAATGTCATTTGTTATGTCGGTTTCATTTTGTTTTGTTGTTTGTCATCTTGATTTTATTTTATCAATGTTGTTTTGTTTTGTTTTGTCAATGTCGTTGTTATGTTTTGTCGTTGTTTTATTGTTGTTTTGTAATTTTTTCAGTGGATATCCTAAAAGTTTAGATTTTTTTTTTGTTTTGGTTTTATCATTTATGTCTTTGTTTTTAATGTCACTTTAGTTTTGTTTTTTTGTTTGTTCCATCTTCAAAATGTCGCCCTGCAAAACAGAGTTAACATACCCTAATAACATGTAAAGTAAATCTAAAGTGTAACTTATCTTTAACCTGCAAAAAAATAATTTCATAATGATTCTTATGAAAGAAATAATGTCATTTTTATTTCTTTCACTTAGTTGTTTTTATCTCATAGGGATTTGGATTTAATGTCTTTTAAATCAGTATCGTTTGAATTTAAAATTTACGAATTAGATTTTAAGTTCAATTTCTTTTGAATTCTTTAGATTCAGTGTCGTTTGAGTCTAGGGGTTTTAAGTCTAATGTAGGTTAGACTTTTAGATTTGATGTCATTAGAATTTGAAATCATTTGGTTAAGTCTGATTAGACTTAAAATAAGGTTTTAGATTCAGTGTCGTTTGAGTCTAAAAATGTTTGTGTTTAAATCTTAGATTCAATGTCATTTGAGTCGAAAGATATTGAGTATAGATTTAACTTAGGCATATTGGACCTAAGAAAGATTCGAATTAGATTCAATGTAAATTAAATCTAATTTAAGTTTGGATCAAGTTCAATGTAGGTTGAACTTGAGTTAAGTTTGAGTTAGGTTCAAAGTAGATTGAACTTTAAGTTGGGTTTGATCTAGACATGGATCCAAATTGGGTTGAACCCAAGTATAGGTTAAGATTAGGTTCAATGTATGTTGAACTTCAGAGGTTTAAGTTTGACTCGGGTTCAAGTTGGGTGGAACCCAAGTTTGACTTAAGTTCAATTTAGGTTGAGTTTAAGATTTATCTTACTTGGGTTTAAGTTAGGTTGAACCTAAGTTAGAAGTTGATTTAGGTTCAATATAGCTTAAACCTAAGGTTTGGTTAACTTGGGTTCAATTTAGGTTGAAACTAAGTTAAAAGTTGATTTATGTTCAATATGGGTTGAACCTAAAGTTTGGTTAACTTGGGTTCAAGTTAGGTTGAACCTAAGTTAAAAGTTGATTTAGGTTTAATATGGGTTGAACCTAAGGTTTGGTTAACTTGGGTTCAAGTTAGGTCGAACCTAAGTTAGAAGTTGATTTAGGTTCATTATGGGTTGAACCTAAGATTTGGTTAACTTGGGTTCAAGTTAGGTTGAACCAAAGTTAGAAGTGGATTTAGGTTTAATGTGGGTTGAACCTAAGGTTTAGTTAACTTGGGTTCAAGTTAGGTTGAACCTAAATTAAAAGTTGATTTAGGTTCAATATGTTTGGTTAACTTGGGTTCAAGTTAGGTTTAACCTAAATTAAAAGTTGATTTAGGTTCAATATTGGTTGAAGCTAAGGTTTGGTTAACTTGGGTTCTAGTTAGGTTGAACCTAAGTTAGAATTTTATTTAATTCTAATTAAAGATAGACTTAATTAAGGTTTAGGATTCCTTAAGCCTAATATAGGTAAGGCTTAAGAGTTAATTAAGTCTAATTAGGGTTATACTTTATTAGGGTTTAAGGCTGCTTAAGCGTAATGTAAGTAAGGCTTTAAGAGTTAACTAAGTCTTATTAGGGTTATATTTAATTAGGTTTAAGATTATTTAAGCCTAATGTAAGTAAGGCTTAAGGTTTAATTAAGTCTAATTAGGGTTAGACTTAATTAGGGTTTAGGGTTACTTAAGCATAATGTGAGTAAGACTTAAGAATTAATTAAGTCTAATTAGAGTTAGACTTAATTAGGGTTTAAGATTATTTAAGCCTGATGTAAGTAAAGTTTAAGGGTTAAATAAGTCTAATTAGGGTTTAAAGGTTTAATTAAACCTAATGTAAGTAAGGTTTAATTGATTAATTAGACCTAATTAGGGTTAGGTCTAATTACGGTTTCTAATTTAAGTAAAGTTTAATTGGATTAATTAGACCTAATTAGGGTTAGATTTTAGGATTAATTAAACCTAATTTAAATAAGGTTTAATTGAATTAATTAGACATAATTAGGGTTAGGTCTAATTAGAGTTTAGGATTAATTAAATCTAATTTAAGTAAGGTATAATTGATTAATTAAACTTAATTAGAGATAAGTCTAATTATGGTTTATTAAGTTAAACCTAATGTGATTAAGGTCTAACTAGGTTTAATTAGGTATAATTGATGTCTTGGACCTAATCTGGGTTTATTAAGTTGAACCTAATGTGATTAAGGTCTAACTTGGTTTAATTAGGTCCAAATGGTGTCTTAGACCTAAGTATATTTTATTAAGTAAACCATCTCTTTTATGTCTCATGCGTCGACCCTTTGGTCCAACAATCCTTCCTCTTAATTTTAATTGCTTTCTTATGGATCTCAACCATCTCTTTTACGCCTCAGGCATTGACCCTCTGTTTCACTAGTCCTTCCTCAGAAGTTTAATTTCCTTTCGCATGGGATTTCTCCCATTCTCTTTCATGCCTCGCACGTCGACCCTCAGGTTTGGTAGGCCTTCCTTGGAAGTTAAATTGCCTTTAACATGGGCTTTCAGCCATCACTTTTACGCCTCTTGCATTGACCCTTGGCTAATGGCAGTTCCTTCTCCTGAAGTTGAATTTCTATTCTTCATGGTTATACGAAATATCGTATACCCCCATATGTATGCATCAACCCATTGGGTTCGGAGCAACCCTTCCACAAGATGTTGAGCTACCTTTTTTGTTGATTGATAAAGAAGGATCCCATCCAATGTCCACTGTCAATGGTTGATACTTGAAGAGGTACTACGTTCAACTCTTTTTTTTTCTGATGTACTCCATGTACTTTCAGAAATTGATATTCAAATCTTATGTACTTTGTAATCCAATTTCTGAAGCAATAATGAAAATGTACTGTCTGTTATCTCTTTATAATGTGAGCTATTTATGGTTACTGCCTTAATGTTGTTAAAAAGATCACTCGCGACTCACAAAAATTTTATGTAAATAAAGCCTTGTATTTCTCTTGATTTGGTTGTCGAACCGCAGTTCGGGAAAAGTTGAAGTCCTACGGGTAGCTTTTACTTAATGCGGTCGATAATAAATAAAAGAGATGCCTTGCCCTTCTCTCACCCTATCTTTTGTCAATATGATCTACGTAGAGTCCGAAGACTACTACACCCTCTCAACATGAGTGAGGTAAATATACATATATGGTTCATCTTTTATGAATGAGGAATATGTTCTTATCCTGCTCACTTCGAACGAATGCTGTTACTATCCTTTCTACGTATACGTTTTGGCCCAAAAGGCTAAACACTTTGGTTATACCTTCGTTATAGTCTAGCCCCACCTTTACATCTCCACGAAGAGCGATTCTTACTGTTGTGTCGGGAAAGGCGTGTTGCATCGGTTGCAGCATTTATCTTACCTAACCGATCCGTGCTCGGGAGGGATACCTTCGTATCCGCAACAAATCCCCATTGGGTCACCTTCTTAGGTTTTTGAAAAAAAAACCCTTCTACAAGTTGGGATACCTTAATCTCCCTCAAATAAGGACTACTCTACTAGTTTTTGAGGAATCCCCGATGAGGGTCGCTTCGTCTAAGCTAACAGAGGAGCATTAGAGATGAACTAATGTGTCATCCAACCCCGGGCTTTGATTACTTTGTGTTATCTTTCCATTAGGAATTACCTCATCACACTTGAAGAATTCCCATTGAGAGTCTCTCTTGATGGATTCCTAACAAAGGTATCCCACATGGGTTGTACCACTCAGTCAACCAAATCCACTTCAGCAATGATTGTCATAGATAATATGTAGCCTTGTCAATCGACATGTTATATAAATTAGAGCACCGACTCATATAGTCAATCCATGCCTAATAGGGACACCCAATACGTGATTGGATGGTGTCACATTCCTTGACAAGAAACTATTTTGCTCACTATTGAGCAAATCCCCAACAGGGCTGCTGACCTATAACTTACAAAAAAAGCACCCTGAAATTGGACCGTCTCATGCATCCTGAGAAAATCCACAGTGAGTTATGATGATACTTTCTTGGTACTATGATCAGCTTGGATGGATCTGTTCACAATGTCTAAAGGTATGATGCATCAATTCAAACCTTTATTTTGCTTAGTTGATCCATGCCTAATTTGGTATCCATATGCCCACAGAGTTGCAAATGCATTGTGAGGTTGGATTGCATTGTTCATCTGCCCATATTTAACTTGGTTGATTTTCATTACCTCGCCAGGAGACATTTCATATTGGTTATACCACTTTAGATATCTAACTGATCTGTGTCTAGTCTTGGTATCTTAATATCCGACAAAATTTTGATGTTGTACAGTAAGAATCACCTAGTTTGCTTCATACCAATGCATTTTAAGCTGCTAGACTGATATGTTCATCTAGCATTTGATGTTCCTAGAGCCATATGATGTTCTTTGTCGGCTCTTTTGTGAGGACATCTCGTCTTTTGACGTCTTCCATTTTTTTGCGACATACTTCTGTGTCGCTCGAACCCTTTGTTTTTCTAGTCGATTCTTTCATGAAGGTGTAATAGATGACTCAGATGACACAAGATAATCCGACATTATTTAATTACCTTATGTACCACTTAACTTGGATGTAAGGTCCCCTTAAATAGGAGTAAGGCATTTCTCTTTGATTCACTAGTAGATGGCTCAGACCACGCGAGGTGATCAGAGCCTTCCCAACTGACTACACTGTTAAAGTCACTAGTCAGTTCCCATTTCAATGAGGGTGATTTGGTCTCTATGGCCACCTGATTGTTGTGATGGTTGCTTAACTTGACGGGAATCGCGATTAATTCTTGTTGGTTTCTTATAGGAAGTATAGCAGATGGCTTGGATTACAGAAGATAATCCAGCCTTCTTACCCTGCATACCCCTTAAGGGTGAATGTAAGCTGGTATTTGAGGTTTCAAGCCTCGATTGGATCTCAGAACTAGATATGAATCATAGTGTTTCCCTCCTGATACGATCATTTATGTGGCATTCAAGGTAGATTTGAATCCTTCGACGCTCCTCCTCATTCTGCATAGATGACCTGGGTCTCATGAGATGATCAGGGCCTTCTTGATTGAACACACTATTAATGGCACTGGTCAGTTGCCACTTCGATTGATGTGATTTAATCTTTATGACCACCTGATTGTTGTGATGTGTGTTTTACTCGATGGGAACCACAGTTAATTCCTGTGGTTTTCTTACAGGAAGCATAGCAGATGACTTGGATTACATGAGATAATCCATTCTTCTTACCTTGCGTACATCTTAGGATTAAATGTAAGTCCCTCAACATTTCTCCCTACTGTAGTAAGTATTTGAGTTTTATCACCTCCCAAGTCATGTCTTATTGCCTCTGCACCCACCCTTCGGGTCATGCCTTTATGACCTCTGGACCTATCTTTGTGGCCATACCTTTATTGCCTCTAAACCACACCTTCGGGCAATGCATCCACAGCCTCTAGACCTGCTTTGTGGTCATGTCTCTGCGGCCATTGGACCACCCCTTAAGCTCATGCCTCTAGGCCTCTGGACCACCCCTTCGTGATCATGCCTCTACGTCCTTTGGACCACCCCTTCGGGTCATGCGCTATGGTCTTTGGACCTACCTCTCTGGTCATGCCTTTATGGCCTCTTGACTACCCCTTTAGGTCATGCCTCCATGACCACTAATCATACCTTTGTGGTCGTGCCTCTACGACCTCTAGACCACCCCTTCTGGCATGCCTCTATGACCTCTATACCTGCCTTTATGATCACGACTCTATAGTGTGGTTTGCCTCTACGGTTTATGGACCCACCTTTTGAGTTGGATATAAGTCACATATGTATTCCATCTCACCCCTATGATTGGATATGATTCATATGGTTTTTCTTCCTAGGGCCTTTAGCTCATTTTGGACTCTCAGTTTACAGAAATTGCATGGTTGACCTTGGTTCGATAAAAAATTGAGTTGATTCCAACAAGTGCACTGTGACTTAACGGCGCAGCACACTTTGTGGGGATCCTTGTTGGCGTCAAGTTTTTATGTCACGTTTTTAAGATGTTCACATGACTGGCTCTAGAAAATTCACTGCTTATTCGTTGAGACACCCATATGAGACCTCTGGAACGTGTTCGACCCACGAAACCATAATTTGCAATGATTCATCCCCATCCAGGAGAACCCCACATTTGGACGGACTCACTCAAAGCTTTGGACATGTTTGATGTTCATTCTGATGATTAGAAGTCCATCTTTGTCCATTTGGAGCCTCCCCTTGGTCAAGGAAATTCACGGAGCCCTCCTACACACGCTATGGGAAAATTTGGGTTTTGAACACCCTACCCACGCCGTAGTTCAAAGCTTATGTTGGCAATAGATTCTCCGATCAACTAATAAGAAAAATACTCATTTTTGAAGCTAAGGGATCATAATTTACTCATATGTGGTCTCGCACAGCTTTCATATTAAGAAAACCCTTCGGACGTTCCAGTGAAAACAACATTTTTCGGGGCTAGACTGGTGCCTAGCGCCACCCTTGGATTCCTAGGTGCCCTAAACAGCCTCAAAGAGCTTAAAACCTGAGGGGATGGAAGTCTGACACCAGTTTCTAGTGCCTAGGCACCACTCCTAGGTGTCTGGGAGCCCAAATAGCTCAAAAACAGCCACTCTTCATAGCCCTTGGAAAGTAGACGCCACCTGGATGGCTCCTTGTTGCAAGACTGGGTGCCTAGGTGCCGATGTCGCAGCCTAGGTGCCCGTCCAATTCTAGGACTCTATTTTCTTCATTTCTAGGGCCAAATCGACTCTGGTGCACCTCCCAATGAGCCGAAAAATGGGATTTTCTTAGGCTTTGTGGGGATTTGCTTTGGTAATGAGAAAAGAAGGTGATTCTATCTCTTCTAGCCTTTTTTTAGAAGGTTCCAAGAGGTTTAGCAAGGCCATTTTTTACAAAAGAGAAAGAAACGAAAATATGATGCTCTACTTAATTGTATGGATTTTCTATCATATTTGTATTACAATTTAAATTTTATCTTTGTGTTAATTGTCTCACCAAATTTCTTGAATTCGACTGATTGAGATGACTGGTTGAGTGGCAACTGCGCCATGGATTGGTATACTGAAGCGCCCGGTTAAGTGTCGATCTCGTCCTTCGTGGTAAAGGTGAGTCAACCGATTTGTCGCGATCAAAGATTCTCGCTTGTGCCCCGGTCGATCAGGATTGTTGGAGTGGTATGTCGTTTAAATCTTTCACCATTATGTGTCGGTCGATTCTTATCCACGTGGTTGGCAGTCGGGTGGTAGGATGCCTTGGTCGTATAGCCGTCCTTTGGGCTATTCGAACGCTTTGAGATTCATGCTGACAGTTGTGGTTTATACAATCAGTATATTTGATTAAATTGAAATTGAATTTTCTCCAATAAATTTTCATCTTCAAAACATTACATGGATATATATAATTTGAGACAAGAAAATTGAGACCAAAATTTTTATTGTTGAAAAATGATGATAAATTTATCAGACTTGTGTTTTGAAGAAAACTATTGTGTGGTATGTCCGGATAATGGCGATAATCTGGCCACATCATCATATATTTCGTGTGGTTGGATCATCATCGGTGTCTAAACATGCGGACATCGAGCATAATAATTTCTTATGTTTTGGCGCAAATAATTATGACAATAGATTTATTTGATAATTATCTGCAACGAAAGAAATGCCTTCCACAAACTCATACTCAAAACATTGGTTGGTCTTAGCAAGTGTTGCGATTGGTACATAATCACACCAGATTTTTAAGATTTTGTTTATGAGCTTAACTATTTACAAAACAAGTGCCCTCACCTCAAATTTTTATATTCCTTTCCGAACTATGAAATTCATACAAAAACTCCAACTTGCATTTTTCATTTTCATCAATTTCCCAATGATTTGATCATAGCATATGCAAATGCAAAGGCTTTTGTTCCTATAAACAGTTTATAATGCCTATATCTTCAAAAATTAGATAAAAATTGTTATTTAAATTTTGAGTTGTACATAAAAGATATATTTGCCTCGCAGTTACATGTACATGGCTGCGCATTGCAAGGACTTAGATTTCGGGTGATCTCAAAAATTCTCTCCATATGGTCCTCTTTGGATGTGATCTCTTGGGGTTAATCTACAGGCAACTCTTAGGAACCCTTTGTTAAGGCTTTGCTCGACATCCAACTACACACAAATCATCTCCAAATGGTAGTATTTGGTTCCGGTAATCTTATTGATCAACACAAATCTTTTGTAATACAACTTATTTATTGCATTTTGCAACATCTCATGGCTTTCCAAGGCTCTGTAGTACTATATTATTGTCTACCCTTAAAGTCAGCGCAAAATATTATTGACCTCGGAACCTTTCGTTATAGTATTCCCTTTCCTAGTTTGTCATGCATAAAGACCTAATTCTGACAAGTTCATCTTCATATTTTCATAAGTAAACAAAACTTTGTCCTCCCACATGCATATCCTATAAGCATTCATTTAATTCCTCTCGACATTGTACTCAAGATTTAGTATGTATCTTTTGGGTATCCACTTTGTCAAGTTCCCTCCATATTTGGGACATCAATATCACATTGAACGTAGATAAGCGCTCCTTGTGTTAAAATGCAAAGAATGCAACCACTATACCATCGCTCGTGAAGGCACTATCATTGGCGCTCGTTTGATTTCCGCTAGTTAACCACTGAGCATATATTGTCCATAGGTATCTTACCATTACGCTCAAGAGGTACTTTTTGGGAGAATATTTTCAGATTTGCATGCTCTTGTTAGACATTTGGGCGCTCTATGAAACTTAAAATTTAGAAATATCTTCATCTAGCAAGTCAGCTCAAGAGATCATTTTTAAAATGGTTATATGTGCAATTTAAAAATTTAAATCATATGTTCAATTTATTCATCTTGTACTCTGAAATATTCGAACAGAACATATTAAATCTTAACTATGTTATTCCATTAACCATGATTTTGGTATAGAATAGTAAAAGGAGAAAATATTTATTGATAAAATATTAAATTACAAAGTATTTACATAAAATACGAAAACTAATTAATGCAAATTCATAAAATTTGAGAATTTAATAAATTGTCTCATGAATATGTTATTAATGCATAATTTTAAAGCTCTTATGATTAGAGCTGTCAAAATGGCTTGTTATTCGTGAACAATTCGTGATTAACTCTTTAAGAAGCTCATGACCGATTCGTTTGCTAAGTTAATAAGTCAAACACAAATAATTTTTTGCGTTTGATATATAAACGAATCGAACACAAATAATTTTTTAACGCTTGATATATAAACGAGTCAAACACAAATAAAGATTGTTCATCCGCGTTCTCGTTTTGGCTTGATCAGTAGTATTTTTAAAAGTTTTAATTCACTACAAGGCAACAATATTTTAGAGTCAATTAAATTATAAAAAATAAAATAAAAATATATCAAATTATATTTAAATGATATTTTCATATAAATAATATGATTTAAATTTTATCCTCAACCTTAATATCCTACAGCTGAGTGATTAAAGTTACCAAAACAACTCTTTCTTCGTGAATAGCTCGTGTTCGGATCTCTAATCAAACGAGCCTACCACAATCACATTTTTGTGTTAGAAATATAAACAAATCAAACACGAACAGTAATATATTTTAACAAGTCAAACAAGAGTTGAACTTAACTTACTAATATTCGGTTCTTTTACCCCGGGTGCTTATGATAACGAGAAAGGGTCAGGACCCTTGACCCCCGTTTTTGTACTATAGTTTTTGGCATTTTTTAACCCCCGCTTTCTTTTTTAATAATTCATTTCTATGACCATTACGTAACGTAAAACATAAATTTGTTAACTAGCGGCCACCGCTTACATTTACGTTGCTGTGGGTTGGGCCATATCTGTAAAAGTTAAAAAGAAAGAAAAAAAGTACGAAATGGACGGCAGTAAAGTAGTTAAGAATGGCAGGCAGACAATGAACCTAAGAAGTGTCACAAGAGTTATACTGAATTCATTGAAGAGAGAACTCATGGGACCTGCCAATTAATTGTTATGAAACACTTGTCAGAGAGAAAAATATAAGCAGTTGAGGCAGAGAAAGAGAGAGAGGGGTGGCGGTGCAAGTTAAGTCACATGGAAGCAATGTCTTACCATTTGCAACGAAGCAAACAGTAGACGATCCCATGTGCCCATATGGGCACTTCCAAGTGGATGCCCTCACATTTATAAAATCCCCTTCACCGCTGCCCTTAATTTCCTCTTCCAGGCCCTACCACCACTGCTTCTGTTTTATTTATTATTTCTTTACAATAAGTAACATTCAGCAAAATTTCCAAGTTAAATGGAAATAATAGGTTAAAATTACAATGATAAAAATATGGACCAAACAAAAGGGGATGGTTCATCACCAGTAGCTTCCGATTGCGAGCTCTCATGCCTCCGGGTTAACGGCCATCACGTGGCCGCACCCTTTCTGTCCACGTGGACTCCACAATTCGCGGGAGGGGGATTCCGGTTAAGTAATGCAAACGGCAACCATATAATTACAGTATAATACGACAAATCAAGCGATTAACAGGAGATTAGGAAGCTTCCGACCGCGAGGACAGGGAGTGAGACGAGCGATATGCAAACAGAAAGGGGGCAGCATCTTTTTAGACTGTACTATGGAACCAAAGCCACATCTTGAGTTTAATTAAGATTAAGCAAACTAATTAAAATAAGGGTTTGTGGAGATCTCTTCCCTCCTCGCTACTCTGCGGGCACAGGGAATCAAAACGAGGGGCTGTGGCAAGTGGGCTCTGCTACAACATGTACGGCGGCCCATGGACTGTTCCCTTTCATGGTCCGAGTAGGGTCCGCTACAGGGAACATGAAAGCCTGTGGGAGCAAGTAGGGACTCTGAGATCTTCTTGATATACGTACGATCGCCGAGTCTCTTCCATTCCTTCTCACCTCCTCCTTATAAAGGGCCCTCTTTCTCTCCCTTTATGCCTCTCTCATTCTCGCCCTCAAGCCTTAAGAGCATTAGAGAGTAAGAAGAAGAAGACCTCGAAAACAGAACATGTCGAGCAGAAGGAGCAGAATAACAGAGGATGAGATCAATGAGCTCATCTCGAAGCTCCAGTCCCTCCTCCCTGAGTCCCGGCGCCGCTCTGTAGGCCGGGTAAAGCATCTTAACTCATCACTTACGGCCTAAGTCTTATCTGCTGGGGGTTGAATACCACAAGAGAAATTAAAAATTGTTCCTGATGTATTTTGCCTTATGTTGAAAAGACAAAACGTGGAAGTTCAAGTGCTTAATATTAGAAAACATGTTAAGCAGGCGAAATTGTTATTCACTTATTATTTTCTTATTTTAACTTTTTTTAATCTATTTATCTTAATGATTTCTTTCGGAGTTTAATAAAATATTAATGACAAACCTAAAAGCTAAAATTAATAGTTGAAATTCATTTTTAGCCAATTAAGAACTCTAATTCTGATCTCATGCTATAGATTACATTATTCTCGCTGTCCAGTACTGATTTCAACGATATTCAACTTTTTCGAAGTAACTTACGAAATGTAGGCGACTATTACAGGCCTCAGCAGCAAAGCTACTCAAAGAGACCTGCAACTATATCAAAAGCTTGCATAGGGAGGTGGACGACCTGAGCGACCGGCTGTCGGGGCTGATGGCCACCATGGACACCAACAGCGCTGAGGCGGAGATCGTGCGCAGCCTCCTCCAATCTTGAAGTTCGGAGCACTCTCTTCCGGATAACTTAACTAGGATTTAATAATTAAGTAGTTAAAATTAGGAACTTGAGGTTCCAGCTAATGATTCCATTGTACATTTTCATTTGGGGGCTCAGCTCGAGTTGTTCTCTCTTCTCCCCCCCACCGCCATGTGATGGCAACCGAGCAACCTCTTAATTTCCACTGCTACTTGTATTTTAGATAAATCATTGTAGACCGCTTGACCAGTCTTCTCAATGATCGTTTACTGTCTATTAATTCATGAGCCGCGGGTCATTTTCCATCTTTTTTAACGTCTTTATTCATAGTCGTACACATGTGAAGGTATTGATAACATGGACCGGCTCTTTATGAAAACTGCCCCGCCGGTGCAGAATACGAGCCTGCAGTTCGGGTGGGGGCGTTTTAAGGGCCGGGGGCAGTGTCGCGGGGTCCAGGTGCTGCGGGCAGGCGGAGCCGCAGAACGTGACGCGCGGTCGCTGGAGCACACTTGGGACCCCGGTGAGATAAGATGGTCCCCACCTCAGCCCACACCACCCGCGCGCGCGCTCCGCTCGGGTGCGGAGTCTTGATGCGAATCATGCGGGCTGCGTGTGTACGTTTTGCTTTCCCGAAATGCCCCTGCTTCACCTCCCTACGCGACCTCTGAAAAATGTACAGCTAAGGGTACAACTGTACAGCCACACAAGCTGTGCCGCTGTAAACAGTATATTAATCAACAGTATATCTTTCGTACTGTATTGGACCATTGTAGGTCAAATATTCACAACATTTTTAATAACGCTTATTAAGTGAAAATAGATTTTTTAATAAAATTTCCACATAATATTTTAACCAATACAAATCTTTTTTATGCATTTCTCAATAATCAAATCAATTGATGCACTGCAGAACTTGCACCATGGCTGCATTTAAAATAAAATAAAAGCTAAATTATACGTTTACGGTTTTATATACTCCCTCTGGTGATTTGTCGCTTCTGAGAAATATTTATGTACATAGTACTCACTAAATTTTACGTGTATACTCCAATTATTCTGAGAGTTTTGAAGGGTTATATGGGTGTTATTGGAGTTAATACCCCAATAACCTGACAAACTCTCCAACCATGAGCGTGAAACTGCGGAAAATATTGGTAAGTGTATTAGTAGGTTATTTGAGAGTTATTGAGAGATTATTGGAGTTAATACCTCCATTAATCCAAAATAACTAAGTTATTAGGAGGTTATTCGATAAATTACCACACAGAACTGCACACTAAATATTTCTCATCGCTTCTGCCCTTCCTCGAACATTAGCCCTCAGCCTGCCGTGCCAATAGAAAAAAGCTAGTCTCCCAAAAACATACAAATGGCCTAATAGAGATTTTTGGTTTAAACCAAAAAAAAAAAATTGGTTTTAAAAGTTTCATATACGTGATGTGCTGTAATTAAATTCACTCAAGTTTCTGATAACAATACATGGCCGGCGGCCTGAATTCTCCAACATTTTTCTTTCGGCAATTAAGAGTCTTCAAATGAATTCGCTAACACTTGAAATCTACCAGCTTGGAAATGAGGCTGAATCTTTGAAAACATATAAATTTTAGTTATTTACAAAGTAAATTTCTCCAAACGATAGTATTAAAATTCAAAGAAAATTTCAACCCATCATTTTTTTAAATCAAATCACCAATGATTTGGTCAAAATGCACACGAATTATAAATTTATTACTTTGATTTTTCAGGTGGGTGATAGTTATATACATATGATAGAATACGATCACATGTTATAAAATCACAATAAAAAAGTTTGAATTATTAAAATTTCAATTAAAAGGTTGAACAAATTGAATGAGTCTAATTTCTTTTATAACAAAATAATCATTCGACCTTTGAATGAAAGCTCAAACAATTCAAACGAGAAGACCAAATATCCTTCTAACAACCAAGTTGTGGACTATCGTTGACCACGCCGGCCACAAATAGTTGAATTCAGGCTTGAACCATCTTCTGGCTATTTCCAGCAATTCTTCTCCACCTGTCCCAAATAATTGAGATAATCATTATCTTATAATTCTTTAGGATCACTATCTCATAACCATCTAAATTTAGGAATATTGCAATATTGCACGACTTCCCCACCATAACCTGATTAAAAATAATTTGATGCTGACCACCGAATTAGCATACAAAATTCAAATATAACACAGTAACATCTCTTAAACTTGGTTGTTATAAACATACTTTCTGGTTTTGGTATAGTTGTAATCAAAGCAAACTGGTCGACTGTCTCGCTTGTCTCATTCCTCTCTTTTCTCTGCGCTTTCTCTCTTGTGCAAGCAAATCGATTTGTTGTCCATTAGAAGAACTTTTTTCCACTACAAAGATACTGACACCCAAAATCTGTAGATTGTCCATTTTTCTGCTTGGCTCGAAAACACTGATTGAGGTGTGCGCAACTGAGTAGGCAAAATTATCTGCAGAGCTAGAAATAGAAAAAGCATGCCTTTCTCATGAATAATTCTAACATATTGAAATTTAGCTAAGCAGTCTCTATCACATTTATCAAAGAGTGATATTTTCATCATCAAATTTAACAAAAGTAATATCTTAGTAAGCAACCCCATGAACTTTAAATATCAAACTCCTGATACTTCTTATTCAGATAGATTAGATGATCATATTTAAAAACACATTAAACTTACCACAAACCAATAAAGCTGCATAGAAGAATTGCATAAACTGGCGATTTAATAACTCCTGTATTGGACTCCAACATAGACCACCCCCAGGGTTTATGGAATAAACATAGCTCATACATAAAAAATATAAAATAATGATAAACAAATAAGTGCAAGGTTCTCCCTCACTAGATGCATAATGGAAAAATATAAATCATATTCATGCATAAACTCAGCATTACTCATACATACTAACGTAAAATTTCTTCACTTTTCAATTTCACCAAATTGTTTCACCAAAGTAACTAAGTAGGACCACTAATGTTAATCTCTCTCTCATACTTTTGCTCTAATTTGAAATAAATAAAAAATATATGTAACTGAAAGTAAGAACTACATGCTTGATAAAAGCTACAAAATTAATCAGATAAAAATTGTGAGAGTATTAACAAGCTTTAGTAAATCATATACCAAACGTCCATGATGCCAATAGCGAAATACCAATTTTAAGTGATATAATCAGTTACAGTTAATAGGCACTGAAGATGAGAATAATTACAACCATTAAAATATTCAAACTTCATTCATATCATAAAAATATTTTAACTTCATTCATGCAAAGTTCTAGATATCTAATAGAGTCTGTTATCAAATAAAATACATAGGCTAAATATGAAGAACAGTCGGAGAATTTGTAGAGCGATCAAAACAAAGCATTAAAGAGAATATCAAATTGCATTTTTGCTAAACTATTGATCAACTACAATGTCTCCAAGTAGCATGACTAAAAGTTCACGTATCAATGTTAATCACAAGCTGGTAGAGAGGATAATTCATGGAGTCCAACCAGTTTAATTGCATAAGCTTGATCACACCATGTGCATCACTTAGCCTTCAACACTAATCTAAGCTAAGCCATCAAAATAAAACAAGCATCCATAATTATGTGGAGAATAAGCATGTAGTAGAATTATAGTAAGCCTACAATGAATATACAAAGAGGTAACTAATGTTAATCATGGACTTACTAAAAGCAAAAACCTAAATCATGATCTTCATAAACGTAAAAAACATGCTAGAATCATTTGCAAATTGGCGTTAGTAATTGGCCAGAACATTCATAAATAGTTAAAAATTATATTATTATCTCCGCTAGATGAAGTAGTTTGCACCTTATGCATGTCAAAAAAGCATGTAAATTGTAGAGCTACAAGCTATAATTGACAACTCATCAAACTTTTCTCTAAGATTGACATTCTCAACTTCTAAAGAACCAATATCAACATGAAAAAACATGATATCATGATCACTATTACGTAGTACCAGATAAAGATGTGTTAGTAAATGAAAAATCAACATCAAGTTTAATTCTAAGATTAACAATTTCACTTATAAGCACCTTATTTTAGAAAGTACATGGTTCTACTGGGTTTTTCAATAAACCGTCTTCTCAGAGGAAGACGACATTATTTCTAGCTTTATCAATTTCATCTACATGGATAGAATAGGTGTTGACCTTTTCATTTAACTCTTATAATCCATATGCTTGAGACACCATCATTTTCATTTTCTCAAAATATTTATGAGACTTTTCAAAGACTTTAATTTCTTTTCAGAGCTAACAAATTTTGTTTTTTAATTCATGTAAACATCAATAACAATAACAAGCCTTTATCCCACTAAGTGGGGTCGGCTACATGAATCCGTTTTCTCCATTGCATCCTAATAAGTTTCATATTTCATTTAATTCTAACAAATTAAGATCAATTTTTATACAATATGCCCAAGTCATTTTAGGTCTACCTCTATCTTTCTTAACAAAAGTCAAACCTAAAACATCTACTCTCTTAACTGGATCATTAAATGATCAACATTTAATGTGACCAAGCCATCTAAGAGGAACTCTCTAATCATGTCCGCCACTAAAGCTACACCAACCCTATCACGAATATATTTATTTCGCATTTTGTCTCCAAGTGTCAAGCCACTCATTCACCTAAGCATCTTCATCTCAGCAACACTTAACATTGTTTAATGCTTCTCTTTTAAAGGCCAACACTTTGCGCCATAGAACATTACAGGTCATATCACCATCTATAAAAAAGTTACCTTTCGGTCTATCACTTTTCTATCACACAATAGGCTCGATGCATTCCTCCACTTCAACCAACCAACCTGAATTATATGCTGATAAAATCTCCATCTATGTCACCATCACTTTGAACAATAGACCTGAGATATGTAAAACGTTCACACCTTTTAATGATTTGATCACCCATAGCTACTACTAAAATTACATTCCATGTATTCAATTTTAGATCTACTCAAACGAAAACATTTAGACTCCAATGTGGACCTCCATAAATCAAGTATTTGCTAAACTCCTACTATAGTCTTATCCACAAGAAGGATATCATTAGTGAAAAGCATACACTAAGGTACATCCTCCTATAAATGTCCAATAAGAGCATCGAACTAAAGCAAAAAAGATATGGACTTAAAGCAGACCCCTGATGTAATCCAACTGAAATAGGAAAATGCTTTAAATCCTCCTTATGTTCGAACACAGGTAACAACTCTAGTATATATATCTTTAATGACTTGAAGATAAATCATATCAACACATGTTTTCTCTAGAACTCTCCAAAGAACTTCCCATAGAAACTAATCGTAAGTTTTTTTCTAAATCAACAAAATCATATGTAGATCCTCCTTATTCTCTCTGTACTTCTCTGACCGCGCTTTACGACTTTCTGTTAGAATTTATAAACTTATATTTATATATTTAGAAAAATTTTGTAAAATCACAATTTCAAACGCAAGTATACATATCGTTTCAAGTAATACGGGCTCTATTGAAGTCCTGATTATCGATCCCATGGGAAAAATTAATTTGAAGGAATTTAATAGATTTTCAAATTAAAAGTAATTATAATTTTTATTTCTTTTCTAAATTCAGATTTAAGTTTAATGAAATTTCTACTAAATGTAAGTAAAGCAGCAATAAAGTTAATGCAAGTATAAATAAAACAACTTTCTCCTTTTCAACTAATCCAAGATTTTTCAAAATAATTATCATTCGTTGAGAACTTGAGATTACAGTATTGCGCACAATATAACAATCTTATTTTTTACCTTCGCTCGATAATATAGTTAACACGGCTAATCTATAGACTGGTTCACTGACGTATTATTAGTAGAAATGGTTAATCTAGCCGCACTTCTAGATGTCCAAGGTTGAGTATATGTCACTCTACTAGTGACTTATTCCCTTTCTATAAACCAAATTATTAGAATTTAATCTGTCACTCTAAAAACTAATTAATTCTACGCCCACTAAATAATATTTTCCTATTTATTTGCACTTCACCATGAATAACCCGCTCAAGGCCTTCGATTGCCCAAGGATTCATGTGATATCTATTAGTTAAGACTCTTCTCCGGATATATCTCAAAATTCTTCAACAGGTTTTAACAATTCAAATGGCCAGTTTAAAAAGTAAATTAAGATTAGGTATGAATATCATCGCAAAGATTTTTAAAATTAAGTTAAGTTCTCCAACAAAATCAAATTATTTTTATATCTTTTCATCATTGAAAGCGAGAAAGAAAAGTAATCTACTCGTAACACATCAATTCGCACAATAAAACATATTTATAAAACTTCAACCAAGTTACAAATACTTATCCGGAATGTTCTTCAGTCGACCATTCGACTCCTACCGACTCCAATGCAAGTGTACAAGACTTCAACAGCAACAACACTTAAAAACTATCACTTACTACTCAAGGAATTGAGTAATAACACTCAAAATAACTAAAATAAACTCACTAAATACTTAAGAAGAAAATATGGTGGCTCTCTAAAACTATCTCCGAATGCTAGAGATCGAGGGGGGCACGGTTCTCTGTAGAAATGTCTTATATTTATAGTAGCTTCAAAATGACCGAGGCGTTGCGCAAGGCACCTCTTCAAAATTCGTCCAAATTCAATGAATCTTCTAGAAAGTAACTGTGGTGCCTAGACGTCGGGATCTAGCGCCTAGGCACCGGACTCCGTGACCAAGTCTTCGCACCCTTTCACTTTGGATTGCACCTTTTCGCGATTAAAACTATTTTCCTGTGTCCACATTCATTGTATCACATGTCCTATGTACAGAAGTAACTTCAATCTTCTACACGTCCGATAACCGCTTAACACTATCAAATAACTCGCCCAAAGTCATTCAAAATCTTATCTCGCTTTAAGATCGAACCTGCACACTGAAAGACGGGATTCGACGCCTGCGCTTCAAATCTATAATTTGGACTCTTTTTAAATACATCTATGCTCAAAAACGCTAAAAATATCTTTCATTAAACGTAATATCATTAAGATTGAATCATAAAAAAACTATTAAAAATATATCTTTTAAGTAAATCAAATTAACAACGTTATTTGTCTCGAATAACTGCTTTTAATAATAAAATGTATAACATCTTTGGAATGAAATTTAATTAAGATTCCTTTGTAATTTTTTGTTTTATAAATGTTTTAGCGAGTATTAACCAATTTATTTAATTAAGGTTAATTTTAAATTAAAATCTTAAGCTAACGAATGTTAAAACTTTAAATTTTCGATTTATTTCAAAGATTAATTGTAATTTATCGTATTAATGTCGCATAGATAATTTACGAAAAAGTAACATGAGAATTTTTCTAATAAAGATATTTGTACGCCAAAATTAAGTTAAATATGTAATTAGTTTTTTACGTAAGATAATTGATGAAGTCGATTTTTGATTAAGAATATATATTCTCACCATATTCTTGCTTTCTTTTTTTTTTCTTTTAAGGTATTTTCGTCATAAGATTTTTCGTTTAATTTGTGAGAGTTAACATATAAGATGAAAGCTTTATTAGTGATTTTGAGCTTATTATTATTAGCTTATATTTAAAAGCATACGTTTTCTTGTAAATATGACGTTTTTAATAGTATTTATCGAAAAATTATTTGATTTTTTAACTTTTGAAATAATTTTGATTAATAGTATTTCAAAAAATACGATTATAACTTTTCTTATAAATAGAAAAAATTTTTAATTTTATTGATAACTTTAAGTTAAATAATTACAGTCTTAAAATAAATCGAAAATTATTGAAATTTTAGTTAAGTTTGCTAAATTATTTATATATTAATTTAAGTAATCTTAAATAAATTTTTCATTTCTTATGTTATGTAAAATTTTTTTAAAGAAAATATTAGTCGTTAGTACGAATAATATTTAAATTTGAAAATTTTCGCCACGAAACTTAGGTTTTGGTATAAATATGAATCGTGAAAATTTCGAAGTATGAGAGAAAAAATAGCATATTTTTACCAGAAATTTTTTAAGTATATGAAAAATAATGCAGAAAGGAGAATTTTTATTTACTCGCATCTTTTTATGAATATAAAGAAATGTCTAGCGTATATAAAAAAATTTTATGCTTGAGATGAAATTTCTACGAAAAGTATAATTTTGTTATTTTTTAAACAAAAATAACTAAATAAGCAAACGTCTTGATTAATATCTTTTAAAAACAGAAACAAAACATCTCGTGGGAAAAAAAACAACGATCGACGATCGTCGGTATATCGATAAGTGTACGAGACGATTGCATCGAGCATAAAAACGAACGGAAATCGTCGCATACGTAGAAACTAACACACTAATAAAACATAACATGAATAATACGAATACCACAATCTGAAATACACTCGTCAACGGTCTCCTCATCCTCGTACTCATCCCATAAATGAAAAGAAAAATCTACATTCTTGTTCTGGATATCGAATGGTGAGAATGCATGGCGAATCGGGAGGCTGACCCGAATGATCGCCTTTGGGAATCCTTGAGACTCAAATACTCGGCATCCAAATCACTCTTATACGGAATTATCTTAAAAGATGATCCAATTTGAATCATAGTATCGAATCTACAGCAGATTAGTAAAATATTTTGTTCTTTCTATAAATTTCTCGTACATATTCTCAGAAAAAGCTAGATGATGGCTCGGCGAGCGAAGTAGAGGTCGAAGTAGGTAATGGTAGAGGGTGCGGTAGAACTCTTACCTCGGAGTTGATCGTAAATGCGACACTTTTGCGTCACGATGGGCAAGTAACGGCGCCTGCTCTGAAAGCTCGGCCAACCGGCTTTCCGACACTTTCGCGCGCGGAATAAATCGGATATGGGAATCCCGATCCCGAAGTGTAGGCAATGATCAGCGTCTATAATGTAAATAATACTCGACGTCTATCAGGCACTCATGTATGTAATGGCGGGGATAGCTCTTGTCCTTTGTGAGCACTGCGCTCGAATGGTTGGATGGAAGGAGGCGGCCGAAATAAAAATAATGTCATGCCTTAGAAACGTAATTTGGATTTAGAAGATGAAAAATTTACCCGTTTTCGTTCGGATCATCAGCTCGGTAACATCGGTCGAAATTGTACGATAATCGTACGAATCTCCGTAGATAGAGATAACTTGAAAATAGTAGCACTCGATGTTCGGTGGCAGTAGTGAGAAATGTTGATTCCTGGAGTAAATCTGTTCGACTCTCACGAAGATCTCGTAATCTTCGGCACATCCATGAAATTTGCGAAAAATTCACGACGACGGGGATAAACTATGACGGTAAGTAGCGAATCGTTGTCGGTTCGGTCTGACGATCGTATCTTAATCTAACCGCAGGGATTGTAGAAAGCTCTACCGAGATAATTTGTTGTCATGTAAAATCGTTGTAACAAAAATGTTGTGGCGGTGGCAAACTTGTTACGATCAAAATTTTCTCGTTCTTTCTAAGCTTAGATTTTGGAGTCATACGCGTAAGAGAAAGAAAACGAAAATAAATTAAAGGATCGAATAGCTTTTTTAGCTTTAAAAGCTTAAATAAAGCTTCAAATCCATGGATTAAACTCCAAAAATAAAAAACTTTCGGTTTTGTTCAAAAGTTAAAAAATCTATGGTGAAAATCAAAAATAAATCGATTAGAAGGTAGATCTGACCTCGAGATGAAGAAATCGAGTGATTCCAGCTCCAAAACTCGAAAATCCGGCCTAAAATGGATCCTAAGGTTGATTTTGTGAAAAATGGAAGAAGGGAGAGCAGGCGTCGTTAATGGCGTTGGTGGGATTAAAACCCGACTTTGGTCTTGGTGACAAAGTGACAAACAGTCCTACATGTACAGGCAGACTTCATTTTTCAAAAATTAGGATTTAATGTTTATCTTGTGGCTTATAGTCATTTAATTATTTCGTAGGTATTCTTTCCGTTACAGCTTTCGAACGTTAACGAAAACGATTAAAATGATAAATTAGATTGACGTTGAAACGCGAATATGTCAAATTCTTGATTAATTTCACATATTTTAGATTCAGAAGCTCGAAAATTCCATAAAAAGTACTATAACAAGGTTCGTATTCTATCGCTTGACGCAAATACCTGCAATTAAGCCAAATTCTCAATCAAACGATACACATTGAACAATGAAAGCAAACGAACAAGCTAAATATCGACTCACTAAAACATGACTCGATACACACAGAACACATCGACGATCTATTCATCTCCGAACTTTAAATTTTGATCCTCTCATGATGAAGTTCGCTAGGCCGCATGGATAGAAAACCCAGCGCCATTGAAAATTCCCAGCCGTCTTCGTCAATCCGTTTGTTCTTCGCATACATAGCTACTTGAGAATCATGAAAGGCGCCAGCCAGTCGAGCGAAGGCGCCGTCTTGTCATTCAGTGCTCGATTTGGTGATACATATCATGCGAGACGATTCGCGCTTAGCGATTCCGCCTCAATCTTTTATCTAAACGGCGAATAATTTATAGAAGCTGATAAATCGTTAAATTAAAGTTGAGGATGTTTTGGGGTATATAGCATCGCGTTGTCATGATCTCCCACTCTCAATTCTTAAAACTTCACTTTCTCCTCTGAAAATGGTGATACAACGAAATTAGGTTGCTTAGGGATTGAGGGACGAAGATAGAGCCCGATTTATAGGAAAAAATCGTGTGAAAAAAAGCTGAAGATTTTCGGTTTTTGCGCTGAACGATATTTGGGGCATAGGCGCCGAACCATCGAAATACGTAGGTTATCTTGTGACTTGGCGCGGGTTTTAAACGCAGCGTCGAGCTCGCGTTCGACTCGTTTCTCTGTCGTCGAATTCTGAAATTTCGATCTTAAAATAGGTACGTAAAATGGTGTGATCGACGCACGTACATCGATTAGATAAATTCGATTCGCAAGCAATCATGATGATAATATATGGGTTGTCTCGCAGCGCTTGGTTTAACGTCGACTGAGCCTAATCGATAATATTAATCGGGTAGACTCGATTCGTAAGCCTCGTAGTAAAACGGTTTCATTTCTCATATAAGAGCAGTTTAATCAGGTGCTTTAAATATTTTTAAAATCTTGGATTTTTAATATTGTGACTCCGTAAGGGTATCTTTCCGATAATAAATGGTCGCATCGTTTAGATCTTGAATTTTAGGGAAAAATCATTGTGAGTAATGATAATAATCTTTTAACTTTTGAGAACAGATATTTTCTTGAAATGTTTTTATCATGCGATTTCTTTCTTTTTACGCTATAAATTTTTGCGTTTTCGTAGAATTTCATTTTAATCTCTTGATTTAATTCAGTTTGTAACGATCGTTTCTCTCATGATGATTCGAATCATAATTGAACTCGCTATCGCCGTCGCTTTACGTTCGAATTCGACGGGTAAGTGACAATGTTTACCATAAACTAACCGATAATGTGATATTCGATAGGTGTTTTATAAGTTGTTTACATAAGCATGTAATGCGGGAATCGTCTATCAGCGTCTCGATTCTTTTGGATGTGATCTTTTAATATTAACTTTTAATTTATCTGTTTGATATCTTAGTCGTTAAAACTGTTTGTGAGTGATAGCGATTCTGATTATGTTTAGTCGAATTTTCGGTAATGATTGGTCTTACATTTACGAAATGAAACATAAAAATGCATGATAATTACGCGCATTTAAATCTTATAAAAATCGTTTCTTTAAAATTTAGCTCTTTTGGAATCACGGTTTGATAAGCTAAATTGTCCGGCAAGCATGTCAAATTCTTAATAAAATATAATTTTTTTTCGATTGATGGTATAAAAGATCTCGCCAAAGTCGCCTTGACATCAAGAATCTCGGTTACAATATATAGGCAGAAGGCGTTTCGTCTTTTTTTTGGATATATTCGTTAACGCGTGATGTGAGATTTTCACATATCAACATCGTTGAATAATGTAGACGATAAAATCCGAAATTTAAGATTTTAAACGGTTCTCTATTTCAATTAATATCAAATTAATCGTGACGTTTTGAATAATTAAAGGATTCTAACGCAAGGATCTGGCATCTTGAAAATCATGAGAATCTCTTTTTATTCTAAATAAATGAGGATCTTCCTTTGAATTTCTTAATATATTTGTTATTCATTAAATGCGGTAAAATATTCACAAATAGTTAATTATATCAGCATCTACGACGTTGTAATCAATGAATAACGTATAGCGTTAAATGATTTCTCATTTTATGTTTTCTTAGATAATCTTTCTTTATTATTTTTGATGCCCGATAAATGATCAGCGATTTAGTTGCTTGACTCTTTTTACATCGCGTTAGAAAATCGAATTCTTGTAAAAGTAAAACGTCTTGTCAATCATGTTTAGCATTTTTTTAGAGCATTAAATACTTAATAGCGGAATGATCAATATGTAAAAGATCATTTGGTCTAAAGAAGATAAAGATTAAATTTATCGGCGTATCTTATTGTTAAAACTCTTTCGATAGTAGTGTAATTTTTGAGTTTCGTTAAGAGTTTTCTTCGCGTAATATATAGCTTTGAAAATTTTACCGTATTTTAATACCAATCTGACTCGATTAGCCAATTCTTTATGACCTTGCGTTAATTGAAAAGGTTTACTCCAATCAAGATTGCTGCCGATAATGAATCATTGATTAATTTTTTATTTTTAAATATTGAAAGAATTAAATAATCTTGTTAAATTATTTTAGTTTTTTTCTAATAAATGAAAAATAGGTTTAGCAATGTAGAAAAATGCTTATACATAAAAATAGGTATGGCCGAGAAAACACCATATCTTGATATGATAGTAGGTAGTTGAAGTTGTGATAATTTCGCTTTAATGATCAAACACTGATAACTTTTTTGTGAAATTTTATGTCAATCTGATTAAACTAATCATCATACGACATTTTTACCGATTTAAAACTAAATTTGTTCTTGCTTATTTTTGAAACTTTTGTTATGTTTTTTAAAGCAGGCTGAAAGAAGTTAGAATGTTAAAAAATTGTCCCGTAAATGCTTGAAATTTAGCACCCGATTAAATCCGCGAATATTGACGTAAATGCATGCGAAAAGTTGCGGAGTGAATTCACATGTGAAAAACTGATGTGGCAAATGTTCGTAGGCTGTAAATATTGTTTTATAACTGATACTTCGGGCTTGACGACGATTGATGATAACGAGAATATCATCAAAAAATAGAAATATGAGTGTCAATTTAATTTATCGGCGATTTGATGCGAAAGGTAAGAAAATGATCATTTAGTGGCATTGTTTAATTTTCGATAATGGATCTGGAAATTCGTCGTAGGTAAAGCATGCTTGTAAGTTTAATTCGTTTTTATCGTTAACGATGACCGATTCTCATTTCAACCGGAACGAATGAATAGAACACACGTTATTTATCAGAAATATGATAAATAATTCGGCAATCGCAATTTTAAAATGTTTTTTATATTACTCTTTAATAGTGGATCCAATCTTGAGTTCGATAGTAGGATTCTGATTTTAGATTAAAATCACATGCGTACGGATTGAAGGGCATTAGCATATACGCGATAATCGGCCAAAAGTTTTTATAGTTCTTGAGCTATTAATTTCTTGATCTTTTCTTAGTTTTGAAGATATGATCGCAAGTAAAGTTAATGAATTTAGAAATACATACTTTAAATGTACGGAAATGCATTTTAATTAGGTTAAATGGGTTTTTCGATTGAGGGTAAAAGTATATCATTTTTAGTCGTATGCAAAATTTCTCGATTATCATGAATATAATGAGTTTAGCGAATAAATTTTTCGTTAACCTTGATTTATTTGATTAATGGCTTCATTATATAACGTAAAGATTCATTATTTTTAAATGGCTTTACGTTTTTAACGTATCTTTCGATTATATAATCGAAAATATAAATTAGATAGCATTTTTCTTTGTCGGGAATCTGTCATTGATTTCGAACATTAAATGTTATGCATAACGTCGTGCTTATCGTTGTTAATTATAACTTTTACCCATCAATCATAAACGCGTCATTATTTGAAAGTCTCCGAAAATAATAGATATTTATTTATCTTAATGTCAGGTATAATGAAATGCGGGGAAATAAATTTATTCGCTTGACAAAGAGTTAGATTTCTGTAAACGCTTTAGGATAAGTAATAGATCAATCAGTGGCAGAAGGAGTTACGATGGTGGAGAAATGTTTCAGAAATCTAGCAGCCGAAAGATAGAAAATAAGCGTGAGATTAATCTTATAATCATGAAGTTTTAACGAAATTTTCTCAAATAGCACGTAGTATAGTAAAGCTTAGGGATCTTTAAGCTAGTTAGTTTCTTTTGAATTATTACACTACGTACCCATTTAATGCGGCGATTTCGTAAAACTGAGAATTTAAACTTCTTCTTAAAAAATATTAACCCGTAAATTTTGTATATTTCCGGCATTTGTTCGAAACTTGAGGAAAATAAATGTTGATGATAAGTTTAACTTAAAAATCTCGAAGAATTTAGAAAATTGATGGTTAAGTTTTTGTTGTTTTTTGGTCTTTGAGGAAAAGGTGGTGGTGTTCTTTTTCAGCATCCGCTTGATAGGAATTACGATTTAATCTTTCTTGAAAGGATTTAACTAGGTTTTAATCTCTTGTAGCCTCTCTTTTTTCGATTTAGATTACGATTTCTTTCTTTTAATTTCTTTCCTTCTAAGTTGTACGAGAACTTTTGTTTGTTCGTAATTAACTTTTCGATTTCTTTTGGATTAATTTCGACGTTATTTTGGAAGTGTTGACGAGGCTTTGTAATTAATTAAATTAGCAATTTGTAAATCGGTCTCGATATTTCGAATAACGAGTGTTTGAGCTTTTGTAAGCGATTCACACAGTTGCGAATCAGTTATTAAAGATAACTTTTGTTGATTGTTAATAGGGAGGATAAGTTGATGCAAAATTTGAATTTAAAATTGATTGTTCGATTCGATTGGATTAACTTGATTATTGCTATTGTTGATGTATATTATTAATTAAAATTAGGATGATTTTATTTGAATTATAATAATTAGAATAAGGGTTATTAGTTTCTTAACGATAGCTTTGCGATGTCTCGTTGTTTGAAAGTCATCGATATTTGCGGAAAATATCATTCTTGCCATTGTGATCGCGTTAATATGAAGTGTAATTTTTTAGATACTCCTTGACCACTTATGGTAAAATAGAAAGATTTAGGTGTATATTTTGAATACTTTAGCTCTTTTAGGATTAAAAACTTTCGGTGATTAAATTATTATTAGTTATTTAACGATTAAGGTATAAGGCTTAGTAGATATGTGATCATTAAAAGAGCCACTTAGGTATGGCAGTATAATAGATTTAAGTGATCAAATAAGTGGTTATAAAATGTTTGAATAATTATACGTCGGTAAAGGATGATGATGACGTTTTAACGTAGCTCTTTAAATGCTGCGTGTTTCGCCGGTGTCACCATTGCTTCAATTGTATAAATGAAGTAATATGCGTTTTCTTAATTTAGCGAGTTTTTAAGGAAAAATATTTAGCGAGGAATTTTGTATGCATTATCTGCTTGGCGTTTTTAATAAGATCAATTAACTAATGAGTTAAGTCGCGTCTTTCTTTTGTCTTTTAAGAAAAAGGAAAATTAAAAGCTATTAGCATTAAATTGAAGCGTTATTATATTTAAAGGTATGATAAGTTAAGAAGCAATGAGGTGTAAGTTTGGATCACCGTTTTGGTGTTAAAATGAATTGATTATTTTGAATCGTTTAAATAATAGAAGGTTTAAGGCTGAAAATTGGCATCTACGATAGAGCGTTGAATATTTAATATGAAGTTAAGTAATTGCCTTAGGGTTTTGTAATCGTTAATGGTTTATAAGCATTTTGTTAATTAATTTTATTGGATTTTGATTATTGTTATGTAAATTATTTATTCACGATATTTTTGAATTTGTTTTCATTTTAATTCTTTTAACGATTAACAATTGAAAATGTAAGTTAATAATCATTGAATCAAGGCTTCTAGCATAAAAATTAAATAAAAAATTTGAAAATAAAATAAAATCTTTTTGATTTTTTTTTTGTAAATATTTTTGTATTTTTAAAGAAATAAAAATTAATATAAAATATTTTAAATTTGAGAAATCTAAAATTGTCTTTTCTTTCTTCTTCTTTTTCATAATGACGCAAGCTTTAAATGATCGCGCTTTACGATTTTTACATTAGAATTTATGTTTTATATTTATATATTTATAATAATTTTATGAAATCGCGATTTAATATGATATACGATCGTTTGAAATAATACGAACATTGGATTTGGTTATCGATCCCGCGGGGAAGATTAATTTAAAGGAATTTAATAGATTTTAATTAAAGTAATTATAATTTTTATTTATTTAAATTCGAATTTAAGTTTAATGAAATTTATAACGAAATGTAAATGCTTAATGATAAAGTTAATCGTATAAAATAAAACGAAACACTACCAGGTTTATTGTCCAAGGTTTTCGAGAATAATTATCGTTCGAGGAGAACGAGATAATGGTATTGCGCCGTAGAAGCCGTCTGTTACTGCGCTTCGCTCGATAGTATAAAACGTTAGGTATCATAGATTGGTTCGCTGATGTATTATTAGTAGAATAAAAGTTAATGCAGGCTCGCGGCTTAGATGTCGAGGTGGTATGGTCTGCTCTTGTTGATACGTTATTTCATACGCATTATTATAATTTAATGCATCATTGCGCCCAATTAATTCTACATCCAAATAAATAATATTTTATTTATTTACCTTGCCTGAATAACCGCTCGAGAGCCTTCGATTACGAAGTTAAATATGATATATCTGCGCAGTTAAAGAACTCTTCTCCGGATAGGTCTCGAAGATTAACAAAATGATTTTAACGATTGAATATTGGGTTTAAAAAGTAGATTAAGATCGAGTATAGATATACGTATGATAATTTTTAAAATTAAGTTCAACTGAAATCAAATTATCTTATTATCTTTTTCGTTGTTGAAAGGAGAAAGAAAAGTAATACTGAAGCACGTGGATGTACCAATAAAAAGCATGTTATAAAAGCTTTTGAGCAGAGTAATCTTTATACGAAATGTTCGTGAGTGATCATTTGATTCCTAATAAGCTCGATACGGGTACGAAACTGACAATGACAATGACACGAGCTCTCGACTGCTACTCGAGAATTGAGTAATAACACTCAAAAATAACTAAAATAAACTCACTTGAATACTTGAGAAGAAAATATGGTGGCTGCTTTAAAACTATCTACGAGATCTTGGAGATCGAGGTGGCGCAGCTCTCTGTAGAAATGTCTACGTATTTATAGGCTTGAAAATGATCGAGAGGGGGGGGTTCTTTTAAGCCAATCTTGGGGTCGTCGGGTCGGCCAGATCATGAAAGTAATTGGTGCCTAGGCGCCGGGATGCGAGCGCTGGCGTCGGATGCGGCGCTGGCGTCGGGATGCGGCGCTGGCGCCAGGACTCGTCGACGGAAGTCTTATGCCTCTTGACTGGATCGCGCCTCTTCGCGATTAAAACTATTTTTATGTGTCCGGATGCGTTGTGTCATGATCGCATATATTAGGGAGTCGGCCCGTCTTTTATAAGGTTTGATAGCAGAGCACCCCCGCCGTCCGAATATTGCGCGAAAGTTGTCGAAAATGCGCATACGCTTTAGTATCGGGCGGCGCTTAGGGCCGGATTTGGCGCAGGCGCGGTCCTATGGTACAGCATTTCTTTTAGCTGTTTTTTGCTCGTTTTTCTTTCATTTTACGTAAATGCTTTTTAAATCACGTATGTCAAAACGTAAAAATATTTTCGTTAAAACGTAATATCCTTAAAAATTGAATCGTAAATAAAACGTAAAATATGTACTTTTTAAGTGGATCGTTATAAATCAATATAAATCATGTATAGCTTCTGCATAGTAGAGCTGCCGGAAACCTCAAATCCGTAATTATGAGAAATCGTTGTATACGCATCTTAACTGCGTTCGATTACCCTCTCTCATAATTTTAGTATGACACATCGACTTAATTCTGCTCTGATTTGCACGCTCTTGTCTGAGCGCTGTGCTTAAAAATGGAGACAGAATACTCCGCTCTGCAGACATCCTTTTAGTTATTAAAATAATATTAAAGAATTTAGTAAGCGAAGCTAAAATTTTGTAAATGTTTTCATATTTGATTTTAATACATAAGCCTTTTACGAAACACATTTAGTCTCTTGAATACATAAGATATTTATGTTCACTTGTGAATGATAATATGTTAGTTATTAATTTACCTATGAGAGTACATATATTCCAAGATCCTATCAAAATTCAAGAAAACCTCAACCAATATTTTCGTTTTTATCGAATTCACAAATTGAACGATGTTGACTCGCGTAAATGCATTGGTACTATGGATTCAAAAAAATCTTTGAGCACTAGATTTGTAAATATCAATGTTTTAGTGTTGTGCATATAATTATCTGTTGTGAATTGGTTGACCTCCGCCATGCAAATCTTTTGCAGAATGAGAAACCTTTTCTGTTTTTGAGTTTATTACCCTTCATCCTCTCCCTTGTTATTTCCTTATCCAGATACTTAGTGTATACTCCCACTTCATAATTTATCAGCTACCTTGTTCTTAAGACAAGTTTCTTTCGGTTGCAATAAGGATGACGGACTTCGCAAACATGAATACATGTGAAAGATGTAATATTTATAGTTAATTTTTTTCACGCGTTAATTCATGCTTTGAAAATATCAACTCAAACACTTCAAATTCTGAGAGTTGGCAGAGTGGGTAACGTCCATTAAACTGAAATGTGGGGAGTTCAACCTGCTGGAGAGCACCACAGATAACATTAGTTATGAGCCTTGTGACATTTTGGAGCTTACTGCTGAAGTGGTGGAGGAAGTTCGACAGTCAAAATTGCTGGGTCACTGTCAATTACAACTCGACCACCAGAGTGGCCTCGGGACTCTTTTTGGAAGGGTGACTTGTCTTTCTTGCGGGTATATTAGATGGGTCAGGTTATCCTACGCATGCATAAAGATATCCTGAAGAAAGCAGGAATGTACAAAGTTACACACGCTTCAATGTTTAGCTTTGAACAAATGAATTCGTCATGACTAAGGGGTGTGATCGAGTTCTTTGATTAGAACACTAATACAAGTAGTTGAATATCATGCTGAGAGAGTTACAGGTGGTGTTTGGATTGCTCGTATATGACCATTGTTATGAATAGTGTACCCCCACGGATGAGAAGCACTTTTGTCGACAACTTTCTACCATGCTTCCTGAGGTTCTCATCCATTATCGACAAAGCCTATACGGTGATAAATAATCAACACGTTCTCGTGTTATCATGTCATTGGAGGTATGGATTTACAAATTTGAGAAGAGGGTGGATAAAGATTAGCCTGTCGTGTAGCGCATGATCCCTTTAGGTTTGCATAGTTCGCGGAGATGAATTGACAGAGGAGTTAGCACAGCCATCCCCGGATGCTGAGCATGCTTCCCCTGTTCGTCTCGACATAGCACAAGAATTTATTTTAGCTTGCTTCTTAGGCACTTGGTTATGCAATTTTGTCCTCCCCATTAGGGAGGGATTTGTTCGAGCAAGCACTTTATTGATCGTCAGTCTCAATTGGCTTGGTGAGCATATTTCTTCAGCTCCTGTGGTGCATTGGAAGTCATAAAGAATTCTCTAAGCCATTTCAAGTCACCCTCGCTCAAGATTCAAGGCAATTTACCGTGCACTACATACATGCTTGGGTTCATTTGCACATTCGGGGAGCTTTCGGCTGCTTGGATTATCATCTATTCTTTTCAGAGAATTATTATCCTACTATTATGGAGATTCACAAGCAACTTCCACTTTGGAAAGTAGACAGGTATATCTTTTTTTTTCTTCTTATCGCAGGTAGGCAGAACGGGTTTTTATGATACATCAACCGGATGTACACGATACTCTAGATATAAAAGAAAGAAAGAGAGAGAGAGATGAGATAAAAAGCATGTTTTACGTGCAACATCGCCACTTCATGGTGGTCTCGAAGGGCATAAAATTTTGTTCCCTAAACCTTCAAGATATCTATCGTGTCATGCTCAGTGCATCGAGCGGAGCTCTATACACATTTTTTTAACAAGGGGATGAAGCTAGCATGTGACGCTTCAGTACGGTAGGTAATTTAAAATGTGTTGAATCCCCGTTGTGTCGTACCTTGTGCGCGTGGAGCCTTATACGCTTTCTCTTATCATTGTGGGGCAAAACTTGCACGTGACACAGCACGACACGATAACACGGTAAGCAATCTCATTGCTTAGTTTTTATACGAGAACACATGCAGGCGCTTTTCTTAATATGACGAGAGAATCCTATTGCATTTGATATTTCATGTAGATGAGCAACACCATAAAAACTCTTCTTAGGTGGTGAGATGATGAATTTTAGGTCGTTGTGCAAATCACTCGTCATATCTTTCTTAACGTGGTGGACAGTATGATTGAGAATGCACCCTCCCCCCCTCACAGAAAGGACGTCAAGAGACTGTCGGAATTTGGACTAAACCATAATTATATTTAAGCACAGTAAAAAAAACTTGTTTGATTGAAACGATTAAGATGTAAAAATCAAAAGAAATTGAATATTTAAGGATAACACGAGTTTTTGACAATTTTGGATCAAAATGTAATGTTTATTAAAATGACTCGCAAGATTATAACTAAGTGTGGAAGAACCTTTCACGGATCTCAAAGATGATCAAAATTATTTGTGCTTGAAAGGGTTAGAGGTAGAAGCAGCAATTTTGAAACAAAAGAAAGTCACTGTGACTGTTTATTTGATCACTTGAGTGAGAGTTGGAAGAGAGCAAAGTCAATATTTAAATTATACGAACGTAAATTGACACCAAATAATCTCACTCGGATGCGCAACATGCACAAGCGAAAATATAGCGATAGCTTTAAGGCTCAAAAATGAAATATTTGCATGCATTCTACTATTGATACAACTTGTAAATAAAAAACTCTAAAATATCTTGAGAAATGTGCATACAATTAAAACACCAACATTTATATATAACCAATTTGTTAAATGCCTAAGCATAAAGTTTGAAAATGCGGGTTTGGTTGGGTTAAACTTTAAAACGTCCACCTCGAAAATATGAATGTTATCAAAATAGAAAGCCCGCGTGAGCTACATTTGCATGTTCCAAATTTCTTAATCTAAGATATGAGAATGTTACATGGGTTAAACCAAAGTCTTGCAGAAATTTCAATTCAAAATAGAAGTTTGAAAAATATTAAAACTACACACAATTTTGGATGGGATAAACAAAGGCAAGGTCGTAAGTCTCGCGCTTCGGTACGATCATTTTTCCCTAAATGGTAGTAGGCAAGCCCAGTTAATCCACTTCCTAGTAGGAGGCTAGCAGTTGACATGACAAACTATTTTTTAATGCTTAAA
The DNA here is from genome assembly GCA_022702705.1 of Papilionanthe hookeriana x Papilionanthe teres. NCBI lineage: Eukaryota > Viridiplantae > Streptophyta > Magnoliopsida > Asparagales > Orchidaceae > Papilionanthe > Papilionanthe hookeriana x Papilionanthe teres. The sequence continues at coordinate 64,005,704 of CM040425.1, read as the reverse complement.
TAAATAAAAACAAATTAAACCTAAAATAAGCATTTAAATCGTTCTGCAAAGATGGACATACTCATTACACATACGCCGGAGAATTAAATACGAAAAAAAAAAAAAACTATTCAAACTATAAAAATGTTAAAATGATTTAAATTGAAATCTATCGTTGAAAGTTAAATAGCAATAATTACGCTCCTCCCATGACGGTTTGTCGGGGTAAACAAATTTAGTATTGATTCGAAGTACATGGGGTCGATATCGTATCAATTATATTATTAAATTAAACTCAAAATAGCTGTGTCGATAAGGACGTAGCTCGAGTCTCTGTTCGCGTGGTTTAGCAGGTAAACTCGTAAATGTTGCTACGACCTAAGCCCTCTAACCGGATGGTTTGGCCAATAAACTCCATGGTGGTTTTGGTCGATGGGATTACGGCTATAAATATTGTAGTATATCATGCATTGCTTTTTTGATGGCGTTATGTCATTTTTGGTGATGGTATGCACGTGGTATGCGTGGGGACGAAGCCCTGCGTGAGCTAAAAACGAATTAGATTTGTTCATAGACAAATTTCATCCTGGGGCAAACATGTTCACAGCCTTGAACGACGACTCGTAGTTTATGGCGACAAAGATCTTATGTCGAGTTTAGTGTCTGCTCATACGGTATATATATCAACGTTCACAACACATCGGGATGATGGAACCATTAAATTTTGATCGAGTGCATCGATATTCCCTCATCATTTGCTCTTAAGCTACAGTGATTTTCATAAATTTAACGTCTTTAATATGTTTACATTATCTGTTGAGCAAACGGGACCTGCCTAGCCTTAATTGAAAGTGCTCTCTGCCAATTTGGAGTGGTAATTAGCCTTAGGAGAACTGCCTTTATGAAAAACCTGAAACTCGCTATCTTAAATTCCTCGTAAAAAGAGGTTGAAATCTACGAGTAGTATCTTATCTCTTATCTCATACGTTTAAATCTAACCCATAACCTCATGGTGAACTTCCCTTATTCATTGGAAATATTCTCATCCGCCTAATATTTGTGTTGCCTTCCAATAATTTAATAATTCGACAAATTATACATTCTTTTATTTCATCACTAACTCTACAAATTATGGATAGATTTAAAAAATGAAAATACAAGATTTTACCGGAAAATTCGAGAGCTCTTGCCATCGTTTGCAACATCAATGCTTCGATTATGGTTCCTTTTCATTAAGACTCCTCTAACATTCTTCTCACCTATTCACCCGTCTGCAAGGATGATTGCATTCACCACCTTTCAATGAACAATGCCCAGCATTTGACATATGATGTCTGCTACCCTCCTGTATTTGGCACAAATTTTATAATCAGTCTACCCTCATGTTAATGCCCATCATCTTCCAACGACCAACATTAGACATGTTTATTTGCTGAATTCGAACATTTGCCTTCCTGATCACAAATCTATCACTGTGGGAGAAAAAATGATTGTGCCAACTACCTTCCAGAAATTGGCACCTGACGTACACCAACAACGAATATTCGGCACCAGTCTGCAAGTTGCCTGATCTATCCTGCTAGCACAATAACAGCTGAGCTAACAAACCTTCATTGTCTGACTTATGGTATCTCTCGTAATCGCAAATGCATGCTTTCTCCATTTGTTTGCATCTTCCAATTCTCTGGAGAACGACCAAGCCTACCTCTCGGTATCACTTGGCCTCTGATGTCCCATACTAACAGTCATCCAATGCTTGCTGATCATTCTTAGCTTCGACATCTCTGGACTCGTGCCAGCATGAGGGACATCTCCCATGATTCAAATATATTATATTACAATTATTAAAATGGGTGTTCTTTATAATCCCTTAACTTATACTATGGAATTGTTTCAGATTAGTAGAGTCCAATGATTTTTCACCTTCAATGTTTTCTACATAAAAAATCTTGTATTTCGCATGTGCTGTTTTTTATTTATCTATTTGTAAGTTTTTAATATAATTCAGTTATTGAAATCATCTATCATCATAAATACTCTAACATATAACAAAGATAACTATGCTATTTGTATGCATCTAAATGCTGTCTGAAAGTTCATTAATAAATAAAATAAGTGTCACGAAAAAAAAATAAAAAGATATAGAGAAAAATAAAATGATAGAATAAAAAATTATATTGAAGAACAGTTTTTGAGTGACATTTATTGAAAATAGGATAACTAAACATAAATACTAGCATAAACATGCACAAGAAAAGTAAAAATGCATTAATTATATAAACAAAAAAGATAATATCGAAGGACTATGAAGAAAAAGGATAAACCTAAAATGACAACACATGGATGTTGTCCAAAATTACTTGCTAAGAAAAAATTGAAAACCTCAAACATTAATCACGGAGAACAAACACAATGTGTGGATTCATAAAGCCAACCTAGAAAATTAAATAATACACATGATGGTGGTGAAGTGATGATGATGGACTAATAATGCAATAAAAGATGTAAATATAAAATATGAAACAGAAAAATAGATCGTAAACAGTTATCAAAACCAGCATTGCTTAAATATAAGAAAAAGAAGGTTATTTTGCTATCCTAAGAGAAGGTCATGTTAACAGATTACTAATTAACTAGCTAAAAAATATGAACTATAAGAAAAAAAGAGCACCCGACTAGTTTTCTGATAGTATTTTGGTTACCAATCTATGATAGAACAGTTTTTCATGCATATTTACCATCTGCCGACCAAAGGAGCCTGAGTACAAAAACTTGTTCTCGACAGAACAAAATTCGCACCATGAGAATGGTGGAATATCACCAGCTCCCCACCAAAACTGAAATAGTTCATTCATAAAGCATGCTATTATCAGCAAATAAATACATATATCAGAAGACATAGGAATGACTTAAAAAAAGCACACGCTAATTTCAAACAGATTATGCATTTTGCAAACAAAAAAGTGAATCAAAATGAATTGAAGTCCATGAAACAATTAATAATTGCTCTATCTAATGGTAGAACAAAACATTTCAAAGCCTATTGAAAATAGTTATTAAAATAAAACAGCTTGAGATAGTCTGAAATTAACATATAGTGTAACAACCTTTCAAAGCAACTACCCACTCATTTCCAGCCTATATGAGATCACCATCATCATCATAGTTGTATCCAAATACTTTTGAGTCAGTTTTTAATTCTCGTTCACACTTACTGAGCATTGCATAAGATATTAGTTTAAATTTACACAATTTATAGCCATGTGGCATTTGCTCTAACCATTTCCCCTTTGAAGTCTTTCCACTTCAATTCTATCTATTATTATATTGGTATAAAAACTATCAACAATCCAATCCACTTCCACTACCTTCTAATCAAGCAATGCTAAGCTTATACTCTAATATAATTATTTTTCCAGCTATTTTTATTTCATTATATGTTCATCATAATATTCTAATCTCACAATAGAGGAAAAAAAAGACAATGAGCAATGATTAGGCTTTGTGGGATGAGGGTCAATACTGAAAGGAATAGATGTCTGTTGCTTGATGATGACATACTCTCGTTTCTTAGAAAGGCACATTAGTAATAATTCTTTTTGGTTGATATCACTCTTTCATAATCTTAAATAGTTAACATCATCAATATGTATAGAAGAGTAAAAAGGCACAGTATGTTACAGCCCAGCCTGGTGGCCTAGAATGAACAAACTATCCACATATTTTTATAAACTTTCAATATATAAATAAAAGAGCCACTAAAACACCACAAAGTATAGCACACATAAATCAAAACATCCATAAATAATAATATAGTCTCCAAGTAAACATATCAATTTCTTTAAACACACACACATATATATACACACACACATGCATGTGTGTGTTTATTTATGTAACAGTATAATTAACTTAAACTCTCAAATATACCTTAACATCATTCAATTGCCCTAACTGACGCACACACGAGCACCCTCCTTTTCTCCTCACCTTCGATCATGGATCTACCCGTAGCGACAAGCAATCGGCGACGCCACCTCTACCTTCTTCTTCTTTTGCACACAAGCACAGCGCGCCTCCTCGAATAAGGCTCAGTTCCTCTTCCTTTCTTTGTTTCACAAGGTAGCAACGCTCGAAGCTCGAGCCTCCTCCCTTCCTCCTCAGGCGATGGGCCGGGGCTTGACATAGGACAACACGTGTGTGGCATTCCTCCTCTCCTGCACTTGCCGCGACACGATGTTGATCTTGCACAGAGCTCGATTGAGGGCTCGAGTTACATCTTCTCCCCACACGGGGTCACTGCGCCGTATATGATGATTGTTTCGGCAACCTTCTCTCGCGAGACGAGGCCACAATTTAGGGTTGGTAACGCACACTCCTCTTCTTTCTTGACTAACCCTCAAATGACTTCTTCCTATTCTACTCCTTTGTTTCATAGCCCCTTTCATTACGGTCGAAAAGAGAAAATAACTCCACAACTCTTAAAATCAAATCATAGAGACCCCCTCTTCCAGGTTATTTATTTATTTATTTATTTATTTATTATTATTATTATTATTATTATGTTTTTAACTTTTGTCTCCCCGGGTACTTTATCTTGTCATATTTTTTATTGCGATCAATTGTGACAAAGTTTCTAGATGATCGATCCATGCTAAATCACCTCGAAACTCCATAAGCGTAACACAATAAGTTGCGCATTAATATCTTTTTCCACCGATCATTAAATTCACCTTACATGAATGATCATGTTCCGTAAAAGTGCCATTTGACGGTACGACAATAATATCACGGAGCATTAAATGATATTCGATTGCGTCAACTTTAACAAATTATCGATTATAAAAGTGTGATGTTCGAGAATCAGCTTGATAATCTTGTTAATTACATTAGAATAACTGATATCAATAAAATCGTTACGGTGAGCAATTAAAGTTGACTTATTAATATAATTAAGTTCTTACATTGTATTATGAATGACATAACATGAATTATGTTATGATTAAAAACATGGTTAAAATTCATAAATGTGAAACATACACGTGAAAATAGCAAGAGATTTCTTAGTTTTCTGCTTTGCGAGTGTATAAACTGCGAGCTGACATTACATTTGAATCTTACCGGGATGCAGTGCTTGATGCTTGAAGATTACTGTGCCCTCGGGCGCAAGCTCCTCTGAGTGTCATGACACGGCCCACAAATTCTATTGCAACCCTCTACCCTAACCTAGGACAATTAAATTGTCATATTTCTGGTTGGTGGTACCAAAAATAAGTGTTGGTCAAGATAGACACTTGCCGCCTTCAGGTGTGACCTTGTCATACTTCTTTGCTTGATCTGTTGCCAACACTATTGGATTTTGCCTTAGAATGGTATTTCTGAATGAAAAGATTGTCTGTGAAATGCTTGTCCGATTCCCGATTCTTGACGCTATAGCAACAAAATAATCGTCAATCCCGGTATGCATAAGTGGTTATGCAATCATATCTTTTTATTGATCAAAAATATGTGACACTTCTCCTTTGCATTTGTTATCTCGGTGGGGGCACGTATCTTGTATTACAGTATGTTGACTTCATCTTGCATAGCGGTCAGTCACCGCCCAACAGCTATGCATTTCTCACGTCATGGGGTGATACGAACGGTCTCTAAAAGTACTCACAAACTCATCTTTACTATATCATGAGGGTGGTTTTTACCCTCATATCTCTTTACCCCATCCTTCACCACCCATCTCTGCTTCTCTCGGTGATGCCGAGTGGCAAGAATAAACTAACTCTCAAATGACAATACAACACTTTATCTAAGATTTTGTCCCTTTATCGATAGTCGATTTTCGGCATCCGGCGGACCTCCTTCTCCGGAAAGAAGTGATAACATATCCGAAATAACTTTCAATACTTGCTTATCAAATGTCCCTCACTAGAGCTGGTCTAAATCTCGGAGTTTCTAATCATACGAGTTACGCACCCATGATCTCCGCGAAAGTATTTGAGTTCATTGAAATCTATGGAAGTGTATCGAATTTCTACCATATTATCCCTAATTTGTTCTAGATTGTCCATTATTTAAAATAATATGAAGTTGAATTTAATTAAAAACGCAATTTTACTTTCTTCGTGCGACTAACATGAATTAATTTAATCGTATTAGCTCGCTTTTATCATGATTCAACATAGCGCTTTCATACCATTTTTGTTATGACGGTGGTAACTTAAATTAACCAAAAGTCGAAGTGTGTCGAGAACACTATTAACATTTAACTAACTATAAAACAAACTTCCAATATATATATATATAAGAAATCATAAAATGCATCATACAAAAATTAAAGCATCAATAAATAATAATATAGTTTGTAAGTAAACGTACGATCACGGAAACGCGCGCGTATATATACGCGACATATATGCTATTTATTTATATAGCAATATATTAATTAAATTATTTAAAATCTCAAATATACCTTTATATCATTTAGTTGCCCTAACATAACGCACGTACGAGCGCCCTCCATCCTTCCTCACCTTAGGTCATGGCTCTAACCGGAGCGGCAAGCAATCGACACGGCCTATATCTTCCTTCCTTCTCTTCCTTTGCACATAAGCACGGTGCGACCTCCTCGACTAAGGGCTTGGTTACTCTTCCTCCACTATTTTGCAAGGTAGTTACGCACGACGCCGCGACGTCCTCCCTTCCTTCTCGGCTGATGGGCTAAGGCTCGGCACAAAAAAGCACACGTGAGATCTTTCTCCTTCTTCACATACTTTTCCTGCGCAGCGAGCACAATGTAAATGCCTCCTCGATTAAGGTTTGGCTTTCTCTTCTCCCGCGCAAGTCCTCAGCCTTTATACGATGACTTCTTCGGCTTAATGTTCTCACACACGGGCCGCAATTTAGGGATGATAACGAACGCTACTCTTCTTTATCTTCCTTCTTCTCACCCTAAATTCTTCCTCTTCTACTCTTTTCTCGTTCTCCTTCTGTTCTAGTTGAAAAGACGGAGAAAATCTCCCTCCGTCGACTCTAATATCAAACTGTCAAGACATACCTCTCAATTATTATTCATTATTATTATTATTATTAAAATTCAGTTATTACACGATATTCAAGACAAAAATTCAACAAAGCGTCTTATTATTACAAACATTACTCTTATAAAACATAAAACTCCTTTCAACTAAAAACATCTCACTCTCCATTCTGTCTTGTGGCACCTGAAAAATGTAAATAACAATGGATTGAGTTGAAGTTAATGGCCAGAGTCAAGAGTGGAGAGAACTTAATTACTTCAAAAAATTTTCTTTCACCCAGTGAAATGATAATAATTGCAATTATTTAAGTAACAATGAATGAAGCGCAAAAAAGTAAAGAAAAATGAAAATATATCTATGGTGATGTGGCCATCTCAAGGCTTATATTCGCTCAGGTCCTCTCAAAATTTTTCACCAAACCTCCTTAACCAGTGGCAAAAGAAACATTAAAAAAATGCTTCTTAACTAATAACAGAGTCACCCAATGCTTCTATACAAAGTGAAGCCATTACTATTAGAACAATGCAATGTGTCACATCTCCAATTTGAGGCATGTAACTGAGCACACTTTGCACAAGCTGCTAAGTAATGTCCATTGAAACGATGAACACTATGAGATCAAAGGCCTCTCATTCACAAACAGTAAAAAAACTCAAACCACTCACTCGTGCAGGTTCAAATACTGCACATTCCACCAACTACATTCATTTTAAACAATGTCACAGATGTTCTTTCCATCAAAGGCCTCTCTTTCACAAACACTAAACAAAACTCAAACCACTCACACATGCAGGTTGAAACACTGCACTTTCCATCAACTACATTCATTTTAAACAATGTCAAAGATGTTCTTTCCATCAAAGGCCTCTCTTTCACAAACAGTAAACAAAACTCAAACCACTCACTGCACTTTCCATCAACTACATTCATTTTAAACAATGTCACAGATGTTCTCTCCATGGAAAAGATTTTTCTTTTTTTCCTTCTTTAATGCCCTGCAATTGATTATCATGAATCTTTCAAACATGTTATCTAGCTAGTAATTATTTGACTCATTCTCATCCTTTTTTAAATACAACTTCTGTTAAGAAGAAGGCAGAGCAGACCTAGGAAAACTTGGGCTTATTGCATAAAAAATGATCTTAATTTATTAGAGATTAAACGAAAATTTGACACTAAATAGGACGCAATGGAGAAAAAGGATTCATGTAGCCGACCCCACTTAATTGGGATTAAGGCTTTGTTGTTGTTGTTGATTCTCATCTGTCTCACTCCAATGGTAAACACTCAAAATGCGATAAATCAATAATGTTTTACTTGTTTACTATCGAGAACGTGTACCGCAAGAGACAAACTCTTGGATTTCATAATCAAAATAACCCAACCCATGTACCCGGCTCAAGAAGCACTGGCCTCAAACGAAGCTGCCAATGCTTCATTATTAACAATATTATCGCTTTCTACGATCTACTGGATTAAATTTAACTTAGAGTTTGATTCGGTACGCGCGCGGTGTCGATTATGCGAGTATATATGTCGATCAAAATAGTATACGAATTATGAGTACGTAGCCAGGACCCACGGATAACGAGTTAATTTTCGTACTATGTATACTTTGAGTTAGTTTTCGTACTATGTATACATTGTACGAAAATTAACTAAAATTAACTTCAATCAAAGCATGTATCTTATGTAAAATATATGAATTTGAATCTTATGTCTAATATGATTTTGAGAATATGTATACGTACTTTGAGTTAAGTTTATCTCATATATGGTAATATATTTTGAGTTAATTTTATCTCGTATATGACTTTGAAGTGCTATGTATACATAGTACCAAAATTAACTAAGAGTAACTCGATCGAAAGCGTGTATCTTATGTATCTTGTATATGACTTAAATCACAAATCTAAAATGACTTTGAGAACTATGTATACATACTTTTGAGTTAATTTTTGTATTATGTATAGATGTCGATAAATACAGTATACGTATCGTCAAATGCGTATATAAATTATGATTAAACAACTGTGAATTTCTCACAAATTTTACGAAATGTTTAATCTAAAGTAGAGATAAAATTTACGTACATGTATGATTTGAAATGAAAACATAATTTGCATTTCTTAAGAGTACGTTTGGTATTTCATTTATCAGGAACTATGCGATAAGCGATTTATCACGAAGATACGTTGATGTGTTTTTATGCGATAAGTTAGTGGCATTTATTTAGTTTGTGCGTTTGGAAAACGATTGATTACGGATAAATGATCGTTTTGCACATGTTACGGATAAGTTGTTGGTACATTTAGTTTGTGCGTTTGGAGAAAAACGAACGTCTATGATTTTACACGTAAATGGCAACGTCGACACGCAGCAGTGGTGTTGTTTATAACTAGCTTGATAAATTTCTGTATTATAATTCAAAACAGCCAAAAACTTATTCGTAACGGTACAAATGATATCATACCAACAATATTATTATCGAAGCACAAAAAAAGAATAGCCGTCGAAAATTTTATACCACTCGAACTTCACATTGCAAGCATAGCAATCAAATCTTTAATGTCATATCAAAAATACCGGTATCACCTACAATGCATTCAATTTTTAGTATATATTCAGCTTTTAGCTATTGATCCTAATATTGAGCAATTCATACAATTTTCCTACTTCTAACTTCTTGAGAAAAGCCCCCACAAAGTCTTGCAGCATTAACAAAAATTAACAAATTATTGAACTTCTTCTATCCTTTAGAAACATCTCTAAAACAATTTAGAAAAGATACATAATATTGATCATTGACGTAACCCAAATGAGATTGAAACATTTTGCTCTACAATTACATGTATTGCCACTACATGGTATAATTAGTAAGTCCAATATACCTTCAACACCTTCAATTTCCCTCAAAATCCATATAAAAGTAATTCTCATAATAGTAAATTATGCAACTTCTTAAAATTGTGTTCATATATGCATGTAAATCCTCCAAAATTTGAAACACTGCAGATTCAACAAACCAAAAGGCAAGAAAACATAACAAAAACACAATCACTCTCAGCCATAAAGCGAAGAAAGGAGGCGAAGGGAAGAGCGAGCTTAGCTTATGATGTACCGGGAAGCAAGCTGCTTCTCCAAAGTACCAGAAGAAAAAAAAATAGCACAAGTGTCGTGCACCCGAAGAAGCGGACCCGAAATTATTGAGAACAATGCCTTTGGGCAACTTTGTTCGTTGAATTCCAAGAAATTCCCGGGATCAACAAACCCTTATCCTAGCCAACCTCCTACAATTTCCCTTGAAATGCTCCGTCCCCCAAACTCTAGCCGTCGAGTAAACGAAAATGGATTTTGAAACGAAAAAATGGGTTTCCAAACTCTAGCCAACTTCACGTTCAACATCCCCAGTCTCCTCGAAGAATTTCCGGGAGAAACGAAAAAATGGATTTCCAAACTCTAGCCAACCTCTCGTGCTGAAGTGTCGTGCACCGAAGAAAGCGAGACCACAATTATTCGGAGAACAATGCACTTGAACACTTTGTTCATTTGTTCCAAAAAGAAATTTCAGGTTGACAAACCCTTATCCTAGCCAACCTCACTCCTGATTTCCTTGAAATGCTACATCCCGAGCTCTAGCGGCCCGAAATTAAACGAAAAATGGATTTCCGGAAACGAAAAATGGATTTCCAAACTCTAGCCAACTTCACGTTCAACATCCACGAGTCCTCGAAAAGTTTCCAGGAGAAACGAAAAATGGATTTCCAAACTCTAGCCAACCTCCCGTTCAACATCCACATTTCTCAAATTTATTTCAGAAGAAACGAAAAAGAAAAGTAGATGAGTTTTACCTGGAAAGAATGTCGACGAAGCAGGGAGCGGCTATGCAAGTGCAGCGGAGTAATACGTAAGGAAGGAATGCGGCCCATAGGGATCATCCACGGGCGGCTTTATTAAAAGAAAACCAAACGCGATTTTAAAAACGGAATGAAACGTGCAATCCGGCAATTCGGCGGCGTTTTGAAAATGCCGTCCGCTTTATAAGTTGCCCCAAACGGGCCCTAAATGAAAACAAACATACCTAAGTTAAAGAGAAAGATAGAAACCTATAAGATTTCAATCTTTAATCTCAGAAAATGATGCACACCGCTAATAGTTCCCTCCATAATTACAAGCACTCATTGCTTGCTCTCACAATCACTCCCTAAGATCTATCCACACTCTAATGCATACACTTAAAGTGAGAAAACAGTGAGGGCTGAATAAGATAAACATTGCCCATCCTTATTCCTTCGAATGCCTCCTATTTAACCATATGGATTACCGAAACATTCTTGGAACAGTGCATGCGCATCCAAAGGCATTTCTAGGCGCTTAGGCTGCAGGCTAAGGTGCCCCGAATGTTAGGCTCTCGGTATTTTAACGTAGGAGTCTTCCTCTTCAAGCACCTAGGCATTAGTGCCTAGGCATTAGTCTAAGTGCCACCTTTCTAAGCACGAGTGCGCATCTTTCATTCTCTTGTCTTTCTTGTGAATTATAGAGCTGAATCGGACGCCTATGTGCCACACATTAGCACCGAGCCTTTGAGCAAGAACTTAACATGAATTTGGTTCATTATGCACTCACTAACTTTCAACTTGTATATTGCATATACAAACGCATATATCCTTGAAAAATATAAAATGACAAAACGAGAGAAAATATAAGAAATATCACATTATATTTACAACATCAATTCTCTTAAGCTTGACGTGCGCACTTCGAATAATTAAATACTTAAATTTAAACTTTTTAAAATTAAAGACAAATTATGATTTAAGATTGCATTATTCTTTAATCATAAAGTAGATAAATTAAAGTGCACCAATATCTTCTTAAGATTAAATTTTACTAAAAATCCTCAATATCTCAACATTACTTATATTAATACCCTTTTATAAGAATATCCCTAAATTATTTATTTTTTGGTCGACTAAAATAATATTAATTATCAAATATATAAAATTTAATTACTTATCAAGCATGAGATAATATTAGTGCATTGTTATTTTCTTAAATACAATATTTGGCGTATAGATTAAGAAAAGTTTTGATTTTTACTTTTAAAAAAGAAGATTGGTACTTTATTTTGAATTTAAGTTTAAATTCAAGTTTCTCCTCTTAAACTCCTGAATTTTTATCTTTATAAATCTGAGCCTTTGCTATTTTTCCCTTTTTTTTAATATTTTCTCTTTTCTTTTAATGAGGACTACTATATTTAGTTAAACTTTTCTTTTCTAATTTTAAATATCAATTGCAACATGACTTGATTCAAAAATTAATTTAATAGATACTAACTAGAATTAAAATATTTTTAGATTGATTAGTTACTAAATTTTATAACTTAAATTAATTAATTTTATATGTAGTTAATTTACTTCCGAGTGTTTAAGAATCCTTATATAATAGAGTAAGTGTTGTTAGAGGTCAATTATTTTGTGAGTTAATAATAATTTCAATACTTAATAAAGATTATATAACTTTTACATTTTTTACCTATTATTAAAAGATACTGAATACTTGTTAAATTCACAACTTTTATGGAAATCTAAGATTTAGAGATTTATTCATATTTCAAGGAAAAATTTAAGAAATCCCTCCCCCAAACTTATCTTCCACTAATTACATGAAAAATAGAAGAAAAACAAGGCAAAAAGAAAATAAATAGCATAGAACATGAGCATAAACACATTACAGCGAAGATATGTTATCATGAAACAGATATAACAAGAATAGAAGTAAAAACGGATCAACTAGCATGTTCCAGCACAGATCAAGCACATAACAAGTCTTAACATCTACAGGGTAAATGGCACATATCCACATAAAAGTGTGAGTCTCATCACATAACAACAAAGAAATAAAGGAATCCAAAGTCAGTCGCCATAATACATTAGAAATAACAAACATATAAGTCTGACCACCATAACACTAATAAAATGAAAGAAAAATGCAATAGCTGAAACAAAATTGGAATATCTCAAAGAGCAGGCATCTCTGCCCTTGGCATCATCCTCATCATCCTCACGTCCATCAGCTGGGCTCTATCACCAAAGAATCTAAAGGGTGCAGCTTTGGGTAGTTGAGCAGTGCTTGGTCCGTAGTGCATCAGGCCATGTCAGATCATCTCTGTCAGAACTACATTGGTCGACACCTGCTAGTTGTATTTACACTAGTGTTAGTCAATATAATAATTGAATCGTTGGCCCATGTCATGCTGTCACCACTGAATGATTGTGACATCATCACTAAGAGTGTACAACTGCTTAGGAATAGAAGTGAATGAAGGAGAAAGTCTGTGTCAGGGAGGGGAGCAATTTTAGAAGAACTCTCTCTCTCTCAGAAAAAGTCCTCACATAAGCACTTATAGCCTTCTTCATTATGGCTCTACTAGGATTTATCTGCTCCTCCCAAGCTTCATATTTAACTTCAGTCTTCACAAATAAAACAAAAATCACAGAAGGATGCCAGACGCCTATAATAGATCATAATATTTCATATATCAGTAAGATTTTTCTTCTAGATACGATAATTCAGAATAGCTATATCCTTGGTAACCTCACTGATATTTGTGGAAGGAAGAAGCTTTGTAAAATAAAATAATGTGAAGCCGTAGATTTGGCATTCAAAGTAGTGGACGAAAAGTTAATATGCATATTATCATGAATGTTTCAACTACCATGTGAATCAACCAAAAACGTAACGATTTCAATAAAATTAAGAATCAGATGGCATGAAATGAGAGTAATCATACTCATTGATGTCGGAAAGCTCAAAAATTGAATTGATTTTAACCAAACTAAAATCAACATTTTTACCTCTCACAAACATGTTTCCATCATGTTGTTCCTTCATATTGGCATAAAAATCTCGAATAACAAGAATCACATTAATCTCATTCTAAAACAAAATCTCTCGTCTTCTATAAATGAACCCTTGTAATCCACCCAAGTTAAGGCTTCGTTTGGCGCGGCTATTTTCGCGCGGTGCGGCTCCGGAGGCGCGAAAGGGAGATGTTTGGCACGCGGCTCGCGGCGGGAGGACGGAAGGCGGCAAAAAGCGAACCGCGGGATAAACCCCGCAGCCAGAAGCTTTGGCATGCGAAATTGCCTTTGGTGCCCTCGCGCGGTTCTTTCCTTCCCGCTCGCTCCTTCTTCCTAGTTTACTTCTTCTTCACCGCGCGGCGTCCGGGAAGCCTTCATACGCACACTCGCCCTCTTGTGTTACCGTGCCCCGTGCCTACGTATCGCGAAGTCGTCCCTGCCCTGACATTTGATGAATCTTAGCACATAACCGTCTCGCTTAAAACCTACGGCTTGTTGTCGAACGTCTGTGGCTGCGGCCGCGCTTCGTTCTTCCGACGTCGCTAAAAGGTAATATGAATCTCACTCACTCGTTATTCCCCCTCCACATTTTGCTTCTTCACCCGCCCCCCTGCCCCCTGCCCCACATTTACGAGAATGTTGTATTTGTAGTTACAGTAATGGGGTCGTATGGGTCACAGTAATGGATATTAGTAGATTTATGGCTAAATTTCAGCACAGTAGTTTTACATATATATAACAACAGAAAAAAATGTGAAAAGTAGTTACCAATTCATTTTCCTCGAAAATGACCCCTTTTATTTTACAAACATTGATGATTTGGAGAAATGAATATCCTACACATTTTTATTGTTCGGCAAAGCTTGGAGTGCTTTTATTACTTATCTTGATTATTAGATAACACCTCAGCCGGAGTTGTAGGAGTATACTACGGTAGAACAATAATTTAAGAAAGCGACAAGAACTATATTGTCATGACTGTGGTACAGTGCTAGCTACAAGCATAGACTTAAGTTGCCCCCTTTCATTTCTAGAAAAAAAATATTCGGTCTCGGTCCTATGAAACTATCCTCATTCATGTTAAGCATTGCACGAGATATTAATTCTATTTTATGCAAGTCATTTCGTTCAACTTCTAGCTTGAATACATTTGCTCTAGCCCTTTTTTGTTCTTACTTCATATTAATAATATCTAATTGCCTTTAGATGCATCTTCTGCCCTTTTAAATGCCAAATATTATGTTTATCTACCACTACCTAATATTTTAAATTGCTTCTCTCATAATTTTTCTAGAGAGGGCCATTTCTAACTTTATTTAGCTAAACTTTATTAAAAATACATCTAAAAGCAATTTGGGATAATTACATACAGAGGACAAAGCAATTGTTGTTTACGAATCGAAGCACCAGGTAATTTATTAATCGTAGAGCAATGCATTTATGCGTACGGCTGTAAATAATTTGTGAATTTGATAAAAATAAAAAATATGAGTCGGAGTTTTATCGCTGACGCTTTGATATTTGAGTGAGAATTTGAAAAATGGATGAAAGAGGGCGCTTGATTTGTAAATGACGATGTTTTGGTTGCCACGTATCTAATCGCTGAAAAATTTAAGTCGAATTACTTAGTTGTTTGTATTTCTTTAGCTCGTTTTCATATAACGTTGTAGAATTAAAATATTACAACATTCAACTCAATTAGCCGTGAGTCTTCTTCTAAAAAGCGTTCTTGAGGTATTTATGCGTTATAAATTATAGGCTAAAGAAAGGCGCGGTAGTAGGAATATGAAGCTCCCTCACTCGTTATTCCCCACTGCGCTCCTTCTTCACCCGCCCCTGGCCACACTTTGTTTACGAATGTTGTATTTGTAGATTACGGTAATGGAGATTAGCACAGGTTTAATCAACTTGTATTGAGGAGGATATTAGTAGATTTATGGCTAATTTTGGGTACGGTAATAACGGTTTTACATATATAACACTTTATTGTTATATATGAAAGTCTGTCTTCTTCTTATTTTCAGCTTACATCAGCACATGTTTGCATTTTGTTCTTGACTTAACGATTGATAGTTTGATTAGCATAGGGGGACTATTTATTTCTTGTCACGGGACCCAAAATTTTGCACAAGAAAACTGACACTTACTCCGCAGCTTGTCAGATTCTCACGCAATATTCGGCTTTCGGTATGCATCGCTTTCGGTTTTGCATTGAATAGAATTTGGCTTTTCGGAGAAAATCCTTTGTTTTTTATTGCTTTGATGCGATATGTGGTTTTAGTAGTATAAGTTTGATTTATTAGTCATATTGTTGTTATTTATGTTGGAAATGTATTAAGCTGCTATTTATTTTTGTATCGACATCTACGCTTCAAACATGAATAATTACATTAACAAAAGAATACTTTGTTCGATTATAAATAGCTATTTCGATAAGGAATAATCTTTCGGGTGTAGCATTGCTATTTAAGGCTGTGACTTTAATAAGAATTCATAAACTTTTGAGTAGGTGTTGCATTTTAGGTGTACCATAGTAAAAGCTTGTATTAGAAAGCATATTTATATTACGATGTTGTTTATTTTATCATCTTTTGTCTTCTTGTATTTAGTGTTGTGTTCTTGTTTTGTTACGTGATAGTATTAACGCCAGGCAACTGCTTCAGAGAGGTTCTTCTGTCTTGTCTTATGTGGGAAAAGATATCAAAATAATATTTTGTGATATTTGCGTTAAGGAAATTGATCGGGGAAATGAAACACGTGTGTTTCGGTAAGGAAGGTTGGGAAAATATTGTCGGGAATTTAAAGAAATACAGTGAGAGAGATTATGAGAGGGTCTGTGGTAGAAAAAAGCAAGTGGGACAGTAAGAAGAGCGGAAAATTTGGAAGGACGCGAAAAGAGGATTTACGGGTCTCGGTTGGGATGCGTGAAACGAACGATTGCGACACACGAGGAATAGTGTTGAAAACACACGGTGGCATTCTTCATTTAATTAAATTGTTCTTTGATATATAGTTTATTCTTAATTGGATGTTTATCATTTGCGATGTAGGTGGTGTCCCGTCTGGCTTAGTATACGGAATTGAGCACCGAGTCGAGGAGAAACTTGACCGCATGTTCGAGGGTGTCGTTGCGGCGGGAAACTTCTCATGCGGCCGACGAAGCGAGGTTCGGCGCGTGTCGTGAATTTAGGAACCCACGGAGATTCGGTTGATTTCGTCGACGTCCACAGCACGAATCGGAACGAATTTGAAGCCGCTATTCGTTCGAAACGTTCCGAGGAGTTGATAAACGAAGGTACGGTGTATTAAGAAAGAGTTGCTCGGAGAGAAAATTCACTGTTTGAAAGCGGAATGTCGAAGCTTCGGAGACACTTGAAATTCGAACGGCTGCAATGAAATTTATATGGATGAAGATTTATCACATGTCCCCTTGTCCCGTAGTTGAATCCGGTTCGTAGAGATTTTTTTTGTTTCAAGATGCGGCTTCCGCCAGTGGGATATATTCGGCGTTTTCGCGATCGATTGAACATTTGGTACATTTTATAGTTTTCGTTACAATACTTGTTTATATTTGCCAACTACTTCTTTTCTTTTCTAGAGTTGTATGTGTGAGCTATGATTTATTTTATTCCTTCAAATTTCTTAACTTGTTCATCTATTACGTTGTACGCTGAAACCTTTGGAAATTTCATGCAACTTTTTGTTGTGCATACAATTTGAAGTCGAACTCTCTTCGAACTAGTACGAATTGTATGGATGCGAATAGAAGAAGACGAATATCGGCGAATGGATTAGCATGAGAAGAAAGCGCGAGAGGGATGTTTTTGTACGTAATGTGTACGATGTACGAAAATCTTACAAGCTCGTACGTTGATCGGTCGTCATGCATGGCATCTTCCTTTTTGGCGATAAATGGGTTGGAGAGTTGCGGGGCCTTTCTGAGATTCGGTAATATGTTTCGGATGAGTCGGACGGTATTTATCGATCTTACGGAATTCTTTCGTAGAAGGCCGTGAACAATGGATGTTTAGGAATTTTCTGCGCGGGAGGTGCTGTGATAACTCTTGTTCATATTATCTCGAAATCGATACATGCGAGGAGCGATAGAGCGATTTTATTATTTCTTCGGCTTGATAAGCGGATCTTACCCGATCGGATTGTGTGACTTGTCGGCTGTCTCTCGTAATAAATCGGACATCGAGATTATAGGTTGACGGACGCGTGAGATATCACGAAGATCCGCGATCTCTTAGCTTTTAAAGAGGTATTTTCTTGGATATTATATAGTTAATTTATTTAAAGTCGAAATCTAACGTTAACTCGACGGGAATTTGTGTCGGTACGATTGATGGGGGCAGCGTATTTGATGCCGTATCTCGAATGCGGTAAGGTCGCGTTTATCGGTCGTTGTCGACACTGCAAAAATGTAATGGTCGTCTGTGAAACACTGCGTATCTTTCTTTGTTATGGGCGGATAGGAGCGGTCTACATGTGATCGAATTTTTAAATATACGACGCGGGATCACCGATAAGAACTTTTTGCAATCCTTTCTGAAGTTCGTTTGGGATTGACATGATCATATATGTAAACGAATCTTAATACTAATTGTTCCTTTCGTCGGGGAAATGCGGTAGTGATATCGGCTCGTTTGGCGGAAGAAGATCGAAACGTGTGCCATGAAGCATTTGAGTATCGTGTAGGTCAATCTTTCTGGCAAGAAGATAATGAGGGAACTGTGTGTCAAGTAGATGGTGAAGGTGCGAGGCGAGATGGCCATGGTGAGAGACGGAGTGCGATGAGATAGTGGGCGTATATTGAGTTAATAACGGAAGATCGGTTTTTTGAATTTAATTTTAGCTATGATAATTTCTCTTTTTGATAATTTCTTTTATGCACTTAATGACATAGCTTGAAATTTTAGATCTTATGATATTTTTTTGTTTTGAATAAATAATAACACTTGGTTCTCTTATTTTGTGGAAAGGTTGATCTTATTTGATAAAAAAGATTTAGGGTAGTGCTGAAGATGATTGCTCGTTTGTGATTACGGGTTCTCGTTTTTGAACGATTCTAAAATTCATATGAATAATTGGAATTGTTTATTGTCGATCTTGTTGAAATGCGGTTCTTTGTCCTTATGAGTTGCCATTCTTGCCTTGATCCATGAGTGAACAATATAGACATGTACGTAGTGGCTTGACAGTCTCATTGATGTGATGATTCAAATTTCTTGTATAGGATTGTGAAAGTTACGATGTGGTTGCGTATCTTCTTTTAGATTAGATGAAAATACGGAAGCTCATCTTGCTTTAATATTATGAGTGGATAAACATTTTGAGGCGTATAATTTATAATGTAATCAACTCGAGGGCTTCATAATCCGGTGCACATTACGTAGATTAACGATACAGTTGAAAACATTGTCCCGAAGAAGTACAAGATATTTGGATCATACTTGTTTATTTCATGCGGATAAATCACTACATAGTTATGATATACCTCATTTACACTAATTCTTACCATCTTTATATTCTATTATTCTACTAAGATATTACTTAAAGGACGGAAATAAATAGGTAATGCGGAATTAATCGCGCTTTAAGATGGATACTTGATAAAATTAGAAAGAACATATGTTGTTTGTTGTGGGTACTTTAAGTAAAGCCATTACTGTTGTTTTCTTTAGCTAGAAGTTGCCTTTTCTTCTTTGGAAACACTCCAGTCTAATAGTCGATGTACATTTTCACAAATTACACGAGGGGATTTCAAAGTTTGCGGTTGATTTTAGATCTTATGATATTTTTTACATTTTGAATAAATAAACACTTGCACTTGGTTCTCTTATTTTGTGGAAAGGTTGATCTTATTTGATAAAAAGCTTTAGAATGGTACGAGAGGTTCTTTCATTTTGTGATTCTTGTTTTAAAAGCTATCTGATTGAATAGTTTTCTATTCGGTAACACCCTCCTGGGGTCATACATTACTCTTTTCGAAAATGTATTGTGCGGATTGCCCACCTTGTGATTATTATGTATTGTCGCTCTAACTTGTTTGATAATAGATAAATTTTGCGTTTATGAGGTAGTGTAAGTACATTGCTTCATCTGTATTGAAGCGAAACATTGTGATTCACTTTTATTTACATATTTAACACACGAGCTTTACTTCTTACACATAAAAAAATGGCACTAGTTTTACTTTAAAAGTTGAAAATGTAGAGCGTATATGTAAAATTGAAGTTTAGGTTTTAGATAGGTAAATTCATAAAATTAAGTGGTATGTATGTAAATCTTGTTTTTTGGAATAATCTTATAATCGAAGCCACGTGCATTGCACACATACTTTTTTTCCTCGAATTGATGATTAATTGGACTTCATGTACCTTTCTTTCGGTAAAATGTTCTAACTGATTCACTGTTCGATGCCTGAGTTATTACTCCTCTGTTGCGTTGTGTAAATTTGTAAAAATACTCGTAAGACCGATGATAGTGTAATACATGAGCATAAGGCATTTTTCTTCGTTTGTTGAGCAATATTGATGAGGGCGAGCTGCGGGAAGGATTATATACAAAATATATATTATTTAATGTGAGTCCTTGAGCATTCTTTGCGACAAACGGTGTATCGATCGGGGCCTCTTTAAAGAACTTGATCGAAACATTGAGCCCGGCTTAAGTTGTTTTTTGGAGACTAGAACAAATAATCTTGTGATTTTTTTCTCTTTTATCAACTGGCATAGAATTAAATCACGATTTATTGAATGTGGAAACATTTCAGAAAATTAAAATTACGAGTATATGTTGGCTCTTTCTATTTTCTTCGGATGATACGCTTCATCTAGAAGTTTGTACAAGCAATCGATTAGTCTTATGCCTCGGTTGTATCATATAAGGCATCGAATGGATGGGAGACACATTTACAACATCTTGTTCTATGTATTGGGTGGAAAAATCGAGAGAAAATGGATAATTGGTTATTTTCTGGATAGCTACATCTTTAATTTAGCTTAGGGGGCCATCAATTAACACAAAGATTTTCTTTCGACGAGTTTTGCGTTTTATTGTGGAAAAAACTTATTGCGGGTTCGACGAGGGAGCGATGGAGCTAACATATAAAATAAAACTTATTTTATATGTCGATAATTTAAATAAAATATTTTTTAACGCGATGCATTACATTTAGAAATAAATTTACAACTGCTAAAGTTATGAGAATGTTAACTGACTTAAATTCGTTTTAAATAGTTTTCTGATACGGGGTAGGATGGTCGTTTTCACCAAGCAATTAATATGGCTTGTTGCGACGTACACAAACAGACAATGAGAACACATGTGAACCATATTCTTCACAGAACAATATATTCATAATTTAGCTTGAAAAATATAATTTCTGTGAAAATGGCCTAGAATTATAACTTTTTAGAAAAGAGTTCTTTGAAGTAAGAAATTATTGAATTTGGTGGTTGTCTTGATGTTCCTGAAAGATATTGAAATCAAAAAAGTTGCATGGCATTTCTCACCCTTAGTTTTAGGGGCCATGATAGTCGAATAGGAAGAAAGGAAGAAGCAACGAAAGCCCAGAAGAAAGGTAGGAAAAGAGACGAAGAAATGATAAATTAAAGCAGAAATCTCAGATCCTCTCTACTCTCCTCTTCTTTTGTGGCGTCTCGATAACAAAAAATAACGAAAGGAGATGAAATGAATCAAAAGGAATTAATATAGGAATGGAAGTGGGAGCGCTAGGTTTCTCATGTGTAGCGTCGGGATTTCCCATCCAAAAATAGGAAATAGAGTTAAGCGACGTGAGGGAAACACCCTACGAACGGAGGCGGGGCGCTTGGCGGCCCAGGCGAGAAGAAGAAGGCATCGGGTTTCTAAGTTGGATGCCGAGCTGAATCTCGCATAAGCCCAATCATAAGGCACACATCATCTGAAACAGTCGAAAGCAAAGCAGAAACAAACACAAAAACTTGGGTTAACTCTAAAAAAAAAATTGAGTTTAATGTTCTCGGTCGGATAAAGTCGACCTTTAATTGAGATGAGTAAATATGTGAAACCACTGTAATAAAATCAATATCAACTTCATAAAAAAGTTTTAATAGTTGTCCATTAACCATAAGAACACGGGCAATTTTTTATGGCTGATATTATCGCAGCAAGCTCGATAACGTTTACGACGGCGAATGGATCAGACCACACAGGACTTGATTTTCTTGAAAATAATTTTGATCGTGAATTATAAAAAAAATCTGCTATCCAGAAACAAATCCTTATATTGTAAGCTCTTGATCTATATGCTTTTTGTTATTTCATAAAAATCTTGACATTTTTATAAAGCTTGCGTTCCCCAATTTTAAGCCCCGATTAGATTCGGCTACAATAACATTTTACCGCATAATTTTTAAGATTTCGATAGGCAGTATATTATAATTACATAGGTAAATGATAAGTTTTTCAAAAATAAACCTATATGAAGACATATCTATGGGTGTCTTAAAGATAGTCATATTGAGCTCGCCAATGCGTAAATGCAGCTCGAGGAGCTCGATCTTTTCTCACCCAAGGATTAACAGTTTTATACAGATTAACACCAATCTCTACTAAGCTTTTAACTGTCTTACAAGTCAATATGGGTAGATATCTTATTTTAATTTTATATTTATAGCGATATCATATAGTTTATTACAATAATAATTTCCTTCGTCACTAATAATAACTCTCGATGTTAATCTACTAAATTGAATTTCATTAAAAATTTTGAATACCTTGGGAATCGAACTTGGGTAAAATCAATGCCCCGATACATTTTTTGAGACGCAGATACTACAATGTCAAAATGTAAAAATTTTAAAGATGGCATAATGTCATGGAATTTATTTCCAGAATATCTCGCCAAAATTTATTTACAGATGTCAAGAATATTTTGACATAGAAATTATAACTTTAGATCATTTTATGTCTCTAGAAATATTATCTTCCCTAACACTTGTCTCATTTCTTCATTGTTGTTAACATCCTTAGAAGGGGTAGCTAATAAAATGCGGGAAGAGTTTACAAGCCGGTTCTAAAATCTCTGACAATGTCCTAAATTCGAGTGCCATTGTCAATAATTTTTTTCTTTATATACAAATGAACACGTCTCCTTTAATAATTTGATTCCTAAACTCCCCAAGATAACAGTTCATCAAAAATGGAATTTGATATCACACAAACTTTTCTTTTGGTGATATGACGGATCATATGGAATGATTCTTATTGATAGAGTGTGATGTATGCGTACCAAAAGATATTTTACTCGATGATCGAAGTAAGTTTTCCATCAAAAAATTCTCGTTAATATCATATGATAAATCCTCGAAATTTTCCACCTTTCAGTCTCGACGAGTGATATTTCACATGGTTATATGCCCTTCGCATCAGCATCACCGATATCGAATTCTCGTAATAGAAATATGCATCAGATCGAGCAGGGTTTGGCATCTTTATTAATTACGGGATATTTGATAGCTAAGTGGTAAGTATAAACCTTGACATTGGTACTATCGGGTAGAATACATATTTATTAAATATATGTGTATAATATAATTAGTTCTTTCTTTTTTCGGTGATAGTGTAATGAACTTAGGTTTTATTGAGAGTACTTGCATCTTATCACATAGAAAATATAATCTTTCCATTGGTACGGCACAACACCTACGGCATGTCATTAACTTAGCACGTCGAAATTTAAAATAATATTTGCAATTGATCTTTATTACAATAATAGGTTTATGACTAGTTTTTCGTTTTAATAATTCAAAGGCGCAGGACACTCCTTATCAAAAATAAAAGAAGTGTTTTCTTCTCTACTAAATAATAGTGGTTTAGAAATTTTAGATAAGTCGTGAACATATACATGATAGAATAATGTATCCTCGAAAAAAACTCATAACCCTTTTACGGATGTAGTACGGAGAAATTTTTCTATAAAGCCCAAATATTTGTCTCATCTGTCATCCCTCTCTCGAAAAGTTTGTCTAACATTATACCTTTAGTGACCATGGGGTGACATTTTCTAACTCGACAAGTTAATCTCCTCGAGCATTTGCAAAACTCAAAGAGATGTGAAACCGTATGAAGTGTCGAACGTAGAAAAATCGTCAATGGCAGCATCGATTATATGATAAGATAAATATATATATATATATATATATATACATCTGCGGAAAGTGGCGAGGAGACATTGCATATTTCAAAGGCGGCGGCCTACTAAAAACAAATGTAACATAAAAACTAGTGAAAGTGATTGTCCTAAACTTTTTGTCTTATAGAAATTTGAAGTGGGTTATGAATATCCATCTAATAAGCAAAAATAAAAATGTCATGTCAAACAATCTAACATTTGAACTAGAAGGGCCAAAAAAATCTAAGTAGCTTTAAATTCTCTTTAGACAATACAAATCTCCCATCATGTGACATTTTTAGTTGTATAAGCTCATTCTTATCATTCTCTTGCCTCGTCAATCCTTCTTTTAGAAGACGAGTGGATAAGACGTGCAGGAATTACTATTAGATATGGAATATATGATATCGACATTTAACCATTTCATAATCTCATTTTTTACTATATCTTCGTAATCACTAGTTTAAGCTCTTTTGTGGATCGGCACAGTTCGATTATTATGTGATTAAAATTTTATGTAATAAATATGAAAGAAATTAATTCCTTTGATATATGCTATATGCTCTAACCAAAGGCTTTTCTAAATGTCTCTCAAAACTCTTATTAACTTTGTCTCTTATAATGGACTTAAGTTAGAAGAAATGATTATAAGCATAGTTGAAGATTCTCATAAAAAGGCATAGTTCGGGAGCTCGGAGAACCTTAATTTCTAATTATGGGACTTAAGCATAAAAGTACTAAAGTTTTGGAATTAGTTGAGATGTCTACACTAGCTAAACTTATCTCAGATCACTCGGGGATTGCTTCCAACAATAGAGTTTATTCTTTCTTAGGGTTTTCGGATATATCCTCGAATTAAATCTTATTGTATTGGGTTTTTATCTCGAAAATTTCCTTAAATTGGCTTTTCATGCACTTTGCCATCACATCTATCTCTATGGCGAGTACTATCTCTAAGATCTTGGAGAAACTGCTAATTTCAAAATGTTACGAGAAAACTTCTAATCATTAACTCTCGTTGTATGTTGCGCACATGAGCATCAGAAAAGCCTTAGGTGGCTTAGAAAGATGCACCGACTACGATGGGATTTCTTTATGCTCCATTATATCTAAAACAACAAAATCCCGCGGGAAAAACAAATTTATTCATCTTAACAACCACATCTTATAAAACTTCCTTGGACAACTCGAAGAACTAAAGAATTACGGACTTACATTAATAGATTGAACCTCTCTTAATCCTAATGCTTAGATTGATAAAGACATTTGATTTATGTTGGCTCCTAAGCCACATAGAAATTTTCAAGAAATATCTCCTATGATGCGAGAAATGGTGAAGCTACATTGATATTTAAATTTTTGTGAAAGTATCTTATGAAGCACGGCATTACGATCGTCGATTCGTCCTAAATCTCATAATCACCCGATTTTTATTTTTTTATTATGTCATTCATAAGCAACATAACTAAACATTCATTCCAAAATTCTACAAATGGGATATTTATGATCGAATTTTTGAACACTTCTAAAAATGCGGAATTGTTACTCTGACTTTGTTTCTAAAGCCTTTGAAAAACGATGTTGATGGTCTACCTTGCTCTTTCCTAAGAGGTGAGGCCCCATTTTTCTAATTCATGTGAAAGTTTATTAATAGGCTTCATGAGACTCGGAACTCCTCCGCTCTAGGCTCTTCTGTAGGTTCTATAATTTCTTTTCACGCTTAAGTCTAATGATTATACATCGTTTATTTTTCGTTCTCTTTCGATTCAACTTTCTTTATTCTTGGAGGTAATGTCCGCTGAGGTCTACTACTCGAGGAATTTGTTATGCGTCTCGATTGATTTTTAATATTTCTTATAGTTGCGGCTTCGTTTGTAAATGACTCGTCGCCACATAACCTGGCTTTTAAAGATAACTTGACATGCATAAATTGTGAATTAGAAGTAAATGCAGGCAAATATGAGTTGATCTCGATTGAGATTATTTCACGGTGTTTTGGTTGCCAAAGCATCGATTTGTTACTACCCGTGGTTGATTTCCTACGTTTTTACTTGTTATTCGTTGAAATCGGGTTATTCTTCCATTTTTGGGTTATACGTATTGAATTAGGGGTTGTTGGATTGTTGTTCATAACATTCGAAGACTCCCTGAAACGACGGTTAGAATGTACTAATTGTCCATAAGCATTATATTTGATTACTAGTAATTCGATTAAAAATTTAAGCATAAATTTTGAACATTTTAATATATTGTAAAATGATTTTTTTACGAAATTATAACAAACAAATATTTTATTTCATCAAAATAAATAACATAACATGAATACATAAGGATAAGCACTTATAATTTGAAAGGTGGGCGGTCTGCGAATATTTAGAATTAAGAGATAAGCGATGTTTCTCTGGCTAAACACAAGATTCGAAATTTACAATCCATTCATACCCCAGCCTTTAAGCGTAATAAATCATGTTTATCTTGTAGTAGTAAAGAAACAATAAAAGCACAAATTGCTGCAGGTGTACCCATGAAATAATACTCCTCTCGAAACAACATATTGTCGCAAATAAAGAAAAAATAAAACTAACGGCGGATCGAGTCGTACGGATGACACGTGGTATCGACGTCGCGATGATTTCCATTTGATCGGAAATTCGTAGTAAAGCCTACGTAAGTTCGTCATCTTATGTACGTCTTAATGCACTTGTCGAATTTGTGGTACTACGACAAGTCACTCTTGTAGAAATCTTGCATTGAACAATTCATCTGACAACTCATCGATCATTGGAATGGGAAATGTGTTAGGTATTATTTCTTTATTCATTGCGATAACGCAGAAATACGACACTCATTATTCTTTTGTAGCAAAGGCGAGCTCGAGAAGGAGCTTGCACTAAGTTGTTGATCTGACCTCCAACATATCTCGTATCGATCTCTTGATGTCATTCTATTGGAATGGGCGCGCAACGATGAGAGAAATAGCTGCTCTCGGGATTATTGCATACTCGAGTTTGCCTGAAATTCTTTTGCTAGAATCCATTTCAGATGCGCACAAGTCCCAATGCTGCCGACGATGTCGCATGAATCCTTCTAAGCATTGTCACTCTCGAGGCCGTTAGGCTTCTCGATCAGCCAGCTCACGGAATCCTTTAATACCTTAATGTTATGATTTTGTTCTTTCGATTAACGACGGTGGATGCGGTTTTGCGTGAAACTTCATGATCTTCATCATTTCTTCAAAGTTGTGAATCTCCCCTCCTTGGACGAGAAACACTCATGTTTTGAATCTGATGAGGCTTATCTCTTTGTCTGACTTCTTTTTATAACATCTGCTTCTTGATGCCGCCCGTTACTCATGAACGATTTTTCGATCGCGGCGGAATTCCTTTATCGTGTTATCTGGTATGTAGCACAGTTAGTTTGAATTGCGATGTTAGGTGAGGTGCGTGCATACGTACCCTTGATCCCGAAAAATTGCGATAGTTTTGCAAATCGCGATTCTTAGGCCCTCCTGTATGTTATGATCCCGCCAGCAGCTTCCCTTAAGTCGATCGCATTGTCTTTATATATGTATCTCGTGGGCTTCCCCGATCACTGGCTTGTGATCAATGTTAAAGGATTGACGGAATTAAGATCTTCGAGTACTTAGTCGTGATCCCATTACGAGTGATGCGGCAGTAGTTTTGCCCTCCAAAATATGCGATCTACGGAATGATAGAAATGAGTGCTCTATATCTGATCCAATCAATTTTCCATGATTGTGCGGATCGTTATTGTGCGAGCTTTGGTCGTGAAGCCACGCGTGTGTGAATGGTATTTGTGTCGCGACGTTCGGTCGCCTTGTAGTCGAATCATGTTGCTTCCCACTAGAGCAAATGAAGGCTTGTATCTCAGGATTTGACACAAAGGATGTTGTAGGACTTGATCCGTCCGTCATCTTGTATGTTGTGATCTAATGATGAGCTTAAGAATCTGATCTTTTGGAAATCTTTTAATTTGATGCGGGATTTTATAGAAATTAGGGCAAATTTTATTTCATGAAATAAAATAACGAAGCAGGTGCATAAAAATAAGCACGCAAATTCGAGCGGTCGGCGATCTCTCCAGGCTCTTTTCTGATTTGAGAGATAAGTGATCTCTCCTTAAGCCACAAACCTAAGGCTTAATACCGGAGTCTCATATATACCCCAACCATAAGCATAGTAAGTCATATTTATACCCCACGATAATAACTAATAATTGACAAAATTGCCCTTACCAACGGTGTAACATATTGCATCTATTCTAGTATTCAAAGGAAATAAAGTAGAACATCTTGTTCAAGAATGATGTACACTTAAGTTTTACACAAAGTATTAGAAAATTATTGGTAGTCTTCTCGCAGTTAATGCATCTATAATCGACCTCAAATATTTCACGTGACTATTATAATAAGTCTAAACAATTAACCAATCCCGTAGGATACAACGTTGGCATTTCCTAAGCAACCCTTGTCTCTCTCGAGGGCTTCAAAAATGATTTTACTATTTTATTGGACAAAAGATGTTATATATATTTTATGTTTGGGGGCGTTTTGGGAAAGTCGTACTTTAGCTAGGAATTTAGGTATAAGATCTAACAGAACTTTATTATATTATTGTATTTGATATTTTCAATAACAATAATAATTAAAACACACAACAAAACAAAAAATAACACTAGAGATTTTAAACCTAAACTTCAAATTTTCAATTAAAATTCTCTAAATTGAAATATTAACAACGTTCTACGACAACGGCTTGATATAGTCTACGGTGACGTAGGTGTTGATTACGAAATTATATCGTGTTGATGAAGTGGTATCTGATTATTAGTGCATGCGGTGATCATAAAGAATGAGTTAATTTTCAAAGATGTGATCTTATAGTTTATTATAATTGATTTAGTTTCAACTATCAATAATTTGTAAATTTTAAAAGGTTTTCAAATATTAATTTCAAAGAAAACATAGATTACCTTATAGAGTTTGATAACAGTTGTAAGATTTTCCCTTGAATTAGTCCAATGAAATCCAAATTCCTCCAAATGATTTTTCTACTGTAGTCAAACAAAGTATATTAATTTTTTTCTTCTTTTCAAAGTATAACAAACGTTGAGTTCCATGTTATAGTTAGATTGTCCTAACCCTGCAAAATTTTCAAACATCCACAATATCTCTGTGAATTCTAAATTACAACTCGTTTTAACAACTAAAATGATCAATTTGAATATAAATAAGTTTAGAAGGTTAAAACAACTACTTCGAATATTAAACGGAGTCCATAAATCAAAGTACAAATTTCTCTGGAATTTCACATAATACCAATCCAAATGAGAGAGGAAATATATGTATTATGCATGATTTGAAATGACAATATAACTTGCATTCACTATTTCAAAATAAAATATAAGAGTTAAAAAAAGATAGAACTTTGTTAAGATCGTAATCTTGATTCCCAAATAATCAAACCATCATAGTTTCTCCTTGTTTGGTTTACAACCACTCCTTCCTTGCTATCATAATCAATCACATAAAATCTGCCCTTTGCCAATAAATACACTCAAAGCGAAGAAAGTGGGAGACTAAGAAGCTCTTGTCGGCCCTTATTCCTTCGAATGTCTCATATTTAACCGTATAGATCAACAAAGTGTTTTCGGAACCATGCAAACTGTCAAAATGTGTTTTGAGCGTCTAGACACTAATCTGAGCACCGTCTTTCCATGCACGAGTGTCCACTTTTCGGCTTCTCGTTCTCCTTACAAATTATAGAGCTATTCAGGCTCTGGGGCCACCTTGTACTTCCATGTTGGTCTTAAACATGTATATCGCTTATACAAACACATATAACCTAGAAAATATATAATGGCAAATAACTAAGAAAACATAAGAAGTATCATATCACGTTTTCTAGACATCAATACATACAACATATTTATTCCGCTCACGGTACCACCAAACGATGTATATTCATGTTTATGGGGGTGACATTATTCTCATATGTAGAGTTGATCTCCTCCAACAAATGACTCGTCTTGCTATGAAATTCTCATGTGGAATCCAATTTGTCTTAGGCATTCGAAAACATCGGAGCGATAAGAATCCTCTTGGAAAAGTAGAAAGAAACGAACGGAAAAAAAATAAATAAAATAAACGTACGCCATTTCTGTAGAGTAGAATTGGGTATCAGGACTTTTGACTCGTTTATATATAGAATATAGGGATTAAAGAGAATGGGAGAGAGATCTCTTTCCTGAGAAGGCAGTGTTTAGAAAAAGAGTCAAAACCCCCCTCCCTCTTTATTTTCTTCTTTTCATACACGGTATAATTCTCCTAATTATATAGAGGAATTATTATGAGCGAAAGATATATACGTACGGAAACCGATGCAATATGGTAGTGTTATTTATGGTGAAGCTGAAATACGAAACATGTTATCTTGAAATCTGCGTAAATGCAATTAAAACTAATAATTTTTCATTTATAGGAAATAAAGAGATCGAAGTAAAAAATTATATGTTTGTTAAATACACTTAATAGAATTATTATATTTTTATGATGCACTTCAATATGAAAATTCCTGAATCTTTATGTGGTCGATTTTATGAATTATCGACTTTTAATATGAGAGTTTCGTATCTTTAAGGTGTTTTTTTATTGTTTCGCTTTAATAGGGAAGTTACGGGTTTTTATAGTGTTTTTTATATTCGTAAGCTTTATTTTTGACACTTTCGTCGTTAAATGCTTTTTTATATAGATCGTTAGATTATCTCGGGTATTGTTGGTAGCTCGAAGTGGAAGATATCATGATTGATAGTGATGTCGGTTCGGGTCAGCGAGTCGGAGTTGGTCGAACCAAAATGACTACGACGATAAGTCGGCTTAGTTGCATTCCCGATAATAAAGCGAGTCGAACCAAAATTTCATGCTTATTCGTTTGCAGATTTTCGGGTTTAGCTTGGCCGACTGAATAATAAATGGGTTGAATTCTCTGTGAACCGACTAGAAAGCTGCGTTAATGCTGCTTTAGAGATTTTTCGAGTCAAGTTTGAGGTGTTGAAGTTTTCTGCAGCTGTGTGGCCAATTCTGGAGTCGGTCGTCGGTCGGCACGGGCGACGAGTTAACGCACGGCGAAGAGCCTTGACATGGCAGCAGGCCAGGTAATTCGATTCGAAAAAATCTTGCATTAATACGACGAGATTAATACGAAAGAAGCCAAACGAAACCTGAAAACGGCACAAAAATGAGTATCATCGGTGATTCGTATGATTATGTTTACTTCAAATTTTATTATTTTTATGTGGAGTTATACATTTGTAATGAGTAAAAAATCGAAAAACATAATGTCTAACCTAAAAATAGTCTATGCGAATCTCAAAATAATTTAGCAATCCCAGATAAGATATATGATAAAAATGTACCAAAAAATGTTATGAATAAAAAATGCGAAGCATCGTTAAATGTGCTTATCTCTATTAAAGCGGAGATCGTAAAAGACATCGAAGGCTCTGTAAAGTCACTGTCGAAATGAGGACGTAAAAGCAGCCAATAAAGGCTGCTCCTGTTAAAGCGGAGACGATCATAATAACCTCTATTAAATCGAGTAAAATATGTAATCTAAGACTTTTTCATTCTATCTCCTGTAAAAGGGCATCATGTATGAAAACGAAACAACGAAGGGAGGGGACTTTTAGCTCTTTTATCCGCAGCTCATCTTAAGAGAGTCGCTCGCTCTCTTCTGTTCTATATTACATGTATAAAATGGATCGAAGAGATCGGGGATACCCTAGTTAAGATCACTTTAAGAGTAAGTCAGGTGCATGTTAATTTATTTTTTCACTTTTGCATGTTTTTACCAACATACATGAGTTCATTTCGCCCGATCATTGGACATGTCTCACGGTTACCCGCGAACGTATTTGAATTTAACGTCATAAAGATGCGGTGAGCGTAGAGCGATGCTATGACGGGGAGAGAGAGAGCGACGTCGGCTGTGAATATAACTCGAGCCGCGCCCATAACAAGGAGCGTGTAAAGTTCATCTGTGTGGTCTGGAAGCGAAAAGTATTGTTTGCGTCGTCTTCCTAGAAAGCTTTGGCTTATAAATGGAGTACCGCAAAAGATAGTGACTTCCCGATGGTCGAAATAAGACGACGGCTTGTACTTGCTTACCTCTCGATCAATTCGAAGGTTGATATCTCATCCGGCAAATAAAATGAGTGTTTATTCACGACTTATTTTACGTTATTACACAAATTTATCTAAAATTATACAGGGTTAATTGACAGCAGGAACAGTTCATTCTGATCGAACAAGAATTTAACAGCAAAAAGACTCACAGCCAGGCGAGCAAACAAAAGTCTCGTATGCGATCCAGTAATGGCTATAACGGGGCGAGTAAACGGAAGACTCGCTCTGAATGAAAGCAAAGACTCGCATAGGCAAAGGACTTCACCCAGTGACCAAGAACAAAACTCCCGCAGAGGTGAGCAAACGAAAAACTCCTCAGAAATGACAACAAAAAACTCAATGAAGTGAAATTAACGGTCAAATCGCAAAGAATGGGAAGAACGAAGACTAAGAATCGAGCTAAATGATGTCGGGGCCAAGCCCAATTTCCACAGTAGGCCAGGTCGCCCCGATCAACACGGACGACGAATCAGCGGAAGTGAATACCTCCGCACCGGCTACGTCGAAAAGTACATTCGAAGAAAAATAATTCGGGAAGTCGGAGATATAGTGCGAAAAATGATAAAATGGGCCTTAATGGCAATCTAGCAATGATGCTCATCCGTGATTAAATGTAATTATGTTTGTTGTTTTAAAATATTTTTTTTTTCGTTATTATGTTATCAGTATCAAACAAAAAAAATCGAAAGCAATATGTAAGCTAAAAATGGTTTTGCGCGGAAATCTGAAAATAATACAACGGTCCAGGATAAAGATAGATGACAAAAATGTGTGAAAATCGAGTTATCGGTATAAAAATGCGTCGACAAAACATAACTCCTGTTAAAACGAAAAGATAAATATCTGTCGCACCCATACTCGAAAACGAGAGCCGTAGCAGACATCATCAAAATCCCTTAACTCATATTAAAATGTAGACCGATGAAAAGATAACAAAAACATGTAACTCTCCTTTTAAAGTAGAGGTAAGCGTCTAGTTTATAGCAGTCTCTCATCTCCTAAAAATATGGGAAACATATTATATATGAAAAAAAGAAATAAAAAGAAAAGATGGAGGCTTTTTGGTATTTTCTCTGGGCAGTGTACCTTGGAATCTCTCCTTCTCTTGTAATTCATATATTATATATATAATTGGTCGAAAATTCGCACATGGGATAAATTACGTAATGTTATTTTTATTTTTCTACTCTTGTAATAAGTTTTTTTTCTCCTTGGGATTCTACTGCTTTATTTATTATCACAGAGAGCGTCACTCACGGGGCCAATTTGGATTGACGTGTGCAATACCGAGCACCAGGATATTGAATCGAATTTGTCACATGTAGACGTGTCGAGGGATCGAGCGATAAAAACACTGAGGGATAAATAGAAAGAGATGGAGAAGGAAAAGGAACTAAAATAACGTGCGCCATTATACCTTAGTCTCAGAGCTCTTTGTGATTTTACATACAAGAGAATGGAAAGAAGATATTTTTACAAAAGGGAATTAATCTAATGAAAAATTCAGCCCCTCCTTTTTCATATATGATATATCTCTCTTTATTTATAGTAGATAGAGGAAACAGTATCTTTCTGGCTTTAATGAGGTTTTTTTATGATCCCGTTTTAATAGGGAAGTTACGAGCATTTATGTTATCTTTTATGGTACCTAAAGTATTAATAGAGTTACGGTCTTTATGGTGCATTTTATGATCATCGCTTGAATTAAGAAGATTCTGATTTTTATGGGTTTTATATTAATAAATGATTTTAGAGCTTTTTAGTCGTCTATCTTTTTATCTAGGCCATTAGATAATCTCGAGATTCGTGTAGATCATTTTGTGTATATATTAATTTTATCGATTTTTTTGTTCCTTGAAAGTGAAAACTGACTACTATATTAGGGCAAACAAATTTTTAAGCAACTATTAATTACATGAATCGTTGATGATATTCACTTAACTAGACGCTCTACACACTCCATTCGGCCATCTTTTCCACTATCTCTTTGGCTCCAAGGAAATATTTTTTTCTTTTTGGAATCGACTCTTTAGTTAGTGTAGTGTTGAGGTATTCGTTTAGTTGATTTGGTTGCATGTGCTCCTTTGACCCGCTCACGAGAAGATCATGGGTCGTGATATCGTGACTTGAGTCTTGTCTTCGCCCGTCTCGTTTCTTGGTTGGATTGTCCGTTCTTCGCTCGTACGGAGTTTTCATTTGCTCGACCTTTGAGGAGTCTTTTGTTTGCTCGTATTAGAAATGAGTCTTTTAGTTCTTTACCACGAGAGAGATATTTCTTTACTCACACGGAGGGGAGTCTTTGTTTGCTCGCGCCCGGAGGGAGGGGAATTTTGTTTCTTTGCAGCGTAGAGGAGTCTTTTGTTTGTTTCTTATGACGAGTTTTTATTGTTAATCTGTTTTTCGCACGCTCGAGCTAAGTTTCCCCGAGTGTCGGTTGGTTTTGGATAACGTTAGAAAATTTTATGGCCGCCTTACAAGATAAATTGTTAAGTAATTCTCTTTGTTGTTAAATGAGTAAGCCGCTCGAATTGATAAAACGATGCGCGAGTACGGTCGGTCGGCTTGATTCGATCATTAGGAGCCGGCCATCCATTTTGTGGTGCTCGTCCTGGCCCCGAAACCTGCAGGAAGATAGCGAAACGGTATTTGGCTCGTATTTGTGTTGCGTAGGCTTAGCATGTCTTCCTATTATGAATGCAGGATGTATTATACATCGTTGGTGTTCTTCATTTAACATAATAATTTCCCTTTCATATGTAATTTAAGATGTTGAATCGAAATTTATCTTGTAAGAGCGTACACAGGAATCGGAAAGCGATACAAGGCAGGGAAGTAGAAAGAGATATAATTGAAAAAAAATAAAATATGACGTAGATTTGTCATGTGAGGCGAGTGGGGTATCTCGGACTTTATGACTCTTTCTTTTCGTGCTCGTCTCTATGGCTTATCCTCCTTTTCAGCTGTGAATGATATTTTTAACATTTATAAGAGATAGAGTGGCCAGAGTTTAAAATTACATATTTGCTCATATTTTTTAGTGGGATAGATACATGTTATCATTTTATGATCCCCGCTTTAATATGGGAATTATAAGGTTTTCTTATCTCTTTTTATCATTACTCGTTTTTTAATATGGAAGTTAAATGGTTTTATAGTGTCTTTATGGTCGTCGTCTTAATAGGGGAGTTACGGGTATTTGTGGTGTCGGCTTTTATATTCATGCTTAGTTTTGACGCGTTTTTGTCCTCTTTATCTTTTTTATTTGAATTTTGTTAGATTGAGCAGGATTTTGCGGTGTTTCACAATAATGCATCTCAATTAAAGATCTTGAAGAGCACACATATTTCCTCATTGTTTAGCTTATCTTTTTTCTTGCGGAATCATACATCTGATACGGGAAATACATTTAAGATATTTGAACGAGCCGATGCAAAACATGTGAATGATGCTACCACTCCCATGCACACAATCCGAAGCTCATCTTTCTTGGTGGTGCTTCTCTGTAAGATCACCAAATTTTGCTCCATCATCGTTGTACTTCGGTACACATCTTCCTTGACTACGAACATTGTGTTTTATATCAATAAATTGTTTCGATTCGTACGTATAGGCCGTAGGGTGTCAAAAATTGACCGACACGCCATTGAGAATCGAAGCTTGACTCGAAAAATCAGTTAGGATTGAACTCGATATTTTTTGTTTCGGGTTCGGGTCGGAGAATTCGGCGGATTTGTGTCGGACGGGTTTAGTTTGAACTTTGAAAATCGAAACATGATTCGAATAAGAACGATTAGGTCGAGTTCGGGTTAGCGGGTAAAGTTCGAGTTCGGTTCGTAGTTTCGAAACTCGTTTACCATTCGGGTCGGTTCGAATTGGAAAATATTTTCGGCTCATTTCGAGTTGGACGTGAGCAGGTAAATTCATAGAATTAACGCCTAAGGAACAATGCGAAATACGCTAAAAGTCGCGAACAAATCCTTCACTATCATCGAGCCACTATGCATCATGATTTGTCCATACGATTGCTCGTATTTGTCTCTTAACGTTTTTTTTTTTAATGCAGCGGCTTGGTAATAATATTGACCAAACATTTATAAATAATCATGTCATATGTTTAGGTCTGTCTGATCTCATGGAAACCAGTAGCGCACTTGCTTGCTCGTACATTTGAAGCAAAAATACCATGCCATCGCCCCAATCATAGTTGAAATCGCTCTACTACAACCATCACATCATAAGCTGCGACATCACCTACCCGCTCCACCCACGATGTTTAAAATAGTGCGGTGGGTATGGAGGCATTTTTGTGCTTGAGGTGAGGCATAATACGAATTTTAAATTGCGTAAATGAATAAATATGTATAAACTATAAAGCGTGAAGAAAAAAATAAGTTAATGTTACAATTTATTAACACATTAAAAAGTAATATCAACATTCTAAAGTAAAAAAATAATAAATTGCATAAATTTAGAAGTTAAACCTTAATATTCGAACAAAAAATTATGAAATAAGATGGATCGTAATTAAGATTAAAAAGCTATCAAGAGTAAATAAAAATATTAAAATAAAATACTAAAATATAATAGTAAAATAGAAGTTTCAACATTAATATTTCGACTCACTCATGTATCTCTCTTTTAAACAAGAATAAAAAAAAACACCAACATATGAAATTTAATTTTATATTTCCTATTACTCTCATCACAAATTTGATTTTCAAAAAAAATCATCGACATAATTAATTGTTTATCTTGCACCTTATCTTGTATTAATCTGAAGAGTATTCTCATATCCTTTATTATCTTTAATCCCAATTAATTCTATTTTTTATGAATTAATCACTAATAAAATATTAATTAAGATGATAACTATGTTGATAGAATTTAAACTGCATAAATTTTTATAGAAATATTTTTATTTTGTTACTTGTTAATTAGTCTATGAAGCATTAGGATTAATAAGTGATGAATATTTATATTAATTTTAGTTTTGTCTAAAAATTTAACGAAGTATGAAAAATTTGAGATGTCATTTGAGATGAGTTATATAACGAGTGAGCATACACCTCACCATGGGAGGATGAGGCTTACGCCTCATTGCGATTTTATAAAATATTATGAGGTGGACCTCCGGGCATACACGATTGCGTAATTTTAAACAAAACAACCAATGTCTGCTATATCAATATCGGCACAGCACCTTTACATGCAAATCAAATCTTTCACACCCGCATGAAACAAGTTATCAACGACTTCCACTAGTTCAAAAAAAATTTCAAAATGTTTTTTTTTTATCGGCAGTAAAAAACCCTAGATTCAGAAGTTATATTCCCGGCGAGATGGCTTCGGGCTCTTAATAAGGGAAAAAAATTGCGTACGTAAACCGTACACAGGAGCTGCGTGCGGAATAGGGTACACGGAGGTTACAATCGGGTTAAAAGCGAGCTGTAACCCATTTGTACCCTCCATGTAACTCAATTATAACCTGCGCGCTCATATTGTAACATTTGTAACCTACTGTTAGATGAAATAAGAGCGCGCGATAGGGTACGCGGAAGTTACTGATCGAGTTACTGATCGGGTTCTGAGCGAGTTGTAACTCGATTTATACCTACTCAATATAACTCACTTGTAACATGCGCGCTCATATTGTAACGCTTTGTAAAATAGGAGCGCGCGAGGTCTGAGTGAGTTACATAGCTCGCTTATAACCGTTTGTAACTCGATTGTAACCTCCGTGTACTGCCATTCACACTGTGACTCTCAGGTACGGTTTACGTATGCAATTTTTTCCCCTTAATAAGGCCGGATTAAATTCTCAAATTTATTAAATTTGGATTTTACTCTTTTGACTGCTGTTGCATCTAAGGGTCTCTACTTTGTAATTTTAAACATTTAAAAAATATAAACTTGAGATCTTCTGGTGCCCCTAGAGTATTGTATTGTTACTATAGATTGCCAATTTATTCTTTGGACACCTATAAAGTTGTCTTCCATAGTTATGCTCCTGTCGTGAACTAAGCAGTGAACACTGCAAATTATATATTCTTCAGGTGGGTGTAATAGTTCTATGATTTTGCCTCTGATAGTGATCATACATTAAGAGTTTCATTAGAGCAAAAATTATCTCGTGAAATTAATCATCTGCATTTTAAATTCAATATTATGACAATATTAGTTATTAATTTAATAATTTTATTTTTTATTTTGATTTTTTTATTACTCACTTATTTAATAAGGTGTGAGTTTTTACTATGTAATATTTAAATTAGATATCTATTTTTTATCTATGAAATCTGCAATCAAGACTGATTATGTTATGAACAACACAAAAGTATAGGAGATGAAAGGACTTTAAAACATAAATAGCTGCATGATGGCTACTCCACGACTGCACAAAACAAACGAACACACAGGTTCCCCCATAGCAACTTCCTGTCACAATTGTTGTGTAACAGTTTTTTAATAAGTTGCAGATGCCCCAAACAAAGCGTAAATTTGTAATAGTCCACTGCTGCAGCTGCTTCTTAAAACTATTGCACCTATCCGAAACGGAACCTTAATTTTGAGGAAGATGGTTCGTGGCAAAAAAAGACTGCTGCTTGACATTGAGACAGACTTTTTTTAGCTGAGCTTTAGCTTTTATAAAAGCATAAATACAACTCTTTTAAGAAAAATAAATTTGTTAAAGTCAAATGAAAATAGCTATGTGAAATGGCAAGAAAATAGAGTTTGTTTATAAGCACTTATAAATAAACATTAGAATCAAACGAATTAAAAAATAAGGTATAATGTTATACAAAAAGCATGGTTTTAAGGTCTATTTTAGGCAGTTGTAGCTGTTTAAAGAATGAGTGTGCAACAACTACAGAAGAAATTGTTGTGGCGAGTTGATGTGGATCAAGTTGTGTGCTTGTTTGATTAGTTCAATTATGTAGTAGTTGTAGTGCGGTTGTTTTCTGAAATATAGGTTATATTGTCTTTATAACATATGATGTATGTTAGCTAAATGTTTTAGAATAAACACATACACAACAACATAAATGAAATTCAAAAATTCCAAAAAAGTAACAAATCTAAAATATCACATCAAAAGTTGGGCATCACATAACACTAACACAAATTTTAAAATTATACAACAACAAGTAATATAATTGTAATATTATTTTTAAAATTCAAACCGTCAAATCCAGTGAAAATTTCTTTTTAAAAATATTCTATTTCCTAAACTTTTATTTCCTAACAAACCAAAGTTTATCAAACAAAAATAGTTTTTATTAATGTATAATTACATATTTACAAGAAAAAAAAATATTAAGAGTAACAATAATATAAAGTTAAACTTAAAAAAAATGAGGTCTATGGTCAGTATAAATAAATGAATAATTTAACATTATAAGAAGGATAATGAATCTAGAAATAATGGGATATTGGTTACCTATATGCAATTAATATTGAGCTTGTATATGTAGAAAACCCTGATAGCACAAAGGTCATATAACTCTGAAAGAAGGGAACCTTGATTGCCTTGTTACTAAACTCGTATATTTTAAAAAATATAGCAATACAAAAACCATCTAGAATAACACATAAGATCTTATATATGTGCTTGTTTTCCTTTAAGAACCACGTCGAATATGGATGGTTTCCAAGACTTGCAAAAAGTCAAGAAAAATTTATTGTGACATGTGAAACATATTATGACATCTTCCTAGATGTTCATGTAGTAGTCATAAAAATGTCTCGTGATGTTCATTTATTAGACACATTACAATAATAGTATTATTATGTTGTCGCTCTTTTTCATTAACATTCATATTTGCATAAATAATATTTTCCTACAATATCAATCAATGTGATGGTATTTTGGTATTATTATAATATATGTGTAAATACATTATAATTGTGATGTATGCCACAATTTTTTTGTTCAAGTTCTCCGACTTTTATTACAATTTTTTTGTACCTGACGCTGACTATCGACTTTTATTACAATAATATTGAGTACGATTCGTATAGTCAGCGTCAGGTCATTGTATGCACAACTATTGGGCTCAATCAGTTAAGCCCATGAGGCCCATTAAACATTTTGATTTTTTTTTGCTTAACAATTCATTTTTTAGCATGCACTTAGTTCTCTGATTATCTCCTCGCTTTGACAGACAGTTGTGAATAGAATAAGAGAATAAAAGGATGATACAATCGGTTGTCTCTATATATGCCTAGAATTATGATAAAGTTACAGCAAGCAATCTGATATGTTGGGTTTTGTCAGAAGATATATCTATTTGAATTTAATCGAAACTATGTTTTCCAACACCAATAAGCTTTGTGTGTTATGCCTTTAAGAGTAGGGAAAAAATTTGCGTCCGGAGACCGGACGCAGCGCTGCGTCCGGATCTGTGAGAGAACCCCCCGTGTAACCCCCCTGTAATGCTTCATGCGTATGAGTTACACGGGAGTTGGAGTTGCAGAGAAGTTACAAGGGGGTTTCACGCGGGGTATCTCTTCAGTCCGGACGCAGCGCTGCGTCCGGTCTCCGGACGCAAATTTTTTCCTAAGAGTAGAGTGAATTTACCATTGAGCTCAGATTTTTCATCCGCTCGGGGCTTCAAATTGGAAAATTGGAAAATCCAGCAACTGAATGTTCATTTTTCTTCATGGGACCTCAAAGACATAATTTTTATATCTCAGCCTTCAGAATTTTTGATAATCAACATCCCAAATATGTATGTAGGCTATAAAATACTATCTACAGTTTAAAACAAGCACCACGGCAATCGTATTCAACAATTTCTAATTTTGTATATACTCGCAATTTTAAATTGACCATCCTTGCTTATATATTCAACATGAACATATTAGTATATATCTACTCATATATGTTGACAATATTATGATTATTGGCAACTCACCACAGGCTATAAATATGTTAATTGTCACCCTCGGAAAATAATTTAATTTAAAATAGCTAGGATACCTTTCGCATTTTCTCGAGATGGAAAAAAATAAAACAGAAAGAGGATATTTTTCTATATCAAACAAACTATGTAACTGATCTATTAAATCAAGAGGGTAGACTTAATTCAAAATATATTCTCACTCCACTACCTACACATCCTTACAAACTCAACAAAAATCCTTCACCTTAGTTTGATTCTCAGAATTACAGGCATTGCATTGGCTCTTTGCAATATCTTATAGTAACCAGGTCTGATATCACTTTTACTGTTAATTTCTTAAGTCAATATATGCACAATCCAAACACTTTGTCGTATCAAGAGCTCAAAAGACTTCTCGGATATTTAAAAGGCACATTACATCATTGGTTATCGATTCAAACAGGATTTATTGAACTACAAGCCTATGCTGATGTAGTTTGGGCAAGTGAGACCGATGAAAGAAAATCTATGATCGGCTATTGTATTTATTTCGGTAATAAACTAATCTCCTGGTCTTCCAAGAAACAACCAATCATCACCCGTTTCTCAATAAAAACCGAGTACATAGCACTTGCCACCGAAACCACATAAATACTTTGGCTCAAAAGGTTATTTCATGAACTTACAAGAACATCAACTACTCTAACAAGTCTCAACATTGACAGCACATCATCGATTGTCTTAGCTCACAACCTAGTTTCATGCTCGCACAAAACATATTGAGGTCGACTATCATTTTATCCATGACAATCTCAAACTACAACATATTGATTTTTAGTACATTATGACCGAAGATCAACTTGTTGACATTCTCACAAAACAGCTTCCCGCAAATCATCATCAAATGCTCACAAGCAATCAAACGAAATGCTCTTTCGATCATTCACTTGAACTAAGGTAATGAGGCATACCTGGGTTTTTTTATGGAAGCCCTTCTCTCTTCTTCCCAGTCTCTTGCTAACGCCCCTCGATGGGTACTAAGATCCGCAAGGGATCCTCTATTATTAGTCTTTATATCATATGTATTATTATGGCATTTTCCTATTTACCAGGCCCCTCACTGACATTATCTCGACTGGCTCCAAGTCAAGATTGGTGTGCTCTCCCAAGACTCCATCTTCAGGGGGCGTTTTGGAGAAATAAAATAATCTTCGTCATTTTCCATATATTCTTTCGACATAATTTGGCTTTTGTCAAAAGCATTAATACATGCATTCATCACAAGTGCTGAGACATCCATTCAATGCTGGTGCCAATACACCATACTTTCTTG
Organism: Papilionanthe hookeriana x Papilionanthe teres; assembly: GCA_022702705.1. Lineage (NCBI taxonomy): Eukaryota > Viridiplantae > Streptophyta > Magnoliopsida > Asparagales > Orchidaceae > Papilionanthe > Papilionanthe hookeriana x Papilionanthe teres. Next base: position 63,963,248 of record CM040425.1, on the reverse strand, counting down.
CATGATTTTTTTGTAAATATAGATAAATACAAACTTTGTAATACAAGAAATTTATCCAAATTGCCATTCGCTACATTACATGGATGTTTTCTAGATGTTTATGAAACCAAATAGCGTACTATAACTGGAATAGATCCGTACATCATTCTTCGCAAGTCACTCCTAAAAAGCAAATTTCGGTCGAATTCTCCATGTCTTGCTAGAACATTAAAATGTAAGATAGAGAGTTGAATAAAAATAATATTTTTTCCACATAAATACAAAATTAACAGCCAAAGCTGCAACTTTCCTCATTATAGCAATGTAACTAATAGCGAGATTAACAATTTTATCAAAAAAAAGTAATAAGAAAAGCTACCGGGCTGCTCATCAACGGCTGCCCACCACGCTTCAATAGGCTTACGTTCGGCGGTGTCCGAGTAGCGCTGGTGCAGGAGTCCATGGCTTCGCACGTGTGGAGGCACGGCAGCGAGCTCTGCAGCCTAGCGAATGGCCACTTTGCGTCATTAGGATCAAGCACCAACGAACAAAATAGCACTGGCTTCAGGCTACACTCTTCCATGCCGTTAACGAGCTCTGCCGCCGCCATCCGAGGCTTCTTCTTTGCTTTTTAATTTTTTTTTTTTTTTATCGGCAGTAAAAAACCCTAGACTCAGAAGTTATATCCCCGGCGAGACGGCTTCGGGCTCTTGAATAAGGCCGGATTAAATTCTCAAATTTATTAAATTTGGATTTTACTCTTTTAACTAGTGTTGCATCTAAGGGTCCTACTTTGTGATTTTAAACATTTAAAAAATATAAACTTGAGATCTTCTCGTGCCTCTAGAATATTTTATTATTACTATGGATTGCAGTGTTCTCTGTTTAGTTCACGCAGGAACATAACTATGGAAGATAATTTTATAGGTATCCAAAGAATAAATCAGAGAATTATAGATTCTTCTGGTGGGTGTATCAGTTCTATGATTTTGCCTCCGATAGTGATCAAAAGTTAAGAGTTTCATTAGAGCAAAAATTATCTCGTGAAATTAATCATCTGCATTTTAAATTCAATATTATGATAATATTAGTTATTAATTTAATAATTTTATTTTGTTATTTTGATTTTTTTATTACTCACTATTTAATAAGGTGTGAGTTTTTATTATGTAATATTTAAACTAGATATCTATTTTTTATCTATGAAATCTACAATCAAGACTGATTATGTTATAAACAACACAAAAGTATAGGAGATGAAAGGACTTTATAACATAAATAGCTGCAGGATGGCTACTACTCCACGACTGCACAAAACAAACGAGCACATAGGTTCCCCCACAGCAACTTCCTGTCACAATTATTGTGTAACAGCTTTTTAATAAGTTGCAGATGCCTCAAACAAATTGTAAATTTGTAATAGTCCACTGCTGCAGATGCTTCTTAAAACTATTGCAACTGTCCAAAACGGAACCTTAGTTTTGAGGAAAATGGTTGGTGGCAAAAAAAGACTACGGCTTAACATTGAGATAGACTTTTTTTAGCTGAGCTTTAGCTTTTATAAAAGCATAAATACAACTCTTTTAAGAAAAATTAATTTGTTAAAGTCAAATGAAAATAGCTATGTGAAATGGCAAGAAAATAGAGTTTGTTTTTAAGAACTTATAGGTAAACATTAGAATCAAACGAATTAAAAAATAACATATAATGTTATTCAAAAAGCATGGTTTTAAGGTCTATTTTGGGCAGTTGTAGTTGTTTAAAAAATGAGTGTGCAACAACTACAGAAGAAGCTGTTGTGGGGAGTTAATGTGGATCAAGTTGTGTGCTTGTTTGATTAATTCAATTATGTAGTAGTTGTAATGCGGTTGTTTTCTGAAATATAGGTTATATTGTCTTTATAACATATGATATATGTTAGCTAAATGTTTTAGAATTAACACATACACAACAACATAAATGAAATTCAAAAGTTCCAAAAAAGTAACAAATCTAAAATATCACATCAAAAGTTGGGCATCACATAACACTAACACAAATTTTAAAATTATACAACAACAAGTAATATAATTGTAATATTATTTTTAAAATTCAAACCGTCAAATACGGTGAAAATTTTGTTTTAAAACTATTTTATTTCCTAAACTTGTATTTCCTAACAAACCAAAGTTTATCAAACAAAAATAGTTTTTATTAATGTATAATTACATATTTACAAGAAAAATAAATATTAAGAGTAACAATAATATAAAGTTAAACATAAAAAAAAATGAGGTCTATGGTCAGTATAAATAAATGAATAATTTATCATTATAAGAAGGATAATGAATCTAGAAATAATGGGATATTGGTTATCTATATGCAATTAATATTGAGCTTGTATATGCAGAAAACCCTGATAGCACAAAGGTCATATAACACTGAAAGAAGGGAACCTTGATTGTCTTGGTACTAAACTCGTATATGTTAAAAAATATAGCAATACAAAAACCATCTAGAATAACACATAAGGTTTATATATGTGCTTGTTTTCCTTTAAGAACCACGTTGAATATGGATGGTTTCCAAGACTTGCAAAAAGTCAAGAAAATTTATTGTGACATGGGAAACATATTATGACATCTTCCAAGATGTTCATGTAGTAGTCATAAAAATGTCTCGTGATGTTCATTTATTAGACACATTACAATAATAGTATTATTATGTTGTCGCTCTTTTTCATTAACATTCATATTTGCATAAATAATATTTTCCTACGATATCAATCAATCTGATGGTATTATATATGCAAATACATTATAATTGTGATGTATGCCACAACTTTTTTGTTCAAGTTCTCCAACTTTTATTACAATAATATCGAGTACAATGGCATTCGTGAAGGGAGTACCATGGCATTCAGTTGTTAGATAGGTAAATACATTAAAACTGTGTAGTATGCTTGAAATTCTCTATTCAAAGTATCCATATTTTCTTAAAATTCTATGCAGTAATATGATGTTTATATATTTGATGTGTAAATACATTAGAATTGTGTGGCATGTCTGAAATTCTCTATGTAAGTCCTCCGTGATTTTTACAAATACTATACAGTAATATGAAATTTAGGCGTTCAATGTGTAAATACGAACAAAATTATGTGTTATGCTCAAGCCTTCCATGTTTTCTTACAATACTATGCACTAATGTGGCATTGATGTGTTAGATATGTAAATACATCTGAATTGGGTGGTATGCTCAAAATTTTATGATTATGCCCTCCATAGTTTTTTCCAATACTATGTGGTAGTGTGATATTTATGTGTTAGAAACATAAATGCATCAGAATTATGTGGCATTCTTTAAATTCTCTGATTAAGAGCACAGTATTTTCTAACAAATATTATGCAGCAATGTGACATTTATGTGTTAGATATATATCAAAATTGAGTGGTATGCTCAAAATTTTCAATTTGCCTTTAATATTTTCTTAAAATACAATGCAGTATTATGGCATTTAGGTGTTAGAAATATAAATACATTATAATTGTAAGGTATGCCCATAAAAGGAAGATATAATCTAATTTGATCAAAGGTTCACAATTGAGCATTCCAAACAACTTCAAAGACTCAACAAAGTAAACATTAAATGATTAAGGGGAGACAACATTTCAAAATCTTGAAATCTCATTGATAGTTTTTCAAAGGACTATTAGACACAAAATCACCTAAAAATGAAGCAAAAGTAAGCTCATGTGAAGTCAAATGATAGTCGTAGAGAGAAAATAAGCTCATTCACAGATACATAGAGAGAGAATATACGGGCTTCAAGCAACTCACCTATACTGTGTGAGAAAAATCGAAGATCAACTCATAGAAAATGAACCATGGTCACATAAAGAATACATCAAAATGTGAATCATAATGCCTAAAAAGGTTTATCTTGTAAGGCACATTATATTGGTGTAAAACCGAAAATAAATTATATTGGAACCGTGAAACGTAGCTCAGTGCGGTGTGAGGGAAGTGGTCGTATGTCGTAAATATATCCTGCAATGTATTCTCTGTCACAGGGCCCCCCCTCCCAAACAACTAGAGTGCGTTCGCACCATTCGGTCTTCCCTGCCCCAAACGATGCCTTTGAAAACTATTCCAAATGAAGCAAAAGTATGTCTAGTCGCTTGAGAAAAAAAAAACCTATAAATAAATTATCTAAAAAAGATTTCACACTAAATCTTGCTTATGCATGCTCGATGCATTCAATTAAAGCTAAAGAGAGTAGGGAGTTTAATCAATCAACTTTGTATCTTAAAAAGCATTTGCCATAAAAAAAATAAGCACAAAAAAAAATGTTCCCTAATAGAGTAATTATTTTAGTGTTGTGATTTCTTAGGTTTTATGATAGAATGGCACAATGTTTAAAAATATGTAAGTTTAAACTAACATGATAATTGAAATTAAAATGCAAAGACATATAATAGTCATAAAAACATGAAAAATTGCATCGTAGTTTTTTATTTATTATAAATACTAATTATTCAATTCAATCATCTCCATGCGAATTATTTTTTCCAATTTGACTATAAAAATCAGACATATTGAGAGATATAAATCAAACTGTGATTTTTTACAACATAAAAATAATGAGCTTAATATAATAATCAGTTTTGTCCCCAGTATTACCCTCTTACTCTTTACTTTTAGATGATAGTATAAGCAATGCTCTATAAGAAAGTTAACATGAAATATATTTATAATGGAATATGGCCTTATGAAGATCTTCCATAAAATATAACCGCTTTTATTGCTAATTACTTTAGATTTGCATTTAAGATTTCGATGTAGTGCACCCACATAAAGTCGCTACTCAACTTCGCACAAGTGACAAGTTGTTTGGGTTTTATCGAGTAGTCATCTAATCGACTCTAAATGAGCATGTCTGATCTGCTTCTATAACTAAGTAAATTAGTGTGTCACTTCTTACTATTATTTCATTCTTAGGTTAGCTAATACTTGTCGATGAGTGCTTTGTAATAATTATGATTTCCTTCTGTTGATCACAGGATTGTCAACACTTAGGGTCTGTTTGGCGCAATTGCAGACTTCTCGAACTTTTCAACTGCATGTACATGTCTAGCGAAGTTCTTTGCGGGAAGCATTGCGGATAAGCTGAGTGTACTGTTTAGTGCGAGTTGCATGAAAACAGTTGCAAGCAACTTCTTCTGGAAAAAAGACCAAACTGCCCCTATTTGTTGAAACTATTTAAAATTTTTATGAATATTTACAAAAAAAACGTGTAATATATGTGAAATTTTTAATAATATTATTAAATAGTAAGTCATACGAAATAATATTACTTATTATATACGTCTGTAATTTTTGTGTACAAAATTTATAAATATTTAAATTTTTATTGCTTTACTATAAAATTTCACCATAAACTTTGTAAATGTATAAGTTTTAAAAATTTATATATGTATACATATATAGGTTAAAGAATTTTTTTAATAAGGAATTTAACCATTTTCTTTATTTTATTAATCATAGCACTCAATCCGTTAATATAAAAAGGAGCTCGAAACAATTATAGTGCGGATCGTAGTACCCAAGATCTAGATCTATTGTATTACATAAGTAGTATGTATGTAAATTTTCATAAATATAATTATATAATAAGAAAATAAAGATTTGATATCATCAATTTGCTATACAAGCCCATCAAATCTATTAGAAGCCAACAAACTTTAATGAACAATTGTTTTCAGCAAAAATAGCAATGAAAAAACAACATTTGCGAAAATGAACAATAGTTTTCAGCAAAGGCTGAAAACAAGAAAATAGAACTGAAAACATGATCAAATATGGATCATTACCACAATAACAGAGTTAAATGAGAATTTGGATTCATTTGTTTATCTTCCTCTTTTTTTTTTGCTCATTTTTGACATAAAGCACACACCATTCTTCAAAAGAAATTCATATCCCAATGAAAGATATTCATATCGCAAAATATATATATAACTCTCTTATATCGACTCCATCACAGCGACTTCAGTAAAGGACACAGAAAAATAGCAAACTGAAACAACAATTGCAAAAATGAAAATAAATAAATAAAAGTTTGTCAGGTGAGTTTAGAAATATTAAACTAAACAATAGATAATTCTGAATACTAAACTAATATATAATAGATAATTTTGAATACTAAACTCATCAGTGGTTTTCTTCCGCAGGTTGCATGGCCTCACAATGGTCATTACCTCCCAACCGAAGAAAACTATGAAGAGTTCATGAGCTTTCTTAAGGAAAACAATGTGGATCTTACTGAAGTTAAGGTTAGTATGAAATATCAATATTTTACAATGTTCGATTATAGAATAATCTCTCAAGCACCTTTCCCATCTATACAGAAAGTCCCAGCTGAAGACGAGAATGAATTGGAAATTAGACTTCGAAGCCTCCCATTTCAACAAGACTTTATCAACACTAATATCTATTCACAGTCTACATTTGAAGAAACACAGCCTTTAAATATCTCAATCTTGCAGGATAGCTCCACCAAAGACTTCGAACTAGTAAGGTGGACACCGATGACGCTGCAAATAATCATCTTATTAGCTAGTGACAGCAATAACTCCTGTTATCATGTACAGCAAAGGTCGATGAACAAGGCAAGACAACAACAGAAACCAATATTGTAGAAATGTCTATAATACACTAGCTTTAATAGCTTCAAAAACGTTGATAACTCTTTCTATTGATGCTCCCCTAAATCTTTTTCATGTGCTTAATAGAGATAGTTAAGATATCTTTACTGGAAGAGTGTTAGAATTTTCTTCGCTTTATAAAATGTTAAACAAATAAATGCATAGTTTTTTAACACTAGAGAAAAAAATCTGAGAGTTTTTCATCAACATTACTTTGTTTTTTAAAAGTTTGAGCCTTTGTGAATAGTATCTATCACAATTTGCAAGAAATTCATAACTTCATGACATTTTAGATGCTTTAATTGATCTACGGCTCATTAGAGTTTTGAACTTCTCAAACGAAATGACTACACAATAAACATTTTTTGAGAACCTTATTGACAATTAAGTGTTCACATACCCATCTTGCACCTGTATGAGCTGGACCATAACCAGCAACTGCCGTGTATTCTTTGAAGTACTGAGGAATTGATAAGCCCATAAAGACAGATCATCCCAATATAAACTTTGTTCTGAAGGAGTTCATATTGCAGAACTGTAAGAAGCTGAGACCACCAGATCCTGTTTGGCAGCAGCAAGGAAAGATTACAAAAATATTTTTAAGGAATTCAAGGCAACTTGTGGCCAGTAGTATAAATAAAGGTTTGATCTGAAATATACCAACATATGCAAATCTTCTAATACATATAATTTCAATGGAGCGCTCCAAATAATGAACAAAGAATCAACTGGTAGATAATTCAGTACTTACATAAATGCATTCAAATGGAGAGAAAAATGAACAAAATAATAAAATTGCACTCGTGATCTCATTTTCACTCTCTATTATCAGTATGTCACTTGATACTTCTAATAATTAACTTATATTTTTGAAAAGAAAGAATCATTTACCAGTCATGAATTAGTATAGCTTCTACAGCTAAAGTTTGATTCCAGGCCTAGACTCCCATCCTCTGCTCTTCCTGTATAATTCAACTGCTTGGAGTGTTAGCCTGTTTTTCTTCATATCAAGAACAGGTAACACTAACTGTTTTTCTTCATATTAGATACACGATTCACAACATATCATAATAATAAAGGCAAGGGCTGCGAGGAAGATATCAAAGAGGGGGTGAAGATAGGCAAACATACTTCAAAAAAATACTTCAATGAACATCATCACCACCTCTATGAGAAAATTCAGACTGAAATTTCATGAAAAAGCTGAATTAACATAGCACGAAATTCTTACAAATCTACAAATCTCAAATTTTTTATAGGAATAATTGCATGCATAACACTTAATTCTTAATCAGATATTATTCTGTCCTAGCATTATATCCACAGGATATTTATCTAATTAGTAACCACTTTTTGTGTCATTCATAACCAGTGATCTCAATTTGCATCATAAGTTAGAGTATGACATCCAAGGCAAGAATAGAGCCATTAATAAGAACATGTTGGTTATCTTAAGCGCAACTTGTGCATCTTCGCATTAATACAATTAAACCTTAATTTAATTCATCCACATAACAAGCAGTCCTCAAGAGGTAACACAATTTTTATTTTAAGGAACTGCTGATGGGAAAAAATAAAACTGAAAACAGGTACAAAATGCACATTATCAAAATCAATCATGAAGATCCTTATAACAAGCACACAAGTAGTAGAAAATGAAAAGCAAAAGGAATCCAAAACAATGTATGCAAACACTAAACCAGATAATATAAACAGTTAAACAAATAATATGAAGTGCACTTCACAGTTCTGAGATGTTGTTGATTTGCCCTGGAATTGAATACCAATACATCTGGAACACTAACAGAAAGCAGTTTCCAACCAAAACCCAAGTTCAACAATTCCCTTTTAGCAGCTAGACGCAAGTCTTGTGCACAAATCCCAGCATCAATTTTCCATTCTCATGTCCCAATTTAAATTGTACAAATAATAGAAATAAGAAATATATAATTAATTACTTTTTCATCATTGTTGATTGTTTCAATAAAATGAGTTAAACTTGCAAAGAAATAAAAATAAATACCTTCACAATCAAGAAAGCTGTAAGACAGTGAACAGTAAGAAGCATGGAAGCCATTTGCTTACATATCACCAAGTTCCCCCTAGCCAAATATGCCAAACCAAAGCTTCCTCCTGAACCAAAGTGAATGAAATTGTTCACCTTTTACAATGTCCGATTATAGAATAATCTCTCAAGCACCTTTCCCATCTATACAGAAAGTCCCAGCTGAAGACGAGAATGAATTGGAAATTAGACTTCGAAGCATTCCATTTCAACAAGACTTTATCAACACTAATATCTATTCACAGTCTACATTTGAAGAAACACAGCCTTTAAATATCTCAATCTTGCAGGATAGCTCCACCAAAGACTTCGAACTAGTAAGGTGGACACTGATGACGCTGCAAATAATCATCTTATTAGCTAGTGACAGCAATAACTCCTGTTATCATGTACACCAAAGGTCGATGAACAAGGCAAGACAACAACATAAACCAATATTGTAGAAATGTCTGTAATACACTAGCTTTAATAGCTTCAAAAACGTTGATAACTCTTTCTATTGATGCTCCCCTAAATCTTTTTCATGTGCTAATGACAGTCGAACATTACAGATCGAACTTAGCACCTAATTATTCGTCCATCATACGAAACAAAACAATAAATCCCTCTAATAAATGTTGTTCCCTACCAAATGAAACAAAACCCTTTTTGTGTGATGAAATAAGATTTATTCCAGTTTTATGAAATAAATATAAAAGTTTAGGTGTTAGATATGGAAATACAATAAGAATTGTGTGGTATGTATGTAAGTGCCCCAAAAAAATGAAAAAATGTGCTGCAATGTAAAACAAGATTGATAATTTCAAAGCCAAATGTGATACGAGTTCACTTCCAAAGCCAAATGTCATAATTTTGCAGACACAATAATTGTATCCTGAATTGTCATGACATGAAAAAATGGATATTTGTAGTTAACGCAGGAAATAAAAATACAGAAATGAATTACACATTGAACGAAATAAATTAGATATGAGCAGAACTGCCTTCTACTAACGCAGCTGTAATTTCTTCCCTTAACTCCGCCATTTCTCTTGCACCTTCCCCTTCTCTAGTACAGATTGTGGAAGGATCAGTCTCAGATTGCTCCACGGAATGCCCAATGTGGTACTCAAATGCTTCCGGAGGAACATACTCCTCATCGATGTCAGCCATATGAAAGTCAATGTCGGTGCGTGAGGGGTGCCGCCGAATATAATTGTGTAGCGCCATCGTGGCTATCACAATCTGGACTTGTTTGGGAAACGGGTAAGATGGCATATCGCGAAGTATCACCCATTTCTTCTTCCAAACTCCAAAAGTCCTCTCAATGACACCACGTAAGGAAGAATGTCTTTTGTTAAAAAGTTCTTTTCTGCCCCGTGTCACATTGCTGGCTCGCTCGAAATCAGGTAAATGATATCTTGTATCAGGGAAGGGTTTGAGATACCCTCGCTGTAATGGATAACCAGCATCCACTAAATAATATTTCCCTGGAATGCATTGTAGGTTTAGTATGATGTTTAAAGTGATTAACCAAAGAATTCGGGGCTGCAACATACCGTGTGGAGGGTGTGGGAAGTTGTAGTGAGCATTCTGCGTAGCACTCTTCAAAATTTTGTTGTCGTGCGCACTACCCTCCCAACCTGGCATGACGAACGTAAAACACATGTTAAAGTCACAGACCGCCATGACATTTTGTGTAGGTGCTCCACAACGCCCGATAAATGCAATCTTTTCATCATTTGTAACTCTCGCATCAACGTGGGTTCCATCTATTGCTCCAATGCAATCCTACACAAATACTTTTGAGTTACTAATGTCCAGTATTCATATTTAAAATTGAATGCTACAAATTGCAAATGTTACTTTAAAGAACGGCATGTAACGTGCATCACGTTGAATCTCTATAGGAGTTTGTGCGAACGTTGGATCTGTTGGTTTTATGATTTGTTTTGATAAGCTCACAAGTGCATTTAGACCCACAGAGAAATATGCTGATCGTCTCAGATGAGTGTTGGAATCGTTCCATTGAACTACGCATTGACTCGTTTTGTGATAATATGTACAGAGTCATTGCCAACACCTCACGTTGTGTTGTCCTCAATGACCCATGAAGACCATGAAATCCACAAAGTTCTGTTAGAAGATCTGTAAATACCTCCTGCTTCATGCGGAACATATTGCTGAATCTGGTTGGATGTCCAGCAAGCATTTCCCCTACCCATTTGTCACCAAAATAAGAAGATGTGTAGCATGGAGAGCGATCAATGTACTTATTATAGTACTCAACGATCAAGGAGATTGCTGCATTTCTCCGTCTCCATCTTTCTTGGTCTGAATCCATGATGACGTATATTGTACTAGTGTTGATAAAAATTAAATGGAATTAACAAATCACGATGAAAACATGCCCCAAACATTTATAAAATATGAAAATGACAGCTTAAGAATATCAAATAAGCATATCATTAGAAAGTAGAATAACGAAGTAAAAGTGTATCACACAACAACAAATGAACTAAAACAATCTCCAACTCAACAACGAATAAGAAAAAAGTTCAATCAATTTTCCCCACGAGAATAGAAATGTCGTAGATATGCCACCCGTTTTTCTTTGGCAATTGTTTTAAAGAAATCTCTATGGCGCGAATCTAGAAGAAGTTCTATAGCGAAAAAGTATAAGTCATGATCCTCTGAAATTGCATTATCTTCATCAAGAAGTTCCACGACCTCCTTAATGGAATTTTCCTGAACTTTGTGCGGGGCATCTTTGGAGGTACCCACAAGATTTGCAATTTGGTTTCTGAGATAAGCAGCGCCACCTTTTTTTCTACCATCAACACAATGACGCTTAGAAAAGTTTGGGCTCTGTATTTCCGGGAATTCTGGGCTGTCGAGATCCGGTGAATCACAAGATAGGTTGACGGCGACATTCTCAGAGGTACCACAAAACCCTGTCTGGCTTGGAGCACATGCATACTTGCCTGTTGCGACGACACCCTCAAACATCCGGTCCAACTTCTCTTCTAACTCGGGTTCAATGCCACAACTTTTGTATTTCTTCGCTGCAGGCACCACCTGAAAAATCATATTAAACAGTTAAAGCAGTATTAAAAAATAAAGTGAATAAAAGTGTACGAATTAAAAATTTGCTCACCGCAAGTCTTTCAGCCCACCACGCCTCCGAAGCATCAATGGTTCGTTTCACCGGATCCCAACCCAAGCCCGTTGATCCTCGTTTCAATTCCTTCCAAGTTTTCCAATCTTTTTTTAGTTGATCCCACTTGTTCTTCATTTGCATCCTGTCATACACCCTGCCTGTACTTTCCTTGAAATTTGTGATAATATGTTGCCACCCTTCCTTATTAAAATAGGTTGTGGGTCTATTTCCCAACTCAATCTCCTTAAGATGAGAGGTCACAAAATAATAATTTTGTTTCTTTTTCCCATATCGCCGGTGTACCACTATCTTTGGTCTTATTAGCCATAATATTGCTAAAATAAAATAAATTATTGTAACATAACAATAACACAGGTAAAAAAAGTTATATCAAAGGTGTGAAATTACTAAAATCAAAGACCCGATAAAAATAAATGAGCGAAAAACAATTGCAATAGTTGCATTTTTTATGTGATGTTAAAGATATAAATGCGATGCATGTAAATATAAAACTTTATGTATAAAATATGTATAAAATATGCAAATGAGCCAAAAACAACCTACTTGGTTTTAGCTGAAATATTTCTCAGCAATTTACTCTTTGTAACATTTGGAGAAAAAGGAGTATCATATTATTTTTCTAGTACTACTAGGAATGAAAATTTGATCTGGTATAATATAATATATCGAACTTAGTTTTATAATAAATTCAACTCATGAAGTGAAAAACACTCAAATTATAATTTAGTGAAGGTAAACCAATACATTTGTTATTGCCCTTCTGTTCCTTCTTATAATTATATCATTCTCTAATTCTCATGTTTTTATTCAATAAGAAGTCTCCCAAGTTTTTCAATCTAAGTAAAAAAGAAAAACTATAATTTATCTTTATGAATCAAGTCAATGTTCATTGGAAATTGGTTAAACATTTAATGATCAAAATATCCCTTATAAGATCAAATACGATATCTGAAACCTGAAACCTTCTAATGAATAAGACAACTTCTTTCTCATCTACTAACTCCCATGTCGCTGATTCGTTATTCAAGTGAGGATAGAAGAAAGCTATCTGAGCACATAATAAGACTAATCAAATGCCCCATATTCTAGTAGATAAGAAGAGGAAAATAAGAAAAAGTAGAATGCTCGAACAAATTTATACATTCATCCCAGAACATCTGCATTAACTGCATTGTGAGGGCAATTGGCAATTGAGTACAAATGGGAATATACATACATATACATACATACATACATACATACATACATATATACTAATAGGGTGACTGTATATTTTAATCATTATTCTTATCAAGTGACACCAGCTGATTTTATTTTATAAGCAGAAAATTCATGATACCTTGTACTTCTAAGACAGTTTATTTGTCAAGAATTCATGATGGGATTTAACCATAATTGATTTTAATAAATATATTAACAGGTTAAATGTCTACCATTGTAGCCTCAACCTTCTTGAAATTGAAAAAGCAAAATTTCAAATGAATCCTTTAAGAAGGTTCCCAACTCGTAACAATTTGAAGGTCAAAGTAAGCCACATGACATCCAGAAGAAAGAAAAGTAAAAAATCACATGTAGCTGTCTAGTTAGAGTCTAATGAAATCAAGTTAGCTGCGATAAATCTTCTTCTGAATTCTTCTCCACTTGAAACAAAAAATATGAAATCTTTTATCTACTAGAGTGGACACCCTAAAAACTCTAATAAAAATAAAAATAAAAACATACTGTAGTAAATAAACATTATTTTGTTCACAAATGTGAAGAGATTGAAGTGTTCCAAGAGCTTGTGATAAATTCTAGGTAATAGTTAGGGAAGCTATCAACACCAAGGGGCAAGCACAGACAAGGGAATTATCCATTATTTTCTAAAGAAAATAAGAACCGTATCAAAATTTTGGGTACAAACATGAACAAACAAGCTTTTTCACTGATGGAGCAAAGCTATCATTATGAACATCTGTTGGAAGGATGCCTAATTCACCGGGGTTAAAAATTGAAACCAGAATAAAATCGTGTGAATTCAAGAAAATTGGAAAAACATGAGCAGAAGCACAGTAAAACAAAAAAACTAGAAAGACACAAAAATTGTTTATTACCAATCTGTGATAACTGTGAATCTTTTAGGCGGCGACTTTGTTGCAGGTGGAGTCGAGCGAGAGGAAGATGGCGAGCCTTCGAGCGGGGTCGAGAGGCTGGAGTCTTCTGTGCGTGGGTCGTGAGGGAGGGGAGAGCCGAACAGCTGTTCAGCGTTCCTGTCGCTGAGATGGGGAGAGCGAGCGTTCGCGAATCGAGCAGAGGAGGTGTGGGTGTTCGCGCAAGAAGAAGGAGGGCGAGTGAGGCTGCAGCGAGCGGGAGAGCTGAGCGGAGAGTTCTGCGTCGAGGAGTGGGGCTTCTGCTCGCGTGCGAGAGGGAAGCAGGCAAGGGTGAGACGAGGCGGGCAACAGAGGTTGATTAAACTCTGCTGTGCTGTGAAGATATTATATAGTGTTCGTTTTAGCTCTAACGAACGGAAAACGAACGAATGGCAGACGAACGAACGGCGGAAGACGAAGGAAGATGAACGAACGAACGGAAAACGAAAAGAAGATGAAGAAGACGAGACAAACGAACGAACGCTAGATAAGGATGGGGAGGAGCTCTGCTTTCGCGTAACAATCCGAACGAAGATCGAAGGGGGCAGTAGGGTAAAAAAGAACGGCTGAACGCGGGCAGCGGGGTCGATCCCGCGGCCCGCTTTTTGCGAAAACTTACCAGGACGGTCGCCGCGAAGCTCTTGCGCCGCTCCCCCAAACAGTGCATTTCCGCGGTGGTTTGCCGCGAAGCTCCGGAGCCGCGCCCCCAAACAAGCCCTTAGTCACTCAATTAGAATAAATTTTAGCTGTGCAATAATAAATCCTATATTTTCAATAAATAGGCTTAAGATCGATACAAAAAAAGGTGCAAAATAAATTATCGATAAAAGGATGGAGCACAATGCCCATTGTAAATGTAAAATTAGAACGAATCCCAATAAATATAGAATAACATCTTAGACATTGAAATTAATAATCAAGAAATATATCACTCCGGCAAAAATCATTTAGTAAGGAACAAATAGCATCGTAGTTGATTTTATTCTTTGTTCTGTAAATTTCATCAATTAGCCATCAATGGTTCTTTTTTCATAGATACTCATCATCGGTTCTTTTTTTCACTAGCGTTTCTAACACATAATGCAATCATGTTATCTCAAATTTATGGCCCATCAATATAAATACAAAAATAGAAGAAAAAAGGCTCGGAAGATTATTATATGTTCACTCGTACTATCTTATCGTTGAATCTGTTTGTGAAGTGAGAATACATATAATTCGTGAACACATACAATCTAGAAGAGATCTTAAAGGAGTTACAAGAAATTGAGGGATTTTTATAAAATTTTTTGAGGGTATATGATAAAGAGAGTGGTCTCCCTTCCCATTTTTTCCTTCTAATTTATTTACTCAAGAGCCTATATACTTGCGCAGAGGTCTAGAAAATAAACCTAAAATTTGTTTATAAACTCTATAGTATGAAATTGAGCTGACTCATTGTCAACAAGACTGCTCGTGCGGATTGTCATGTTGTTAATAAATGATGGTATGTATGCTAACAGTAAAAATTCTCTTTCTTCTGTCTCGGGGAGCTACTTACCGAGCTCGATGGTATAGCCAGATAGATGCCAACTTGCTTGCTGAGATGTTTTGACTAACTTACACGATTATGGATTAATAACACGGGTAAGGTATGTTGGTTTGACTGGAAGAGCTCACTTGAAGATTGAAATGAGGAAGACGAACTCGTTGGAAAGTTGTTGTACTTCAGTGGCACTTGAAAAATACTTTTGGACAATAAAGAGCTATGCATATTGTCACTTACAAATGTACAAAGTAATGAGTACGATTCGTATAGTCAGCATCAGGTCATTGTATGCACTACTGTTGGGCTCAATCAGTTAAGCCCGTGAGGCCCATTAAACATTTTGATTTTTTGTTGCTTAACAATTCATATTTTTAGCATGCACTTAGTTCACTGATTCTCTTCTCTCTTTGACAGACAGTTGTGAATAGAATAAGAGAATAAAAGGATGATACAATCATTTGTCTCTATATATGCCTAGAGTTATGATAAAGTTGCAGCAAGCAATCTGATCTGTTGGGTTTTGTCAGAAGATATATTTATTTGTATTTAATCGAAACTATGTTTTCCAATACCAATACACCTTGTGTGTTATGTCTTTAAGAGTAGAGTGAATTTACCATTGAGCTCAAATTTTTCCTTCGCCCGGGGCTCGGATGCTACGTCTGCAATGAGTAGTTGCAATTACTCTATGGTAAATGTAAATTGCTTCTCATTCAGGAGACTTTTCTTTTTCAGTGATGGAAGCAACTCATTTTGTGATGATGACCCATAGATGTTTCAGGAGGAGATGTGACTTATTTAAGGGCATTAGCGTATACTATTACGGGAGATGTGACTTATTTAAGTGCAACAACATATAATATTTATGGGGCTGGTTAGTTGGAAGGATTTATGGTGTACTATAATTTATTTGCAGGAATTTGAGAAATTTACGTGTTTGGTATGAAGAAGCACAAGTACAATGTAAAGCTTCAATGAATTTAAAGTTCACTTCTTAGTTCATTTTGGCTGAATTTAAAATTCGGTTGATTTAACTGAATTGCATTACATTATAAAATGCTACTGACAAGCTATCGCCCCCCGCCATAGCCCTCCCCCCTCGATGTCCGCCAGCCCCACCCCTGCCCACTGCTAGCCACCCCTTGCCAGTGTCATCCCTGCCACTCACCTCCCAAAATTGTTACATTATTTTCAATCTATTTCGAAACAAATAAAAAATATAAAGTCCTGTGTTTATTTTATAATGAATTAAATAGCCATAACATATTTAAAATACATTGTAATAATAATACTCTGTAAACTATTTATATTGTACTTAATTTTCAACAAACTAAACAGCCCCTAAGTCACTTAGAAAGTGTGCACTCCCAGGAAGCGGCAGAGCCGTATGTAAGAAGTTTGAAACTTGTTTATTTTGTGGGATGTTTTGATGCTAAGTTTTGGGATTATCGAAGAATAGCTTTCAAATCATTTAGAAAAGTATCATGGAGACACTTACTTTGCTTGTTGATAAGTTATCATCTCGTAATAAGTAAATATAACATTAGTAACAACATCATTAATTTTAGAATTTGCAAAAAGAGTGTTTTATTTTAAATTCATGTGCGATATTTAATTCATATCTCATTTATCCTTGTGAAACATTGCTAGTCGCCGACTTTTTCCTTGCGCTTCTCCCCTTTGCTCTCAAGAATTCATTGCCACTTTAAAATTGGTTTGATGAGAATAGTATCCAATGAGAAGATTGATGTCGTGGAAGAGCGATTGCATGAGATTATTCAATGGAGGCTAAAGAGGGGGAGATTTTTTAAGGATTCAAAATATTCAAATGAAAATCATGGCGATGTAAAGAGTTCGAGATCTGTTGAAGCAAAAGGGAAGTCAAGTAGTCCTAGGAGGAGCATTGTGATTTCAAATGTGGTTCTGGATGCCAATCTGAATGAGCTGACTCCATATAAAATGTCAACACTGCCAATTTCAGAACCTATCTATAGGGGACCAGTGGTTGTGATTCTGAAAGTTGATGCTAGATCAGTAGTTTCTAATTGTCCAAATGATTGAAATGGCTCCAACATAATTGCGATCACGAATCTAAGTTCGAGTGACTATGCGTTGGTTTCTTTCTTATTTTTAGTTTTTTACGGTTATGCACTTTTTAATGTTCTAGTTTTTCTTTAATAAAATTTTTTGTTACTCAACAGTTGGAGCTTGCAACTATTCTCAATTAATATCTTATAAAAGATATTGAGTCGGTGAAAGATTAAGCAGTGACGATGATGGAGGATACTCGGAAGGATGTTGGTGAACTCATTTTGATAAATAATATTGGCCCCTCCTTCTCTGTGATTGTTTTCCTACGTTTATAGGTAGACAAATTGCTATGGAATTGCATGAGGAAAGGAATAAATCTTTGTAGACAAATGTCATTATCTTTGAAGAGTTGTCCCTCTAGGAGGAACTAGTAATCATTGTTGAGAGTAAATCCTTAGTGGAGGGAGCTAGCACCACCTCGTCGACTCTCTTTAATATTGACCTCATGAATCACGTAAATCAATTGAGGGAAGAGTTGCTATCAACTAGCCAAGAGTCGTGGAAGACCAATGAGAAGCTTACATAAGCTTTGGAAGAGCTGGTAGATGTTCGAGACAAGCTATTAATTGTGTGATATATGACAGTGCTTCTTGAAGACAGGCCACTCGATATGCAAGATCATGTTATGAACTTGGAAGATGATTTGCAAAAGGTTAAGGATCAAGTACCTTCTGGAGAATAAATTAGCAAGATATTTTGCAGAGATCCAGGAAAATCTTAGAGATTTAGAGGAGGTAAAGTCAAGTTTGTTATTTATTTCTCAGTGAGTGTATTGGCTCAAATCTAGATAGTTTATTGCAAGAGGGAAGTTAGTGGCGATAAGGCTTATGCAGTTCGGGAAGATTGGTTTTAATGATGTAAGGAATTGAGACTTAGGGTTTATTTTATGAAAGACTGTGATTGTATTTGTCTTTAACTTTCTTCTATTATGGTATTGATACAAAATAATTTTGAATTTTTTTCCTTTTTTTTCCAAAAGGTAACTTGTATAATTTTTTATGTTGAGGCATGGATGCAGAACTCCTGAGATGGTGACAAATTTATTATGAAGTGACTTTTTTATTTTTAAATATATTCTTGATCTACTGTTCATTTTCACTTTTGGGAAGTATTTCTATTTTTACCCTCACATTTATATAAAGGTTTAAAAGATTTAAATTTCTCATTCTAAGATTCCTTCTTATTTTATCTTTAATGCTTGCAAGTCATGTCGTTTTCTGATCATTTATATGATTTTTCTCTTCTTGCAACAATGAAGGATTTAGGAGATTCCGGCCAAGAAGCAGATATGGTCGCCACTGCAATGAAGAATAGTAGCATACATTTCCTTGTTGTGGAGATGTATGCAAAATATTTGATGACTAAGGAGTGTCTTTCCAAGATACAAAATGATCACATCTTCCATGATTCATACACCCTTTGGCTACCTCAAGAGAATGAAACTCTAAACAACATGCTTTCATACAAGGTATGTTGCTACCGTGATCAATTCTAGCTTGGCTTTCATTTCCCTCTCTACAAAGAATTAGTAGATGTTTGTTACTACTTGTTGACATTCACCTAACCTCTCTTCTCTTCTCCTTCGAATTCGGGTAAATCATTACAAGGGGAGACATTTTTGTCTTCTCCCCTGCACGAATCTCTCTTCTCCCCTGTAATATTTTCTCTCTTTTTATTCAGTGATTCTCTACGTGGTTTTTGGAACATGGCATTATTTTATTGGTGGCAAAACACGTGAATTTTATAAAACCATATATGACTTCAACCAAGCAGCTCACAACTAGTATTTTGGTGGTGGAACACATGAATTTTATCATGGTTTTGATTTATCCTTTATCTCCTTGCTACCACTAAGATAATATGTGTCATCTATATATTGTTAGCTTGTGCAAACATATTCTAAATATATAAATAAATATACACATATATTTACAATGTCTTAAAAAAATAGGTAAGTAATTATTCAGACCTTTAAGTGCATAAGGCTCTTTGAGAAGGTCTTTGAGAAGGTCTTTGAGAAGGTATTTTTCTTTTAGATAAATTTCTTTATTTCTTTTTCAATTGATTAGATCTACCTACCACTCACCAAAGCCAGTAAAGTTATGCAAAATAACTCTTGGTCTTTTTTCATCTTTGGAAGAGGTTACATATACATGCTCATGTTGACCCTCATATATTTTGTAAGACATGATAATCCTGTACCCCAATGCCCCAAGTAATAAGACTTCTTTTCAGAGAAATTTGCATACATATCACATAATTTCTTTGCATTTATATATTTAACATGTGAAGGCTGAAAATAATGAGGTGTCATATAGAATCAAGGTGTATGTCTCAAAGTTTTAAGTGTTGCCTCAAATACTTTGATCTGAGCTCATGTGGATTCAAATTGATTCATCTTTGGCTTTGCACAGGTTTAGTTCAACAATTATTTGTTTGTTTTCTCTCTTTTTTGTGGGGCATTTACATACATACACCACATAATTCAGTTTTTGGATCATTGCTACCTAATTTGCCTAATTATAGGATTTGAAGGATTGCTACATAATTAAGTTCCTGAATTATTGCTACATATATCATTGCTTGCAAGGGCTAACTGTTTATTTGACTCTCTTTCTTTTGATGTGAGGAACAGCCTGTTACATTTTTATGCAACAAATCATATATGAATTGGTTTAACTAGTTGCGATATAGAATTTTAGTTGTTATATGCAACAATTCATATGCAACGAAACATATGAAATTTTTGTTTGAAGTGGAAATATATAGCAAGCTAATCTGAACTAATTTTGTTAAGCAGTTTCATCTACCACCCATATACCATACTATGACATTTTATTAGGAAATGTACATATGTAACATAGTTTTTATGTATTTATGATAATAGTATTTTGACGTCACAAGTAATTTCATAGAAAGTAATATTTGATGTGTCATCGTAGATTGGAGGGGTTGAAACTGTTATCATCCCAATCAATTTTGAGTTACTTCTACTGTTTTTCCAAAAGTGTTTACTTTCTTACTAATTAAGCTAAAACTGAGGAATGTTGTTGCCCTGTGAATTACCTTGAATGGCTCAGTTTTATGAATGCCAGCTGTTTTGGGTGACTTGCTTTACAGTTTTCTTGAAATATCAAACATGATTAATGTTTTCAATAGCCTATGATATCTCTATCTTATATGGGAGTTGGGTGTTGCTGCCGGATTGAAGTGTTTGGGTGTAACCTACAGTTTGGGTGTTTGGGTGTTGCTGCCGGTTTGAAGTGGGAGTCTTGGTGTGTAACTTGCAGTTTTGGTTTGTAAAATGCCTTGTTTGCTGAAAAATTATGCATGAAAAGGCATTTGTTCAGTTTTTAAAGGTTAGTAATAGTTGTATTTTTTATTTCATGTCAAATATTGCATTGTATGTAACCAAGTTGGAAGGTATGGGGGATCTCCCAGGGTTCATTGTAAATTGGAAGTTATGTATTTGTTTTCTCTTGCATTAATAAAGATATATGATTCTTTTCCCGTGGATGTATGTTAGTTTGACCGGACCATGTAAATTGTTGTGTCCTTCTGTGCTTAATTATATTGTTTGGTTTATTGCAATCTATATCTCTCAATGCTTTAATTTTAGTAGCAATATTGACATTTGTTAATTCAATTCATTTTGAATGTTTATCTTTGTCGTATTAATAGTATGACTAATAAAAATAAAGAAGTTACTGCTCCTGCACTGTGGGAGAAGAAAACAAAAGTAATATTCTGTGACATCAGCTTAACAAAAATTCAAAAGGGAAATAGGCCGAACATCTTTTTCAGTAAGAAATGTTGGTAAAACATAATAACAAAATTCAAAGAGGCTACAGGCAGGGAATACAAAAAACTATAGCTTAAGAATAAATGGGACCAACTCAAAAAAGAATAGAAATTTTGGAAGGATTTAAAGCGAGACTTGACCAGATTGGGATGAGATCCGTTGAAGTGAACGATTGATACTCCGGAGGAGTGGTGGCGAGAAAGCCTTGCAATGAGATCTTTTTAATTCAATATATCTGATGTCATTCAGTATATTCATTATAACTGAATATCTTTCATTTTCTCCTCCAGGTTGGCCAGTTGCAAAGAAGTTTAAAATGGCAGGAATATAAATCGACTTTGAAGAGAAATTAGACCGGATGTTTGGTGGGGTAGTTGCTACAGGGAAATATGCATGTGCGCCTATCCATACAGGTTTTGGTCAAACCCTCGAGAATGTGGTAGTTACTTTATCAAATGATTCAGCAGAATTCCACAGTATGGATCCACCTGAAATTCAATCCACCCACCGTACGAAGCGACCTCGTTCTGAAAGCAAGAGAAAGACTGAAGCTACATCTATAAGAAACCAGCTCTCATACCTAGTCGAGTCATCTAATGATGCCCCCACAGAGTTCAAAAAACATTTGTTGTTGAGGTAGTTGGACTTTTTGAAGCAGATCTAGAATTTTCAGGGGACCCTAGCTTTTTCTACTTTGCTCTCGACCTCCTCCATGATTCGGTCCATGGAAACTTCTTTGCTGCACTTAGTACAGAGCGACGGATGGCATATATACGATATTATTATTATCGATGAAACTTATGATTTGGAATTATTTTTTTATGTTATTTGGTCTTGGACATTTATATTTCATATATGGTTGTTTCAGACATTTGTATTTCAGTATTGATTTTAGTGACTTTAGTGATTTGAGTGAATGCATTTTCTTCCATTGATACAGAATGCATTTGCTTGAACATGAACAGTTTAGATCGTCATGAACCTAGAGGAAGCACGACGCAGAAGGAGAAATGCAGCTATAAATTTACTTATCTTTTATTATAACACATACATCGACCGCTCGCCCTGTTACACATCATCTCAAATTGGGGACAAATGGATGTGAGAAATGCTTAAAGGACTCTTAACGAGATTTAGAAACATCTTGTGCATGTCGCAAGATGTTTTCAATGACATTCTAGCAGAACTAACAATATGACATGGACTCCACGGGTCATCTAGGACAACTGACCCTAAGGTGTTGGGCATCACACTCTACATATTATCATAGAACGAGTCAGCGTGTGGGACGATGGAACACTTCCAACACTCGTCAGAGAAAAAAAACAGATATTTTTCAGTAGGGTTGAGTGCTCTTATAAGCCTATCACAGTACATCATACAACCCACATATCCAACTTTTGCACGAACGCCAAAGGAGATTCGATACGATGCTCGTTACATGCAATGTTTCAAGGTGCAAATTGATGCTTGCATGATATATCCTTCTATATGAATTCAGTAATAAAATGATTGGAGTTCTTTGTTTAGGATTGCAACGACGCAATTAATGGAACGTACGTTGATGCAAGGATTCCAGACAACGAGAAAATTGCATTTATCGGTACGTTGCAGGCACGCCAATGCAAAATATCATGACAATATGTGATTTCAACGTGTGATTTACATTTGTAATACCTGGTTGGGAGGGTAGCGCTCACGATAGTGAAATTTTTAAAAGTGCAACGATGAATCTAGAGTACAATTTCCTTCACCCTTTGCAATGTACGTTGCATACTAATATCACTACAAATTTTTTCAGTATGCTTAACTGAAGGTTGATTATATTTTAGGAAAGTATTATTTGGTGGATATTGGCTACCCATTGCAGTGACGGTATCTTAAACCCTACCCTAACCCCAGATATCATATACCAGATTTTGAAAGAGCTAGTAATGTTACAAGAAGCAGAAAGGAGGTGTTCAACAAAAGACATTCATCATCGCAATGCATCATTGAGAGGACTTTTGGAGTTTGGAAAAAGAAATGGGTTATACTTCGAGATATGTCACTTTATATGTTTCTGAAACAGGTGCATATTGTGTTAGCCATGATGACGCTTCATAACTATATTAGGCGGAATCTAGCTCGAGGTGATGTTGAATTCCAGCGTGTCGAGGAGAATTAAGAGAAAACATTCCGGAGCAGTGCATATTCTTTCGGTGGGCGGACATTTTGGCAGATTCTCAGGATGACGATGGTAATGAGTGGCGAGCTTCACTTGAGGACGAGCTGACACGGGAGCTACAACATGTCATTATTAAAAATAATGTTATTATTATGCTACTCATCGTTATAATAGTTTTAGAATTTTTTTTTCATTCTATTGTTACTAGTTAGTGCTTGAGATGTCTTTATGTACATGTGGATTATTTTTTAATTCCAAAACTATATGGCTTGAGATGTCTTTATGTATAAGAAATATATTGTATTTGACTTGAGATGTCTTTATATATCTTTATTAATGTAAGTAAAAATATATGTTTATATGTTTACGAAATTTAAAATTTTATATATTTATATGTTTATATGTATATACATAAAATTTTTAAACATACATATATACATAAAAAGATTTTTAAAACATATATGTTTACAAATTTACAAAATTATTTTTATAGTAAATCAATTAAACTTTTAAATTTCTCCTATAAATATATCTAAACACAAAATATCATACTTTTAAATATTTTTATAGGAATTAAAAAAATATATAAACACGTATATACAACTTCAATTACACGTATATGCATTTGCTTGAACATGAACAGTTTAGATCATCATGAACCTAGAGGAAGCACGACGCAGAAGGAGAAATGCAGCTATAAATTTACTTATCTTTTATTATAACACATACATCGACCGCTCGCCCTGTTACACATCATCTCAAATTGGGGACAAATGGATGTGAGAAATGTTTAAAGGACTCTTAACGAGATTTAGAAACATCTTTTGCATGTCGCGAGATGTTTTCAATGACATTCTAGCAGAACTAACAATATGACATGGACTCCACGGGTCATCTAGGACAACTGACCCTGAGGTGTTGGGCATCACACTCTACATATTATCATAGAACGAGTCAGCGTGTGGGACGATAGAACACTTCCAACACTCGTCAGAGAAAAAAAGCAGATATTTTTCAGTAGGGTTGAGTGCTCTTATAAGCCTATCACATTACATCATACAACCCACATATCCAACTTTTGCACGAACGCCAAAGGAGATTCGACACGATGCTCGTTACATGCAATGTTTCAAGGTGCAAATTGATGCTTGCATGATATATCCTTCTATATGAATTCAGTAATAAAATGATTGGAGTTCTTTGTTTAGGATTGCAACGACGCAATTAATGGAACGTACGTTGATTGAAGGATTCCAGACAACGAGAAAATTGCATTTATCGGCTGTTCTGGAACGCCAATGCAAAATATCATGACAATATGTGATTTCAACGTGTGATTTACATTTGTAATGCCTGGTTGGGAGGGTAGCGCTCACGATAGTGAAATTTTTAAAAGTGCAACGATGAATCTAGAGTACAATTTCCTTCACCCTTTGCAATGTACGTTGCATACTAATATCACTACAAATTTTTTCAGTATGCTTAACTGAAGGTTGATCATATTTTAGGAAAGTATTATTTGGTGGATATTGGCTACCCATTCATGAGTGACGGTATCTTAAACCCTACCCTAACCCCAGATATCATATACCGGATTTTGAAAGAGCTAGTAATGTTACAAGAAGCGAAGAGAGGTCTTCAACAAAAGACATTCATCATTGCGATGCATCATTGAGAGGACATTTGGAGTTTGGAAAAAGAAATTGGTCATACTTCGAGATATGTCACCTTATCCGTTTCGAAACGAGTGCATATTGTGTTAGCCATGATGACGCTTCATAACTATATTAGGCGGAATCTAGCTCGAGGTGATGTTGAATCCCAGCGTGTCGAGGAGAATTAAGAGAAAACATTCCGGAGCAGTGCATATTCTTTCGGTGGGCGGACATTTTGGCGGATTCTCAGGATAACGATGGTAATGAGTGGCGAGCTTCACTTGAGGACGAGCTGACACGGGAGCTACAACATGTCATTATTAAAAATAATGTTATTATTATGCTACTCATCGTTATAATAGTTTTAGAATTTTTTTTCATTCTATTGTTACTAGTTAGTGCTTGAGATGTCTTTATGTACATGTGGATTATTTTTTAATTCCAAAACTATATGGCTTGAGATGTCTTTATGTATAAGAAATATATTGTATTTGACTTGAGATGTCTTTATATATCTTTATTAATGTAAGTAAAAATATATGTTTATATGTTTACGAAATTTAAAATTTTATATATTTATATGTTTATATGTATATATATAAAATTTTTAAACATACATATATACATAAAAAGATTTTTAAAACATATATGTTTACAAATTTACAAAATTATTTTTATAGTAAATCAATTAAACTTTTAAATTTCTCCTATAAATATATCTAAACACAAAATATCATACTTTTAAATATTTTTATAGGAATTAAAAAAACTATATAAACACGTATATACAACTTCAATTAAATTCATATGAATAATTAATACATAATATTTTTAATACGTATATTAAACATCTATATACATAAATACATTAAAAATTTTTAACATTTTTAACAAAAATGGGCAGTTTGGTCATTTTTAAACAAAAGTTCGCTCATGAATTGTTTTCACATATATCTGTATCAAACAGACAAATGATTCCCAGAACGATCTTCCCTGGAAGCAATAGCAATTGCAGCTGAAGCTGCGCCAAACAAACCCGAATATGACTAATAAGATGTCCTGGCGACTTCTTGCTTGGTAAATATTTTAATTGAGCCGAGCCATGCACAACTTTATTTTTTCATAATGTATTATAAGATTAGTTACAAATGTACAAATAAGAATTTTGTACATGTATAAGTTTTAATTTTGTGAGTTTAAGCGAATATAAACACATGATTAAGATGATGCAAAAATGATTATTATTCTTGTATCTTTAATTATTTTTTGGTGTTATAATAAGCACGCTTTAGTTAGTTTTATTACTCACAAAAATTTTCTTACATGTGATTTTCAGATCAATCTATATGACATAAAATTGATAAACACAATCGATGATTTTAGATATTATTATATTATACATCACTTCTATATTAGCGAAGTGAAGTTTATAATTCATGTTTTATTATATCATATTTAAGTTTGTAAATAATATTTTTAAAGATATTTACAAAATATTTTATGAATAAATATAATAATTAATAACTAATTAGTATTTTTTAAAGAGTTGTGACGTGTAACATAAAGTGACCCATTTGAACTAATTACAATATTTAATCATATATTACAGAATTTTGCTTGTGCTTTGAACAAAGACAATAGTTATACAAGAGTATTGGACATCAACTAGGTTTATTGTGAGGGAGACGGGAAATATTGATGAGGTAGCCACAAGGAAGAAAGGAATAAATACCTACCAGCAAACGATGGGGGTCCAATGACAGGAGATGCACAACGATAGACTAACATTACAATGATGAAGATTAGGTGGGGCAGTCACGTGATGTTTGAGCCACATTGATTTGTTGCAAAGGCCAGAAGGTAATGATCTAGCAATGAAAGTTGGGTAGCAATGGTCTGATCATGAAAGTTGGACGCCTACAATCCAACAGTGGTGACATGATAGTGGTGATCCGATTACAATGGTCAAACCTAGCTCAAGGTTTCTCTAAAGTCCAAGAACTCTTTAATCTTTAATTCATGTATAGTCTCCATCATGTGGAGAGTAAGTGCTGATTTGACATTTTTCATAAATACTTATATCTGCAACCCTCCATCGAACATCCCATATTAAATTTATTAAATAAAATATATTATATGAGTATTGGAGTTAATAATATTGTTTAACCTAAAAATTATTCTATCATGCTTTGACTGTTTTATCCGAGCTTATTTGAGCTCATATTGAATCACTCTGGCGTAGTTGATTTGTCATGTCGAGATGTTCAACTTGAGCGTAAGTTCGACAAAACCATAGTCTAAATGACCATTATTTGATTTTAAAATTTTACAATCCCAAAATGCACTGACATTTATGTCTGATCAAGCAAAAAAGAATTTATGACGTTAATTGCCATATTTTTAATATTAAATTCCTTGCCATTTGCAAAATAGAACTCTGATCCCTATAAAAATTTCCACTAGAAATTATATTTTAGAGATATAAGAAAGTAAGAACACTCCCTATATTTAGATATGTCTAACTCCTCATAACTGTGAAGTAGCTTCTCTAAATTGTAGTATTAGCCATTGTTAAAGTTTACATGTTGATTGGAGCAAATATTACAAAAAAAATTGTTGCTTGCAATTCTTTTGGAATCTCTTAGAATTTATTACGCGGACTTCAAAAGCGTTAAAGATGAGATTAGAATGTTAATAAATAATTTAT